>CM047885.1:10439324-10582310 GCA_026212405.1 Petrea volubilis | reverse complement strand
CAGCATAGAGTAGAAGAGCAGCACAAGAGGTTTTATAAACTTACCTCGTGAAGTAGCCATGCTCTGCAGACAGGCCGAGGCATTCGCACTGCAAAAACCATTTTCCCAATGAATCTTTCCCTCTACCGCTAACGATGAACACGACGTTCTTCGAATCATTGCACAAACTATTCAAGACCGAAATCACTTCCGGGCTCGGAGATTTATCCACTCTATCCTGTGGCATCATCGTGCCATCATAGTCAAGAAGTATAAGCCTACTGCTCGTGTCGTTATAAGCCGACACAATATGCTCGACCGAGAGCTTCCTGAAATTAGGCCCCAACGCAACAACTCTCGAACTCAAACCAAACCCAATCCCCCAACACCTCTTCCTGTAATGCTCCAAACAAGCCCTCTCAAGATCCTGATCAAAACTCCTAGCCCAATAAGCAACATCATGAGACACAATGTACTTGTAATGTTTCTCATGTCTCAATTCTTTCTCAGAGTCTTTCATAGTTATCCCCAAAAGCATGGCCTCGGCCACACTGTTTACGTCCCAAGGGTTCACACGTATCGCCCCGCTGAGGGACGGGGAACATCCTATGAACTCAGAGACGATGATGACGCTTTTTTTCTTATCCGAACCAGACGTGCCCTGTCTGGATACAGTGTACTTGTAAGGAACTAAATTCATGCCATCTCTAACAGGATTCACCACAACACATTCAGAAATCGAAAAATATGCTACTTTGTCTTGAAACGACACAGGGCCATTCACACAAACAATTGGCTGATAATCGGGCTTACCGTATTTCGTATTGATTTCTCTTGCAACCTTATTAATCTCATCTTGGACTTCTTGAATATCGCTGCCTCGACTTCTCGGGGCGTTCATGATTTGAACTAAAACCACACTTCCTCTGTACACGGGATTCTCATCCAAAAGCAAACCAAATGCCATAAACTTCAAACTAATGCCCTTAAACATGTCCAAATCATCCACACCTAGAAAAACAATCTTGTCATCGTATTTTTTATTTAAAACCTTAATCTTCTCAGTTGTCTCCTGTAATGACATGATGGATTTAATCTGTCCCATATGAATCCCAACCGGGAGGATCTTGATACTAACTGTTCTGCCATAGTAGTCCAATCCTATGTACCCCCTCTTGGACTGATAATCCAATCCCAGCATTCTACTACAACATGACAAGAAATGCCTAGCATAGTCAAATGTATGAAATCCTATGAGGTCACAATTCAGAAGGGCTCTCAAAATCTCTTCTCTAACCGGCAATGTTCGATAAATCTCAGACGAGGGAAAGGGGCTGTGGAGAAAAAACCCAATCTTGGCTCTGGGATATCTTTTTCTCAAGAAAGTTGGGAGGATCATGAGATGATAATCATGTATCCAGACATAATCCTCGTCCGGATTGATGACTTCCATGATCTTATCAGCAAAAACCTTGTTAGCAGAAACATATGACTGCCACATATCCTTATCAAACCTGACCCCATGATTGGGTGCCAGGGGCAACATGTAGTGAAACAAAGGCCAGAGATAATGCTTGCAGAAGCCATGATAGAACTTGTTGATCAAATCCAACGGCAAGAAAGTGGGGACACATTTGAACTTGTCGAACAGATATTGGGCCACCTCTTCTTGGTCCAATGGATCGACATCCACAGACAAACACCCCACATACACAACCTCCACATCTGGGGGTAGCCCATCTCTCAGTTGCAGAACAAGGGCATCTCTGTCCCAATCGAAGCTCCATTTTTGGCCGTCCGATGAGTCCTTCCAGCCCTTCAACGGCAGCTGATTGGCCACGACTATCCTCCTCTCCAGAGTGACAGAGGAAGCGGCGTCGTTCTCCGGGCTGGAGACATTGCTCACAACATCCTCGAAATCTGATAAGATCCCCGGGACTGAAATCACCCGCGGGACCCGTGTCCGATCACTCGAATAGTCGTCGAGGTTCAAAAGATTGAAGCAAGATCTCGACAGCATAATGACAAAAAAAAAAAATTCCAAAAACGATTGGATCTTTTCTCTCAGAAAAAACAGTTGAATGTGTGTATTTTGGAGAAAAAAACAAGAAAGATTCAAGAATTTGCAGGGTAAGTGGCGGCGGCGGTGGTGGCTGAGTGTGTTTTAGCAGCGGCGGAGGGTGATATATACAAAATCAATATGGATTATAGCATTCTTGATATAGCACCTGACGTTTGTGAAGGATTATAAGGAAGGTTCAAAATGTGAGAAAATAAATAAATAAATAAATAATCATACTATTATTAATCTTGAAGGTGGTATGTAGAAGGATAAGAACGAAGGGCCGACTTACCAATATGGCATGGGACTCCCTAATGGGGTTGGTTTCAAATTTAACGGCTAAGATTGACTATACCACCCACATCCCACCCCCCAACCACACACACACACACCAATACGTATGTATATATATATATGCCAAATTACGTCCACACCCTGAGAGGTGTAGTATAACTATAAATTAGTTTCTATAATTTTAAAAATTATAATTGCCCCTGATATATGTATTAGTTTGGCAAAATTTATTTTTTATTAGGATGGAATGTAATTGTAAATTGTATTTATAATATTTTCGGTTGAGTTTTGAGATTGGACTCACATGATATTGACAAACTCAAAATATAGAAAATAAATATAAAATCAATTTCGGGGGGGGGGGGGGGGGGGGAAGTTAGAGATACTATTGGAATATAGATTGTGATACTTTACTGTGGTTGTGGCAGAATAAAATGAAAATCATTTTGCTAATCAATAAAATTGATTGAGGGATTTCGTCAGACTTGACGGGACATATTTTGTGTTGGTTGAGTTGACTATTATAATTGGTGGAAAGTTATTTTTTGGACATCTCTACTAATGGGCTCATTTGGATTGATTTTTTTTTTTTAAAAAGTACTTCTCGAATGTTGCTTTTTGTGATAAAGTTTCTTTTTTTAAGCTAAGTAATTTTGCATTTGGATAGAATAGTTAAAAATGCTTTAAAATATGCTTTTATTTAAAACTACTCTAAGATAGTTTCTAAAAAAAGACCTTTTGTTTTTTTTTTTTTTTCTGCCTTCTGTTTTTTTTTTAAAAAACTCATCCAAATACAATCTTTTTTGTTTGAAGTGTTTTTTTTTTCAAAAAAAAAAAATAATTTTTTCTTTGAAAAAAGCCCATCCAAACTGACTCAATATTTACAATAAAATTCTAAAATTCAAGGGGTATTCTTAATTTTAAAATAAAATAAATTAATTTATAATAATAATATATTTCAAGGGGTATAGACGTAATTTGTCTATATATGTACCATTTAAAGATTAATGTTTTTTTTTGTCTGAATTGTTCGGTAGTGACATAGTATGCAATAATTAATGAGGATATATTTTGTTTTGAGTTAGTTTTTATTATTTTTCCTTAGTCAATAGTACTAATAGATAATATTTATTGCAGATTACTCCAACCGATTTGGTGTAACCTTATCTTATCCAAAGGAGCGTACATATTTAACCGATTGTGTAATAAATGTAATTTATCTATAATAAAATAAAATAAAGTAATTAATTTTGTTTGATCTTATATAATTAGGTCTATCTTGAAAAGTAGTTATGTTACGATGTCTATGTATTTATCTGCATAGTCCTCACAATAAACGTATAATAGGCAATTGCTTTTAAAGAAAAAAATTCTTTAATATTTGACATGAGAATAATCTCTCGATTTTTACCTTGATTTTGTATCTAAAATTGTCTATAGCGGTATAAATGGTACATATTAATTTTATCAACATCTTAATCTTAATTATTAAAATTAATTTATAGGACAAATTAAATATAAATATATATATATATATATATAAGGATAACAATTGAGATATTGAATTATTATTAGCTTTTATTTTTCTTTATGTTGATACGTAACATAAAAATGGAAGTGATAGTATCGTACCATTATTTTCTTAAAGAAATATTTTATTTTAGAAAATAAATATCATTTTAAAATTGGGCAATTGAAGTAAGGGAGTATATATATATACACATTGTTTATAAAATGTTAGACCCATCTAATAACCACTTTTAGTGTGTTTGGTCTAAACTTTTTTTTTTTTTTTAAATCTGATCTAAATTAATTTTTTTCGTCTTTTATAAATCTATAATAAATATGACACAACTAAATGCATATATTCAAATAAAAATTTAATAAAATTTTAACTTTTATTTATTCAAAATTTTAAACAAAAAATTAGATTATATCTCATTTATAATTTGCACACGCATCGAGTGTACACTTACCGTTAGTGTATATATATACATGCCAAATACATTAAATACATTTTTATTTGAAAGGCAACACAGTTGGCATTGTGAGTGTAATTAATGAAGGGTTTTTGGAATATGAAAAACGTATTTAGTATTTATTAGATAGTAATTAGTGAGTGAATGGATAAGGATCTTAAATGGTTGAAGAAATCAAAAGCGAAGATCCGTAATTATAGGGTTGTTTAGGGAGTAATTGTGGATAGAAAAAAATTTAATAACAATAAGATAACAGTGCTGCGATAACAAGAATTGGCTATGATATATAGGGATGACAATGGATCGGACTTAATTTAGTAGTCGCTTATATAGATTCGCATAACACTCGTTGTGAATTTAGTTAGGTTCTATTAAGAATGTCATATATTGAAAATTTACGAAATAAAAGGAAAAAAAATAAAATTTAAAAGCAATTTGCCAACGTTCAAATTTTTGATTTTTAAGAGTTATATGAATTTGGGATTTTGTCGAATCCCGAGATATACAAGATTGATGAATTGGACTTTTAACACTCGTTTTATATTTTTAAACAAGTGCTTTTTCAAGATATGCCGTTATGAATTATTAACAAAGAAAAAAAAAATAAATAAAATTCATACATAAACTATTAGAGCATACATTGGATTCAAATTAAAATTAAATTTTGGTACAACATTAAGACTATAATACAAATATTTTTGAAATAACTTACAAGTTGTATGTTATTACCAACACAAAATAGACAAAATCATTTTCTACGAATATCAACAAAACTAAATCTCAAAAGTACTACAAATTAAATAAAACATAACCAGACACCCCTTTCCTCCTCCTCCTCCTCTTCATCATCATTATTATTTGATATTATTAATTCGATACATTTTATAAATATTAATTGAAATACCACAAACACTTATTCATCCAAAAAAAATAAAGAGAATAAGAGGATTCGAACTCGTAACCTCAAAAATATCAAATTTGAATTCGATATTTCAATAATACCAAATTTAAATCCAAAATTTTAATAATATTGAATTTGAACCTCCACCACTTAATCATAATCCGACCGACTATTGTTATTATTACTATTATTTTGGTTTTTCTTGATATATATAGATAAGTCCATTCTTACAAACAGTACAAGTTCGTGAATATTTAGCTGGGAATCATTATTTATGACACTAATGCAAGAAATGCGAGGGAAAAAACAATCCTCTGCAGTGGCAGTGAGGGGGGGCCATAGCTTAACTCGCCACGTGTCCGTCAAGCAAAGCACGCGCTTGGCAACTACTCTTCTGACACATCCGATTTCACGTTTGACCAGTGTCCCTCGCCGAAATGACGGCCCAGATTTTGCAGGTGCCACCAAAATAGTGAGCAACACGTCACCCAATAGAAACCCTAGTGACGCTCCCCCTAATCCCGGGGGTCCAATGGAAAATCGACACGTGTCAAGAAAGCTTGGAGTTGACCGCCATAGAAAGTATGGGATTAGATTGAAGAACTTGGGGGAGGGGGTCCTGATACCTGGGGCCCAGTCCAAGGTTAGATGAGAAATGGGACCCACTTTATCCGTTTGTGTAAGAGAGAGATTTTTATTTATTTATTTTTCAGTCGCCAGTGACGTGGGGGGGCATGGTGTGTCACTGTGTCTAATGGTGCAGCTTTAATCATACTTTAATGCTATATATATATAATATACATATATTACAATATATATTGCTTTTTTCCTGCTATTTTGTTTCACATGCATAGTTGAAAAATATTTATTTTAGTGTATCTAAGTAATTAATGATTATTAATTTGCATGATCTTGGAGATTCATGTTAGAGATGTATCAGAGTTAAGTTATATAAAGAGTCATTCGCTCGAATCTCGTCGTATCACGTCCCCACTCATTTATGAGAAAAAAAAAAAAATTTATGTGAAAGGCTAGATACAAAAGAGATTCGCTTACTCGTGAGGTGTGTGTTGGAGAATTTAAATAAATATATAAAATCTCTTCATATCTAATAGTTTAAACTTTTAGATGAGACGATCATTCAACAATTCATTAGTACGACGAAGTGAAAAGATTTTTTTTTTCTTTTGAAGTATATACCTTATAAATAGATATATAACACAGTCTTTGCCGTATTTTTCTAGCAAAGATAAACAAGGGATAAATATTAAAAATCACTATTATAAAGTATTCCTCTACACTATTAGAACATTCGTAATAGAGAAAGGAATTTGTGATGGATTAGTAACGAATTTCAATGTAAACAAAATTTAAGAAACAATTCGCAATAGCATATTTATTGACGGATTTATGATAGACAAAATCCATTATAAAAACTTATAAAGGATTGGTTTGTTTGTGAAGGCATTGCATTCTCGTATTTTTTTTTTTTTGAAAGCCAACAGAAAGAGAATTTATTCAGAAGAAGAAACCAAGTCCAAAAGGTAAGCCTTCTCAACTAAATTGGGAAGCACATCCACTCCCTCACAATAAGAAACGGCTCCTCTGGCAAGCAAATGAGCAGTGGAATTACCCACTCTACGAACATGAAGAAAACAACAAGAAATGAAAAGCAAACTAAGGGACTTAATATCACAAATAATGCCTCCAAGTTCCAACAAGTCTGGGTCCTTAGCCTTGAGTTTTTGAATAAGGGATAAACAATCATTTTCGAGACAGACCTGGGACCAGCCACGCCTCTCCGCCATCTTAATAGCTTCAAGCCCTGCCAACGCTTCGATTTGTTCCGGAGTGAAGTAGCCCGACCGGCGCCATTGCAACCAGCCGAGACACGTCCCTCTATCATTCCTAGCAATTATACCAATACCAATCTCGCCACTGTCCGGAAACCAGGCTCCATCGAAATTTAGCTTCACTGTTCCAGCCGGTGGAGTACGCCAAGAGGTCGGCGAAGGAGGCCGGGGCACCCCTGGTTGGGCCGTGAACGCCTCCCAATTGGATTGAAGGAAGCTCTTAGCAAACATAACAAGCGTATCTGGCTCAAGCGTGTTCTCGCCCGCCCATTTAAGATTCCTATTCCACCAAAGAGTCCAAGCGATCGCGGCAAATA
Source organism: Petrea volubilis (assembly GCA_026212405.1). Classification (NCBI taxonomy): domain Eukaryota; kingdom Viridiplantae; phylum Streptophyta; class Magnoliopsida; order Lamiales; family Verbenaceae; genus Petrea; species Petrea volubilis. The sequence goes on along the minus strand of CM047885.1, from coordinate 10,574,925 downwards.
GGCAAGCGTCTGTCTTCGACATGTGCTCAACAATGAAGTGAACCCAATCCCGCCCGTCAGTGCGCCACATTGAAACAACGCTCCATGCCAAGTTCGACAGAGCCCAAACCAATCTGGAAAAAGGACAATCCAAGAGTGCATGACGAGTATCTTCGATAGCCTCGCCACACAATGGACACCCCCCTGAGATGAGACAACGCCGGCGTATTAGGTTAATAGTAGTAGGGAGTGCATTCCGACATACTCGCCATAAGAAAACCTTAAGCTTAGGCGGAATTTTCAGATTCCACAATTTTGCCCACTGCTTCTCGGACCCATTCGACGACACCGCTGCACCGGAGCGATTTGCGACACACCCTGCCAGATGATGTGCGCTCCGAACCGTAAAGAGCCCATTCATGGTATAATGCCATATGAGGGTGTCGGGCCTTGCCACACTACTGAGGGGTATAGACTGAATACAGTCCGCATCCGTCGGAGTAAACAGATCTTCCAACATATTTGTATCCCAAGAATTTGTAGATTGATCAATTAACTGTCGAACTTTCATAACTTGGCAACCCGGAGGTGGCGTTCCCACTACCATAAATGTCGATGGCCTAGGAAGCCATTTATCATTCCAAATATCAATGTTGTCTCCATCCCCAACACGCCACCGAATGCCCTCCTCAAGGATATAACGGGACGCGATAATACTACGCCAAGTGAAAGATGGGTTGCGTCCCAGACGAGCATGAAGAAGATCGGTGGTAGGATAGTATCGAGCCTTCAGCGTGCGTGCCAAGAGAGAATCTGGGACTTTGAGGAGCCGCCAGCCTTGTTTTGCTAACATCGCCGTATTAAAGTCTCGGAGCCGGCGAAACCCAAGGCCCCCATCAATTTTTCTACGACACAAATCCTGCCAAGCTACCCAGTGAATTTTTCTGGCTGATCTATTATTCCACCAAAACTGAGAAATAATACTCTCTATCTCGCGAATAAAAGTATCCGGAAGGCGGAAGCAGCTCATCGCATAACTTGGCATGGCCTGGAGGACTGCTTTGATCAACACATCTTTCCCTGCCATAGAGAGGAATTTCGTCGAATAGCCCTGCACTCTTTTAATAATCTTGCCACGGACGGATGCAAAAATAGCTCGTTTGGACTTCCCAATCACAGATGGTAAGCCCAAGTACAAATCATGTTGTTGGACTACCGGGACTCCAAGACTAGCAGCCAACACCATCCGACTCTGCTCATTAACATTATTGCTGAAGACCACCGTCGACTTTTGATAATTCATCACTTGCCCTGACACCTCAGCATAGCATCTAAGTACCTCAGTGATCCTTGAGGCCTCATCGGTATTAGCACGACAACAAATAAGAGTGTCATCGGCAAAGAGAAGATGGGAGATCCTAGGAGCACCCCTTGCCACAGCGACACCTGTAATACGTTGCTGTAACTCCTCCCTGCGAATTAGACAACTCAAAGCCTCTGCACAGATAAGAAACAAATAAGGCGAGAGAGGATCTCCTTGACGGAGACCCCTTTGTGGCACAATATGACCAAATTGGGTGCCTTCCAGCATGAAAGAATATGACACAGAGGTAACACAAGCCATAATAAGTCGAACAAAACAGGCACTAAACCCCATCTTAAGAAGAACACGTTCAAGGAAATACCACTCGACCCTATCATAAGCTTTACTCATATCTAATTTCAGAGACAAGAAACCCTCCTTCCCACTTTTTTTGTTTCGCAAATAATGATTGACCTCAAAAGCCAAGAGAACATTATCCGTGATGAGGCGATTAGGCACAAAAGCAGATTGAGAAGGGGAGATGACCGAATCGAGTATGGGTTTCACTCGATTCGCAATGCATTTCGAGGCAATTTTATAAATAACATTACATAGGCTAATTGGACGAAAATGTGTAATGAGAGTAGGGTTATGGCATTTGGGAATCAAAATAATGTGCGTGAAATTCAGTTTAGGCAAAATTTCATGGTGATTAAGAATATGGAGCACAAAAGCAGTCACATCATTGCCTACAATAGACCAAAATTTCTGATAGAAAAAAGGGGGCATACCGTCCGGGCCCGGGGATTTGAAAGGCCCATTTGGGATAAGGCGCGGGTGACCTCCGCAGCTGAGTAAGGTTCCAAAAGTCGGCGGTTCATATCACCATCCACTCGGGCTTCGATGGAGTCCAAGACTAAAGCCATATCCTCTTCCCTAGGCTCATGTGAAGTGAAAATCTTCGAGAAATACCGGGTAATAATCCCTCGAATCTCCTCATCAGAGGTGCAAAAATTACCATGTTCATCCTCTAACCCCTCAATCCGATTCGTTTTCATACGTTGTGAAGCACAAGAATGGAAAAAGGTCGTATTTCTGTCCCCCTCCCTCAGCCACTGCATTTCCCCCCTTTGTTTCCATTTAATCTCCTCACAAGCCTGCATCTCCTCTAATTGACGTCGTAATAGCACCTCTTCCGCTTTACTAGCAACCGAAATAGGGCCTCGTCGAAGTAATTCAAGTTGTTCTTCTAATTTTGCAATCTTGATCCGGGGCTCACCGAAACAGCTCTTACTCCAGCGTATCAAGCCCAAACGACAATCCCGGATTTTCTCCCAAATGGCATGATCCGCCAATCCATTATCCACTCGTGTCCAACTCTCTTCGATGATTTTTGCACAATCCTCAGACTTAGCCCACATCGCCTCAAAGCGAAATCGACGTCGCTGTTTCCTGCGGACTCTCCTAATGGGGCTTGGTTCAATCAGTAGGGGGCAGTGATCTGAATGTATAGAGTCTAAGTGCGACACTCTATAGTTCGGAAAGAGGCGGGTCCAAGTCTCATTGGCGGTTGCACGGTCTAACCGTTCTCTAACTGTGTGGGGTTCTTCTCTGTTATTACACCATGTAAACTCCGGTCCTGTAAACCCCAAATCAAAGAGTCCTGCCCGACCTAAAGACTCATGAAAGCTGAGCATCTGTCCCGGTGGTCTCAGGCCGTCCCCTAGTTTTTCCCCGTCAGTGAGTATCTCATTAAAGTCACCCGCACATAGCCATGGCCGTGCGGACCTCTGACCCAATTGTTCCAGCAACTGCCAGGCCCCTCGTCTATTCTGAACAAGAGGCTCTCCATAGAACCCAGTGAACCGCCACGGCCTCGTATCACCCCCGTCATCGACAAGGACATCAATATGGTTCCTGGACATACTCTGCAACATCACACTCAAGTTCTTAATCCAAAGGAGAGCCAGGCCTCCCCCCCCATTCGTTGATTCAAAACATAGACCGAACATATCTAACTTGGCCTTCAAGACCTCGATCCTCCGAGCACGGCATCGAATCTCAGACAAGAAGACCAGCGAGGGCTTATGCTCCTGGAGAAGTTTCTCCAGGCCTTGAACTGTCCGAGGCCCCCCCACGCCCCGGCAGTTCCAAACTAAGAGACTCATGGCTGGCGGCGGGACTGCACAGCAGTCTCCGCCGATGAAGTCTCGTCATCCACAAGAACCAAACGGGAAGAAGTAGGCCTTTTCAGAAGTGACATGGTGGAAGTGATTTTAGTAGGGGAGATGAGGGCTTTTCGTTTGGTTTTAGAGGAGGACGATTTACGAGGTGAGGCTTTAGGGGTTGGGTTTTGTTTACGGGTCTTATTACATTTTTTGGGATATGTATCGGAATTGGACTGCTTATTGGGAAAGGGGTTGGCAAAATGCAGAGGAATATTAAATAGGGGAGCGGGAGAATCTAGAGTTGAGAAGAAGGGAAGAGATGAGGCCGGCTTGAGAGGTGGCATTGTAGTGGGTGGGAATGAGGAGTCCGCTGAAGCCTGGTGGGGTCGAGACAGGTCAGGTGATAGTGTAAGATGCTCGGGATGAGAGGGTGAAGTTTGCACAGGATGGGGAATGTTGAGTTCTAGATGTGGGCTTGGCGTATATGCCACAACTGCCAAATTATGACAAACAGAGGGTGGCATGGAGGTAGGGTTGGAGGCACCGTTGGGGATAGGTGGAATAATATTAGGGAAGGGGTGAACTGGTATGTGAGAGGCTGTGTGTGGAGAATCATGCAGGCCATCAGGGTTGGGGGTTGTTTCGGATGGTTTAGCAAACAGTGGTCGATTTGGTTGTTGTGGTGGGGGAATGGAGGAGCCACCAAAGTTCCTGCGTTGAGAACGAAGCCCCGATGACGGAGCCTCACGCAACCATGGTCCAAATGGGTAGTTCGGACTAGGGTCCTTAAATCCATCCTCAAATTGCTTATCACAGTCCTGGAGAATATGATCACATCTGCCACATAAATAGCAAAAGTTGGCCAATCGTTCATACGTCAAAGAGGCCAGAATTTCATTCCCGGATGGGCTTCGAATACTCAGACAGCGCCTCAGTGGAACAGTCAAGTTAATCTCCACCCGAACCCGCACACTATCTCCAGATGATCGACCCGACCAGTCCAAGTCCATGGCTTTGAATCTGCCCACCCGATTGCAAATGAATTCCGCGACCTCCTTCGACATTCTGTTAAACGGTAGGCCATGAATATGCATATAAATTTCACACCAATCCAGATTCACTTCCAACGGGTCTTCGTCTTCTTCCAGGCACCGCAGGATCAGAAAAAAATTTTCGAATATCCATGGGCACTTATCAAGCGTCTTTTTCCTGTCAAGGGCATGGTTGAACGAGAGAACAAATCTCCCCTGCGCCAGCCGTCGAATCTCCATACCCCTGGTCGGATTGATGAGAGAACTCAGGCTAGATCTCAGAGCCTCAAAACTGATGGGCTTCATATTCACCACCCTTCCCACCACACTGAACTTGGGTCGCGGATCTGAGCCCTGCCAAGTGCCCACCGGGATCTCGACTGCCGCCGCCTCATCAGCCGATAGAGTCAGCACCGTCGAAAATCGCTCAATCTTCCTATCGAACACCATTTCACAGGCGGAGCCCCACGCAGGATCCCAATAGGATGATAAGAGAACCGCACAACCTCTGGTCCACCTCCACTGTGGGACACCCTGAAAAAGGAAAAAGTTAAGGGGATAGAAGAAAGGAAGTAAGAAAGAAGGGGAAAGGCGGAAAACAGAGAAGGAACCACTAGAGAACTCAATTGGGCGACAGCCGCAATTACACTAGGGGAAGCCTAGAACGAAATCTCCCATACGAGAGAACCCTAACTCTCATGAGAGAGAACCTTTTTTACCACAGTTCTTATGTATTACTTTGTTGAAGGGCTTGCATTCTCGTATTGAATACATAAAATTCAACAATGTTCATTAAATGGTCAATGAAAAATATTAAAACAAGCAGTCCCTTGTGAGTCGACTATAAAATTTGGCTTTAGTTATGATAAGCATTTACCTATTAGAGTTTGTTAATGTGAGGATTATAGGCCCAAATATGAAAAAGATGTTTGAACATTGTGGTAATTAGAGCCCTTAATCGCTTTTCACTTTTGAAAAGCAATTTCGATTCCTTAAAATATTTTTCAAGCTTTAAATGGTGTGTTATATTACATGAATATTACGTAAGAACAAGCCATTTTTTTTCTCACCATGAGAATGTACGGTTTACCCCATTCACTAATAAAAAATTTATAACGCAAAAATATAATACCATATATTTAGATTACGTTCGATAGAAGTATATGATTGTGTGTGGTGACAAAATTGTTGGATACATATATTATAAATCTATGTTTTGCATTTATCTGTTTGGTGGCAAGTATTATTTCTTGAGATATCCTCCAAAAAGTATTTGGCAGTGTTCTTTTTTTTACACAAATTAGAAGCAAATTTCAGGAAGCTCATAAATTTGGCCAATATCATACAAATTTAATGGCAATATAATAAATTACAACTTCCATAAACACAATCCAAATCAATTGGATTATAGATCCGACTCATATGATGGGATGAGCTATCCCATAGGTTGATGGATAAGAAATCGGGCCTAAAGGATCAGAAAATATTTTACCAAACATAATTATTGGTGAGATACTCGTACAATTCCACACATAAATATTGACCAAATACAACCTTAAGATAGTTATAATGGATTAGTAATAGAATTTAATATAAACAGAACTAAAAAAATTTGTGACACAGCATTTATTAAGTAAATTTATGATAGAGACTAAATTTATAATGGATTGATTTGTCGTTATAGTGGATACAATTTTGTAATGTCTAAGAATAGGAAGTTTAACAAATGGTCAACCAATGAAAAGAGAGAGAGAGAGAGACAGATAGAGAGAAAAAGCATGAAAAGAAAGAAAGAGTGAAAATAAAAGAAAGAAAAAGGAAAACAATAGTACATTTATCTAAGACTAATAGGAATTTTATCCAACAACTATCTTTTTCTTATGCCTTTTTGTCCCTTAGTGGTGTGATTTAGCCTAACTTTTTTTTTTTTTTTGTCTTAATTACATCGCCCACAAATTTAAAGTGTTTATACTTAGAAAAAGGCAGCACGCTAACAAAGACTTGTCTGAAAAAAAAAAAGAAAAAACAAAAAAACGTGATTTGAAACTTTCACGACTGTTCTGATTGATGTTGATTATTTTATAGAAATAAGAATTTGAATTTCTATATATATATATATTGAATTATTAATATTGATAATTTTATATCACAATTTTATCCATTTTAATAGGGAAATTTTAGTTAATTTATTCATCTTTATTAGTGAATAATACTAGTTATAATTTTACATTCGATATGTGTATATATATATATATATTCTTAAATTAACTGCAAAATTCAATATATATTCAAATTATGGACCTCTTTAATATATCGTCACGCGCCAAGAATTTTATAATTTTGTTTCGTTTAAATTTCAAAACTTTAGAAATATTTATTTATTGACAGAAATTTGCGGCATTGTAACGCATGGTGCTGGTCTTTTTTGGCTCAATGGCATGGGACTTGTTCCAAGTGTGTGTGTGTGTGTGTATATATATATATATGAGTGTGTGTGTGTGTGTGAAACCAAAAAAGAAAATAGAAATCAAAGGCATTTCCCACTACATCTATGAAAGAGCTGTCCACATTGCAAACACACCCAAAATGCTGCAAATTCCAAGAAAAAAGAAAAGTTAATCACATATACACTTATTGAGAAATATCGAAATTACAGTTTGTGTGTCTTTTATTTGAGAAATCACAGGTAACTAACCAATGAAAATAAAAATGTCGGGACTTCGATCCGAATTCATGTAAAGTGACCTTTCTGTTTATAAGCATTATTTAAGAAAAAAAAAAGATAATACTAAAAACCATATTTCATATAAATTATGATATCCTTTTTTATTGGTATTAAGTAATCATTAAATAAATATTATTAATTGTCAATAATGACAAAATAAAATTTTAATTTTTTTATTAATTCATATTGTAATAAAATAAAATTTATTATTATTATTTTATCACTTAATACATATTATTAAATACATCAATTTTTACATTATCACTTGATAATTTGTGTTTTCCTATTAGTAACAATATGAAACCATTAATTACAACGAAGAAGTTATTTGTTAGCTGCTTAAAAAAAAAACAAGAAACAATAAATAAATACATGACTAAGTATCACCCCCAAATTTAAAATAAAAACATAGAGTACATCATTTTAACTCAATGCAATATCATGTGACAATCAAAAATTATAAATCGGAAAATTTCAGTCCAAACTCGGTTCGATCGAACAAATATCAATCATGTGACGAATAATTTATACTTTTTTTATGATTGATGAATAACTTAACAAGGGTGATTAATTATCCTTCCCCTTTCCCTTTGAGTGAATGTGTGTGTGTGGGAGATATTTTTTGATTAACATCTATAAAATATTTTAAGATGATTGTATAAAAAAAAAACAAAGGTGACCAATTATTGAGATAATATCTATAAAATATTTTAAAATAATTGTATAAAAAAAAAAAAGAGCTATCAATTATTTGATAAGTATAATCGATTTAATTATATAATTTGTTAAATAAAAAAACATCGAAGGAACCCCCTTTTTTTCCGGGAGTCCATGGCAATAATAATAGTAAACATCGACATCAAGTGCACTTTACAGTTACAATGACTTGTTGTCGCGTTATTGGTCGTAGGTGGCCAAATTGGATTGCTCATACATCGTAATCTACTAGAAAGGCGACTTCTGTAGATTTGGATAGGGAAGAACACACGCTTTTAATACTAAAGGAGAAATGGTTGGATCTTATGCTCGTCATAGCCCCACGGCCCCACGCAACCACCAAGAGCTCTCTCTCTCTCTCTCTCTCTCTCTAAAACACACACACACACACACTCACCGTCTCCGTTAGGGGTGTGTAGAAAAATCGAAACCGAATCAAACCAATTGAAAACTGAGAAAACCGAACCGAAACCAATCAAAGTAAGTTCGATAAGGTTTTCAGTTTTAATTTTTTTTTTAAAAAAATTCAATTTTTAACCACGGTTTAACAGAAAAAATCGAAAAATCAAAAATATTCGATTTTTTGATTTTCAGTCAACCGAGAAAACCAATGTTCTTTAATTAATAATATAAAAAATAATTATTTAATAATTATTATTTTAGACAAATTTCTCGCTCAAATAGTAAGTCTCTCTCTCTCTCTCCCTCTCTCTCCCCCTCTATTTTCATTTCATAGTTTTCGGTTCTCGATTTTTTTGATTTTTTGGTTTTTCGATTTTTCGGTTGTTTCAGTTTTCTTGGTGTTTTTTTCATTTTTTTTTAACTTGGATTAGTTTTTTTCGATTTTTTTGGTTAAAATCGAAAAAATTGAAAACCGAACAATTAAAACCGAAACCGAACCGAAGAGCTTCAGTTCGGTTTTCGGTTCTGAACTTCAAAAAATCGATTACTTCAGTTAACCGAATTGAAAAAATCGAATCGACGATTTTAACAGAATGCACACCCTTAAGCTTCGTTTGGTAAGATGGAAAATGGGAGGAAGGGGAGGGGGAGGAAGGAAATTAGAAGAAAAATCTATATTTTCCCTTGTTTGGTTGTGGGGGGAAAAGGGAAGGAAAGAAATTGAGAATGGAAAAATAAGCATGGGGCCCACTGATTTTTTTCCATCTAAAATCGGACGGAAAATGAGAGAAAAATAACACAAGAATCTCTATAAAATTATATTTTCAAAATTGCCCATATGTATAATTAGATGTTTAAATGATATTGCTTCTTTTACTAGCATGAATCCTTGCATATTTTAAATAGCAAATACGACGTGTGCATTTGTATAATACATTAAAAATGTATTTCACATATTTATTTATTTATTTTATTTGCATTAAATTTTCTATGACATAATTATATTTATAATTTAATTATATTTTAATTATATCAGATTGTGGTTGTCGTTTGACACAATGTAAACAAATATTTCATTATATTAATTATATATTTTATTTACATTATACTTATTTAGTTTAATTTTATTAATCTATTTTAATACATAAATACATAAACATAATTATGATTCATAATGATATAAAGGTATAATTGTCATTTAGTACATAAATTATTTTCTTTCCTTTCACTTTTCCATTCAAACAAACAAGAGAAAATAAATAGATTTTTATTTTCCTTCTATCTGTTTTCCTTTCAACCAAACATACCTGTGGAAAATTAAAATCCACCAATTTTCTTTCCTTTCATTTTCTTTCCTCTCATTTTCTTTCCTCCCTATTTTCTTTCCTCTACCAAACGCACTGTTAGTCTCCGTCTCTCTCTGTCTCTCTAAAACACACACACCCACACGCGCACACATACATACACATGTCTATATCTAATCCGTATTCTCTGCTATACAACGATGCTATATTTTCTCCTCCAGTCATCAATATACGTCACGTGTATTGGTGATCGGTTGAAATAACGAAATAGAATATTTAAAAAATTTTCCATAATGTAAATTTTTCTTTTTTCTTATTTCAACGCTGATTAATATATGTGGCGTATATTGATAAGTCGAAGAAGAGATATAATACTATTGTGTGGCAAAAGATTCAAACTGGACTATATCTATTCTATCTTCTCATCCTATGTCTCCGGGTTAGTCGTTAATCAATGCTTTTGCCTAGGAGGCTGCCGCAATTTAGGAACCACAATAATACGCACCAATTCTTTATTTTTCTGTATTAATTATTAATCTACCAGTAATACTGGGCACATATACGTAATAAACATTATTGCACAAATGACGTTCACAAAAATCTATCCATTGCGTGTGAACAATAAATTTCAGAAGTTGTGGATTGTTGACTTTTTCTTTTTTGGATAATTTCAAACTAATAAAATGAATTTAAATCTTTTTAGCGACTACTTTGAGATATTTTCCGCATTATTACACACACACACACACACACATATATATATATATATGTTTAATAAAAAAAATGGGGTTACTCCATTAATTAAATTAGTAAGATATATATTACTCGATGTGTATGTAAAATAAATTATATATATATATTGATTTTGACTAAATTAAAATATAAATTTTTATACATGAATAAATTTTTTTAGTATTTGTTAAATTTAAAATAAGTGAAAATAAAATAAAATTATATAATTTAAAAATAATTATATAAAAAGTTAAAAATTATTTAATAATATAACATGAGAAAAAAGACGAGAGATGAGAGAAATTGGCAAAATAAAAGAGAAAAAGGACAAAGAAAGTGTGGTGGATGGAATAAGAGAGAGAGAGAGAGAGAAAGAGAGATAGAGAGAGAAAACATGAGAGATAAAGTAAAAAAAAAGACAAAAAAAATAACAGACCAAAAAATCAGAGCGACTATAATTAGTTACAAAAATGATTTCTTTCTTTATATAATAGCATATACAGATAATAATATAGATAAATTACGGTAGTTAGACTTATTGCAGTGGGTGTCAAATTTCACCTAATAATATAGGTACAATAATATCATATTCAATCGTCGCACTTCAAGAAAAAGAAAGAACTTGTGAGGGTGCTTCATTCTTAACTAGCACATATTAAATTTTGATTTTAATTAACTTTTGAAAAGGGCAATAATGGACCATATCAATATTATATAATATCGAAAAGTACTTAATTTTCCACATTTCATAGCTATGTTAAATAATGGACATGACTATGTCTTTTCTTCAAATCCTAGGAGGCATCATCATGTATAAATCACTAATTATTTTAAGAACATAATGAGATTTGAACTCAATTTGGCAGACATTTTTGATTCTATCAAGAAACCAAGAGTCTTGGTCATGGCAATAATTTTCCAAAGTATATCACATTATGTTGGAAATAAAAAAATTTCTCCTTGGGAGTTGGGGCATTTTTAAGGATTAATTAATTGAAAATGACAAGAATGTCAAAATTGGCCAACATTTATTAGGTTTGGTGTTGGAATGTTAGTGTGTATATGTGGGATAGGGCAAAACCCTTTTTCTTATATCGTTTAATTTATTCTTGGAACCAAAATGGATATGGTTGGAGCTATTCCACACACACACACACACACACACACACATAATGTGTGTGTATGCATATAATATATTCCTTTCTTTTTCTTTGTACATTTGACGACGGAGCTTTGACAATTGGGAGGATATATATCTAACCTTGAAATGGATAAGTTATGTGATAAAAGTAATATCCCACTTGGCAAGGTAAGAATATAAATGGTACTATGTTTTTGTAATGGAGTTGAGGCTTTTATGTCATGTCATATACTTTCACTTTTTCCCCATATTATCTTTCTTTCTTTTTCCTTTTTTTTTAGTCATTCCGTTTTGATTTGCTGACCGACTAATTTGGATTCAGGTATTGTAGAGATCCAATATGAGGGTGATCGTTCCAATTTAATTACTCTATTCACAAATTCAAATTTCGAACACTAAATAATATTTAAGAAATCTAGCGCCTCATTCCCATATTCTCTTTCACTAATGGACTAAAATGACACCGGTTTGTTTCATTGGCTGGAAAATAAAAAGAAGAAAAATAAGAGGAAAGAAAATATTTTCGTTTATTTGGATATGAGTGAGAAAATGGAATGAATGAAAAAGCAGCATGGGACTCACCAAATTTTTTTCCACTCAAAACCAAATGAGAAACAAGAATGAAAAAAAAGTACTGCTATCTATCTTTCTATCTTCTATTCATTTTCCTCTCATACGAACAAATATGTGAAAAGTTGAAATCCACCAATTTTCCTTCTATTTCCTTTCCTCTCATCTTCTTTTCTTTGCGTTTTCTTTCTTCCGCCAAACATAATATAAATATCAATTTGAAGAGCAAATAATAATTTTACCAAACCCCCGTTTAATTTTCAGTAGATCCATTGCGTTCTTGTTATATTTTGAGTATTAATCATCAACCACTATCGTAATTATTAATAAAATTTGTATTGAACTAACAAATTAAGATCGTTCAGCAAACAATACTTTTTACAATGACAGAATTCAAACTCAAAACTTCATACTTTAAGAGCCCAACTTTGTTGTTGAAATTGGGTACATGCTTTTGAGCGCAGTTAACCTCATGTCGAGGCTGAACTTTTCCACTAAGACTTGACGCATTTATATTTTGTATTTTATTTAATTTATAAATATATGTCAAATATAGGTAATCCACACTCAACAAATTATTTGTCTGCGGGTTTTCAATTTAGTGAACATGTATCTTACATTTAGAGGCGTGAAGGATTTATCGTCAGAAAATCGAATTTTGATAATATGTATATGTGGATAGTGTTTATGCATGTTATTAAAAAAAACAAGCTATTTATGTACGCATGATATTATGAAATAGAGGATAAAATCACAATTGAAGCCTCTAGTCTTGGGCTGGGTGATATAGTATCATTCTTTCCTAAAAAAATCATCATCAAATATTGTCATATTATGTTGTCTTTTCATATGTATTATCAGGCCCAGATTCCCACGTTTCTCATATCATTATCCCAAGTACTTTCCCTAAAGAGAACACTATGGTACAAAGAATATATATTTTTTGTGAAATTCGTTTTTTTTTTCAGGCCAACAAAATCAAGAATTTTGTAAAAGAAAGATAAAAAAAAAAGTTCTATGGGTTTTTATTCTAATGAATATATATTTTATTTTTAGAAGCGTACAGAATATTATTAGAAGTTTAAATTCTGACGGTATACGTGAATGGTGTGTGGTGTGTATCTGCTTCTTATCAAAAAGAAAAAAAAAGGGAAAAAACAAAGAACCAAAATTATCTTCAATAAAGTGAAAGCAGATAATTTTAAACGATATACTTTAATCATCGAGTAACTGCAATTTTCAGACGATAATTGTTAGTTTTTTTAACTTAAATAATTTTTTAAATAATACATAAAATAAAACACAATTGTAATATCTGCTGAGGATTGAAGTACTTTGAACCAATCCCACCAAATAACTATCAATTTCAAGAAACTTGCATTACATTGCCAAAATAATCCCATTTAGGGATCTAAAAAATTCATTCATTGTTGAGAAAAAAGAAATGAAAAAATTAGTGTGTAACATTTTACAATTCGAACATTTGATCTTGAAACCAATGACTATCTCACAAAGAAACCAATGAAAGCAGACCAATATCCAGCTAACTGCAATAGAAACAGGAACAAAACAGTAAAAGTAAAATACATAAAATAGAAACTTAGCAAAGTTTTTTTAATTTTTACCAAGAAAAATTACCTGAGCTAAAATGCTGTTTCCGGTGTGACCTTCGATGACTAATCCGGCGGTAAGACCGATCATGGCCCAAGCACCGTTGATCGCTTCAATTTGGCGTCGTTTCTGTAGTAGCACTAGTTAAAGTTAAGCTAACTCCGAACACACACACACACACACACACACACACACAGAGTTAAAGTTAGCTATCATGGATAACCAGATCTTGAGGATACGAGTTCGACATTTCAGACTATTCACTTGTCCCGTCACTCAATAGTTTGATGGGGGAGAAAATGTTTCGATAAAAAGGAGGATTCTTTGCTTACTTTGAATTTCTCTTTTGCTTTAATCTTTTCCATCTGTTTCGCAGCTAGTCTCTTGGCTTCCAAAGGATCGACCATGAACACTTCCCTGTTTGAGTTTCCTTTACCCGGAGATACCTGTATAAGACCCGAAAAGGAAGATATGCACCCTTGTTAGTAAAGAAAATGTTATCGGGAATGGCTATCCGTTTAGATGTGAGATGATGAGGTGATGAAATGGTCGAGAATAGGCATCAACGGAGATAGTTACTTCCATCTTACAAAGTGCATGCTTCAACATGATTTCATAGGCTTAATCCCAAATGGATAAACCTAAAAATGGCATGAAATCGAATATAATCCTTACAGTTTATTCAGCATAGAAAAATCAGTCTCGTAAGCCCTTGTTCGATGGTTTCTTAATAATTGATTGTATGACTAAAGTGGGAGCTAAATGTGTTTCACTAGCAGCACCGAGCGGAGAGTTAAGAGATCAAATTGTGGCCACACAAAGCCAAACGTATATTAAATTAGTGATGGTGAGACAGTGATATCTAAAACACCTAGTAAATATACAAGCCTATCAATCCGACATATGGTTATGCGAAACTTTAATGTCAAAAGGGCATTATAATTACCAGACCATTAGCAAGATTACAAAGGTAGTTTTCCAGACCTGTCGGCAAAGGATCAAGTTTTTCAAAGACTTTTATAAATTGTCATCGACTCTTCCTTTCCAAACACATCACAAACGATTCACAGTTGTTAACAAATAGCACAGGTGACAAACTTTGATTTTTTTAGCAACAACATCTACCTAGCGAATGGCCGCCATAGTTCTAGCTCAAGTTCAGTACGACAACAGCAACACAAAAAAAGTTCGACTATCATGAAAAGCATCCAGGTTGAGCTTTGAGGACTCGTTTGTAAATTAAAAGACATTAATTCGGCAAATGATGGCAAAACAACCTGCATTTTCAAGCAATTGACTCTAACTTGGAATGGTGCGTACATTTGGATTCGCCAAGACACGGATCGCTAATTGACTCCGTGTTCTTTGAGAAAACAATCTCACATCTTGTTCTTGGCGCGACCCCAGCCTAAAAACAAGAGGGCAATATAGAGAGTCCCAGTAAAGGCAAAGATAAATGGTTCCATATCAACATTTTCGTCAAGAAAAAAAAATAATAAGAAGAAAAACATATTGCCCGCAAGATGAACTTATGAAAAATGAAAATGAGTATCAATAAATTGCATGCATTACAAATTCAACATCCCATTCTTTCATGCCCCCCTGGCTCTATAATGGTTATTTTCTGTAACAGTAAGACAATTTGAGGGTGTTTGGGATAACTTAATAAAAGCAGTTTTAGTGCTTTTGGCTAAAACTAAGCAATTTGGAGTGTTTGGAGTAGAAGCTTTTGCTGAAGTTAAGCTGGGAAATGCCAAAAGCCATGAAGCAGCCCCTGAGGTGCTTTTTAAGTACTTTTACGTATTTTTGTAAATAAATTGAACTTTTTCGAACATTTCTATTTCTTAAAGAAAATGCTTCGAACTTCCCCCCTCCCCCCCCCCCCCCCCCCCCCCCAAAGATTCAAATACCAACTTTTCACCACTACTTCTCGCTCTTATTTTCAAACACTCCCTACTTTTGCCATTCACTTTTTCACCAGCATTTTCTACAACCTGAACTACTGCAAAAGCAAAAGCATTTGCAAACACCCCCTTTGTGCACAATGAATTTCAGAAACTAAGTTAAACAAGTAGCCATTGGTATGATTTAATCCAGTATAATCCCATCATTTTACACAAATCAAAAGTTAACAACACAGCTCTAATTCTTACAGTACGCACAAAAAGTGATAATTCTACAAATAACAATCTCTTACACTCCACAAGATAAAGAAAACAAAGAAAATAAATAAATAAAAGAACCCACTTCCCAAAAAGTGATACTGCAAAAAAATCGAGTCTTGCATACATAATTTTCTCAATCAGCAAAAAGGGAAACTAAAAATTAAGCTTAGGTATTCAAGATTTTGATGGGCTTTGACCAAATTAACAAGAAAAAAATGGATCTTTAAAAGATGTTTGTCTAGAAAGTACCTGAAACCAGCTGAAAAATGAAGATTAGAGGAAGATAATTGCCGTGCCGATAATAGGACTCCTCCATTGAGGAAGGGCAGAGACAAAGAAAACATTCTTTTTTCTCGTTATTTTTCAAGAACTTGTGCTCATGTGTGTGTGTGTGAGAGACAGAGAGGGAGAGGGAGAGGTAGTTCGATGTTGGATTTTCTCATCCACTAAACAGTTGATCCTTGATTTGCTTGAGTTTCAATCGGGTACATCGTAGCATTGGGTTGCTTGCTGGACCAGTAGATCTTGGCCGTCTATCTGTTTCTCTGAAGTACTTGTTTTATTTGAATTTGTTGATTTGTCAAATTTCAGGAAAAGATAGTCAGAATTTTATTAGAAATAGTCAAAAATTCAAATCTAACGAATATGAATATCTATTTTTTTCTTCGTATTTAATAATTAACAATTAATTTGATGGTTAAATACAAATGATATTATGATTGATTGGTTGCATTTAATTAGGGATATTGATATAATAGGTGTAATATACTCGAATATTGTTCTTTGTAAAAAGAGAAACAAAACAACTATTTCATTTTAGCATTTTAAATTAATTATACGAACAATATGTCTATACAAAATTCAGTATCCGATTGTTAGCCAAAAATCCCCTTGAAGCATTGCTTATATAATAATTTTAACAAGCATTGCTTTTATATATATATATATATATATACACACATATATATAGAAACTATTGAAGGAAGATTGAAAGTTGAAACATTGCTAATATTAATATGGATTAATGTCATTAATAGTTCCTGAAATTTAAAATTAAAATCACTTTAGCCCTTAAAATCAGGTCGTCACGTTTTGATTCTTTGTATTATAAATAACGCTTTAATTATTTGATGGAGTTTTCACTCAAATTCATCAAAAAACACTTTCATGAATGGTGGTTTTCGTAAATTTTTAGCAATCAAGTTACTTTTTTAAAACAACTTCAAACAAAAATCGATAGAAATGCTGTTTTCCAATGAAATTCAGTTGAAAAATTCATCAAAAAGAATAAAGTACTGTTGCTTGTTAATTTATGATATAAAGGATCAAAACATGACGATATATACTTTGGTAGGGACTAAAATGATTTCAATATTAAAATTCAAGAACTATTATTGACATTAACCCTATTATGATTTTTGTGTTTAGAAAACAAGAAAATGTGGTGGGAAGTGGTGTTTCCAACAGCGGGCCGATCACCAACATGTAAAAACCTACCATTGAGACAATAATCGAACACGACTGTTGAACTGAATAAATACACAATTATTTCCAAAAAAAAATGAAAAAAATGAAAACAAAAACAAGTAAAATTACAATTCTTTATGACATGTAAAGACCGTATTTAGGTCACACGATCTCTAGTGACTTATACAATTTGGGCATTTGAAACCTTGGTGTACTCAAAATTAGTACTCACATTCAACTCAACCTCCTCACCATTCTCCTTCTTACAATGGAAATACAACACCGTATACGCCACCACTAGCATAATCTTCGCCACAACACAAACATTCACCACAAACAATCCATACAACGTTGGACTCACAAAAACTTTGTTGTCCGAAGCAATCATCTTGTAGCCTTGATAGATGATCAAAACCACGAGATTCGAACAAATGTTGATCAAGAAACCATTCAAGCACTTCCCCTTAACGAGCCTCGCAGCTCTCCCCAACGCCAAGGCGCCGTAGCAATCTTGTTCCACCACCGAGACCACGACGGCCACCGCCCAAGCGACGCATATGTAGAGGTAGAAAACGAGAGAAACGACCCCCAGTAAAGTGGCGACACAAAATGCGGCGCGAGTGGCATATACGAGGAGAGGGGCGACCAATATAGCAACGGCGACAATGTAGCCCATCGCGAGAGCCGACACATACAAGGTAGTAACGAAAGGCCTCGTCCATGTGAACCGAAGCCTTGAGATTAGCTCTTTTAGGGATAAGTTCGTGGAAGTGTAGGCAACCGCGGATACAATCACGGTGGAGATGGTGGAGACGAAGGAGACGATTGAAATGGCGAGAACGAAAGCAATTTGGACCGCGAGGAGAAGCCCGAAATCTTCTCTCACACGGCCAAGTGGGCCTGCGAACATTTGAGTCGGGTCGGGCCCTTTTTCGGCAGTGAACGGGACGGGACTGGCTGAGTTGAAAGAACTGAGATCAGGCATGAAAGATGTCTGAATAGTGACAAACATGTTTTGGACCAGGGATTGGAGGGTGAAACTTAACAAGAATGTTAGAGTTGAAGATACGAGGACTGAGAATAGGGCTATGAGGGCCATGAGCTTCCCATTCTTGGGGAGAAGCTTGATTGATTCTTTTAGAATCATCAAGAAACTGTGGGCTTCAAAGGACTCCATTATTGCAACCTTGCAAGTTCAGAATTACAGGTAACTATATAATGTGATGGGTTCACATAATGTAATAATATATATATATATATATATATATATATGTATTTGTACTTGGGGTTTCAAATTTCAAGTTGAAATGGTCAATGAACATACAAGACGTAAATCAAGACCAAGTACTCGTTACTTGAAAAGTTGTGATGGCAAATGATGCAAGTGATGCAGATATGTCAACACACGCGTTTATGTATAGTACAAATCAAATGAAATTTATAATAACACGTTTGGGAAGAAGTTGACCTCCAAGATTTAGCCCGTTTACATTAAATTTCCCAATACAAAAAAATTACAAATATCTCATTTAACGTTTGGTCCTGTGTTATAGATAAACATATGGTTTGCATTGACCATAGGGAGAAGTTGACTTCCTAGGTTTAGCCCTTTTTCATGACATTTTTGAATATGAAAAATCACAGATATTCCCTAATGTTTGATCATGTTTTATGAATAAACCTATGGTTTGCATCGAGCGCGGGCCCTTTTCTTGAAATTTAGGCAAATGATACTTCTCAGAAGCTTAGCTGAAGAAGATTTCATAGACTCCTAATACAAATCACGATCTTTAAAAGGCGTCATATATATATATATATATATTTACCT
Source organism: Petrea volubilis (assembly GCA_026212405.1). NCBI lineage: Eukaryota > Viridiplantae > Streptophyta > Magnoliopsida > Lamiales > Verbenaceae > Petrea > Petrea volubilis. The sequence goes on along the minus strand of CM047885.1, from coordinate 10,555,782 downwards.
TTCTTTAGTGTTATATAGAACTCATATTCCGAAATGAGGACAGGACGTGGCTAGGACAAAGCCATGCGTATTCATTTCCATTCAACAATCCCTCATTTCAATCTTAACAAGTCATTCATCATATCCTCTTTCACTTCCATGATGGATTTTAGCTATTGAAAAATTACACAGACACATATATATACATATATATGTTTTATAGCGATCACCCTCGTCTATCTTTTATAATTATCGTCATCTCCCCTCCAAGTCGTTTAAAAAGTCCCCATTCTGTTAAGATTTTTAACGAAAAATATTACTCAAACATCCTTAAATGCAAAAAATGGAAGATTTAGCATAATTAGGCCATTTTACACATTCCGTCGAGAGGTTCGCTAATACGCAAACTTAGAAAGAGAGTTGGCAATTTGAATATTTCAAACGGTTGTCAGTGTAACCCTGTATAATATATATATATATATATATATATATATATAATGTGTGTGTGTGTTTGTGTGTATGTGTGTTTAACATATGTTTTGATAATTTCACAAACTCAAGCTGCAAAATCATTGTCATCCCCAAGAAGGCAAGAACAAAGATGTCATCAAGACAATAGGCAAAAGCAACACATCTAAATATCAATTTTCACCCCAAAATTAAAAAAAAAAATGAAATTAGGCAAAAAAAAAAAAACTAAAGATCATCAACTATATTATCATCATCATTATCATTATCATCTCCAAAGAGGCATATCTAAAATACATTAACCACGCGAAAATTAAAAATAAAAATGAAAAAAACACATAATTTTTAAAGATTTACAAAAAAAAAAACACTAAACCCAATCTTCATAACTTCTTCAATAAGAAGTCCCCTCCTCGAAATTAACGGCCCAAGTCCGCTTCCGTTGCCCATCGCCTCGGGTTCTCAAACCGGGCAACCCATTCGGATCCAAATCGACCCGGGTCCGACAAACCGGGCAAGTGGGCTTCTTCCTAATCCACCTATCCACACACCTCGCGTGGAACAAATGCTTGCAGACCGGAATATTCCGGCAGCAGTCGCCGTCCCTGAACGAATCCAGGCAGATCGCGCACTCCGACGCCGCTGGGAACGCGGAGGAGCTGTACTCCACGTCGGGGATCCTCGGCGGCGAAGCGAGGACCGCCTCCGTCGCCTCGTCGTCGTCGGCGGCGGGGTGGAAGAGGCGGGTGCAGCGGCGGTGGAAGGTGTTGGACATGAAGAGGAAGTGGAGGAGCACGACGGCCGCGAAACCGAGGAAGAAGAGGAAGAGGGACATGACGACCGCCATGATCACGCACTTGAGGAAGAAGAGGAGGAGCTTCCTCTGCGTCCGGCTCAGGCACCGCCAAGGCGCATGGCGGCGGCGGAGGCGGGGGCCGTGGCCGTTCTCCTGGGTGGGAGCTGGCATGTATGAAAAAAAAATATTAAATAATCGACTCAAAGGACTCAAAGATATCTGAATTTGGGGGTTGTTGAAATCAAGATTGATGATTTGGGGATGGTGGGACAAAAGAATTGAAGATAGGGGGTTGGGGGGTGGGGGGGCGTTGGTGTAAAAATGGTGGTCGATGTTTGGAGGTATTTGTGCCACAGAGACCCACCGAATATGCCGTTGTTTTGTTATTGGGGGTATTGAACGGCATATGGCTCCAAATTTTATACCTTTGTTTATAAGAATATTAGCGGCCGATTACGACTGCATTTTTTGAGATATAGTATAATTATAAATTAATTTTTTTAATTTTAAAAATTATAAATATTACTAAGATATGTATTAATTTATTAATTATTTATTAATTTAGTGGGATGAGGTGTTAGATTTTTTGAATAACATTCAGAATTCAAATTCTGTATTTGTGAATGGAGCAATTGGAATGGAAGGATCTCCGCCATAGTGAATCCCTATAATATTCGAATTCGAATTAATCCGTCAATAGATCGAAATTGAGTGGCTAAGACCAAAATATATATATACACATATAATAAAATTCATTTCCCATAAACCTATTACGTAATTATAAATTGTATTTTTGGTATTTTTGATTGGAGTTTTGACATAGAATTCGTGTGGTCTTAATGAGTTCAAAATGAAAAAGCTATATATGAATTCAATTTAACAAAATAAAAAAATGTGGTGGTGTTGTTGTATTATAAATAGTGATGTTTAGTGATGGTATAAAGTGAAATTTATTTACGAGGGTTGGTGAAATTACAAAATTGGTCAAGAAATTTTGTTAAATTTGATAGAGTGCGCCTTTTGGTGGTCAAGCGACTCCCATAATTGTGAGAAAATTATCTTTTGGCTATCTCTATTAATATTTACAAATATTGTCTTAAATCTTGGTACAAGGATTGGTCTCTTTGTTGGTGTCAATGGGCCTAATGTTGGGCCTGAACTTTTGCATGGGTTAATTTAGTGGGTGATTTGGTTAGAATTGTGACGGTGGCCAAGAAAGGTGGACCGAAGGGGCCCAATTATCCATATCTGGGTCCTATGGAGGGCCCATATTCAATGCTGCTGTGGGCTTGGGCTTCGGCTTGTTGCTAATTTGGCCTTTATATCCATTGGGTTTTTATATTGGGCTCAATTTGGGCGTCGTTATCCTTATGAAGAGAATGACGGGGACTGGTTAGGGCTGTTAATGGGTCGGATTTTGATCAAATTAGGAAAATTCGAATTCAAATCCAATAAGCTCATTTAGTATTCGAATCCGACCCGAATCGTATAAGTTTTACATTCATTTTAACTGAGTCCGAATCCAAGAAAAAATTCGAAACCCGTTAGAAAAATCCAACCCGATTAACTGTTAAAAAATATGAAACTTTAAAATCAAATAAGCAATAAAAAATTATTTCTTATGTATTTAAATAAGTAAAAAATTATTTTATAATATGTATAAAAACTATACATTATTTTTTGAAAAAAATTACTTTGAAAAATATAAAAAAGTGCATTATAAATTATAATAGTTTAGATATTGCATTCTATTTGAAATTCTTCACTAACATTATATATGTAAGGTTGTTAATATAATAAAAAGTATTATTAAAGTTTGGATTCGGATCTTTAACGGATCGGATTGCTTGATTCCAAATCCAACCCAATTATTTCGAATTACGGATATTTACTATGGGATTTGACCCATCTAATATTTTAATCGGCCAAATATACTAAAATTCGATTGATTTTTGAAACAACTATTTATTAGTGACAATTAATGGTATCGTAAAGATAACATCTACCGAATGATAAACTTGAACTACATGAATAGCTCATAAATTATGGTGTTTATTGTCAAACAAACAAAGTTTTGAAACCACCAAAGAATTAAATGCAAAGCAAGTAAGAAATTTATTGAAAAACATGATTAGAGAAATTCATGTTCAAACCTAACTAAAAATTTCTTTTAAATTAATTGGCAAAACTTGAGATACTTTATATTAAATGAAGGGAAGCAGCGGCGACCCATACACTATACTGCGTAATTCAATGATGGCCGTGTGTTATAATTTTAGTTAAATGAATTAATAAAAATAATGAAACTAAATTAAATAGATACAATGAATCTACTCAATCACTTAATGCATTGTATTAGATGCAGTATCAACAAAACACTACACCGCGTAATTCATTGGTCGGCTATGTGTCATAATTTTAGCGAAATGGATTAATAAAATAATGAAACTGAATTAAATATATATAGGGCATCAATGCAACCACTCGATACATTGTATCAAGTGCAACATTTACAAGATCGTGTAGCGACAGTATTTTGAATAACCCTACTCATGATTGGCTCCAATAATGAAGACTAGCCTCATAACTCATAAGTTGAGGGTAGCTACAAAGAAATTGACACATGCATATCACTAGTCATTGTTGTAGTTGGTGTCTTTCCACTTCAACTCAACTACCAAACTTGCAATTTTCCTCTCAATCGGCGAACTTGTGAGTAGCTTTCACATTTCAAGATGAAGTTTAGGAACGGCCCCCCACCCCCATCCCCCACCCCACAACATTATTATTATTATTATTTTCGTTGGTAAAGGAAAAGGCCATGTCAGGAGACTTAAGGTGGCCTTTCAATTAATAAAATCTAATCATCACAAAATGTCTATTTCACCAAAATTCATTGTGACTAAACTCAACTTGACTACCGTAGTCACACCACCTAAATTCATTGCAACTAGGTTAACTTGGCCATCGCAGTCGCACTACCAAAATTCATTGCGACTAAGTTTAACTTGGCCATTGCAGCTGCACCACCAAAATTCATTGCAACTAAATTTAACTTGGCTACCGCAATCCCACCAATAATACACTATAATGAATTAAGCTTTACCCCTCATTAGAACTAAGCATTTTATATTGGCCATTGCCAGTCTATAATATTTTAAATACTTGACAAACTCTACGCCCTCACTGAGGTTCGTACTTGAATATTCAAAATAAGTATAGTGAATTTTAACCGCTAGACCACCATGTTGCTGATAACAACAACATTAAAAAATATGAGAGAGTTCACTTTCACCTAGGGCTAGGGCCATAATGTGACTTGTGCAAGAAATGAATTTCATAACTACCATTGCTTGAACAATTATTATTTCAATTTTCAAATTGTAAAGCTGTGACTGATAAGGATATAGCATAATTGAGCAAGTTATATATCTATTGATTCACTAAAAAGAAAAAAGAAAAAACAGTAACACTACATTCAAGATGAGCAAACCTTCACAGAATAGACTCAGATGAAAAATAACAAAATGGAAAATCAAATCTCTGTTTTTTCTCCATTTTTATCCCAAATAATCTTCACCTTTCTATTCTCCACTAATTAACAACCACTGTTTCCTTTTTTTTTTTTCCTAACAGAAAGTGTAAGAAAACAAAATGCGAAACACTATCAAACTCTAAACATTGCTTGAAAAAGATGAATCAACAACCTTCTTTTGCCTTCCCATAAGCCACACCAGAGTCCTCCTCCCAAAAGATGAACCATTCTCTTGAGAATCCAAACTTCTAGAACTTTCTATATCCTCATCAACATCAAATCCTCTTCCCCCATTCTCCGGCTTCGGCTCGTAGGCCACCACCGGAATCCCATTGCCCGCCACCGGAAGCCGGAACGAAAATGCCCTTCTTGAGGACTGCATTGTGGATTCATTAGGCCTATCTTTCTTCCCCCTTAACCAAATTTTTGATACCGAAAAACTTTCCTTCTTACAATCAGTCGTAATAGACTTATTATCACTAGTACTAACACCACCACAATTGCCACCACTTTGAGTCTCAAGAATCTTGAAAGCTTCAAGACTATTGAAAAGTTCTCTTCTTGAATCACATCCACATTCAGACATAGCTGCCCTGTGACAAGCTTTCTTGATGTAACATTGTTTCTTGATGGGCACTTTGAGAGATGAACTCTCATCCATCACATAAGCAAATGACCCCATTGAGAAACACCTCCTTGCTTCACCATTAATTCCAAGATTACCCTCACCTCCCCCATCAACACTCCTGTACTTCCCAAGCTTCACTAACACAACCCTTTCGTTTTCATCCACTCTTTCTTGAATCTCACCGCAATGTGGGCTCAAATGGGAGTCCACCAATGCAACATCTCCATCAGAAACAAGCTCTCTAGAGCTCTCACTCCCAGATTCGAGAACCCTAACGAGTGGGGCAAAATGGTCATTTTGTGTGAAATCAAGAACCAAGCTTGCTCTACAGAGAGGGCAAGTTGAGTGTGACAAGAGCCAAGTGTCAATGCAAGCCATGTGAAAGGCATGGCTACACTTGGGGAGAAGCCTGAGATTATCTTCTGGCTCAAATTCACACAGACACACAGCACAATCAAATGGGGCCTTGGCACCTATAATGGCTTTGTAGTTAAATACAGGGAGTGTATCTATATATGACTGATCAACCCCAGAATCATGTAAATGGAAAAGCTGCTGCAACTGGCCTTGATAGGAAGTTAAATTGTTGTCCATTTCGTTAGGGTTCCTAGTTTGGGGCCTCCATAGGAATCTAACAAGAAGATGAAATAGACCAGAAACAAAGAAGAAAATTGATAGGATTATGATGATTAGAAGTATTGTTGGGCTTACTCTGTTGTTCAAGTTGAAGCCACTGGATTGTGAAGAGGAGAGAGAAGGTGGAGGTGGAGGTGGAGTAGAGAGAAAACTTGTTTCTTCCTTGATTTCAAGAAGAACCCAACTCATATTTTCTTGAAAAAGTTCGAAAAAGATCACCAAGATTGAAGCTTTATGCAAAAATCACACCTTCCAAGGTGCCCCATTTGAATAAAGAGAAGAAATATTGGCTAAAATGAGAAACTGTAGCAAGTTTTATGGATGCAAGATTTGAGTTTGCTGCAATAAATCTTACAATAGAAGCACCATTATTATTGGACCCAATCAGCCTTAAAATGGCACTCAATCAAGAACCTATGCAAGGCTATATATACATACATACATATATATATATATATATAATTGAAAAAGACTAGGGCTGGTGGGGGACTTGATTAGTTCATCAGCCTTTTTGGGCATCAGCCCAATAAACATTTAAGCCTTCCTAAATAATTGAATTTCCATTATGAACTCAAACAGCCCATTTCCTATTTATGCTTCAAATTTTCAGAAATAGTATACTTATCTATTGATATCTCTTAATATTATGGTACTTGTAAGCTTTGTTTTTGCATATGATCATATTCTTGATTCATGATTCTATTCTTGTCTTATCTGTTAAATATGTAAGCTGAAAGTCAAAGATTGAACAATTTTGGAGGGTAGAAAAAAAAAAGGGGACAATAAGATTATAGTCAATGTAAGTGTTACTGGACTGGACCCCAAAATCTTGGAAGTTGGAAAAAGACACATTTGTTGCACTTGGTTGTGGTTCTCTCTCTCTTCTCTCTCTCTTTCTCTCTCTCTCTATATATATATATTTGACAAATAATCTCTCTCTCTCTCTCTCTCTATATATATATATATGTATATATTTGACAATATTGTTATTTGCCTTGATTAAGGTGTGTGGCTAGGTAGGAGCTACTTTTGATACAGATTTTGTCCTTATTAAGGATAAATAGAAGATCCAAATGCAGTGATCAACCTATGTTTTCTGAAAACACGAGGTTAGGAGGTTGTAATAAAATATATAATTGTTAATTTTCGTGTATATTATATTATATATATATATATATATATAGGACAAAGAATTGTTCGTGCATGCACATTGCTCAAGTGAATAGAAGTCTCCTTGCCAGATATTAAGTCCCTCAAATTAAGCCTATAAATGATGCAATCCCAATGCATTTTTTTAATATATATATATATATATACATATTACGAATAATATAATTTTGAGTCAATTATAAAAAGTCATGATGGTGTATAATTATAAAATATATATTGATCCAGAGTTGAGACACCATATAACAAAGAGATAATGTTTTTGATTCCCATTTTCCTACACCTTAAATTACTACACCTCATCGTCAACCTGAAATTAGTGAGCTAATTAGCTAAATTTCAACTATGAGCTAACTCGTATTCATCGAAAAAACAAAAACAAAAAACTACGAACTAACTAGTAATTATATTAGATTTTTACATGAATAAACAAATTGACTGATAAAATTGCAATTTTGCTCAGATGCAAAGCCAAAAATTTTTGCTTGGTAGGAATCAAATTTCTATAAAATATTAACTATATTTTTATTATTTTGGCTACAAAATTAATAAAAAAGATGCATATAATACTAAGCTCGACATAAACTTAGAGAGGGCGACCACACCCTCTAACCCCGACTTGGCCACTGATTATACTATATGTGTCATTGCCGGTGAAATATAATATAATCTCTTGCAAATGATGAGAATATTATATATATATATATAATTAATCACTAATTAATCTTGCTTTTGCCTTTAATTCACTAGCCACTTTGACTTATATTTCTTTTCTTCCCCAAGTGATCCCACAACAACCTGCCATTAACAACCCCTTGACCCTTTTTGATTCAATTATCATGAGTTTGACAAAAGGAACAGCAAGAACACACACACACACACACACACATATATATATCGACATAATAAATTAAAATAAATTAACGACTTAATTATAGGGCTGATTAAGATTTATTATGTGAATGCCTCCCATGTGCATGTGCATGCTGGTTGATTTTTCCATTGTCCCCACATTAAAATTTCCAAACTAATCTTTGATTTGGAATTAATTAAATTAATATCTACCAATCAATTGAGCAATCATGTAAACTCCAATTGCAACTACTTCGATTTACTTGAGTAAGCGAAATTGACAGACTTGATAGGGGTTTTTGACCTTGATGCTTGACAATTTTTACCAAACACCTCGAATTTTTAATATGAGGAATTGAGATCAAACGTCGCTCGTAAAAGATAGGCAATTAAGGGGAAAAACATGCAGAACAACGGTCAGAACTTTAATGAATTAAGTTAGTGATTGACGAGAACCATAAAAACAAGAGAAAATAGTAAATAGGGCAAGGGAGCAGTGAAAACCGTGTATGAATTCGTGCTCACATGTGTAGGATCTAAAATATTAATTACTTCTTTACCTCTACGATCACTACCTTATATAGAAAGAAGGGAGGCGGAGAGCTTCTTAATTCTTGGCCAACCACCCCCAAAAATAGGGAGGGTTGCGTTGAGGGTGTTAGTGGAAAATAAAATTGTCAGAATTTGTTGGGAAAAATAGAGTATAATAGGAGTTAGCTTTAATTGTTAGGATATAACATATTGAAGGATCTTACCCCCATGATCTAGGGTTAATCCGCCTTGACCAAACAGTCACCCGCCTTCAAGACATGGGTCAAGGTTGGTCAAACCTGGCCCTTGCCTTTGGGACTTGGGTCGGGCGATAACTCGGGTCTCTTTCTTGAACCGAACTTGCTCGTCTAATTAGGCGTTCGCTGGGCTTTTGTCTCATCCAATGGACTACATTGAAACATGAAAAAAAATTATCGAGTTGTTGGACCCATAACTATGATATCAGACCTATTCAGCATCGTTGATATCTTAGCATAAGTCTTTTATCAATAGTAGTTTATTTATATTTAATAACAAAGTTTAGATGATTTAACAATTTATACTTCATTCGAAATATTAATATAATTTCAAATGAAGCGTAAATGATATAACAATTGGTACTTAATTCGAGATATTGATATAATAATTGAAATTTATCCAATTTAACCCTACTTGGTAATTAGCAGTTTTCTTGTAAATTTTTATGGATTACAAGTAACTCAACCCCCCCCCCCCCCCCCCACAAACACAGACACAAACACAAAGCCCCTTATTGGATCTAGTTCTTAAAATTTCAAATCCTCAGATTCAAATACAATTTAAGAATTTTGGTGTTGGTTTCAGAAACCCAATATAGTCCATTGCTTTTTGAACACATAATATGACACAGGCCATATGCCTATCTACGGTCATGGTTTGTAAATATAGGCCGACAACTAGGATTTGCCCAATTTAAATTGGGTTTGACCCCTCGTTCTAGTTGTCCATCATCAACTTTATTACAAAATAAATTTGTAATTTACTTTCGTTGGCGAGTAAAAATATTAAAATGCTACCTCTCAATATATATTTATAGCTTCTGGCTTAACGGATATGTATCGTGTTTTCAGAGACTTGAAAAGTATTGTCAGAAATTCGAATTCTTGTAATTAATTTGAAGCTTATATAACAACGATAAGTAAAATATTTATTTCAGTACACAAAATTTTTGATTCACAATTTCAAGTGAGCGACATTAGCAATAAATACAAATGTTTATATTATCAAAATATCTTTAATAAATATGTCATTAAGCATTTGATATATCAAAACTTGACTTCATTTTTCTTGTTTTGGCAAGTATATTTGAAGTACTTCCCTCTCTTGTCTCTCTCTAACACTGCGTTTGGCAGAGGAAAGAAAATAGGGAAGAAAGAAAATGAGTGAATTTTAATTTTCCACATATATGTTTGGTTGAAAGGAAAATAGATGGAAGGAAAATAGAAATCTATTTATTTTCCTTTGTTTGTTTGAATGGAAAAGTGGAAGGAAAGAAAATAATTTATGTACTAAATGATAATTATACCCTTATATCATTATAAATTATAATTATGTTATGAATTCATGTATTAAAATAGATTATTAAATTTGTCTAAAAAAATAGATTAATAAAATTAAACTAAATAAGTATAATGTACATAAAATATATAAATTAATATAATGAAATATTTGTTTACATTGTGTCAAATGACAACTACAATCTTATATAATTATAAATATAATTAAGTTATAAATATAATTATGTCGTAGATAATTTAATAAAAATAAAATAAATAAATATGTGAAATATATTTTAATGTATTATACAACTGAACACATCGTATTTGCTATTTAAAAAAATACAAAGATTCATACTGGTAGAAGAAGCAATATTATTTAAACACCTAATTATACATATGAACAATTTTGGAAATCTTGTTTTATAGATATCGTTGCATTATTTTCCTCTCCTTTTCCATTCAATGTTGGGTGGAAAAAAAATTAGTGGGCTCCATACTTATTTTTCCATCCTCAATTTTTTTCCTTCTCTTTTCCTTCTACAACCAAACAATGAAAAATACACATTTTCCTTCCAATTTCCTTCCCCCCTCCCCTTCCTCTTATTTTTCACCCTACCAAACGAAGCCTAAGTAACATTATGAATCATGCATCATGACCTAATATTCGTTTGACTTTTCTACTATTTCATTCATTGATTAAATTAAGGAGAAATCATAAAAATGGAAAGAAAATAATGTCCTAATTTTCATTTATATTTATTTATCCCATAAAATAACACTTATGTGTTTAGTTTTGGTATAAAGAAATGGATTGGGGGAGGCAAAAGGTGATCCTTTCTCTTTATTTGGTATGATCATGAAAAAAGGACAATTAGGCACATTAGTTTTTAAAGAAACAAACTATTGATCATACTAATTGTGACTCGCACGATAGATTGTTCCAAAAAAACCAAAATAATTTCCGGTATAACTTTCTTATTATTTTAAACGAAATTACCTCGAAAAGAAATTTTTTAAATGGGATTGTTATTAATTCAAATTTAGGGCCAACATAGCATAAAAACAAGATTTGGTAAATATTTATTTGTATTTGATAATAACAAGAATTGGAATTGTATAATATAATACTACCTCCATTTCACAATATCTTTTGTTTAAATTTTTTTTCATACAAATTAAGGAGAATTTAAGAGTATACCATAGTATACAATTTTACTCATATTAATGACTTATTGAAATTTAACAATCTTAAAAAAATGCATTAAATATTGATTTAAATACGTTATATGATTGTAATTTATTTGAGGGTAACTTAAAAAAAAACTAAATATTGCTTTATTTTTTGTAAAATGACAGATATTTCAAAACAAAATTAAAATGCCAAAACCATAAATATTGTGAACGGAAGTAGTAATTGATGATATAATTTAGGATAAAATACAATTTTCCTTTCATCAAAATTATGGGGAAAAAAACTTAAATTACTTAATTATTAAAAAGTTTAACTTTGTATTATAACAATACGAACAATTATTTTAAGATAGCTTAAGCCAAGCCAATATTTAGATTCTAAATCAAATTATTTCCTCTCCCCTTTTTCTTTGGGTGAGTGTGTGTGTTCGTATGTAGCATTTCGATTGATATTTATAGAATGTCCCGATTTGATTATATATATATATATATATATTTGTATCAATAAAACGGATGATTTCATGAAACCCACTCCTATGTGTACTCAAGTAAACTGGGAACTATTGAATAGAAATATAACGATGTGATAAATTAAGATTCTAATATCACATTGGATCATAAATCATTTAATATTGTTGAAATTTAAGATATGTAGAGTGAATATAAAAGAAACGAGACAAAATGATTACATGGTTCAATCAATTCGGCTTGTATAGCCCACAAGGTTAAACCATCAACATTATCTCTTGATTTTTATGATTACAATGAATATCTATTTATATAAATAAATTACATAGATTAATAAATGATAAACGGATGAAATCGCTCCTAAAAATTAAATCTGAAATATCACATTACTAATTAGCAGTGATATTGTAAATATACTAAGCCCAATTCTTGATTCTGATTGGATACGAGTGCATGGTGTGACATGAGGGTGATAAAAATTAATAATTGTCCACAGTCAAGAGAAAATTAATTAATTTTTCAAGAGGTAAATTTTCAATATTGGATATTACAAGGGGCACATTGTAATTTTCCATAAAAAAACTTGTCCAATGGCGATAACTAGAAATTATGTCTATTTGCCAATTGATGGCGCGTACAATATCTTCTTGCAAGATTGTTCCTCTATTGATTTTGAGGTTGTCGCAAAACTCGCTGGACGCCCCTCTTCTCTCGTCTCTCGTCTCTCTCTCTCTCTCTCTCTCTCTCTCTCTCTCTCTCTCTCCTTTTGTTTTGTTTTTATTTTTTTCCCACACAGCCCAAACAAATAATAAACGCAAGAATTAACATACAAATCGAACATGTATTGTTTAAGCCGAAGATTAAGCTCTACAAATCATTTCAAGAGCAAGATATTTAATTTAGAGAGAGAGAGAAAGAGAGAGAAGGCGGAGAAGAGAGAGATTTTCGGGGGAGGATCCTCTGTCATTAATATTTATTTTTCTTTGTGGGGGTTAGAAAAAAAGAATTTTTTTTTGTTGAAAAATAAACTTACACCCTTTTGTCCTGAGTTTGTGGGGGCTGTTCTTCTGGATTTCCCGGAAATAATTTAGAAACTATGCGTCGATACTCTTGATTTTCTTGCCAAATTTGGAGGTGGGATTGAAGAATTTTATCAATTTTCTTTTGTTAATTATCCGGGAAATTCTTGAGAAGGGCATTCCCAAGTCTTGATTTTGGGGTCACATGGAATGTGTATGTTTTGAAAAAGTTGATCAATTTGTGATGGTGATATTGATCCTCCCTTTGGCTCAAACATCAAGCAAACATTAGTTATGCAGATAGTATTTGCATGTCTTTATGCATTTTCTTGTTTGAATTTTGAGAACAGAGAGTTCATTTGTGGGGTTTAGGTTAGGAGGCCCTATTAGTTTCATTCATTCTCTATAATTCTTGTTTGTGTGGTTGTGCATTGTGGCTGCAATGAGGTTCTTGAGCCTTGTGGGCAATTCTTTCGGATGCACCGCATCCGGGGAGCGCCTCGTCTCTGCAGCAAGAGATGGGGACTTCCAAGAAGCTAAGGCTTTATTGGAGTACAATCCTCGCCTCGCGAGGTACTCCACGTTCGGTGTTCGTAATTCGCCTTTGCATTACTCTGCAGCTCAAGGCCATCATGAGGTATATATATATGTGTGTTGCAAAAATACAATGTTGGCTTGGCTTTTTTGTGAATGACAATCTTGAAATTTGTTTAAGCCACTAATGGTGATTGTGTTGTTGCTTCATTTGTTTGTCTTGTTAGATTGTCTTGCTCTTGCTTGAGTCTGGAGTTGATATTAACCTCAGGAACTACCGTGGGCAGGTCGAGTTTTGTTTGTTTTTTTGTACTTGTTTATGTATTTCGAATGTTACTTTTGGATATGTGGTTCATTGTAAATTCAAGAAAATGATGATTAACACCAGCTGTTGTTTATGGCTTGAGGGATCGGTGTTGTGATCGTGTAAGGTTTATTTTATGCGACCTAGGCACATGTATGACCAACTAAGTTGCGAACTGTTAGATAAAGTAGAATGCTGAAATGATCTAATGCTTTATAACTTGGTCGGGTATAGCGTGAGACGAGCCGATTTTGTAAATATACATTTTTAGTAGGAACTTCATTAATTTTTTTTCCCTATGTGTTGACAGACTGCCTTGATGCAAGCTTGCCAATGCGGTCACTGGGAGGTCGTTCAGATCCTAATTCTTTTCAATGCCAATGTATGAAAATGTTGTGTTGCTTTCTGTCATGGTTTTCAAGACATTTTCGTTTCATTGTTGAATAATTCTATTTCTACATAAGTTTTTACTATCATGTTTTGGCTTAGATCCACAAAACAGATTGTCTGAATGGAGGAACTGCACTTCATTTAGCAGCTCAAAATGGCCACTCGCGCTGCATTCGGCTTATCCTCACTGATTACATTCCCAGCATTCCTAATTTTAGCAGTATTTTAAGGAAACAATTAAAGAATGGCGAACCTGTTCCACACTTTGATGAAGAGTATTTATCGAACTCTTTTTCTTCCTTTCTTGATGTATGTAACTATATATAAACATCTGATTTTTCATTTTTCTCCCTCTTTCCTTTTAGTTCACTTAATGCAATAATCAATAGACCTGCTGATGGTGGTGTGACCGCCCTTCATATGGCTGCACTGAATGGGCATGTTGAAACCGTGCACCTCCTTCTGGATCTTGGCGCCTCGGTAACTTCTGTAACCATGCAAGACGGGTCTACTATTGATTTAATAGGCGAGATTGACTCTTTCATTGCTTATGCATTTTACCATTTGGTTTGTTCTTAACTATTTGTACAAATATTGAGAATAGGGTTGTTGATTCCATTAAATGCTCGATTATTCGTGCAGGCGCCGGTAGCACTCCACTCCATTATGCTGCGTGTGGTGGTAATCAACAGTGTTGCCAGGTTGGTACATCGAGCGAGTGACCAAAACTTTTCTGCACATATAACATTAATTCCCCCTCTTTTTTCATTAATGTTTCAGCTTCTGATAGCCAGGGGTGCCAGTCTGACTGCTGAAAATGCGAAAGGGTATGTAAGTTTGCAGTTCATTCTTTCTCAAGTTATTTTACATGAAATTTTGATACTTTAGTTTTCCGTTCGATTGGCATAGATAGACATTTGCATTTACCTAAGCTTGAGTTATTTAGTTACTTTCCACAAACCGGTGATTTGAAATGACTTACACTATTGTATAATCCATGTTTAAAGATGGACCCCATTGATGGTCGCACGTTCATGGCATAGAGATTCGCTCGAGGAAATTCTTAGCCCAGAATCGGGAGGGAGACGAAGACTTTGTCCTTCACCATATTTATGTCTTCCTCTTATGAGCATTGTTAATATTGCAAGGTGAGCAAGGCTCCAACTTTTTGATCCGAGTTTTATAATCCGTTAATCAAATTAAAATTCGATTGTATTCTATGATTTTTCCAGAGAATGTGGATGGAGAGGCAATGATTCACCAAGATCATGCTTTGATCCATGTGTTGTTTGCTTGGAGAGAAGGTGCACAGTTGCTGCAGAAGGTGCATTAGTTCTAACTACATAAACTTCGCTGTTTGATTTCAAAATTACAGATACCCCCCTTCTGACTGTTGAATTTAATCAAAATTCGCAAAATCTATTGAGTTTATTGGATAACAACGCGTGCCTTGCATCGACTATTAATGGATTCTTTCCATACTTACGAGGGCTCGTGTTATGCAGGTTGTTTACATGAACTGTGCACTCGTTGCGCGCTGTATCTATGTTCCACAAACAGCACATCCACCGTGGCGGATGGGCCACCAGGCTCGATCCCCTGTCCCTTATGTCGCCACGGGATCATCTCCTTCGTTAAGCTTGCGGGCACAAAACCAACCGTGAAAGAAATGGGAAGAACAAGATCTATGTCCTTCTGCACTTGCTCGGCCATGGTCCCGGTTAAGCCACCCGCCCTTGAAACGGCCTTTTGCAAGCCCGACTTCATGCTCAATTCTCCTTTCCCATCCTTGCGCTGCCAAAGTTTTGCTACGATCAAGTTCAACCCGGGCCTTTGCCTGGGAGCACCGGACAAAAGCCCGACTTTGGTCTCGACAAGTGCTGAGGCCGGTTTGGATAATAAGTTGGTGAAATACTCGAAAGCAAGCTTCAGGCGTTCGACTTCAGCAAGCCTCAAGTGTTCGACTTCACAGAGCGAGGGTCGGAGGTGGTTATGCTCATTTATTCAACCTCTCCCTAATAGAGGCACCAGCTGACGATTGACGGAGTACAAGGAAAATTCTAACTCAAATATGATTTGGCCGCAACCGCGCTATACACTTATCGAGTATATCATACTTTTCATCTGATAGGCGTACAGTTAAAATAGAACAATCAATCGCACAACAATCATCACATCACTTGCTATATGGTCGATTAGATATCAGCCAAACTTGGTTCAAGTAAGAATTTTCCTACATTTAGATTTGTTGCTATTAGTTTTTGTTCACAACCACAAGATATAAGAAAATATTGTGTTCGTGTAAATAGATATAGCATATGCCATGATTTGTGCCTCCATTGCCAATTAGCAGAGGGATATACATCATTTTTGTGACTATAAATGATAATTCAATTTTAACGGGTGCAATGTCATGGAATGGTGTGTGTGTGTATATATATATATATAATTATGAAATATGCTCATTAGCCATTACTAATTGTTAGATTTTGTATTTTGGCCCAATATTGACTATCACCTCTTGGTTTTTGTTCCAAAAATTAGTGTCAAAATGATAAGATTAAAAGTTCACTATTTTACTACCGTTGTTTGTTTTCATAAAAGACCAAATTTATATCATTTGGAGTCTGTTTAGATTGACTTTTTGTATAAAAAAAAGCATGTATTTTTTTTTTAAAAAAATAATTTAGGGGAAAAAATTACACGCCTTTAAAAAAAAAAAGTTAGAAGACAGAAAGAAATATCAAAATATCTTTTTTAGAAGTTATTTAAAATATCTTCAAATAAAAATATTTTTAATTAATGTATCAAAACATAAAATTATTTGACTTCAAAATAAAATTACTATAAATAGTATGATTCAAAAATTAATTTTTTTAAACTTATCCAAACGGCCACAACCTGCGAGTAGAAAAAGTCAAACATCAGAAGTGGAAAATCAACCAACATCTAAACTACTTACATCTAATTAAAAAGAGGGGTATATCTGCAATCATTCCAAACTTTGTGGGACGTCAATGCAATTTAAGAGGATATATTTAGTTATCCCACAAATTAAGCGGGGAAAAATATTAAGTGACATATAGTCAAAGGAGCAAAGTGAAATTAACCTAGGTGCCCCTGTTAGATATTTAATAAAATTTATTTTATTTTCTATCTTTAGAAAGTTAGTGGAGTTATGGATAAATGCATGTGGTTAGTGGACATTCATCTCCTAAATTTTAGATTGTTAGTGGGTTTCATGGAGAATGGTTTAGTTAGTGGTATAAGTCATGGAGTCATGACTCTAGTTAGTGGTATAGATCATGTTCCCTATTTTTGATGACCACTACTTCATTTGTAGGCCTATGTAAATGCCAAGTGTTTTCACAATTAATGCATCAAGAAAAATCAATTCATTCTCTCTATTCTATTTCTTAAGTAATATATATTATATATTCTTTATTCTATTTTATATCAGTGGTATCAGAGCCAAGTTAGATTATAGAGAGAAAAATAGTGTGACAGAGATCAATTTGAGAGAAATAGTGTGAGGGAGCGTACCACAAAAAAAAAAAAAGTCATATATTCAGAAAGCAACTTTATGCAAGCTGCAATTCCTCGCTTTGATGGTCACTATGACCATTGGAGCATGCTAATGGAGAATTTTCTCCGGTCAAAAGAGTATTGGCCAATTGTTGAAGACAGCATCAGCGCACCAATGGAAGGCGAAACTTTGACAGATGCTCATAAAGTGGAGTTCGAAGCTAGAAAGCTAAAAGATATGAAGGCAAAGAATTATCTCTTTCAGGCTATTGAGCGTCCCATCTTGGAAACTATTCTTTGCAAAGATACTTCTAAGGCCATATGAGATTCTATGAAAAAGAAGTATCAAGGTTCTGCTAGAGTGAAGCGAGCACAGCTTCAAGCCTTGAGAAGAGACTTCGAAACTTTGCAAATGAAAGAAGGAGAATCTGTCACTAGCTATTATGCTAGAACCATGGAGATCAGCAACAAGATGCGTTTCCAAGGCGAGAAGATGGAGGACGTCACCATTGTAGAGAAGATTTTACGCTCCTTGACGACAAAGTTTGATTATGTTGTTTGCTCCATTGAGGAGTCAAAAGACATAGATATACTCTCTCTTGATGAATTGCAAAGCTCCCTGTTAGTGCATGAGCAGAAGATGAACCGTAGTTCAGTTTCCAAGGAGCAAGCTTTGAAGACCTCTACTAATACTTATTTCTCAAATTTTAGAGGAAAGGGTAGAGGTAGAGGTAGAGGAAGAGGAGATCGTGGAAATAGAGATGGAGGCAACCGAGATGGCAACAGAAATTTTAGAATAAATGATGACCAAGGCAAAAGCAGAGCAAAAGACTTTGACAAATCCAAGGTAGAATGCCATCGTTGTCATAAATTTGGTCATTATCGTTATGAATGTTATACCAGACTACCTAATAACAAGGAAGAAAAATCAAACTTTGTCGAGAACAAGGAAGGAGAAACCTTGTTGATGGCGGTTCACATTGAAACGAAGCATGACCAAGATGTTTGGTATGTGGATACAGGCTGCAATAATCACATGAGTGGAAGTAAGTCTTCTTTCTCTCAATTAAATGAAGACTTTCGTTCTACTGTTAGTTTTGGTGATTTGTCTACTGTGGATGTGATGGGAAAAAGAAACATTAGTATTAGAGCGAAGAATGGTTTTGTGGAAACCATATCTAATGTGTTTTATGTTCCCGCTTTGAAGAGTAATTTGTTGAGTGCTGGTCAATTGTTAGAAAAAGGTTATATCATCACTCTTAAAAATAATATTTGTGAAATTTCTGACCCTTCAAGAGGAGTTGTTGCTGCTGTGAAAATGACTCGAAACAGGTTATTTCCTTTGAAGATTGAAAATGTTCATTCTTGCTTGATGGCGGAGGTGAAAGATCCCTCATGGTTATGGCATTTTCGTTATGGCCACTTGAACTTTGGCGGTTTGAAGATCCTTCAAAAGAAGAATATGGTGACAGGTCTTCCTGAAATCGTTGTTCCCTCCAAAGTTTGTGAAGAATGTGTTGTTGGCAAACAACACCGTTCTCAGTTCCCAAAAGGCAAGTCATGGCGAGCAAAAGAGGTCTTGGAGTTGGTCCATTCTAACATTTGTGGGCCAATAAATCCAACTTCTAATGGAGGCAAGAGATATTTTATTACATTTATTGATGATTATTCCCGAAAGACTTGGGTTTATTTTTTGCCAGAAAAATCAGAGGCTTTTAATGTATTTAAAAGCTTTAAGGCTCGTGTGGAGAATGAGACAGGAATGACTATTAAGAGTCTCCGAACTGATCGTGGAGGCGAATATTGCTCTAAGTCATTTGAAGAATTTTGTGAGACTCATGGCATTCGGAAAGAGCTCACAACATCATATACACCTCAGCAAAATGGTGTATCGGAGAGAAAGAACGAACCATTCTCAACATGGTTCGTAGTTTATTGGCTCGAGGAAAAATTCCAAAGGCATTTTAGCCGGAAGCAGGGAATTGGAGCATCCACATCTTGAATAGAAGTCCCACTTTTTCTCTTCGAGATGTGACACCTGAAGAAGCCTGGAGCGGAAGGAGACCAGCTGTAGACTACTTCAGAATTTTTGGGTGCATTGCTTATGCACACGTCCCAGATGCAAAAAGAAAGAAGCTTGATGACAAAGGCGAAAAATGTGTCTTTCTTGGTATTAGTGAGACATCTAAGGCATATGAGTTATTCAATCCACTGACAAAGAAGATTGTGACCAGCAGAGACGTTGTCTTTGATGAAGAGAGCACTTGGGATTGGAATGAACAGTTGTCTTCTCAAGTGTTGTGTGATAATGAAATTGAAGTTGGAGCTCGGGTGCCCGAAAATGTTACTCCACCAGCCGCTGAAATTTTACCAACACAAGGAGAGGATGCTACTGCAACCGTTGAAGCACTTCGCCGTGTTCGACGGAGGCCTGCATGGATGCAAGATTATGAGGTAACTGGAATTAGTGAAAATAACAATGCAATTTCTCATTTTGCATTGTTTGCAGATTGTGACCCAACAAGTTTTGAAATGCCATCAAAGAAACAAAATGGAAAAAGGCCATGGATACTGAAATTGAAGCAATTGAAAGGAATGATACTTGAGAGCTGATCGATCTTCCTGAGGGGCACAAAACTATTGGGGTCAAGTGGGTCTACAAGACAAAGCTGAAGGAAAATAGTGAAATTGACAAGTATAAGACACGGTTGATAGCTAAGGGGTACAAGCAAGAGTATGGTATGGACTACACTGAAGTTTTTGCTCCAGTTGCAAGACATGACACCATCAGATTGGTGATTGCATTGGCGGCAGAGAATTCTTGGCCCATTTTTCAGCTAGATGTCAAATCAGCATTCTTGCACGGCTACTTGGAGGAAGAGGTATTTATCGAGCAACCCCCTGGTTATATTAAGACTGGAAATGAGCATAAAGTCTATAAATTGAAAAAGGCTCTTTATGGACTAAAACAAGCTCCGAGAGCTTGGTATAGTCGCATTGAGGCTTATTTTTTGAAAGTGGGATTTCAGAAGTGTCCATATGAGCACACACTTTTTATTAAGATTGGAGTTGGTGGAAGAATGCTTATTGTGTGCTTATATGTGGATGATCTTATTTTTACTGGGAATAATTGTGCCATGTTTGATAACTTTAAAAAGTCTATGATGGATGAATTTGAGATGTCTGATCTTGGAAAAATGCACTATTTTCTTGGCTTAGAGGTGATGCAATCTGATGATGGGATTTTTGTTTCCCAAAAGAAGTATGTTCGAGAAATTTTGGATAGGTTCAAGATGAAGAATTGCAATCCTTCTAACACTCCAACTGAGTTTGGCTTGAAACTAAACAAAGAAGGAGGAGGAAATAAGGTGGACAACACATTTTACAAGCAAATTGTAGGCAGTTTGATGTATCTAACTGCTACAAGACCAGACATTATGTATTCTGTGAGTCTTATTAGTAGTTATATGGAGAATCCAACTGAGATGCACATGCTAGCTGTAAAGAGAATCCTTCGTTACTTGCAAGGAACCAAGGATTTTGAAATCTTTTACAAGATGTGAGAAAAGTCAGATTTAATTGGCTTTACTGATAGTGATTATGCAGGAGACCAAGATGATAGAAGGAGCACTTCGGGTTATGTCTTCATGCTTGGGACAGGAGCTATTTCATGGTCTTCCAAGAAGCAGTCCATTGTCACATTGTCAACCACTGAAGCTGAATTTGTTGCTGCTACAGCTTTTGTTTGTCAAGCTATTTGGCTTAGGCGAATCCTTGAAGAGTTACAGTTGAAGCAAGGAAGAGCTTCTACAATATTTTGTGACAACAATTCTACCATCAAGCTGTCAAAGAATCCGGTGCTACATGGAAGAAGTAAGCATATTGATGTCAAATATTATTTTCTGCTAGACCTAAGCATTGAAGGAACAATTGCGCTATAATATTGCAGAAGTGAAGATCAGCTAGCGGACATCTTTACTAAACCTCTTAGATTTTCTTCCTTCCAAAATCTGAGGAGGTTGATGGGCATTGGAACCTTAGAAGAGTTCAAGCAATCGGTTTTAAACTAAAGCTTGAGAGCTTTTAGTTTAAGGGAGAGATTGTTAGATATTTAATAAAATTTATTTTATTTTCTATCTTTAGAAAGTTAGTGGAGTCATGGATAAATGCATGTGGTTAGTGGAAATTCATCTCCTAAATTTTAGATTGTTAGTGGGTGTCATGGAGAATGGTTTAGTTAGTGGTATAAGTCATGGAGTCATGACATTAGTTAGTGGTATAGATCATATTTCCTATTTTTAATGACCACTACTTTATTTATAGACCTATATAAAGATCAAGTGTTTTCATAATTAATGCATCAAGAAAAAGCAATTCAATCTCTCTATTCTATTTCTTAAGTAATATATATTATATATTCTCTATTCTATTTTATATCAGCCCCAACGTTTATCTATTTTCACTTTGACCCACAGAAAAAGTTCTACATAACCCAAGTCAATCCAGGGTGGTCGGTCCAAGCATCACACCAGGCCGCTCAGCCTCCCATCTCCGCCGACGCCGCCGCCTCCGGCCGCCGCCACCACGCAAAAGTGGGAAAGAAATGAAACAACGGAAAAGCCCAGTAATCACATCGGCAATTGATGACGATGACAGCAACAAGAAATCAACCTTCGAAAGCCCTCAGCTCGAGAACTCGAACAAAATCTTTATCATTTGTTTAGTTACGCGGGTGATCAATTCATTGCTTGTGCAGACATATTTCAACCCAGATGAACACTGGCAAGCTCTTGAAGTAGCCCATCGCATTGTTTTTGGGTAAGCGAAAATGTAAATCTTTGGGTGAATCTTTCCTTTGTGTGTGTGTGCGTGTGTGTTTTGGCAATTATCTTTGTTTGATTGTTGCTTGAAAATGTTAGGTATGGACATTTGACGTGGGAATGGAAAAAGGGTATAAGGAGTTACTTGCATCCGTTACTGTTTGCTGCTCTTTATAAAGTTCTCGCCTTTCTTGGTCTGGATTCCTCATGGTTCATGGTACTTATATATTTCTTGTCTTTATTTCGACAATTTGAACATTTGTGATCTTAAATGATCGGAACATGATAATGTTGAACATTAGCTTGAGCCTGATGAAGCATAACTATGTTTAAGCTCTGTTAATACAGTTTTATATGAATTTACATTCTTGGACTGGTTTGTTTTTGGGGTGATTTTTCCGATGAATGTTTAACAATTGTTGCAATCTTGCACAGGTAAGGGCTCCAAGATTGTTGCAGTCCATATTGGCTGCTGTTGGTGATCTCTATTTGTACAAATTCTCTAAGGTCTTGTTTGGCGTGAATGTCGCCAATTGGGCCGTATCCTTGCTCTGCTATGTTCCATTTTATATTTCCCGTTTTCTTTCGGTCCCACCTTTTCACATCTGTGAATTAAATTGGTAAATTTGTAGTGCTTAACTTTGTATCAGCTCTTTTCACAGTTAACCAACTGGTTCATGTTTTTCTGCATCACTCGCACTTTGTCTAATAGTTTAGAGACAGTTCTCACAATTGTGAGTTTATACTACTGGCCCTGCTTGAGAGCGTCTCCTAATGCAGCTCGATCGGGTTCAAGAAAATGTGCCTTGGTTGTAGCAGCAGTTGCATGTGCCATTAGGCCTACAAGTGCTATCACTTGGATTTATATTGGATTTCTGGAGCTGTATATGACACGTGATAAGCTAAAGTTTGTCCTTGAGGTGGTTCCTATCGGGTTAGTATGTCTACAAACCTTTGATGTTTTTGCTGTCATTTCTTGTGCTTATGAGCTATTATTAAGTTTTTATCGAAAAAGTTTTTATTTTAGTTTCAGAAATCAGTTCTCATGCGCTCTTAATAGCAGCTCATTGATTATATTTCACTATATATGGGAAGGCCTTATCTAAAGGCGATCATGTTTGTGGAATGTGGATATTGATTTAGAGTATCTTGGAAAGGAGCTGAAAATATGTGTGTGTGTGTGTGAGTCTTGCATCTACAATGAAAGGTTATCGCTTAGAAATCTATTCGACATCCAACTTTAGCAACAAAATATGCTTTCCTTTATTTCCTGTCTTTCCTAAGGACCAGCTTTATTATTCTTTATGGATTACCCTGTAAAGGTGTCTTTTATGTTCTAAATATGATTTTCTATCAAAGGTACTTATTTTGCTGTCTGAATGTATGTATCAGGGGGCTTGTCCTTGGCGTCACACTTTTATTAGACCGGCAATTTTATGGGTCATGGGTTATCGTTCCTCTTAACTTTCTCAAGTTCAATTTCTTGTCTTCTGGTGGGGACTATTATGGAACTCATCCATGGCATTGGTATATGACGCAAGGATTTACTGTTATGGTCTTTACGAATCTACCGTTTTCAGTAGCTGGGGTTATTATGTCTAAACAGAGGAAACTTTCAGGGCTTGTTTTATGGGTATTGGCAATTTATAGCCTTCTTGGTCACAAAGAGTTCAGGTACCTTGGTTAGAAGATTTCCGGGTCAATTATGCTCGCATACCTTGTAACCGTGTGTCATTACACAAACTCCCCATCTTAGTTTTAAAATTGCAAATGCCCCCTTTTCATCATCAAACACTGGAAATTTTTTTGAAAAGACCTTGAATAACGCCGTTCATACATGCAAAAATAATTTGAAAAGTTAACTAAAATTTGAAAATTATAACATCATTTTAACAACGTGTTCGATTTTAGCAAACATTTTATGACATCTTATAAATTTTCAAACATCTTATGAGATGTTTTAAGAAGCTTATAACCTCCCTCAAAAACCCTTCTCAGAGCACTATTAGTACTTCAATCATTAATGCTTCTCATTATCTTCAGACTCTGAATATCAGGTTTGTTCTTCCCGTGCTTCCAATAGCACTGATGTTCTGTGGGTGCTCATTGGCGAACCTTGGACAATCTACGTCAAAAAGCAAAGTGAACCAAAATTCGAGCTCCCATAGAAAACGCTCACTGAAGCAGCTAATGGTGGTCCTGTTCCTTCTTGTGACTAATATCCCGATGGCGTTATACATGAGTATGGTTCACCAGGTACATTAATGTTGATTGCTGCTACAACTTATTGTCTCTTGTTTTAGCATGCCCCTCATTTTGTTTACAAATACTCCATTTCAATCATTGAAGTTCAAACAAATTGACAAAAGAAACATTAAAAAACTTGCATGAAATCAGCCACATGTGGGAGAACGAATTAAGAAATTTATTTGACTTCAAAGTATAACATCATTTGACTACGTGTAACGATCAATGTAGAAGGCGGCAACTATATGCGGAAATAAGTTATAAGAAGGTAATAAATTTAATTTTGAAATCGAGACGAGATATTTGTGTAACTATATGTAGTTACGTCAGAGGGCTTTGTATCGGTAAACATATGGGGTGATTCATTTTTCCCTCATTGATATATGGATCGATCTAGTTATCTGCATATTTATTGTTTATATGTATGCATATTTATCTGCATATGCGTGGTTAATCCATTACGCATTTGTTTGAGCATATATGTGTCTCTTTCTTGTGTTGGTTTTACGTGCTACTCGTTGCTTCACAGAGAGGGGCTGAGGATGTGATGAACTATCTCGCCGATGAGGCTAGACAGAAAAAAGTTGATTCTATCCTCTTCCTCACACCGTGCCATGCTACGCCGTACTACTCGGCTCTGCATCACGACATTCCCATGTGTTTCTTGGATTGTACACCAAGGTTTGACGACATAGAATTGAAAACGCATTTTAAAGATCTCACAATATTCGAAATTAAATGCAACTCTTAGCATTGTTTCTAAATTTGTTTAAACAGTGAAGAGAAAGGAATCCTAGACGAGTCCGACCAATTTCTAGCCGACCCTTCCGGGTTCACTACGAAGCTCGCTAGAAATTGGACTCCACCAAGCCACATTGTGCTGTTTGATTCACAAGAAAGGCAATTGAAGGAGTTCCTTGTCTTTCATCACTTCCGTGAGGTACCCTTTTGATCGCCTAAACCTTTTTCGTACTTGTAAATGACGAATGTACTTCTTGGCACTGATTTCGTGATGAATATTTATGTTTCGACTTTGATCTCTCAGGTACGACGATTCTTTCATGCTCACTTCAAAGTGGACCGGGAACTACAAGCATCGGTTGTGGTGTATGCTTTTTAGGGCCAGCCACTGTGAAACGGACACCAGTACTGCACGTATTTTTCCCCAAATTTTTGATAGTTTTTTTTCGTTTCGGTGGAACATTGGAGATAGGTTTCTTTGACAGTTTTTGATCTCTTTGTAGTGTGAGGGTGGTGAATTTTGTTTCTAATAAGTCTTGGATGTCTAATGGTTGTACATAGACAGGAGGTTAAATGTTCATTCTGAACAAGGGCAGAAACTATGATAATACTGCAGCAGATGAATATGCTGCATCAGATGATATTTTCTTCACTGTGTGTGTGTGTGTGTGTGAGAGAGAGAGAGAGAGAGAGAGAGAGAGAGAGAGAGAGTGTACGATTAATACAACCCTATCCGGTTGTTATCCTTTTCTACAGGAAATGAAGATAAATACACACACACACAAACATATTAATGTCACTTCTGTTTTCCCAAGTGTGGTACACTTTTTTCATCTTTCGGTGAGAGTAAGACCAAGCCATGATTGGAAATGAGTTTTTTATTGGTGTTGTTGAAATGTATATTATGCCAGGATCAACTGGGCCCAGCATGCCCTTTGGACTACCTCTGTCTGTGTGTGTATATATATATATATATATATATATATATTCAATTACCAATTGGTTTAACATGATGATACATTGGATCCTTAAAGAAATGTTTAAAATTCGAATTTTGGGATTATAAATTGAATAACTAGGTTTGAAGGGCTGTTCCTTTATTGGTCTCTGCAATACTTAAATTTGGATTGATCGGCTAGTGGATTGGAATTATGCGATATATATCCTGTATATATATAATTATATATATATGTGTGTGTGTGTGTGCGTGTTTTGAGTGGTCCAGCTGCAGCATTGTTGATGTTTGAAGTAATAAGCATATATATATATATTGAAAACAACATAGTACGCAAAAGTTCAATCGTAACCAGCCTCTGGCTGTGCCCGAGTCAAACCCTTGAATAGTTTTAAGATTATGAGTTATATATATATATATATATATATATATATATTGAGGAGACAACTCAATGTAACGTGATCATATATAATATTGTCTAATTATAATTAAGGATGAGATAAGATTATGACAATTATTTTAATTGCAAAGGCTTTTGTGATGTTGTTAGTGAATACAAAAATGTTCAAAGAATACTAATCTTAGTAAAAGTTTTGAATCTCTACAAGTGATAAAGCAATTTATAAGTTGAGAGTGATATATATATATATATATATATATATCAGAAAATTCCTACTTTAATTAAGTTTGAACATACGTACTCAGTCATATAATAATCACTACAAGAAAAAATATGATTAGCCACGGATTTTTCGTGGCTAAATTCGTGGCTATTAGCCACGGATTTTTCGTAGTTAAATCCAACCACTAATTTAGTTATGGAAAATCCATGGCTAAATTGACACCAAATTTTGCGTCAATTTAGCCAAAGATTTTTCGTGGCTAAATTTAGCCACGGATTAACATGGTTATTTTTTTTATGGCTTTCTTTAAATCTATGACTATTAGCCACATATTAGACAGATTTTTTTCTGTGAAAAAATGCCACTTTACTTGAGTGAACTATCATTGCATTTATCTTGCAATTAATTAATCACTCTATATATGATTTAGTTCGTTTTCTTAGCATGAACACCAATTACAGGCGAGTGTATCAACTTACTATATGATTATGATGCTTACGATTTTTCCGAGCACCCGAAATTTATAATGTGAGAAAATGAGTCTTTGTTTTTCGTGAGATAAACATCAATTCAAGAGGAGAAAACCTGCAAAACAGAGGTTAGCACCCCACTGAATTAAGTCAGTATTGTGTTCGATAATAATAAAGAAATGATAAAAATGATGAAATAATAAGTGAATTGCAAAAAAAATCATAAAAAGAGAGTTATCAAGTCTTAAAAAGTGCTATATAATATCAGAGAATCATGTCTCTCCCTTTATGAGGTATTAGGCCTTGTATAGAGGTAAGAGTGCACTTGTTTGGCTACAGACCCCCCTGAAACAAGGGGTGAGGGGGGCGTATCCCCCTAAAACATGGGCTGAGGGGGGGCTTGTTGTTGAGATTTTGGGGGGATAAGGTTGTTAGGGGCCGGGAATTAAACCTTCGTATTTACTACATACATGTTTGACTTATTCCATAATTATTCCCTTTGGATGAGTAATCCATAGGCTTGGACCTAGGATTAGGAAGCAAATCCCTCATGACATGGGCTTCAGGAAGAACATTGGTCGGGGCCGTCCTTGCTGGATTGGGCTTTTAGAATGGACACCGTTCCTTCCTGACATGGGCTTCAGGAAGAACATTGGTCGGGACCGTCCTTGTTGAATTAGGCTTTTATAGTGGACATCAATCCTTCCGGGGCTGGGCCTTTAGGATGGACGTCACCCCTCCGAATAAGGTTCTAAGAAGGACACTGGTTTGGTCATTTCCCTTCTTGGATTGGACCTATTCATTTTTCTCTAAACGCCTTCTAGCCTTATCTCCTTACATTTTGCAAAAACCCAAAGCTCAAAATATGATATATTAGATTAATTTTGATTTTAACTTCATAAAAATCAGGATTAGCGCAGAGATCAACCTTATAGTAGAACTAAACAAACGATTACATGTTAAATTACATCGTATGCCCACAAATCCCCATTTTTGTATATTCAACAATTTTTTTTGGTTTTATCCACTCGGTTTCAGCTCATTGGCTGACTAATTTGGATCGAGTACTACAGAGGCCCCTTATGGGGGCGATCCTTCCAACTCAGTTGCTCCATTCACAAATATCTGGTGGTTGAAGGCTTGACAAACAAGTTTGATGTCACAACTTTAAATTCCTCAATATTCAACAATTGATGTTAGGTGAAAATGACTCTAAAATTAACTCAAACAAAATCATACCAATATCACTACTGTCATGATCGATCTTCAGGCTCTTCCACTATAAGAAAACATCTCCTTCATTTATGAGAGATTTGCAATGGAAAAATTTTGTCATAAATCTAAAGGATTTGTAATAGATTAGTAGTGACAGAACTCAACATAAACAAAATTAAATATACAATTAGTGGCAAAACATTACTAATGAAATTATTATATATACGAACTCTGACACAGAAACTAATCAAATCTATAATATATTGATTCGTTACTAAAAAAGGTGCATTCTTGTAGTATTCGCAATGTACAAAACTAAGGCACCTTTTTAGGGATTTATCAGCTCAAGCGTCTCAGTGAAATTTTCAGTCCATGCGTGATAGGTAGAAACACTACAAGAATACATCTCCTTATCAGTAATAAATCAATATAATACAAATTTAATTTGTACAACAAATTTCGTCTGTATCTAACAATCCTGTCAGTAAATGCTTTGACATTGATTATTTCTGTTTATATTGAATTCTGTTACTAATCCACATGTGACAAAAGCTTGACATCACAAATTTTTCATTAATAAAGAGACTGCTTTCTTATAGTTGACAAAAATTTATGGAACTATTGATCTACATACATTGTTCACTAGAAAAACAAAACTTATATATGTACTATAGCTCTTGCATCAAATTCACATCAACTTTGGTCAAATGCCAACCAATGAAAAAACAAAAAATGAACCCAAATTTAATGCTGTAATATTCATAATAATAAGAGAACTGTTCATCTGTACATAGAGTCACATGCTACTTCTTCATGACATACATATATATTCTAAACAAGAAAACAAAAAAAATATCAAAAAAACCCAAAATAAATAACATATATATATGTATATGTATATATATGTCATTACGATGTCGTTTGAGGCGCGGAATCGAGCTTCTCTGCAGCAGCAGCAAGATGTCTCATTACATCCACCTGAACTCTCAGTGACTCGATGTAATCTAGGGTTTCCTTAATCAAACAAATCTCATCATCCATTTGTTGTCCCCCAGGCACAAGCCTTTTAAGCAGGAGGGTCCTGTTCTGTACGAGCTTCTTCGCTATGGACACGCTCATTGGCGGACGTGGTGGTCGTGGTACAACTCTTCTTGCTTTGACATGGCTTCTCCTCAATATGTTCTTGCTGCATGTGATCATCATATTGTTGTTCTTATTGTTTTGTTTTTCTAGGAACTTCTTGCTTGATTTATTTTCGTCGCCGACGATGGTCTTGGCGGAGGCGGCGGCCATCACGGCGCGGCTCCAGTGGGTGGCCGCGTTCCGGGTGGAGGCGATGGCGACGTCTGCCGATGATTTGATGGCCTTTTTTCGCTCGGTGACAGTCATGTTTTTCTTTAAGTTGCTGTATATTTGGAGACCCTTCATCCATTTCTTGAGGAATTCTTGTTTCAGCAATAACGAGGATGAGGACGATGAGCTTGGCATGATTCTGAGAGATTTTAACAAACAAATTAGGAGAGAAGTAAATTATACATGATTTTTATTCAAAATTGGGTAATGAAAAATAAGATCATATAGCGAAGCACTTGATGCCATTTAAATGGACTTATAAAAGAATAGATCACTGCAAGAAAGCATTCTTGACAGAAATTTTGTGGCATAGAGATTCCTTCACAAATTTAAAGTATTTGTGAAGGATTAGAAACAAAATTCAATATAAATAGAACTAAAGAAATATTCAGCGATAAAGTATTTAACTAAAGGATTTATTATAAATGAAATTCGCCAAAAAAATTAAGTTTGAATTGAATTGATTTAAATACATTATATGCATTGTTGGAGTGTATAAGCAAGACTGAAATTTGCATCACAAATAATTGTACTAGTACACACACACACACACACATACATAGATATGTATATATAGTACCTTGATTTCATGGAAGTAAGGAGCAAAACACCAGCTGAAACTTTGAAACGGGAACTGCAGATTGTTTGTTTAGAGAGAGAGAGAGAGAGAGAGATACACACAGAAAGTGAGAAAAACACACACAGAAAGAGGGAGGAATGAGAAGAAAGAAGAAAGTGCAGAAAGCCCATTTATTTGGCGAAAGAAGGGTTGGTGGTGGGCCAATGGGAGAAAGACACAGCACATGCAGGCACATGGAACTTCATGGCCCGCATGTTAGATAAATTAACCCTAAAGAGATAAAATTAAATTCAAATTCTGTTAATCCAATTTCTTGATATATATATATATATAGAGAGAGAGAGAGAGAGATTTATTACAAGACAAAGATTATTAATTTGAAGTCCACTCTCTATGATGCAATGTAAACCTAACATCTGTAACATGTTCTGTGACAACACGACGTACAAGAAAACAAAACTTTCTAAACTTATACCAAAACTGATAGGCTTCTTCATGTTCATCAATAATATTTGTCTAATTTCCACATATCACGGTAAGAAAATATCTTATTTACTAACGAAAAATGTGCGACAAAGACATTTTATCACAAATGACTTAATAACATAATTTAATATAAATAGAACAAAAAAAAAAACAAAAAAGAGAATCGACGATAAGGTATTCACTAACAAAATTGAAAACAAATTCCATTATTAATACTAAATTTATAATATATTAATTCGACATTAAAATCGATGCATTCTTGTAGTATACGTTGTTCTTATTTTTAGGTTTATCAGTTAAAAGAAACCTATGGATTAGGCACTTTAATTTTAAGCTCAAATCCAGTCATATGACACAATCAAATTGAGTATAAAACTAAAGCACTTTCTACGGGACGAATAAACGGCTGGCACATGCACAGCTCAAGTAAAACAATGTAAAGACCACATTTCCTTGTATTAATGATGTATACATATATTATTTGGAGCTAATAATGTATTTAATTATCTATAAACAAATCAAAACTTTTACTTGAGTCTTGAATATGAGACTGCCCTTTTTCTAAAGAATCAGGAAAAATGATCTAATAGCATACTATTTTGGCACTAACACTATAAGAAACTACTTTCAATAGCAGAAATTTTGTAATAGAAAACTATTGTCACGGATTTAAAGTATCTAAGATAAATTAGTGACATAACTGTCGATGAAGCCTCACCTTACTGGCAACGTAGAGGCTCTAGTTGTGGGTTTGAATAATTCCCGTACATGCGAGTATTGTTCTAGTTGTATACTAATTTATTTTCTACTGCATTGATTGTAATAGTATTGATGTATTCGATTATTTGTAATAGACTGCTTTCATTCAAATATATATATATAGGAAACAATCAATGACAAGTTATATACTAACAAATTGTTATAAATGAAATCCCTCGAAAAAATTAAATTTGTAATGAGTACATTCTTGTAGTGTAACATTCACTCTTATTAATTAATTAAAATGTTTTAGACATTAATATCACTTAGGATTAGCCAAATTAAGGATTGGCAATGGAAAAAAAAATAGGAAAATGAAAATTTGGCAGGATCCGGAAAACAAGGAGAAGAAGGAAAATAGGTCCCACAAAGAGAAAAAGGAAAAAGGAAAATTCTTAGGGCATAAATTTTGGAATGAAAGAGAAGTGGCTCACATGGTCACCACATGCAAATTTTTTAAAACTATTGGCATTGTGAGCTGTGACCAACACCTTTCTCAATGTACTGATGATGAGAGTGTGAGTGTGTGTGTGTGTGTGTGTTTTTTTTTTTCCTTTTTTGGGTCAATTATGAGATGATATATATATATATATATATATATATATATTTGATACAAGAGATGATATATAATTGGCTTATGCAAAAACACTTTTTGGATCTCTCTATATATATTTTACCTACCTAGGAATTGTACTAAGGTTAATATTTATTATGGGACTGT
Source organism: Petrea volubilis (assembly GCA_026212405.1). Lineage (NCBI taxonomy): Eukaryota > Viridiplantae > Streptophyta > Magnoliopsida > Lamiales > Verbenaceae > Petrea > Petrea volubilis. The sequence goes on along the minus strand of CM047885.1, from coordinate 10,523,251 downwards.
ACACTTTTTGTGGCCATGTGAGCTATTATTATCCCTGATTTGAAAGTTGAGTGCTATATATGTTGAATTTCCAATCATATGGTAATTTTAATTGGATCCGATTTCTCCAATGAAACATTAAACTTTTCATTGTGATACGGACAATCTTGAGATGTTACATGCTATCCATGATGTACTAGGAATTTATATACTTTTTTTTTAAAAAAAAAAGAGGAATTAACTAATATTTTAAATTAACTAATTAAGTGCAATTATATGTAATATCACTTATAAATTATAATCAACTATCAATTACAAAAAAATTAATTACTGAATAGGAAGAAAGAAATTACTATGCAATATATAGATGAATATTCATATTTATGTAATTCAAGCTCACGATTCTGTTTGTTCATAGGTCCGCCTCTTCAGAAGATCTTTAGTGTCCGAAAAGGGTATTTGGGTTGTTAAACTTGATGTCGTCATGTATTATTTTAAAAGTAAGATTTGGCAATTGTAAGCTCTATTATATATATATATATATATATATATATATATAGGATTCGAATCCTATGGTTGTGAGTAGAGCAATTGAGTTGGGAGAGTCATCCCTAAAATGAGTCTCTACAGTATTCGATCCAGAATAATTCGGTCAGTGGATCGGAATTGAGTAACTAAGACAAATATATATTTGTTTGTGTGTGTGTGTACGAACTAATAGAATCTTGTAAATGAATTTAGTTAAATTCTAGTTTATGTTTACATTATAATACGTTCAAGTAAACTTATAGAAGCCACTTTATTTTTGTGAAGCCTAAGAATACATCATTTCTTTTTCTATAGTCAACCTTTGAACTGTTTAAGCTAGAGAGAAAATATATACTTAATTTGACAAGTCATTAATATTTTCAAGAATAACAGTACTCGAATATTATATATAAATATATACACCACATCTTTTTTTATTCTAGAAATTTGGTATATAATTAATGTATTTATTTTGGGACCCTTAATTGTTTGTTTTAGCATGTATTTGGTTTTATTAATGTGTTTATGTATATATATATATATATATATATGGTCATAATTAATTGCAAGCTCAAAACAAGAATTATATTGATGAGAACATGCATGTTCAATAAATTAATTTGTGCAACAAAAATCTGAAAAAAAAGCATAGTAATATAGTATGAGGATATATATACAAAAATTATAATGGTCACATGCATGGTGTTGGGATATGATATTGTAATTGCGGTGTGTTTGGGACCATACTCGTGAACCCCCCGAGATTGACGCTTATCCTCATTTTCTGATATTCTACTTCCAAACAGTGTGTACGGAGATTTTGACAATTTTTGGATCTTAATTCTATGATCTATGTTGTGTTATAACTTATATGCATGTATGTCCATGTGTGTGTGCAGTTGTTTTGGTAGTTCCAAATAGTTGCATCTTTATTATAGGAAATGTCGTGCTACACAGCTGGGTATTATTCAATCGATATTTTTAAATATTGAATTTAAAATTATGATATCATTATAATCAATCCAACAATTAAAAATACCATTTAAGTATTGTTCAAGTGAGTAACATCTCGTGATCCCTTTATTAGTAGATATGATGCTACCTATCTTGACAAAATGAAAAATGATAATGATAGGCGAAATTATCAATAGTCCCATCTTATTTAGAAAATTTTCAATATCTCTTGAGTTTTATCCCCTTATTGTTAAATTAGAGGAAATCGACAAAAATGTCTATATTGCCCCTTAATTGTTTTCGAACTTAAAATAAAGAAATAAAAAATGGAGAATTACATCCACCTCCTTTGAGGTTAAGCGGAATTACCAATAACCATAATTTTGAAACTTTCCCAACAAACCCTTGAGTTTTACCCCCTTATTGTTGAATTCAATTGAATATATAAAATAGGACGGAAGACGGCCGGAAGCGACAAAGCCGCCATGATAGAGGCGTGCAGTGGCAGTTTTGTTGCCTCCGGTCATCTTCCTTCAAATTTTTTCATATAAATGAAATCTTCACGTCATCGGCATGTCAAGTTTGCCTCCAATTTTGGGATTGAATAAATTTTGAATGATTAATTTTTCTGCGTGTATTTTGCATGTGTATTTGTATGTGCTTTAAAAATTTTAAGGGTTTTTGGATTTTAAAAAGTATTATGAAAAACTCCCCTAAATAAATTAAAAACTTACAAGAAACCCCCTACAAAACAAATCTTAAAAATGCACCCAAAAAGAATTTTTGGCACACAAAAAAGGTGGGAAAAATTTATTAGAGGCATTTTTGGAAAGTCACTATATTTTTTTAATGAAAAATATCATAAACGCTAACGGCAGCTAACGACCGGGGATTTTGTTAAACGACGACAAATATTACGAGGGTCTTGATAATTTTAAAAACAAGAGGGGGTTAATTATTTCTAATTTTGCTTAAACTTAGGAGGTGTGGGTAATTCTCCTTAATATATATATATTTAGAATGCAATACATACGCTATTAAATTTTTTTTTAAATCATTGTCATTGATGATTATTAATATTATATATATATTACACTGGTTTCATATTATTAGTTTTTTTCGTATTCTATGTTATTTCAAAATATTTGTTATTTGATAAAAATAACAGAATATTTAATGTATTGTTTTCAAATTTTATCACTAACGTTTGAAATTGTTGAAAAGTTTCAATAAATCGTTAATATGGATAAATTAGCTAAATAGAGTATAAAAAATTATAACTACTATTTTTTTTAAAATTTGTGTAAAATAATCCTAAAAAATTAATTAATAATATCAAATGAAGGAAATAGATAGTAATTCCCTAGAAGTTCATTGCTTCGATAATCTCCCTTAAATTGAGGAAGATTGTGAATCTAAGCAAAAGACAAATGACTTGCAAAAATGAGATCCCGAGCTCACTTCGCGGCGATGACATCCATTCAACTAGATATGTTTCGGGAAAAAATTGACCAGTATTGATAATAAAAATTAATTAGTAATAATGACGACTAAAAACACTTGTTACTATTCATGCTCTAGGTAGTTTGGATCATCTACTACACAATGATGTTACAATTCCTCTTTTACTCATTAATACACCATATATGTATTGGTGAACGGTAGAGATAAGGAAAGAGAATATTTAAAAATTTTCCCATATCATATATTTTTCTCTTTTTTTATCTCAACCGCTCATCAATACACGTGTCATGTATTGATAAGTGAAGAAAGAGATATAATATAATTGTGTAACAGATGATCCGAATTAATATGTACGAGCAAAAATATCATCCGACGTATATGGGTGAATTAGTCAAAGTTAATTAAGACAAAGGGTCAAATTAATTTTGACAATCTTGACAAAACAATATATATATATATATAAATATATATGTATATGTATATACACACACAAACATGTGTGTGTGTGTGTGTGTGTGTGTGTGTGATGAAATCTGGTGTGAAGGAAGCAAGCAAGCACGCACGCACTGATTTAAGAGAGATTAATAATGATGTATAGTTGCGAAATAGGAGCAAGCAGAGATAGGCATACATGTGCAACACATGGATGGGGCCATGCCTTTGTCCTCAGAAAGCTAGACATTGTTCTATAGCCTCCAATCATTAGCCTACCCCTATTACTTTTAAATCTTCAAATTTTAGACAAATAACCCTTTCTTGTCATGGTATTAATATTGATAATCTCTAATTGGATTTAATAATTAAGAATTTTTTTTTCCCAGTTTGTGGTTCTCCTGAGGTGAATCGTGGGCTCAATATAGCCCGACGTGTGTCTTTGCACGAAAGTGGTAAATTTCTAAATATTCCAAAATTCATGTTTTTATATTTGACACCATGAAAATTATGTTGAATTGTCTAATAACTTGACATCTATGTTCTTAAATGCGACCACAAAATTATGTTTATTTTTTCTTTTTAACTTATTCTTTGGATTCATGTAGCTTAATTCAATAAATATTCATCCTTTAATTGTGTTAAGAATTTAGGGCACACAAGCATTAAAATATAAATAAAAAACTTGATACAAAAATTTAACGTGGTTCAAAAGCCTACATCTATGTGAAAGATAGAGAGAAAATTTCATTATAATGAAAACGTATAACTACAATCCAAATCACAGTCTAACTCTAACTCCTTAAACCTTTCTAATATATATAGTTTCAAAAGTAAGCCGAGAACATGGACCAAAAAATAAAGTCCATGTCTTTTGATCACGATCCTCTGCTACCAATACAGACCTCTATTAAAAGTTAACCTCTAGTCATACTATGAGTTTTTTGTGTTGGATCATAATTCGAATATATCAAAATTCAAGCCACATCAACAAATTATCATGAACAAATTTTGGGGAAAATATATCGTATGTTTTGTTCCATAATTTAGCTAAATTTAATCATATACCTTTTTTAAAAAAATTAATATATTAATAGAATCAAAGACATCTTGACATATGGCATATCCCATAAATGAGATGATTAATCAAATGTTGTCCTTCAAAATCTTAAGGGCTCCCACATGAAATGTTGTATTTACCCAATACAATAACTTGTTTATGTCAATAATAGCTACTAGTTTGACTGCGAGGACACAACGGGCTCCATTTCATGCTCTTGTAACGTCATGAGCTTTGTTAGGGTTAAGTCCAAATTCGAATCTAGAGATGGGGTCTATTTCAAATTAGGTCTTGACCAAGCCAATAATATCACAAGAAAAAAAAGGGAAAAATGAAAAAGGAAAAGAAAAAGAAAATTCAACAAGAGTCTAAGCCATCCACCAATCAAGTGTGATCAGGAGTGCAAAAAAAATCGAGTCAACATCAATTGAGGTTTAGCTCCTTCTTCAATCTTGAGGTTGTAAAGTGTAGAAAAGAAGGGCACGAATTGAGGAGCCAACTCATGCTCGAGTTCAACTTGTCCTGATTCATTCTTCAATAATTTTGTTTTGTTGGAGCCACATGGTTGAGCTCAGGTTGGGTTTAAGCTCAATATAAAGAAAACTTACGAGGCAGCTCTCGAATTTACAAACAAAAACTATTTTGCTTGAGTTCAACTTAAAACTTATACAAGTTCTACTTGAATTTAAATTTTTTGAAATTGAGCTCAAATTCTTATTGGGTCGACTTGTCAAACTCATTTCATTTGCATCCTTGATACAAAACCTTTGAATTGAGTCATAACTACCTTCCAAAATGCAAGATAATTATCACAATCCAACTCAAATATTAGTAAAGCCCTAAAACCAAATTAGCCAACTAATGATACCTTGTTCTCAACGTAAACAACTTCCAATATTAATTGCATGTTAATTAGTCACACTATCGATTGTAGTTAATTTCCCCAAATAATTGAAAATGACCATTGATCATTGATGTTTCGAGCAGGGACAGATTTAGAAATTTTTATTTAGGGGACAAGATTAAATTTTTATAAAAGAAATGAGTTTAAATTTTCATTATTTAAGGGAACAAGTGATATCTAAATTTTTTTTTAAAAATACACATAAAATTTAACTCAATATGAGCTCGAGGACGGGGGGGGGGGGGGGGCGTGATCGCCCCCTCCTGGCTACGTCTCTCGTTCTGACCATGCAATTATTTGTATGTGAGCCACAAAAATTTAATTGAATTTAATTGAATGGCCGACTTATAATAATGGAATATATATATATATATAGAAATTAATAATGGGCACAACTAAATGTTTGGGTAACCTTAAATAAAAGTGTTGTACAAAATCACATTCATCAATCAAGATTCTAGTAAGGCCATGCACGTGTGCCTCATTAAATTGAGGAACGCCATTAGAAATCGATAGGACGTCTCACTATATACACATGCATGGTTCATAATTCCTTCACCTAAATGGCTACTCCTATCTATCAATTGAAGCATAAAAGTCTTATCGCCTATAAATGTGTTGTTTTGATATTATAAAATATCATTACAAGAAAGCACTCTTTTCGCAAATTACAAAATTGTGATGTAGAGGTCGTCACAGATTTAAAGTAGGTGCAAAGGATTAATAACAGAATTTAATGTAAACAAAATTAAATCAACAGCCAGTGACAATACATTTACTGAGGGAATTATTATAAATGAAATTCGTCACAAAGACTAAATTTATATCATATATTGATTTGTTATTAAAGGAATACGTGCACTCTTATAGTACTATTCAAATATTCAATTGCGTAACGTTCTTGGTTAGTTTTAAAAATTTAAAATATCACAATATATACTTGTTAATTGGATTTTTTTTAAATGGCAGTCCCTTGGCTATTATGAATCCAATGGGAACAATAAAGGCAGTAGGAGCCATAGTTCACATGCATCATCAATTGTAATAATTAATGTTCGATATGAATATTAATTATTATATATAGTAAGAGATATGGGCGTCGGGGGTATTACCGACACAATTTTTTTGAATAAGTTTGTTATATATAATTAATGGGAGATGGAATTAGCTAGAGAATGTTTTTGCTACAGGAGGCAAACAAATATGCTATCTTACATAAGTTTTGGTAAATATTTGATGATGGAAATTACTTATCATTTTCACCAATCAAATTTAATCAACTTACTCAAATTTTATGTAGCAAAGAAGATCCGATTTTCTTTTTCTATGTGTTGATTCTGAGATCTTTTCTGAATCAACGAATAACATATATATATATATATATATGTTCAGTTGTCAAATATAAAAAGTTCGAATCTTGGTGTTGTGTATAGTACAACATGGTTGAGAGGATCGTTCTCATAATGTGCCTCTGTAGTACACGATTCGAATTAGTCTGTTAGTGGATCGAAATCAGGTGGCTAAGACAAATATAGATATATATATATATATATATATATATATATATATATATATATATAAAGAAGCTATATACAATGATAAAAATAGTCTTTTCAAAAACTTAAATGAAATAAGATGATGAAGTTTCCAAAATATTAGTAATACCAATTTATAGAAGGCATATATATCAACAATAAAAGTTTGATAAGACAGTCAAAATAAGTTAGGAACTCTTTGATTATATATTTAAAGAATCTTATAAGATCCCAACATTTTACTTTGATATCTTATAAACTCATATTTTTTATCGAATACTTTTATATTGTTATAAGTTTTTAAACATATTATAATAAGATTGATTTAAAAATTAAAGTTTATACATTAATCACCAGACTTTGTGAAATCTCTATGGATGAAATTCAATCGGTCGCTTAGAAAGTATAATTTCACTTGTTTTTTAATTAATTACTCGCATTATACAGTTTTTTTTTTTTTTTTTTTTTAATATTAGGTGTTGTTTGGTGTGGACTCAATGGGCCCAGATTTGGGCCACCCGGTTGGAGGTGGGCTGTAATGGGCTTCAACCAGGTATGGGTTGGATAGAGTCATATGTACGTATCCACTTACTTAAAAGCCCAGCCCCAGTCTGCAGATCATGTAAGTCAATAATTGGTGATTTTAAATTATTTTTAATGGTATTGAATTTATACAATTTAACTAATAGAAAAGAAAAAAGAAATAAAAGATAATATAATTAAGATTTCAAGAATTGATCATAAAAGTGTGTGGTAATCTCTTGATGAACACAATTATTGTTACAATAAAATGAGAAAATATTTACTTGGAACTCCACAAACTGAGATTGGGTATCCTTAAAATCTCATGTTTGGTTATGTCAAGTCTAAAATGGTGTGTTTCTTGTTATAAATATTTAAAATTTATTTTCTATATATTTTTTTTCCGTTTATTCGACTGTTTAAGATTTTATCAAGTGGTTGAGACCAACGTTAGACCATGTCTCAATGCAGCTTCCCACACTAGATCAATCCGATCGACCTCTATAGCACCGACTTCGTGGTGATCCCATCCTTCCAACGCATGAACAACTCCACCGGCATGGCAAGCATGAATCACTCCTCTCTCCAACGTATACTGCAAACATTTTAAACATAACGAAAACCAATAGATCAGATGTTATCCCTGGGCAACAACGGCTCTCCCATTTCAAATGTTATTTCTTTTATTTAGGGACAGAGTCAGAAACTTTAATTTTATTATTAAACAACAAAGAAAAAGACCATCATTTTATGGGGTGGGGGAGGGGGATATTCGTAATACTTTGAGGTTCAACTAAGTGAATATTGTAGCTAGTAACATGGCTTACTTCACAACACCCGAGCCCTTCGACATCATCGGGAAGCTTCATGGCGGCTAGATCGCCATAAGTGCAGTCTCTTCTGAACTGCAATACAGGGGGAACGACAAACTGATGAAAATGAGTTCCAGACGGGGCGAATTTTTGCTCTCGTGGCGTTATCCACTTCCCAACTATCCATGTCTGCAACCAAAAATGTCGCAAATCTTCAAGAATCAAAACTATCTTTCGACTAACGATTGATCATTGATGAGATTGACCATGACAAGAAATTTGCAATCCTGTAGCTCACCAACTCGGGAGCAGATCACCCCGGGTTTGTCGCTAAACTAGCAGACGAACATAAATGATTCAAAACCAATTACATTAACCATCATTCAGTTCAAGCCAGTACAATCACACGACAAAACCACGATACATATATGCATACATCTAAAAATCCCAGAATACACATTTTATTCAACTTTAAATAAAGAATTGAGTGTCACACCTTACAGTTTTGTGCTGCTTGGTACTTAGTCACCTGAACAAGATACTTCTGGCAATCATCTGCTGCTTCTTTCTTAATTTTTCTAAATCTTTCGGTCGATTGAGTTAGCATCTGCATAAATTGTATATGTAAAATTTCTCTATTTGTGACTCGACAGTTGTCAAAACTATATGATTGTAATTATGAATATTAATGGACTATACTTACCAAAACTCGAACCCGTTTCCTGCAAAGATAAAGAGCTATAGCTCTTCCAAGCTTTGAAGTGGATCCAGTTAAAAACACTTCAATAACATTCTGAGGCATCTCATTTAGAATAACAGCTGCTGTTAGTGTATTCCCGTGTACCACACGTACTTTGAGGTTCGGATGCTTGTTCACAAAGAGCGTCCCGCCTCCATTCAGAGCCTCGTTCTATGTTGAGATTGATCAAATGGTCGTATATCAGGCAAAAAACTCGCCAAATATATACTCCATCTTGAATAACTATACACGCGCAACGCATATGTAGTGTGTGAAAAAGATGAGAGACAAACCTTATTCAAAGCCGCGAGGCTAATGACTTTAACCCCCAATCTATCAGCTCTGAGAATAGCCTCTTCTATAAGGTTGTTGATCCCTTTTGCAGCAAATGGCAAAAAATACTGCAAAACAATACAGAACAAAGGGCCAATTCAGCACTCTGCCTCGTGTTTCGTTGTTAAGACAAAGGATAGTCGCGCTCACGAACCTGAAAACCAAACCGGGGAACGACCCACGTTTGGTGCAGCCGGCCCTGGAGGTTGTAGAACGAGACCAAGAATGTCTTAGACTTAGCCCACATCAGCAGCATTACAGCGAAAGTCCCCGGTAAGAACGGTAAGAGGTAAATTCTCATGTAGTAAGGTAAAGACGCCATGGATCTGATCAGAAACGGGGCGTGCATGCCCGATGACATGTCGACTGCGTGCGCTAGGAACACGAAATCAGGAACTCTTCCGTTTTTACCTGATTTTTCAAGAATATTTTTCAAATTTTTCAGTAATTCTAGAATTCTTTTTTTTTTTTTTTTTTTTTTTTTTTGGTTCTTTGTGATTTGAAACAACTAGCTGACCTGAATCCAAAGAATTTTTCTTGTGGAATTGCCATGATTCTCTGTTCAATGTGTTCCCCAGTGCATCAAAGAGAGGCATGAAAAGGCAGTAATTTGTGTTCATTTCAGTGTGATGGAGACTATGGTATCTGCAGATATTGTCAATAAAACATTTTTGGACAAAATTATTAGTTTTAATGAGAACCATTCTTGCATATTTGTAATTATTATTACTATTTTTTCAAAAATTTTGAAGACAATATTGGTTTTGGTAAGCAATAAACAACCTTAATACTGTAGATATTGAAAATGACAGCAAAATGAAAGCCAACATTAGCATTGGATACTCCTATTATTGTACAATGTTCCTCATATGGCTAGTCTAGATATATAGCAAAAGATCATTTTATAATTATAACCAAAACAACCTCTCTTCACCATACAAGAAGTGTAATAAGTTAATGAAATCGACTTACGTTGGAGTATAAAGAACATATCTCATTAATGGAATCGCCTCAAATATCTGATGGGGAATGACTTCCACATTCGAATGGCCTAAGCATCTCAAGAAATCGAACACCAAAACGTAACCGTAGATCAAGCCTAACGATCCGTGCCCGATCAAGAATGAGCCGATTATCGGCATCCCAATGACGATCATCAACAAAAGATGTTCCAAGAATGTCGCATGTCCAGCTGCAAATTTTATCAAAAAAACGAACACTAAATATTCCAAATATTTCGAATTTGGATGTAAACGAAAAGTACTTTTTATCAAGCTACCTGTGAAGGCTTGTGGCACCTCTGATGAGTGATGGAGTGAATGGTAGTGAGCAAAAAGATAGCTGCCATGAAAGGATTTATGAATGGTGTAAAAGAGGGGCTCTGAGATTGCTATGTGGAGCACTATTGCTGATGCGACACCGTTTTTGTTCCACAGAGGAAGTGTTTCTTCGAGTGCTTGGGAAGAGTACGGCACCAAACAGGCGGCTATAGCTTGGAGCAAGATAAAATTATCCCTGGATCGAATATGTTCAAGACAACAAGCAACTAAAAATCAGAGGAAAAAAAAAAAAAACGACGCTCGTCAGTCAAGAAGAGCGCTTTATGAGGAAGAGATTGATTGATTTGTACATACCAATGCCATTCATTGTCAATCTGTTTGAAATCAACTCCTTTCTTGATGATTCGACGAGTACGAGAAAGAAAGAGCATGTTGCCGTAAGAAGTCCATGTTTGGTGCATTAGAAGTCTAAGCATGCACAAAATGAAAATGTGTAGACACCATGAGTCCTTCAAGCTTGTTTCTTGATGATATCTTGAATATAGCCCGTTTGCTAATAGAATCCCATATAGAGCATACTGTCACAAAATTGTTGAAAAAAAACAGAATCGTGAGAGAGAGAAAGAGAGAGAGAGAGAGAGAGAGAGAGAGAGAGAGAATAGGTTTTGTAATATGATGTACCTTGTAGCTACCCAAGAATTGCCATGGCCAAGAGTACAAAGGTGGAGCCATTGTTTTAGATCACTATAATTTCTTGAATTTTGTTGAGTGTATATTTTGAGTTATATATATTGAGGCATTTATTCAAACAGAGGGGAGCCAACTTATATAAAATATAAATACAAATTTAAGAAGACCCTTAATTTGTCTCTATGGGTCCTTTTCAAAATCCTGCCAACGACAATAGATTGAGAAATTATTACAAGCGACAAAGGAAAAAAATAATAAATAAGAAGAGAGCAATAAAATTATGATTTTTGTATCAAAATTTACTTGCATGGGGGCGCGGGGAATTTAATGTCATGCAATTTAAGTACGTTGGGTAGATATGGGTTGGCAAGATAAGGGAGTTGGAATAAAATTGTCACAATTTTTTCGTTTCTAAGATATATTTGAATAAATGTTCACTATTTGTTGTAGGTGATTGAAATGGATAAATTGGGAAGTTAACTACGGGAAATTTTAGTCCAAATTCGGTTTGATCGAACCAATGTCTTGTTCTATGAATGATCGATAATTTAAGGAGAGTGACAAACCACTTGATAAGTACAATACATTTGCCATATGATTTGTTGAATTTGGTCAAACCAGATTCATGCAAGAATTTTCCTGGTAACTATGGCATTAGCATACTAGGCAACAACCCCACAAATTGTACATGAATTGAACATGATGATGTTATATTTTCACCTTTAACTTCATTATTTTCAAGTTTAATGACTAATAGACCACCACGTGAGTATAATCCTAAATGGGTAGCATTAAATTTCACTCATTTTCAATGATACGCATTCTCCAAATGATAGAACATATTAATTAGTATTTTCGCCATTTTGACACAAAATGATCGTGCTTAAGCTTGAGATCAATGAAGTATATTCTATTTGGACAGAGTAAAAGTAGAAAAACAAAACCCATTTTATTAAAATTGATTTTAATTAAAAAAAATTCAAAATTACCACAAATAAATTAGTAGTGAATCAAAATTGAGCAATTGGAGTCATAAAAGCCCCTTGCATATATATACTAGCATTAACCTCGTTCTATACACAAAATCTTAGAAATGTTATAATATTGATGGTAACATGACAACAACATGGAGGAAAAAAAGAAGATCAAAAGATACTAAACTTATCATTAGATGTCGTCTTAAAAAATATTATTCTAAGAGAAATTAAAAACATTCAAGACTTTATGGCAATTACAGAACATATCATAGGAAAAGAAGAAAATAAAAGATAAAACATTATGTAAGATGATTCACACTTGACTTAAAAGTAAAAAATAAATCAAACAAGTTAATATTGATAGTTTGCTCATATTTGAAAGGGTTTAAAAGTGTATAATTCAATAATTGATTTAGAATGAAAATATGAACACTTAAATACGCATAGACTTAAAGGATAGGTACAAAAGGACATGACAAAATTCTATTAGATATGTATACGTCAATGAGACTTCATATGTCATAAATTTTCAAACAATAATTGTGACCGATACAAAAGCTTTCAATGTTTGATAATAAAAATAGCATATGATGAAGTATGGGCCATCGACACCCATGCCAAATTGTTTTTACTTGAAATAGACAAAAGGTCCCTCAAATATTGGAAATTGTGAAGCGGCCTCTATTATTGACCCTTCATATGTGTATATATGTATCATTCTTATTATTTCTTGTTTTGCCTATATCTTTCTTTGGTCATAGCTTCAATTCATATATTACATTCTCTGTCTTGGAAAATCAATATTGTGGCTGATATTCTCTATATCTAAACCATGGAATTATATATAATATATACATACATACATACATACATATATATATATAAATAGAGAGAGAGATAGAGATAAAATTAAATTCAAATTCTTTTAATCCAATTTCTTGAGATATATATATATATATATATATATATATAGAGAGAGAGAGAGAGAGAGTAGTCACTCTAAGAAGAAAGATTATTACTGAAAATTGCAAATTGACACCACAAAGTATTATTATTATTATTATTATTATTAAGCGGGCTTGACAAAAGGGACTGAAATTCTAGTGATTGTTAGCCATTACACCAAATCCCAATTCATTGGAGATAAGCTTGCAGTTGTTTGTTGTTTGTTGTTTGTTGTTTGCTGTTTGCTGCTGCTGCTGCTGCTGTGTGCGTGTATATATATATATATATATATATATATATATATTTTTTTTTCTTTTTGCTTGTTCTTACTTTTTTTTTTTAATTTTTTGGGAACCCGAGGCAAAATGGTTTGAATTAATTTCAATTATGAACAAGTCAAATAAAATAAAAGGAGCAACTACCTACTCATAGAATCGGTAAATAATTGATGTATATCTAGATATTCTAGTTTAGATCAAGTTCGACCACACTAATATTAATTACGTGACAAGTATATTATATTTGTCATGTGATATGAGAAATTATATATGGTTTAACCCAATTCGATTCAACCAATGATATGTCATGTGATTAATCGTATGGCAATTGTTTTGCATTTGTCATGTGATTGATGGATAATTTGAAAAGAATGATTAATCATTTGAAAATTATATTATGATTTGTTGGATTTGACCAAATCAATTTCGTGCAAGAATTTTCTGCGATTGGTGTATATCTTCCAGATTCGAATAAGAATTTTTCATCTATACATGTATACATATACACATAATACTGAGTGTGTGTGTGTGTGCGTGTTTGTTTTGAAAGGCAATTTTTTTGTTTGGTCACTTGTTCTATGGGTTGTCGTTTTCCGATAGAAAATTCTTGCATGCATTCGTTTTGTATCCCATACATATATCTAACAGTTTATATTGAACGACATTATTAATTCATTTAAAAAATATATCAACATTCAAACGATCAAAACATAACATGTATAATTTGAACCGTGCGACTCATGTATAACACCCAAACACCAAATTCATACAAAAATCGACAATCACAAGTTTCTTTTTGCCCATTTTGTGATTATTGGAGACGTGTACGGCCACGATGCAATACACCATTAATACAATATATATTATTAAATTTCTTTTTTAAGAATTATTTGAAATAATTTAGTAAATTATAATAATTTTTAAAAAAAATAATTATATGTAATAAAATTACATGACTAAAAATAAACACAAAAAGAAAAAAAAAATAAGTAATTGTAATTAGAAAAAGTGGTTTGTGGGTTGAGAACATGGATTTTTTTAAATTGGATGTAATATTACAATATTGACCTTTTTATTTGCTTATTTATTGTATTTGTTTACTAATTAAAAGGGTAAAATTGACACATCAAAATTTGGTATCCGAATTGAATTGATTTCATGTGAATTTTCAATTTTAGTCACAATTTTACGTATCTCTATTTATTCCATATAAAATTGAAGGGCAAATTTTGTAAAATCACATGAATAACCGCCATTTGTGAGACAAAATGACTTTTCTTTTTATAATAGTATAGATGATAGAAGCGATTATTGCTGGTTCAACATATATATAGTAACCGAAAAAAAAAATAGAAAAACTGCAACATCAATGGCTTTGTCATAACCAAAAAAAATAAAATGGCTTTGTGACTGCATTATCGTTGATTGTAATAAACAAATATAGATTATTATTATTATTATTATTATTACTACTTAATCTACATTATTAGGACGACTAATTTTGACACTATATCTTTTTCTCATATAGTACAATTGAGCTTGTTTGTGATAATTACTCAAAATGGCCCAAAACCTATAATTTTTATATGATAAGTGGAACTTTTTTCGAAAGTGAATAAAAAAAAAATTACAGAAAAATGAGCAACACCATCATAGCTAGTAACTTTCTTGAAGGTGAATATATAATTAATAAATAAATTATTTTCAAGCTTTAGGAATTATTTTATGTGTAATTAGCCATCAGCTCGACGGAAATTAAAGGATATTTCCTTAGATTATGCTCAAATTTAGAGGATATTTATTAATCTTTAGATAGTTTGTCATTTGTAACTTTATTAGGTTCTTTAAAAATACTATTGAAAAAAAAAAGATTTTTTTATGATTTCAAAATTAGATGTTACTTGTAAGTTTCTTTCAAAAATTAGCTAATAATTTTAACATTTTAACCACAAAAAGACTCAATTTAAGATGCCAAGTGACATTTCTAAAACATCACATTAGTTTTTGATGTGACGAGAACTAGGATTTTGCGCAAACAATAATTTCTCCTAATTTTGATGACAATATGAATTGTCTATATATCGTCACACAATTAATGAACAAAAAGATTGTATATATTAATCTGCATTATTGACATTAATCATGGTACTAGAAAACAAAATTAATGAAATTATAAAAAGAAAAGTTGCTACAATGGTTCTCTGACTGTATTGCCACCAATCTATTTATATTTATCACATCGATTGTTTGTGATGACAACCATGCACCACAATCATCTCTAAGGTTATGGTCAATTGTAAATTAATATTTTTACTTAATTCACATTATTAGGAAGATTAATGTCGACATGATAATAGTTTTTTTTATACAATCCACTAGGAACACTTTATAAATGTTAATCAAAAAGCTACACATACACACTCATCCAAGGAGAAAGGGAGGAGAAAAAGAGGGCTCGAATCCAAGATCTCAATTGTTGATGTGACTTGAATTTCGGTGGATTCGAGTTATGACCCAACCCGAAGAGTCCAACGGGTGTGACCCGAAGTGAAACTTTTAATGATAAGAACACTCAAAAGGCCAAAATGTAAGAATAACAGGATGATAAACAGGAGAAATAGAAGCAGACTCTCAAACGAAGTTCTCATTGCCAACGATCAAGGAGTCTGATCCTGTCCGAGTTTTGATCAGAATAACGTATAAGTTTTAGGTTTTTCAAGGCTCTCATTCAAGAGAAAAACAGCTCTCATTCCAGAAAAGATCTTCATTTATTGAATAAATTAAAATTAAAATTAAAATTAAAATTCAAAATATTGAAATTGTGTTAAGAGAATCAATTGATCCGAGTGTCGGAGGACAATGGATGGGATACAAAGTATTGCGATTTTCATTCCAAAGGTGAACCCTTTTTTGATTTTTTTTTTTCTGTGTTGAGCTGTTATTTTTAATAGCAGTGCATATGAAATCACGTTGTGAGCAAGTTCCGAACATCGAAAACATCGTCAAACCACACTTTCATGGCTCGTATTTGTATTGGAAAATCAGAGTTAAACGAGCTTTTACCCATTTATTCCATGCAAGATTTTTGTTCTCGAGTGGCTTTCCCAATTAAAAGAGACTGGCCACACTTTCACAGTTTGATATACGTACTGAAAATCAGAATGAAACGAGCTTTTATCCGTCTATTTCATACGAGATCTCTGTTCTCAAGTAGCTTCCCCAATTAAAAGAGACCGGCTACACTTTCACGGTTCAACATACATACTGAAAATCAGAATGAAACAAGCCTTTACCCTTCTGTTCCACACGAGATATCTGTTTTCCAGTGACTTTCCCAACTAAAGAAACATAGACGATGTAAACTCAAGAATAATGAGCTGGTTACACCCGCTATAGTTGGTTCTACTTTAATCTCCCCAATATTATTATAACATTTTTTATGTTTGTATAGGACGAACTCTCATAAGAATCCAGGGATCTAATCGAATAAACGTTGTCTTTCAATTATCGCTTCACATGATATCCAGTCAGCCCCTATGCATGCACCACTCTATAATACACACAATTTTTTGTCATCACATATATAACAACTCTGTTATATTTACTATATACAGAAAAATTATACATATATATATGAGGTCTGTTTTGTATATATTTATTTTTTTTAAATAGAAAATGAAAGCTCAATTTACACCTCCCTAGATACTAAAAATATCATTCATATTATGCAATACTACGTCGGTTTCATAGTATTTATCATTTCAGGGTTTTTCCACACAAATTAAAGAGAATTTAAGAGCCATAATCGACAATTTTTCCCCTATTAATGATTTATTGAAATTTTAACAATTTCAAACAAATGTACTAAATACTGACTTAAACAGGCTATACTAGCGTTATTTATATATATCAGGACAAAGTCAGAAAGAAAATAAATGCGTTAAATATTGCCCTGTTTTTATAAAATGATAGATATTTTGAAACAAACCTAAAACGCCAAAATAATAGATATTGTGAAATGGAGACTGCCTTCCAAACTAAAAGATTATTTGACGGACATATTATATATATGTATGTATGGAGAGAGAGAGAGAGAGAGTATTGGCTAATAGAGTAGAAAAATCCTTTCTCTGTTATAGAGAAGCTAGGCTTATAAATAAAGAGTTCCACTCTACAGGCTCATAGTAAATCATATTTGTAACAAGATTGAGTAGTAGTACAAGAATTAAGAGGGAAAAAAAAGCAGAAATTAATTCGAAAAATGGGATTTGAAAATTACAAGCCCACAATAGTTATGGTGGGGTGTCAGTTCTTGTATGCAGGTGTAACTCTGTTAGGTAGAGCAGCTCTTTTGCAAGATATGAGCTCTAGGGTTTTTATTGTCTACAGGCAATGCATAGCTTTCTTGCTTATTGCTCCTCTTGCTTACTTCTCGAGGTACAATCAAAATCTTTAATTTTTTTTTATACACATAATTTCCAAAAGTTTTAAATTAGAGTTTTTATTTGGTATATATATACTCATCCCAATTGATTGTTGTTGAAATTAGCGGCAGGGCCACGTATATATGGCCCATGTAGTGCGCGTGCACTCTCTGACTTTGAACTTTTTTTTATATATGTGTGGTTAAATTAAAATGACCGCTCTAATTGTCCTTTATAGCACTCCCTCAGTGCACGCCCTGATGTTTTTTTGTTTCAATATTTAGATTATCCGTAATTTAGGTGTACCTCCAAATCATAGGATCCTGACTCGGCCACTAGTTGAAATTTATTAATTGATTATATCGGTTTGATGGGTGCATGCAGGAGACGAGGACAGGAACAATGTTGTTTGGGGTGGAAGAGCTTCTGTCTTATATTCTTGCTCTCGTTTATTGGGTATGTAAGTTTTCACATTACTAGAAAACAGTTGAAAGGCGACGGATTTTGGCCCAAAATCAATCGTTAAACCGGTTAGCCATGGAATTTTTTTCTGGTGATGGAAAAATCCGTTGGTAAATTCATGGCTAAATATGAAGTTGGTCATCAAAAAAATTCGTGGATGAATCCGAATCGGAAAAAATCCTTCATTATATCTTCATTTTTAATTTTTAAGTAACATCCTTTGTGTGCGTGCATATATGTGTGTGTGTGTGTGTGTCTGTGTGCAGTGTGACAGTGAACCAGAACATATACTTCGAGGGTCTGTACCTGTCCTCATCATCAGTTGCAAGTGCATTGGGCAATTTGATCCCTGCCATCACCTTCCTTATGGCTTATACCTTGGGGTACTATATTTGATCTTAACATTAATCTTTATAAGTTTTATCGTCTCGATTTACAGCCCATTTAGATAGGCTTAAAAAAAAGTACTCGTTGAACAGTAATTTTGGTCCTGTAAGTATGCCTTTGTCCAATTTTGATCCCATTCATTTCAATGTTCTCAATTTTGGTCTCATATGTTTCAAATTTTTTCAATTTTGGAACTTTTCTGAAATTCTATCTAATCTTTAACGGTGAAGGCATGCGTGCCTCATGTTGCCGTTAAGTTTTCAATGCAGGTGGTCGTTAAAGATTAGATAGAATTTCAAAAAAGTCCCAAAATTGCCAAAATTTGAAACGTATGGGACCAAAATTGAGAACATTGAAATGAATGGGACCAAAATTGGACAAGGCATGCTTATGGAACCAAAATTGCAATAACCCCCCCCCCCCCCAAACGAGACTGAGGTGGGATTTAACGGCCATGTGAGGCGCGTGTGCTCTTTCCGTTAAGGATTGGACGGAATTTCAAAAAAGTCCCAAAATTGCAAAAATTCAAATGTGTGGGACTAAAATTGAGAAAAGTAAAACGAATGGGACCAAAATTAGATAAAAACATACTTATGGGACGAAAATTACAATTAACCCTTAAAAGCGCATGCTTTTATTTAAAGCTACCATGTTGGCATCCAAACACAATATTTTTTTTGTTTTGAAGTACTTTTTTTTTCCTTTTAAAAAAAAACAATTTTTCTCTTTGAACAAAAACTCATCCAAATGGACTCTTAATCCTTGTTCATTTTGGTGTTGTTCAATGTATAGGATAGAGAAATTCAATCTCCGAAACTTGAGAAGTATAGCGAAGATCACCGGAACAATTGTGTGTGTAACTGGCGCTGGCGCGATGGCACTATTGAAAGGTCCAAAGCTGCTCAACATGGAATTTAAGACAACAAATTCACTATTCCTAGGAAGATCAGATCTTCAAGACACATGGTTGCTAGGATGTTTGTTTCTCCTCGGAAGCACTTGTTGCTGGTCCATTTGGCTTATCTTGCAGGTATATTTGGGAAAATCGTACCAGACCCCTTGTGTTATCTCTGATAAATAAAAAAGAAAATTTTGTGAAACTTTAATTAACATAATTGATCCTATGAATATATAAACTGAGCACCTTAAACCCCGCAACTAGAAAAGGTGCTTCGTGCGCTTTATTTGTATTCTGCTCCTGAAAAGACCGTTTTAGGCTTATTTTGCTTGTAAAATAATTTGGCCAAAAGAAACTGTGTAATTGTAAAGGTGCGGAAAAAAAAAATCCTATGTTTTAAAACGTTGGCAGCATTTACACAGGATTTTTTTTTCCTAATGAATTTTACACCGGATTTTTTTTGCTAATGAATTTTACACAGGATTTTATTTATTTATTTATTATTATTATTTTTTGGCTAATTAGAAATCACAGGGGTCAGGTGCAATTAACACACGTGAATTCACGGCACATATTCGTCTTATATATCATTTTATATAAGCATTGTGTGTTCAAATAGTGAAACATGAAATAAAACAAAAGAAACAAAATAGAAGATTCGATCCGATTAACAAAAACCTCAGAATTTCGAAGAAATTATGTAACATCTTAGTACTACATAAGTCTAAATTTTACAATTTTTTTGTGAACAGGTCCATGTAACTGCTTGCTACCCAGATCATCTCTCATTGACAGCATTGATGTGCTTCATTGCAGCACTGCAATCTGGGATTTTGACACTAATCGTCGAGCCCGATATCAAAGCTTGGAAGCTCAATTCCCCTCTTCAAATATTTTCTTGCTCCTTCGCAGTGAGTGCTTTTTTATGCAAATTTTGAGAAACATGAGGTTTTTAAAGTTTTTTTCATTTTTTTTTTTTTTGTTAATTCATAGTAAGAAAATCAGTAAATTAGTAACAATCTAACAAGTGGTAATGAAAAAATTGTCATTAAATATATGCATTCAGTGAAAACAAAATTATGCGGTCACGAAATATAATTTGCACAATATCAATAGTGACAACATAGTGTAAAAAGGTGATAACATAGTACAAAATTAATAATCAATAACACACATATGGTGGCAACTAAGCAAAAATGAAATCTAGTCACAAAATCTTGATAATTTTTTTTTGTTACCAAATTGTCACTATAAGTGTGTGGCTAATTGTTAATGGTTGTCACTAAAACATTAATTCTTGTCACTATTGAGTGAATATTGTGACAAGATAAAAGTTGTTGTCGCTAAAGAAATTTAATTAGTGCCAAAATAGAAGATATTATCATTTAATACAATTATTAGTGAAAAGTTTTATTTAGTTACTTTTATATCTTGTCACTAATGTTACTTTTTCTTATAGTGATTAGCAATCACATGCCGTAATAAGCTGCATTTTACCCGGAAAAAATCAAAAAAAGAAGGATTAAACTTTATTTATTTACATATTTTGAACACACACATATATAAATATATCTATACAGGCTCTAGCTTCAGCAGTGACTTTCTTTGCTCAAGCATGGTGCATTGCAAGGAGAGGCCCTGTATTCTCTGCCATGTTCAATCCACTTGCTACTGTAATTGTAACAGTTCTAGCTTGTATTTTCCTGCATGAAGAGTTGTACGTTGGAAGGTGCAACTCTTACAGCTACACCTAGTGTCTTAATTAATCCTTGCTCAAAATTAAACTTTGTATTTGGTTTTGTTTTGTTTTGTTTTGTTTTGTACAGCATGATAGGTGGATTGGCTGTGATTATTGGACTATACATTGTGCTATGGGGTAAAGCAAAGGACCATCAAGAGATGAAGATTGAGATCTCAAACAAAGAAAATGATCAAAATACATTAAGCTACAAAATTGATTTGGAAGAGCCACTTTTGTCTGACAAATGAGCAAGTTAAGGACACAGACATGAGGGACCGATACTCAGATTTTAAATGCTTGACACATGACAGAATTAAGGTCTATATACGCGACGTAATTAGACGATAGGGCCAGTGGTCGTGTCAGCTTTGAAATAGTCCTCTCGTTGTCGAGTTAATATGTTTAGAACGTCACGAGTGTTTTGGAGTACCCTATTCGCAATAGATATGTCTCGTCTCGAACAACGTATGTTTGAAAATACATTGCAACAAACTATAAGGGCCATTATTGTTTTTAGTTCATTGTTTTTAGTGCAACAACACCGCGGCCATCTTCCCCAATCCCCACTCCTATTGGCAAGGATGATAATTTTTGACACAGCAAGATAATACAATATGATCAAACATGACATATATATTTATATATGGGAAGGACTTGTCGCGTGTATAAAAGTCTAGTCTGAATTGGGTTTAGCTGAACCAAAACTAATCATGTGTCATGCCATCAAAGTTCAGTGCACAATCAATCATATTACAAGTACAGTATTACTGTCATAATATAATTGATTACGTGTTGCCAAATTCGATCCGATCTGAACATAATAAACTATTTTGACAAGTAACCTTAGCTCCTTGTTCAAAAAACAATAGGTTATGGAAGGTCCATTTTCGAAGCTTGAGAAGTATGGCTAAGATCACAGGAACAGTTATTTGTGTGAGTGACGCAGCCGCAATGGCACTATTGAAAGGTCCAAAGTTGCTCAACATGGAATTTCGGACAGCAAATTCAATATTCCTAGGAAGATCATATCTTCAAGACACATGGTTCACTATTTACAACTGTCGGACCTCCCCCCGATTCGAACCTTGTTCTACACAAACTATGCAATATCTTCTGTTGCTCTCATCAATGCACGTCACATGCATTAATAAGTGTAATAAAAGATGTTACAGGATTATGCAGCAATCTAAACGTCACATTCTCTCTCTCTCTCTCTCTCTCTCTCTCTCTCTCTCTCTCTCACACACACACACACACACACACACCATGTTCATGTAAGTGCTTGCTACCCAGATCATCTTTCATTAACAGCATGGATGTGCCTGATGGTAGCATTGCAATCTGGGATTTTGACATTCATCGTCGAGCCGAGTACGAAAGTCTGGATATTGAGTTCCTCTCTTCAAATATTTTGCTGCTTCTTTGAAGTGAGCAATTGGTGTTTAACTCATACATACATATATATATATATATATATATCACAAATAGTTGATTAATTTTTTCTTAATTTTGCTATTTAATATGTAGGGTGTAGCATCAGCAGTGATTTTCTTTGGTTCAGCCTGGTCTGTTGCAAAGAGAGTTCCTCAGTTCTCAGCCATGTTCAATCCTCTTTCTACTGTCATTGTAAAAGTTCTTGTTTGCATTTTCCTGCTTGAGGAGTTTCTTCCAGCTTCTTGCTTAAAACTTTTTTTTTCATTTATTTTATTTTATTTAATTTACTAATATAGGTGATTATTATTTTTTTCCATGACAATAGCATGTTGGGCGGACCGGCTGTCATTATTGAACTCTACATTGTGCTATGGGGCAAAGCAAAAGACCATCAAGACATCAAGATAGAGATCTCAGACCAAATCAACAAGGAAAATCATCAAAATACTCGAGTTTCAGACAACACAAGCCACACAATTGATCTGGAGCAGCCACTTTTGCCTGGAAAATCAGCAAACATCGGACAAGATACCATGAAGAAATAAAGTTTTGAAAGTCGTTGCTCTACACATGAAGAGAGAGAAAGAGCGAGAGACAGAGAGAGAGATTAATCTTGTATTAGTGCTATCATTATTGAATTTTTCAAAGGATCAGGATCAAGTACGTGTAATCAAACCTCATGAAAGAAGGGAATTTCTTACCCGCATTGTGTTTGACCACACCAGGATTAATTACGTGGCTAGTGTTTTACACTTGCCATGTGATTGGTGTACAGTTTAGGGAGAGTGACCAATCACATGACAAGTGTACTAACACTTGCCACATGATTAGTTGGGTGCAGTCAAACCGGATCTAGGCAAGAATTTTCCATAAAAGAAACATTAATATTGCTAAAAAATTCATATATTCCGTAAACAGAACATGTGTGTAGTTAATGCTAAATTTACTGAGACGAGCATAAATAGGAGGCGACCGAGAGAGGGTACATAAAAGTGTTCGAATACTGAAACTCAATAGTCCGGCCACTGGCTAGGGGACCGCCGCCATTGACGAGGCAATCATCGTACTTTAGGCGCTTGAATAATTTGTGGCTGACAACGTTGGCAGATGCAAACCACCCGCAGTGGAGGTGAACTTGCGCAACAGAGCAATTAGTACATGTATTTGTAATCATCACACTATACCTAGGAATGCCTATAGATGATTCTGGCCCTTGGCTCACACTAATTTGTGATTTCGGACATGAAGAGCTCCATGTAATATTTTCAGACACTGTTGCTTCAGACAGTACTAAGTTTGAGAACAACGTTAACACCAGAAACATCGTGCAACAAGAAAAATTGTTCATGTTGGTGTTGGGATTGAAGCCCACCAAAGAAAAATATGTGTGCTTATAGAACGAGGTCCTTTACTTTTATAGATAAAAATTCGAGTTATTTGGTTTGGACATGGTTTAATCAAATATCTAAGAGTGACATTCACGATCAAGCCATTAATAACCAAATCGCTTCATATTTAACCATAAAAGTAAATGACTCCAAATTCGTGTTTAATTTCCAACCCAAATCGCTGAATATTTACCATATGTGACAGCATTATTTTCCATCCATACAAGTGCATATCAATACCCAAGATCTCTTTCGCTTATTGTGGAAGATTATTTATTTTATCAAATCTATGGAGAGAGAGAGAACATGAATGTAAGAATTCCGAAGAAAGTACCAAGGATGGTGTTGATAAAAACAAAAAGATAACAGAGATCAATCAAAAAGTATCCGTATCGTTCGGGAACTACTTTTATTTTCAACGAAGAACGCAATAGCTAACAATAAGTATTTGCAATAACGAGTTAATTGTTATTCCCTTCAACTTGAAAAGGAAATTAAAAATTCACGATAAGAAGGCCCGGAAATCTAACATGGTGTCGTAATTAGAGAGGCCCGGGGAACGTTCCATTCTCCCTCTGCTCGTTCCACTTTTCAATCTGCGTAAACAATGATCCACAGAAACAAACAGTCAGAGACGAATCACAACACTTCTGTTAACACTTAAGTAGATAGTGTGTGTAGCACGATAAACGAGGTAACATGAGTTGTGGCTTAGCACTAGCATGGCAACAAAGGTTTTCGATGTCCGGTTGTGATGTTAAACAGTCAACCACCTTCGTCGTGTGGTATTGATAAATTTATTTAAAAGATATACTTCCAATGACATCAAACAAAATATGATGAAATGAATCGGAAGTTCTATAATAGCAAAGTCATTTTTTTTTTCCTTTTCGATAGGTGAAAAGAAGCAAAGGAGTATAAAGAATACCAAACCGATAGGCCGTCAGCATATCAACTCACCCATTCGCCTGGGCAAAGGGAACGATAGTATTTGGCGAATTTATCACAAGCACCAGAGTCCTCGCCCTTAGCAGTCACACACCTAGGATTACAAAGGGAACTAGTTAGCTACTACACCACACGAATGAAATTACTTCACTTTTTCGAGGTAGATTATAAATGCGTATGTAAAACACAAACAGTGCACTCAATGCTAGATTTCATCATCTATGATTTCGCACTTTCAGTTCTCTAGCAAAAATTCGGAAAAGGTCAGAGTTTAGGACCTATATCCCTCTCAAGATTAATTCCTAATCCACTGAGCATTGTACTAGAACCTCATTACAATTATGCAGTAACATAACACCTCAAGCAAAACAAAACCGAAAAAACTTTACATGAATGGGAAGCAAAACCAGCAGATATAATATACAACACAAGAAAAAACCATGGAAATGTTAAAAGACATTCACGATCGAATTAGAAACGAGGACAAACATTAGCATAAGGCCTGTTTGGATAGGCTTTCAAAAAAAACAGAAAAAGGTGGTTCTCAAACCACGTATTTTATAGTAGAGCTTTTCTTTTCTAAAATAAAGTAAGTTTGCGTTTGGATGCAGTAAATAAAAATACTTTAAAAAGTATTTACTAAAAATATTTTAAAAAGTATTTTTATTTCAATCTATTTTGAATAGCTAGTAAAAAAAACCTACTTTTGAGCTTTTTCTCTTTTTCTGAAAAAGGAGTAGCCAAATACAATTTTTTCGCTGAAGTGCTTTTTTCTTCCTTAAAAAAAGACCATCCAAACGGCTCTAATACGCCTTCTGCCCCTCTAATCACTCATCCAATATTAGTTCTCAATCAATTAATAAGAATTACAAACACATTTCCCAAAGGATCAAATCAATTACAGTTCACAATCTCATTGCATTTAAACAAAAAAATATTTGATTTATAACCTGTGAAATTCAATGTAGCGAGTGAAACAGTGCCGCGTTTGGTTGGTGGTCGGGAATCGAAAATCCGCCGGCGCAGTTTTTAATTCGATCTTAAAAAAAAAAAAAAAAAAAAGCAAATCGAAATGAATCAATTACAATCCCTAACAAAAATTGCAAAGAAAGTTTTGACATAATCACAGCATTAAGCTTATTGATCGAATAAAGAAAATAAAAATCTATTGGTTGAATGTTTTTCGAAGTAGGGATTTAGGATTTACCTCAGCCATTGTAGATGGGTTCGGTGAGAGAGCTCTTTGAATTTTGAAACGAAAAAGAAAATGAAGAGTGTATAGTTTGATTTAGGGGTTATTTATGAGAAAGAGTGTTTTAGAATAAAACGAATGAGGGGTAATTTCCAAGAAAGTTTTAATTTTTTTATAAGATTAAATTGTATAATTTAATTGGGCGAGTGTGTACACACGTGGCATTTCGATTGATATTTATAAGTGATTGTATCAATAATAATAATAACAACATGTAGTATCGAAATTTATGCCCACCTCATTTGTATGATAAAAACACTATCTCAATTTCATAATGTTTGTGGTTTCAAGAACTTTTACATAAATTAATGAAAATTTAATACTTCTTCTGTCTCATAATATTAATTATCCTAGGTTTTTCCATACAAATCAATTATTCTAATAAATAGTCTTCTTTTTAGCTAAATTTAAAATAATTTGATAAAATTACCCTCATCATGCCTCATCAAATTTCATTAAAAATAATAAATGAGGGATAAATTTTGAGAGGAAAAAATTTAATACTCAATCTCTTGAAATTCTTAAAGTGACAAACATTATGGGATAAAAGAAATCTCTAAAAAGACTAATATTATGGGACAAAGAAAGTAATATACTCTATTTGATAAAATTGCTCCTATTAATGACTAATCGAAATTATAAGCGGTAGAATAACTAGAAGGATTGTGAGTGTCAAACAACATATATTTTGATAAAAAAAATATATTATAACGGCAAATAATATGAAAGGATGTAGTATTAGAGATTTTTTTAAATTATCATATTTATCCAATCAAATTGTAGTACTTTAATTTTATATTATTAGTCATTTTAGTATAAAATTTTTATTTTACAATATGTGTCGTTTTATGAAAATAATATATCATTTAGTGTATTTTTTTTCAAAGTTATCCTCACATTAAATACATTTCAAACTACCTCATAATTATTAATGTTATCATTTGATAAGGACAAATTAGTCAAGTACAACATACAAATTCTGACTAATAATTTTTTTCTTAATATGGATGATATAATCTTTAAACTATTATGATTCTCTTGGGTTGAGAATCAAAATTGAAATGCAAATTCTTTCTCTATGACTATCCGACTATAGGGCTGATAATCAAATTGAGAATTTCCATTTGATGGAATTTGAATTATTATGAAACAATAAGGCCCGTTTGGATGGGTATAATAAAAAAAAGTGCTTATCGAATAGTATTTTTATAGTGTAGTTTTTTTTTTTTTTAAGTCAAGTAGTTTTTGCGTTTGGATACTATAATTAATAGCGCTTTAAAATGTGTTTTTACTTGAAGCTACTATAATGTAGCTTCTAAAAAGAGTTATTTTTTGGCTTTTTTTTTAGTTTCTATTTTTTTTAAAAGTCCATCCAAACATTTTTTTTTTTTTTGCTCTGAAATCCTTTTTTTTTTTTAAAAAATGCTTTTTCTCAAAAAAAAAAGAGTTCATCCGAACGGGTATTCCTCCAACTTCCTATCCTAAAATCCCTCAAACTCCACATTTTATACCAAATGTGAATACTCCACCAAATATGAGTCCAAGACTTAGTAAAATGGTGTCCAAGAAAAATTCACTACCTAGTTCATAAACTAGCTAGCACTTCGGGAAAACACAAAACAACATTTTTATTCCAAAAAAACTTATCATCTTCTCTTTGCTCAATCTCTCAAACATGGCTGAAGAAAACAACAACAACAATAATAACAGTAATCGCACAGATGCTCTAGTAGTCACCCTCACGGAAGAAAAGAGCACACACGACACGAAAGAAGAATAGAAAGCAGTCGACACCGAGGTCGAAGAGGAAAATCCGGCTAAAAAATCTATCAAAATGACGATAATCGTGCACGTTGTGGCCTTGATCCCCTTCCTTCTCTCGATCCCTCTCCTTGTCTATACGGTACGGCTTCTCTACATGCAGCAATTGGACGGCGAGGGCCTACTGAAAAGCCTGTCAAGGTTGCAGTATGAAAAGTTACGTAAAATTTCCTTTCGTTAGGTTTCAAGTTATGAATATTTGTCTAACTGTGAGTGGGATTTGTAATACAAAATCAAACATTTTAGTTTTTAAAAAATCCCTCTCAAAAAAAAAAAGGGCACTTTGAAGGAATTTGTAACAATTTGAAAGATCTAAAATTAAGGTAATTGCAGTTTGAGATGGAAGGCCTTCTTTACTTATTTTGTAGGGTAATTGATAATTATGCTAAGTAATATACCTCAGAAGTCAAAACTTATATTTTAGTATTGTTTATATGATTATTTATTGTAGTTTAGAAATATCTATACTGTACATGTAATGTAAATTTAAATACTCTTTTATTGAGTATTCATTTAATACACTTTGACATATAATATTGAGATTTATGTTTCAAACAATTGATTAAGACACTAACCTTAATGCACCATCTAGCCACATATCATCGCCATGACCAAAGAGCGCAAAATACATAGGTGGCCCAATTATGTCTCTGTCAAAACCAAGGTTCATGGCACGCATAGGGGGCTGAGTCGATCCTGGCAAGTTGCGTAGGTGTCCAACTCTACCCACCTTGCAACACGTGGACATTGTGAGAGTGAGAGAGGTGAGAGAGTAAATGCTGAAAAAAAAAAAAATGTGTGTGTGTATAATTTAAAAAATGTATGTACATGTGTGTGAGAGACTTGAGAGTAATGAATAGTGACTTAGTGAGAGAGCGTGAGAGTGGTAACACCAAAATAAATAATAGGCCAATAATAAAATACAAACTTACGCATAATACCCAAATAATATGCAAAAGACGAACTTAATATAAATAAAAGGTATCAATTAATAATTTCATTAATCATTAAACATCAAAAAATAATATGTTTCCCAGGATTTTTTTTTTAATTTTTTTAATTAAAAATCGGAAAAAATCAGGGGAAAATTTTCTCCCGATTTTTTTTAAATTTTTTAAATTAAAAATCAAGGAAAAATTTGGGGGAAAATTTTTTTCGATTTTTTTTTTGAATTTTTTTAATTAAAAATCGGAGGAAATTTTTCCCTATTTTTTAAAATTTTTAAATTAAAAATCGGGAAAAATCCAGGAAAAAATTTCCCCCAATTATTTTTTTGAATTTTTTTAATTAAGAATCGGGGGGAAATTTCCTCTGATTTTTTTTAAATTTTTTTAATTAAAAACTTACTATTAGATTTGTATCCAAGAGGTCTCAAGTTCAAGTCCATGCAAGAGCAAAATTTATTTGAATTTTTTGAGAGCAAACCGGGAGAATATTTCGTCGGAATTCCGCCGGAATATTCTGGCGGAACTCCGGAGGAAAATTTTCCCCAAAAAATACCGGGGGATCTCCGGCAGAATATTCCACCGGATCAATTTTTTTTTTTTTGAAAATAATAATAGTGTATGTATAAAACTAAAAATAGAAACATAATTAGAAAATTGTGGAGATAGCTTAGTGCAAAGCATGACATATCTTTTCTAAAGGTCGTAGGTTCAAATCCAACTAATTACAAATTTTTTTTAAAAAAAACTACTCTTTAGGGAAATATATCTAATTTCAATATAAATGATGT
Source organism: Petrea volubilis (assembly GCA_026212405.1). Classification (NCBI taxonomy): domain Eukaryota; kingdom Viridiplantae; phylum Streptophyta; class Magnoliopsida; order Lamiales; family Verbenaceae; genus Petrea; species Petrea volubilis. The sequence continues at coordinate 10,493,329 of CM047885.1, read as the reverse complement.
TAATATTACTTCTACTATTTTGTTTCCTGAAAAATTGTGATTGTTCATTCAATATTTTTTCTTTTAACAAATTAAAAGAATATATACATATGTTTATATAATATATGTTCCTATAGTATATAGAATACATATATTTATATAGTATCAATACTATCTTTTAACTATTATTATTTATACTTTCTTTTAACTATGTATAATATATTTATAGGTATACAAATGTTTATATTGTATATATATGTTTATATAGTATATATAATATATATGTTTTGTATAGTATCAATACTACCTTTTAACTATTATTATTATTTATATTATCTTTTAATTATGTATATAATATACTTATAGGTATACATATGTCTATATAGTATATATATATATGTTTATATAGTATATATAATATATATGTTTATATAGTATCAAACTATATTTTAACTATTATTATTTAGACTAGATTTTAATTATTTATAATATATTTATAGATATACATATGTTTATATAGTATATATATTTAACTATTATTATTTATATTATCTTTTAATTAGTTATGATATATTTATTGGAATACATATGTTTGTATAGTGTATATATTATGTTTATGTAGTATATATAATATATAAGTTTATATAGTATCAATACTATTAGCAGATAAAACTATTTATAAGAATCAGACGAATATTTATTGGTATACATATGTTTATACAGTATATATAATATATTTTATCTATTGTAACTGATACTATCTTTTAATTTTTTATAATATATTTATTGGTATACATATGTTTACATAGTATATATAATACATATGTTTATATAGTATCAATACTATATTTTATCTATTGTTATCGATACTATCTTTTAATTATTTATAGTACATTTTTTTTTTTAAATTGAAAGAAAGAATGTTAAAATAAGAATAATCAAATAAAACAAAACAAAATAAAACACAATCTCCAGCAATAGCTTAGTGGTGAAGGGTTGGTCATCCAACCTTGAGGTCACGAGTTTGAATTCCCTCAATTACAAATATTTGCACATTTTGGGAGTTATTATTCCAGCGGCGGCGATCGGGCAGTGGCGGGGACTGGCGGAGGCGACGGCTGTCCAGTGGGGCTGCGCCGGCGGGGGGTCCGGTGGGCCCTACCAACGTTGACAGTCAATGGTAATCCGGTGGAAATTTCAGCCGAAAACCCCTCGGGCAGAAATTTCCGCCGGACGGTCTCTCCTGCGGAACAGTCCGACGGAAATTTCCTCCGAAATTCCAATTCGGCAGAAATTTCCGGCAGAATTCCAACGAAAAACGCCGTTTCGGGACCATTTTTTCCGGTAAACACGATTCCGCTGGATTTCCGCAGGATTTTTCCCCCGAAATTTGCCTTTTTCCTGTAGTGAATAAATTATTTTTTATAATAATTGATGGCTTCCCATGTTGACAACGAGTATCCTCTTTCTTTTTATTTGCACGCCAATTTTTTTGAACCTTTTCATAATTAAGCGCAAAATTGTACAATGAAATTGTCCTATCACCCAATGTTTTTAACACAGAATTTGTTACTTCACTTCTTAATGTAACCAACAAACCAGCACTAACTCTTGTATTACTAAACGCCATAGCCCATTTGTACCTCAACTTGTACATGCCATTCAACCATTTATGATCATTAAGATTTTATTCATCGACCATCTCTTTCCATGTTTCCTCAAACTCTTCTTCAGAATCACAATATGTCATGCATTTATGCCACAATTGCTTGAATCTTGAATCACAATTCAAATTGCCTAAATGTGAAGGAGCATTTTGATTGATATGCCATTGACATAACCGATAATGTGAATATGGAAACATTGTTTCAATCGCATTCATCATTTCTTGGCATTGATCTGTAAAAATTGTTTCAGGTTGTTACCACGCATGGATTCAAGAAATGTCTTAAACAACCATTCAAAAGAATCTTCCTGTTGGAAATGGGCTTAATTATGATAACATTTATAGGGATTAATCTAGGATGAAGCCATTCGTGGTGTAAATTCATAGATAAAGTCTCGTTAAATGTTGTTTGTATGTTAAAGGATAAGTGTAAAATTTCATATGGGATGTTTAACCTTGACAATTCGAGTATTTATGAGGTTAAGTGTTGTTGTAGTGTAAACTAAACAGTTAAGTACCGCATACGGGTAGTCCCACACGCAACTGCAGGCGTTGGGGTCAATTGTCACGGTCTCGATCTGATCTTTTACTGAACTAGCCCTGGAATTATGTTTATATTTTAAATTCAAACTTAATTGCAACCGTTATAGAATATTAATGCACAACATTAATTTTGAAACGGTTAACGGTTACAGAATATTAATACGCGATATTAATTGTTGAGTAACCGATGGTCGTTACTTGCAGTTACAAATTCAGATTTAATTATCTGAATTACGATTTTAGAATTAATTATTGGTATTAATATCCTGTATTATTTTTCCCTATAAATAGCAACTCCTGTTCCCTGCAAAACACACAGAATAGACACAAAATGAAACAAAGAGAGAGAATAGAAAGTATACTGTTTAAGAAATTGATCAATCTTAGAGTGTATACACTTGATTCTTTCGGGTGTGTGTTTGTGTTGCATACACAATCACTTGAGTTGATTAGCTTTCGAAGTGAGGTTCAAAGTAGCAGTGCGGCTTAAAATGGACCTCTGGACTGTTTTATCCTGGAAGGAGTATCGCAGGCCCATCGCAAAGGTCAGTGGGGCGAATATTTGTTTAAGGCAAACCGGCTCAACTCGGTGATTCATTCGTACTTGTTCAAATAAATACTGATAAGTCTACTGTACTTTCTCGTTTATTTATTTGTTTACAACATCGTTTAATTTGCTTTTGGTTATAGGTTTTATACTATAAAAACTGTTTATAGATATTTATTTATATTATTGAATAAATCCACCCACAAGAATATCGAATTTTAGATATTATGTTCAATTGTTTTTCTAACACTTTCATTTCATCTGACATGAAAGCCAAACCAAACATCACATTTTGCTTATGGTGATTTAGTCCCACAAAAGGAGCACGTGTCAAATTATACTAAGTGTGCTATTATATACTAGGAAACAACACTAACTACAGATATTCTCGCATTCACCATATCTTTTAAAGTTAATCCCTGAGCATCTGAAATATTACATGATGATCTTAAAAAGTAGGTTTCATCAACTGCAACCATTTCATGATTATGTTCCATCACAAACCTAGTCACCTTCCACTCTCCATCTTTTTCACGCCCAACTCTAAGCCTTGCTTTGCAATTCGTTCTTGTTATAGGTTTTTGGTAAGTTGGTATTCTATCATTTGAAGACTTTCATCCTTAACACCTACACAAGAACATTTAACTTCTTTTGCCTGAAGTTCAAGGCTACGAGGAAAATCCTTTAGCATGTGCATACTTACAATACAAAAATAAGCATCATCTATACTTTCCATAGATTGGCCCACTGTCAATCTACTCTCAAATTCATCTATGATTGAACTCATAAATCGTACCTCTTGAGGTGTTGGCAAAGATGATTCTAATGATTGCTTTTAACATGAATTTGAATGACTAGGTAAATTTCGTTCCATTACGTGAATAATGACCTATAATATCAAAAGCATGGTTGTATAGTTAATTAAAAGTTCGTAGAAAAATAAAATAATCATAGAAATCATTTTTAATATAGAAAAATTATTCTATCTACACATGTGAACTTTCTCTTTGTCCCCACCCCCCTTTTTCTTAATTAATATATACTCTCTCTATATATTTTCTAACAAGTTTATTTACATATTTCCTTCACTATTTCAAAAACAAAAGGTACAAAGATAAGAGAAAAAAATTACCAAATTATAGCATTAGAGAACAATGGTGATGATGGTGGAAGGCTCAAAATGATAAGTTACAAATTATGAAAATTTGTGGTGAAATATAACGGTGTTTTTTCGTTTTTACAATGAAAATATAGATGTGGATGAATTTTTCTACTAGTCACGTATTTGTTGGTTCAATGAGTTGGTAGAAAATTAAAATCCTTCATCAATGAAATGCCACTTGTTGCTTGGATATTTGTTCTCACACACCTAACTTTATTTTAAGTCTCACTCTCTTGCACGCACTTTTTTTCACTAGCATTTCACCTACTCACTCTCTCTCACGCGCGCGCGCTGCGCGCACACACACACACACTCTTTTTTTTCTTCTTTAAGCATTTACTCTCTCACTCTCTCACACGCACACAAACGCTCACTCTTCTTTTTTCAGCATTTGACCTTTCACTCTCTCCCACTCTCACAATATCCACATGTCGCAAGGTGGGTAGAATTGGGCACCTACCCACGTTGCCAGGATCGACTCTGCCCACATAGGGAACATCCTTGTCAAGAATGTGTTGGACGATGTGGAAAAGAGAGGATACAAGGACAAAAGGGGTGTTTGCAAAAATTTAAAAATGAATTTTGTTATTTTTAGTTTAAAAAAGTTACTTTAAATGTTTGATTTTTCAATTTTTGCTTAAATTATGTTGCAAAAATCAGAAATTGAGAAGTTGGAAGGAAGCATTTTCTATCAGCTTAAAAGTGCTTCTTGGTATTTTTATAAATAAATTGAATTTTTTGAAATGTTACCTACCAACTTTGGACTGCTTTTCACTTTTATTTTCAAACATTTATACTTTTACTATTAACTTTTGACTTATTTTTACTTTTATTTTCAAACACTACCAACTTTTTACTGTCCAAACACCCTCAAAATCATCCACCGTTGGGTGAAAAAGCTCGAAGATATATCTTTTGGTGTGGACGAAAGTCTTAACGTACGTTCTTTTGGCCCATCTTCTTGTTTCTATTCCAAGAAAGTTGCAACGCGTCGGGATTTTGCTGTGAAGATTAAGGGACTCAAAGAGAGGTTGGATATGACTTTGTCGTCGGACAGCTTGCCAATCGATCCTCCAAAGTTGGATCGAGTTCAAAATACATTAAGCTACAAAATTGATTTGGAAGAGCCACTTTTGCGTGAAAAATCAGCAAGGACATGACATGAGGGACCGATAGTAGAGTTCGGATCATTCGCTACAAAACAGTACTACATTTTTTTCTACACTCATCGTGTATTTGTGAGTGAACGGTTGAGATAAGAAAAAAGAAAAACTCACGACATGGGAAAATTTTGAAAATTTTTTTTGTTTACCAATACACGTAGCGTATATTGATGAGAGTAGAAGAAGATGTAGCACTATTTTATAACAGAAAATCCAGACTACCAATAGTGAAATTTTAAATGCTCGACACATGACAAAATTAAGGTCTAATTATACAACGTAATTAGACGATAGGGCAAGTGGTCGTGTTAGTTTAGAAATAGCCCTCTCATTGCGAGTTAATATGTGTAGAACGTCACGTGTGTTTTGGATTAGAAATAGCCCTCTCATTGTTGAGTTAATATGTATAGAACGTCGCGTGTGTTTTGGAGTACACTAGTCGCGATAGATATGTCTCGTCTCGTGCAATGTATGTTTGAAAATGCATTGAAACAAACTACGAGGACCATTGTTGTTTTTAGCTCATTGTTTTTGGATGAGAATTACGTAGTAATTAATGAGCTTATTTTATGATATTTAATATTAGCAAACAATTGATTACTCACTAGAATACTAAGTACTACACAATAGAGTACAAATTCTAGCAACTCAAAACAGTGTGTAGTTGGCAGAATTAATGTACCCAATTGCCACTATATATTAACCAATCAGCCAAAATACTTTCTTTGTTTTTTTTTTTTACCCTATAGTTGGAATAATTATTAGACCAATCAGATAGAAAGAGAAGATAAGGAGTCCCTAACAATGAAAATTGAAAAATAAAAAGAGTCGTGGAATATTCAATCACTTCAAGAAAAAAACACACTAATAATTATAAAACACACACACCAAACAATGATTGTATTTAATTGAATGTAATGTGAATTATTAAATAATTAGGCATGTTCATTGTTTCTATATATCACAGGCCAGCTCGTAGCTGACACCACCGCCGCCATCGTCCCCATTCCCCACTCCTATCGGCTATAGGTAAAGGTGATAATTTTTGACACAACACGACCCAACACGATATTATTAAATTTAGGTTTTGAGTGATTGAGTTAAGTTGATATTAATAGACCAATACGATAAGAAACACGAAAAATTTAGATGGATCTCAATTGGATTGTAGATTACATAATGAGAACTTACTCGATGCAAATCTACCTAACACAACATGATTGTCACCCGCCTTGCATGCATCCTATATATGGAAATCACATATATAATTGGGACTATCGAAGGTGAATCTTAATCTAGATCTGATCGAAAATAACACACCTCGATCAATGACGATATTCAACATATTAGATTCAATTATGAGTATTTACAATTCAAGAAAAATAAATTAAACATAAATCAAGCAATTCGGCTTGTTAAAATGCAAATACGAAATTTTAATAGTATTTTTATAAAACCAAAGCACCTTATTTGACAAAATAAGATAAAGCTTTTATACATCTTCTGCAATATTCTCCTACTCTATTGATTCTTATTTTTCACATACGGTATTAATTTTCTTTATCTGTTATTCAATTTTATAATCTAATTATTATTTTTTTATTGTTATTCAAATCGTATCTTTCAATCAGATTTCGAACTTTTTGTTGGATTCGGATTTAGTAACGATGAAAAACACACATCCTAATCGATCTGTTTACAGCCCTAAAAATTATATATTTCACTTCTTTGTTCCATAATTTTAAATGTCGATATTTTTAAAAGTGTGATGCATGATTTGAATAAATTGTATATGTGGAGCTATTTGAAGGTTTTTTTTTTTATGTTAGATAATAAAGATTAATAAAGCACTTCACCTTGAATTGAAAAGGGCTTTTTGTTGTATTAGGCTTTGGCTCTTGAGAACAAGTTCGATATTATCACTTCCCCTTTTTGTCACTAATGTCACTATTATTTGAATCATCTGTTGATGATGTGATGCTCAATTAAAATTTAGAACTCAGATTAAAATGAACTGGTTACACCTCTGATTCAATGGGTGCAATATTAAAATAGTTTCATGGTCATCATATATGGGGATTTTTTATAATTTAACACAAAAAAAGTGTGTGTATTAATATTTTGATACAAAAATAAGATTCCGCATAAAAGTAATCCAAGTCGACATTTGTATTGTCGACTTCACTTAAAATAATTTTTTTTAATAATTTTTAAATTATATGTTGAAAATATACATATCAAATGTCGACTTCTATTAAAATATTATATTTCTGATAATATATGTTAACAAATTTAGGTATTTCAAAATTTAAAATATTAAAAAGGAATTAAGAAAAATTTTCGTACATGAATACAAAACATTTTTAGATCAATATTGTCATTGTCCTTAAAAATAAGAGTTTTTTTTTTTAATAAATATGAAAAATTATTAAAACTAGTTGAATGGGCACACTCCATTCATGTATAAAATAAAAATAAAATATAATTTAATTATACAATTAAATTATGAATATAAAATTAAGTGGTTAAAGTATATTTCAGGAATACCACAATTATATACACCAAAGAAAACACCAAAACCCCCTCATACTTAATATATAGTATAGATTATTCGATTTTATAACTTTCTAGAATTTTGATGACATGATGAAACAATTGTGAATGTAATCTTAATGATAGATATATACTATTAATATAACACCTAGGGAGTCTAATAATCACCTATGTGTCTTTTGATTTCTTCAGTTTCTCACATCTCTAATTTCATTTTTCTCTCATCTCCCACTATTAATGTGTTTCTCATTTCTTTCTTTCTTTCTTTTTTCTCTTTCTCTATCCTCAATATATATATATATATATGTCTCTTTTGTCATTTTTTTAAATTTTTTATTTCTTATTTATTTGTCAATTTTATGATTTTATTTCTTATTTTAAACTCTCCCTACAATAAATTTAATAAAGTACATTATAAATATTATAACCATGTATAAAATATAATAAATATTTTAATTTTATATTCATAATTTAATTATATTTTACTTTTATTTTATACATGAATCGAGTTTGCCCGTTCAACTAGTTTTAATAAATTTTCATATTTATTTAAAACAAAAAAAAAGAAAAAAAAGAAAAACAAACTCTTATTTTTGAGGACAAGCCAATATTGATCTATAGATGTTTTGTATTCATGTATAAAAATTTTGTTTAATTTCTTTTTAAAATTTAAATAGTATCATAAATATAAATTTTGTTTAATTTGTTTAATTTCATATAGTATCATAAATATAAATTTAAATAGAAGTCTACATTTGAAATGTCGACTTCTATTAAAATTATATATATATATATACATATATATTTATATATATTTAACATATAATTTTTAAATCATTAAAAAATATTATTTAAGTGAAGTCAACATTTGTATTGTCGACTTAGGTTATTTTTATCAAGAGTCTTATTTTTGTGTCAAAATATTCACACAAATACTTTTTGTGTTAAAATTATACAAAAACCCATATATGGCGATAATGAGGCCTAGCTCGATTGATAAAACTGATGTTTTTGGATTATAAAGTTTTGGATTCAGTTTTCAGTCAAAACGTGTGGGTCATGTTTTTATTTTGGCAGTAGTTTATTTGTTTTACTTTGAGAGTAGGTTATTGTTTAATTATGATGAAATAGTGTGATTTATAATTTGAATCATAATGTAATTGTCATGCTTTGGACCCGTGAGCCCGTCGGACTCGAGAGTTGTCTCCAAATCCACCTAGTACAGTCTTAGATTGAGCTATGAGTGACTTCCCCAAAAGAGATGTCCAATGGTTTCACTTGAATTCTTTGGGCCAAGCTTATAAAAAGTTCTATTTTTCAGTATATTTTCCATGTAGATAGGGCTGTCATGGAATGAATTTTAATCCGAATTCGATTTGAGTGCGCTTCGAATTTTAGTATATTTGATTGATTAAAATATATGATAGATCACATCCGATTATAAATATTCATCATACGAAATAAATAGATATGATATGGAATCAAGCAATTGGATCCGTTAAAGATCCGAATCCGAACTCTAAGGATATTTTTTATTAGGTTAATAACATTATCTATATAATGGTAGTAACAAAGTTTAAATAGAGTGTAATATATAAACCATAATAATTAATAATACACTATTTTTATTTTTTTTTTCATAGTAACTTTTTTGACAAAATAACGTCTAGTTTTGATATGTATTCTAAAATAATTTTCTACTTAATTAAAATTTTATTTTTATATAAGAAATATTTTTTTTATTTGTTACTTGATTTCAACGTTTCAATTTTTTTAACTGTTAATCGAATCGAATTTTCTTATCGGGTTTTTAATTTTTTTATTAGCTTCAAATGCAGTAGTATTGAATGTAAATTCTATAAAATTTGAGTTAAATTCAAATATTGAGAAAGTTTATTAAATCAAAATTTTCAAATTCTCTCCATATCCAACTCATTGACAGTCCCAAATGTGGAATGAGGGCGTGATAGTAATAGTCCGATTTTTAATATATGAATTATCGGTGTAACTAAAAATATAGACATACTTGCCAGATACAGATCATGTGTCCATCTCAGGCTGCCGCGTCGCATACGGTCCAGAAAGATTAGATCTCCACATGGGATCTAGTCAGCCCTGTCCCTCACACAAACTTTTCTCTTCATTTAAGTATTTTATCCTATTTAATTAATTAATTTACACGCAAATCATAATACATATATATGTAGGGCAAATTATGTCAATATTTTTTAAGGTATGATATAATTATAAATTAATTATTCTTGTTGTAAAAATTATAAATACCTCTTCGAGGTTAAAATTTTTTGTATAAATATTAATAGAGATGTCTGAAAAAATAATTTGCCTGCAATTATAGTAATCATTCGAGCCAATAAGGGATGCTTAACTAACAAAATCTTTTAATTAATTTTATTATTTCATGAATTTTTGCAAAATAATTTCACTTTATACCACTATAACCATCAACAGGTATCAACATCTATAATTCGATACCGTCACTACATCTTTTTTATTGAAATTGATTTCATATATAATTTCTATATTTTGAATTTGTTAATATCATGTGAATCTCATCTCAAAATTCCACTTAGAAAAAAAAAACTCGCAATTATAAAGAATGAAATTTATTAAACTAACACATACCTCAAGGATAGTCTTTGTAATTTTTGAAATAACGAAAACTAATTTATAAGTACATATTTCAAAATGACCACCAATGTTATTTTTGTCATTCTGATTATTAGCTGTCATCTCATCTCTATACACACATCAATTAATTAATTAACAATGAATGACTGATGTGCTAGGACCTATGCTTATAAATAAGCACCATTGTTCGTAAATTTGATTATAAATATAAAAACCAGTAATTACAAAAGAATAATAATAATGGGTTTCGAAGATTTGAAGCCAGCAATTGTTCTTGCAGCATGTCAATTCATTTTTTCAGGAGTGACTCTTATTGGTAGAGCAGCTCTATTGCAAGAAATGAGCTCAAGGGTCTTTGTTGTCTACAGGCATTTCATAGCTTTCTTGCTTATTGCTCCGATCGCTTATTTCTCAAGGTTCCAAATAATTAACCTTAATTACTCTTTTGTTAGAAAAAACAAACAAACTTGAACTACTGTAATTGATTTTTGTGTTGGGTGCAGGCGAGGAAGAGATGGGTGTTGTTTGGGGTGGAAGAGCTTCTGGTTGATATTTTTCGTCTCTTTTGTTGGGTAAGTTCATGCACACCCCTTTCATCATCATTACTAATTAATGAATTTCTATTAATTTACCAAGAAATTAAATAAATATATAAATATTAAAACCCATGCGAGGGATTAACATTTGTAAGTTTACATTTTCATTATCAATAACATTTCATCTTATATTTTGTTGGCAGTGTGACAGTGAATCAGATCATGTATTTTGAGGGCTTATACCTATCCTCATCAGCAGCAGCAAGTGCATTGTTCAATTTGGTCCCAGCCATCACCTTTCTTATGGCTTATTCATTGGGGTCTATAACTCTCTCTCTCTCTCTCTCTATTTATATATATATATATATGGGAAAGACTTGTTGTGTACATAAAATTCTAGTCTGAATTGGGTTCGGTTGGACCAAAATTAATCACGTATCGTGCCATCAAAGTTCAGTGTACGATCGATCATATTACAAGTACAGTATCACTATCATAATATAATTGATTAGATGCAGCCTAATTCGATCTGATCTGAACATAATAAACTATTCTGGCAAGTAACCTTATTTCATTGTTTGAAAACAATAGGCTAGAAAAGGTCCATTTTCGAAGCTTGAGAAGTATGGCTAAGATCACAGGAACAGTTATTTGTGTGAGTGGCGCCGCTGCAATGGCACTATTGAAAGGTCCAAAGTTGCTTAACATGGAATTTCAGACAACAAATTCACTATTCCTAGGAAGATCAGATCTTCAAGACACATGGTTGCTAGGATGTTTGTTTGTCCTAGGAAGTGCTGTTTGCTGGTCGATTTGGCTTATTTTGCAGGTATTTACAACTATCGGAGCTCCCCCGATTCGAATCTGATGTTGCAGTATCAATACACATTACATATATTGATAAGTGTAATAGAAGATGTTACACGATTATGCAATCTAAACATCACATTCTCTCTCTCTTTCAGACACACACACACATAACAGGTCCATGTAAGTGCTTGCTACACAGATCATCTTTCATTAACACATCTCTCTCTCTCTCTCTCTAACAGGTCCATGTGAGTGCTTCCTACCCAGATCATCTTTCATTAACAGCATGGATGTGCCTGATGGTAGCATTGCAATCCGGGATTTTGACATTCATCGTCGAGCCGAGTACCAAAGTCTGGATATTGAGTTCCTCTCTTCAAATATTTTGCTGCTTCTTTGCAGTGAGTAATTGGTGTTTAACTCATACATACATACATATATATATATATATATATATATATCAATCACAAATATTTGATTAAGTTTTTTATTTAATATGTAGGGTGTAGCATCAGCACTGATTTTCTTTGGTTCAGCCTGGTCAGTGGCAAAGAGAGGCCCTCTGTTCTCGGCCATGTTCAATCCTCTTTCTACTGTCATTGTAACAGTTCTTGCTTGCATTTTCCTGCATGAAGAGTTGTACACTGGAAGGTTCAACTCTTACAGCTTCTTGCTTAAAACTTTTTTTCATTTACTTTATTTTATTTTATTTACTAATATAAGTGATTATTATTTTCCATGACAATAGCATGTTGGGTGGACTGGCTGTGATTATTGGACTATACATTGTGCTCTGGGGAAAAGCAAAAGACCATCAAGAAATCAAGATAGAGATCTCAGACCAAATCAACAAGGAAAATCATCAAAATACTCGAGTTTCAGACAACAAAAGCCACACAATTGATCTGGAGCAGCCACTTTTGCCTGAAAAATCAGCAAACATCGGACAAGATTCCATGAAGTAGTAAAGTTTTGAAAGTCTATGCTCTACACATGAAGAGAGAGTGAGAGAGGGAGAGATTAATCTTGTATTAGTGCTATCATTATTGAATTTTTCAAAGGATCAGAATCAAGTACGTGTAATAAAACCTCAAAAAAGAAACATTAATGTTGCTAAAATTCATATGTTTTGTAAACCTAACATGTGTACTGTTAATGCTAAATTTACTGAGAGGAGCATACATAGGAGGCGACCGAGAGAGGGTACATAAACGTGTTCGAATACTGAAACTCAATAGTCTGGCTGCCGGCTATGGGACCGCCGCCATTGATGAGGCAAACATCATACTTTAGGCGCTTGAATAATTTGGGGCTGACAACGTTGGCAGATGCAAACCACCTGCAGTGGAAGTGGACTTGCGCAACAGAGCACTTAGTACATGTATTTGTAATTATCACAGTGTACCAGTGCACCTAGGTATGCCTGTAGATGCTTCTGGTCCTTGGCTCACACTAATTGGTGAATTTGGACATGAAGAGCTCCGTGTAATACTTTCAGACACTTTTGCTTCAGACAGTACTAAGTTTGAGAACAACGTTAACACCAGAAAGCACCACACAACAAGAAAAGTTGTTCATTGTGGCGATGCGATTGAAGGCCACCAAGGAAAAATTTGTGTGCCTATAGAACAAGGTCGTTTACTTTTATAGTTAAAATTTTTGAGTGATTTGGTTCGGACATGGATTATTCGAATATCTCAGAGTGATATTCACAATCACACCATTAATAACCAAATCGTGTTTAATTTCCAATCCAAATCGCTGAATATTTACCATATGTGCATTATTATCCATCCATATAGGTGCATATCAATGCCAAAGATCTCTTTCGCTTGCGGTGGAAGATTATTTGTTTATTTTACCAAATCTATCCATATACGGGGAGAGAGAGAGAGAGAACATAAAAGTGAGAATTCCGAAGAAAGTACCAAGGATGATGTTGATAAAAACAAAAAGATGACACAGATCAATCGAAAAGTATCCGTTTCGTTCGGGAACTACTTTTATTTTCAATGAAGAACGCGATAGTTAACAATAAGTATTCGCAACAATGAGTTAATTATTATTCCCTTCAACTTGAAAAGGAAATTAAAAACTCACGAAGAGAAGGGCAGGAAATCTAACATGGTGTCTTAATTAGAGAGGCCCAGGGAACGTTCCATTCTCCCTCCGCTCGTTCCACTTTTCAATCTGAGTAAACAATGATCTACAGAAACAAACAGTCAGAGACGAATCACAACACTTTGTTAACTCTTCTAGTAGATCGTGTGTGTAGCACGACAAACGAGGTAACATGAGTCATGGTTTAGCGTTAGCGTGGTAATGAAGGTTTTCGATGTCCAGTTGTGATGTTAAACAGTCAACCACCTTCGTCTTGTAGTATTGCTAAATTTATTTAAAAAGACATATTTCCGGTGACATTGTTCACACAAAATTTCATCACTGTAAAAACAAATTACAAGTCGGGAAATATATGTGACAAATATTTGAAAGGAATATAATTTAGTGGAAAATAATCCTAAAAGATTAATCCCTCGATTCTTTTCTCCGAATTTGATTTGATCTTCCAATAACGCAATTCGTGGGCTGAATAGCTTGATCACGAATCAAATGCTGAAAACTTCAATGAACACCGTGAACACCATGGATTTGACTTGAAGAAAAACGCCGATTTGCTGGTTCAACACCTTGACTGCGCGCAGATCAAAAGCATTCGTAGGCTGAGTAGCTTGATCACGAATCAAATGCTGAAAACTTCAATGAACACTGTGAACACCGTGGATTTGACTTGATTTTGACTTGAAGAAAAACGCCAATTTGCTGGTTCAACACCTTGATTGCGCGCAGATCAAAGGCCTTATTTTGATGATTTCCGCGAAAAACGCCTTGAACGTCGCCTTAATCACCGTGGAGTTGAGTTGGAAGAAATGCCAAAACGCGGGCCTAACACCTTAATCGCGGATTGAACACCTTAATTTGATGACTTTCGCGAAGAACGCCGGAAATTTCGCCTTTGATCTTCACGAATCTTCTTGAGCTTGCCTTGAGAGAACTCCGGGATCTTCTTGGCTTCTCTTGCTCTTGAAAACTTCTTGATCTTTTTTGAAAGTCAAATGACCCCTGTTTATAAGTGTTTATGGAGGGTCTTCGAGTTATTACCGACTTCTTCGCTATTTATCTCTTTAATGTAAATTATTATTAAAGAGAAAAAAATATTATTTACGTGTCATTATTTAATTGGTCTACTCCACCAAATGCGCCACTTCTCACCATTTGATTGGCTTTGGACTTTTGGGCTGCAAGATTTGATTTAACTGGGCGGAACACCTCATATTGACGCTTGGCGAGCTCTTATTTGTCGTCGGTAAAATAAATACTAAAATATTAATTAAAATTAACTATTTAATATTGAAATTAAATTCAGGAATATCCGAAATATAAATAGAAAATTTAATTAATATTTAATATTTTAATTTACATTTGTCAACTTTTGATTGGACGAAATTTAATCGCCAACAGACGTCAAACAAAATAAGACAGAATGCATCGAAAGTTATATAATATCAAAGTCGTTTTTTTCTTTTCTATTGGTAAAAACAAAGAAAGGAGTATAAAGAATACTAAACCGATAGGCCATCAACATATCAACTAACCCATTCGCCCGGGCAAAGGGAACGATCGTATTTGGCGAATTTATCAAAAGCACCGGAGTCCTAGCCCTTAGCAGCCACGCACCTAACATTATAAACTGAACTAGTTAGCCACCACCCCATACGAATGAAATTAATTTACTTTTTCAAGGTAGATTATAAACACGCAAACAGTGCACTCAATGCTTGATTATATCATCTATGATTTCACACTCTCGGTTCTCTAGCAAAAATTCAGAAAAGGTGAGAGATTTGGACCTATATCCCTCTCTCAAGATTAATTCCTAATCCACGGAGCATTGTGCCGGAACCTTATCCCATTTATATATTAACATAACACCTCAAGTAAAACAAAATGGAAAAAACTTTACATGAATGGGAAGCAAAACCATGCAGATATAATATACAACACAAGAAAAAACCATGGAAATGTTAAAAGACATTCACGATCGAATTAGAAACGAGGACAAACATTAGCATAAGGCCTGTTTGGATAGACTTTCAAAAAAAACAGAAAAAAGTGCTTCTCAAACCACATATTTTATTAGTTACTATATAGTTACTATATCAATTACAATATATCTAAAAAAAATTTATCCAAACAGACTCTAAACACAGAAAAACCAAAAACTATATAGTTGCTATCAATTACAATATATCTAATTAATTAAATTTGAATATGAACTCTCACTATAACAAATAGAAAAATACTTGTACAAGTAAATCTATCATGTCCTATATTTGATGTACCAAATTTACACAAACTAGATTTTGTTAGAAAATATGACTTATTCCTCCAACTTCCTATCCTAAAATCCCTCAAGCTCCACAATTTATACCAAATGTGAATACTCCACCAACTATGAGTCCAGGACTTAGTAAAATGGTGACCAAGAAAAACTCACTACCTAGTTCATAAACTAGCTAGCACTTGGGAGAAAACACAAAACAACAATTTTACTCCAAAAACTTATAATCTTCTCTTTGCTCAATCTCTCAAAACATGGCTGAAGAAAACAACAACAACAATAACAACAACGACCCCGACAACAACAATAACAGTAGTAATCACACAGATGCCGTAGTAGTCACCGTCACTGAAGAAAAGAGCGCACACGACACGAAAGAAGAACAGAAAGCGGTCAACACCAAGCTCGAAGAAGAAGAAAATCAGCCTAGAAAATCAATCAGGACAACGATAATTGTTCACGTTGTGGCCTTGAGCACCTTCCTTCTCTCGATCCCTCTCCTGGTCTACGCGGTGTGGCTTCTCTACACGCGGCAATTGGACTGCGAGGGCCTGCTGAAGAACCTGCCGAAGTTGCAGATTGGAGTAGCCGTCGGCCTCATATGCACATTCTTCATCAGCAACGCCGTTGTTTACTTCCGGCCCCGATTCACGGCCCTCGGGCTGATCGTGGTGAAGATCGCATTGGTGGTGTTGTTGGTCGTGGGGCTTTCGCTTGACGGAAGTTTCAATGTGGATCCGAGAGGGCTTGCGGCCTCGCCTAATTGGCTCAAGACGAAGGTGCAAGACGATGTTGATTGGAATAATATCAAAACTTGCTTGTTTGATACAAGAATTTGCATGGATTTGATTTCTAGATCTTACAATCTCAAGACTTATGACATGGATACTAGTAAAATGTCTCCAATCGAGGTAGTATTGCATTTACTGACCTAATGCACGCGCACGCGCGCACACACATATAAATATATATATGTATATATATATATATATATATATATATATGTTCGTTCTATTTCGGTGATTTGCTTATCCTGATTAAGTTTGTTGGGTGCTATCAAGTCGGGATGCTGCAGTCCACCGTCAGCGTGTGAGATGGAGTACGTGAACAAGACCCATTGGAGAAAGACCAAGAGGGGAACCAAGATGGACTTGCCTTACGATAGAGATTGCGACTTGTGGGATAACCAAGTGACCATGTTGTGCTACGATTGTCGTGCTTGCAAACATGGATTTGTGAAAACGTTGGAGGCTAAATGGTTGAAACTTGGGACTTTCCTGGTTGTCATGTCTCTGTTGCTTATGATTTCACATCTCTTGCTTTTTGTTGCTACGATGTGGGAGCAATATCCAGGCTAGCAAGAATTTATGTGGTTTTTCTTTTTTTTTTTTTGGGATTTTGTTGCTTTAGTCTATGTTTCTTTGGTTTTTGTTTCCACTTGTTCAGTTCATGATCTTCCGGTTCTTGTTTATGACGAGTATTTTGATCATTGCCCTTTTGTGTGTTATTGTCCGAGTGAGTGTGAATATTTAATTTCGCCATATTCATAAAATCATATTTTGTGTTTTATGCGAACATTAATTAAAACTAAATCGGAATAATTTTCTCCGGAATTCCGCCGGAATTATCCGGCGGATTATTTCTGTCAGCGTTTCACCGGATTTTTTTTCCGCTTGATTTTTTTGCTGGAAATTGAGTTTTTTCCTATAGTGCTCATCAAATTTGTTCCAAAAATAAAATATTTGACTCCATCCATAAAAAATAAAAAAATTAAAAAAAAAAGACTTAAACAAAGTACATAGCGATTAATCTTGAAAGATATCGATTGGAACATGATAGCCCTATTATATCTCAACTTTTTGGTTAAGGTGTGAGTAGAAACACTCCTCGTGTAATTAATATTAGTTTGATTAAATCGAATTCGAGCTAGAATTTTCAATTCTATAAGAGCTAAAGACCATCCACCAAGCAAAACTCAAATTTTTATGGCAAATTGTGAAGCTACAATATACTAAAAATAGCAATCATCATCAATTTCAAAGTAAAAGAATTACGTTAAGACATCCCAGTGAAAATAGAAGAGCAATATATTTGTGAAAGCCATAATATTAATGAGAACTATATCTAATAAAAAAAATATATAATATCAATCAGAGGTGGCAATTGGACGGGTTAAGTTGGGTTATATTGGATTGTGTTGAAGTGAAGTTGGGTTGGGTTGGGTTGGGTTGGGTTGGAAATGGATTTCAAAAAATAGATTGGAGATGGGTTAGGTTGTAAATGGGTTGTAGATGGATTTGCAATGGTTCCTAATGGATTCAATGTGTTATTCTTATATGTTTAATCAAAACTAAAAAAAAAGATAAATTAAAATTATCAGTTCCTATACTCTTTAGATGATTTTAGAATACTAAAATAAATTGCAATTAAATAAAAAAGTAAATATTTTTTTATTTATGGGATAACTCGTTTAGAACCCAGCATGAACTCATTACCAACTCATCATCAATCCAACTAGAACTCAATATCAACACCAACTATATGAGATCCAACCTATTTTAAAATATGTCAGATCCAATCGAACCCATTTTAAAATATATTGGACCCAGTCTAGCCCAACCCAAAATTATATGGGTTGGATTCAATCCGCTCATTGAGTACTATTTTGCCACCCCTAATATCAATCATTGCACGACAAATTTCGATTTTGTAAATTAAACTCATAGCTTATACTGAATTTTTTTTTTTAAAGACACCACAATTAATTAAGAAATCAACTCAGAAGTTTTCACAATCAATCCTCTCTTGCCTTTTTCTCCACAATGATTACTCAATCTTAAAAAACCCCATTTCTTTAGAAAATTCTAATTCACACCCAATTCGCCCAAATCAGTATTAATTACTTGAAGAGTGTTTTACTCTTGTTTTGTGATTAGTGTATTGATATATGTTCGATTGTCTACTCACATCCATTATACATTTTGTTAACTTAAGTATTGAAAAGTCTTTGCTAGATACACTTCCAACTAGCTCGCGTGTGTTTCATTCTAGTAGGTTGAGGATCCACTAGGATCTTGTCAAGGCAACATTCCACCCAGCACCGTGCCCCGTCACCAAGATTCGATACCACCATGTATAATTTAAAAGAATAATCAATTATTTGATAAATACAATACACTTATCATATGATTTGATAAGTTCGACTAAACCTCTAGCCGCTTACTCCATTAAATTGTTCCCTATTTTTTCCCACGACACATGTCATATATAAGCTCAATTATATGCCTTTATATATATATATATATATATATATACACACACACATATATACAATATATATATACAGGGAGGGAGGGAGGGAGGGAGGGAGGGGGTGGGGGGGGTGGGGGAGGAGAGAGAGAGAGAGCTCCACTCGGTTAGTGGAATTGTGGGTCGGTTCCAACTCATAATGATAAATCCATGATAACTTAGACAGGGCATGAGAGGCTAGAACTTCGAGTGGGCCAAACAGACATTCCACTGCATGCCTATTCCTTCATACTCACTTAAAATATCCCAATAAATAATGAACCAACATGTTACTCCCACTCATCAATTTTCTTTAATTTTGGGCAATACTCACGTTTACCAACCTTAACCCTAATCCACCACTACTATAAATACCTCTGCATTTCAACGTTGTCACACACAAAAACAACTCCAAATCAACTATACACATACACTTATAGTATACTAGATTATCATATATATTAAGCAAATCAAGTTAAGTCTTGATATATAAACTATGGCCAAGTTGAAGTGCTATGTTGTTATTGCTTTACTAGTTGCATTTGCAACCGTGTCAGAAAGCCGAGTCGCACGAAAGGACCTCGGCTTGGACTTGGGTGGCATCGGAATCGGCATAGGTACGGGGATTGGCATCGGCTTAGGAGGCAGCGGGAGTGGTTCCGGGGCCGGGGCTGGATCGGGATCTGGCTCGGGTGGTGGAGCTAGCTCTAGTTCAAGCTCGAGCTCGAGTTCAAGTTCTAGCGGGGGTTCAGGCGGTGGTGGTGCCGGCTCGTCCGCGGGATCCTATGCCGGATCACGGGCCGGGTCAGGCTCGGGCGGTGCAGGTTCAGAAGCTGGCTCGTCTGCTGGTTCGCGGGCCGGGTCGCAGGCTGGATCAGGGGGCTACCATATATAACAAGCATGCATGGGGAAATATTAGAAGATGGATATGATTATTAAATGCTTGTTGTGCATGAATTTAGAGGGGGAAAGCGTAACATAAAGATTGATGTAATACTATGCAATTATGTCACATGTGTTTGTCTTTGTTTGTGTGAGTTTGAAAATAATAAGTTAACAAATATTGTAATGAATGTGATATTTGTACCTGTTGCTTGTTGCTGTATGTATCATGTGAAGTTGATTGAAGTATTAATTACGAGATCCTTGATGGGATTGAGGAACTTGAGCATGATCAACGATCATGATCATGGTTTGATCAGTTTCTGCCTTTTGATCATTTGATTTGATTAATCAGAAATCGTATTCTATTTATTTTAATTTAGCTTTTCTTCAAAATATTTATTAGAGTTATGAAAGATTAACATTTAACAATATAGAACAGTAAATTTATATTAGATGAAATATAAATTGCCCTAGTTGAAGTTTATAAATAAGATCAAATTTACAAAATATTTCTATTTGATAAAATAAAATAAAATAAAAAAGATAAAGCTTCTGTGAATAATGAAACGATATTCGTTTGAAAATAAAGAAATAATATAAATCCAATAATTTGAAAATCTAATTGAGAATGTGACTATTTATAATGTTCATTACTTACTGACGGGACTATTTGGTCGATTTTTTTTGAGACAATTATCTTGCACAATTAAGATAATCTCTATTTAGGCGCCTAATTAACTTTGATGTAATTGAATAGCTTTTCCTTAAAAGTTTTATGAACTACTCCCTCTGTCCCAAATTATTAGTCATTTTAAAAAAAAAAATTTGTCCCATAATATTTGTCACTTTGACAATTTCAAAAGAGCATTTTTTTTCCAAATTTACATTCATTTTTTTGAACTAAAATTCATTAATTATTTTGTACAACCAACTAAAAGTAAGGGTATTTTTATCATTTTTTTTAATAAATTTAGCTAAAAAGGGAGCTATTAATTGACTTAATTGGTATGTGTGAAAAAACCTAGGAATAATAAAATGGGACTAGGGGAGTACTTTTTAAAGATATTGATTACTTGAAAAGTATTTATATCGTAATTAACAACACAATAGCATTATCGAATGAAATTTAACGTTTTAACACTAGTGTCTGCAGTGCATATATGTGTGTGTGTGTGTGTGTATAAACTATTGAAAATTATATGGAATATTTTAATAACATGGTACTTGGTTTCTATGATCAATTTTTAATGCCTTAGGGCGTGGTAGTAAATTTTGGCCCTATAACAAAACATTCGCCTTGATCGAATATATAGTAAAATATATATTAAGTAATTATAGATCAAAAAAAATCAAAATTAAAAAAAAAAGAATGACAATTAATTAAATTAGAATACTTAATTAATTAATGTTTGGTTGGAGTGGCAATTGGCAACATCTCAATCTCATAATGTGGGCAACAACAAACTTTCCAATGCACGCCCCGCCTTAGTTTCATTTTCA
The DNA here is from genome assembly GCA_026212405.1 of Petrea volubilis. Classification (NCBI taxonomy): domain Eukaryota; kingdom Viridiplantae; phylum Streptophyta; class Magnoliopsida; order Lamiales; family Verbenaceae; genus Petrea; species Petrea volubilis. The sequence continues at coordinate 10,471,649 of CM047885.1, read as the reverse complement.
GCCACAAAATCAATCTTGCTCCTAATTTTCATTTTCATTATTTTCCTTTTTCCTATAATAGTGAAATAGATAAATTATTGTCGGACGAAGCTCACTTGATCGTACCCAATAAAACATATATATGAAAAGCGTTATTATACTTGTTATACGATTGAGCACTCTCTCTTAAATATATATCAATTGCATTGGAAATTAATATATATATTAAAATTATTGGTCATACCGAAACTACTGTTATTGTAAGTATATTACGCTTGAGCGTCTTAAAATTTATGCATAACAAAACATTCTTCCTTGCCATTAGTGTATGAACCAAATACCCATGGGTTGCATCAAAGGAAAAAGAAAGGAAGGAAGAAAAAAAAATTCTCATTCAACCTAGTTATTTGAGTTTAAGAATAACATTGTCTTTGTTGTTTTTAGGAATTCTAGGATGGACAATCTGAATTGATAATATATATATCCAACAAGGTATTGTTTTAATCTAAGATAACAAAAGGTTAAGGATTCGAGTTCTTTGAATTCCATGGATATGTTAAATAGCAATTTATCATATAATGGTTTCTTTGTATCTGATAATTTTAACCAAAACGGGGTTGGACAGGGCAGTTGCCTCTTCTCAAGTTTATATCGAGTTAAAATTTACATATATTTTTATGAAAAAAATTGAATTCTCCCCCACCCCCGGAAATATATATATATATATATATATATATAAATCTTTTTAATATTTTATAAAAAATCAATCTCATGACCAAATAAGAATTTCTAGCTCCACCCCTATGAAACCATACTGTACCGTGTTATGTTCATCTTGAATTGCCCATTTTAGCAGTAGTTGTAAGGTTGGCCCTGAGCCTGTAATTGGGCCGCTTAGATGGCCCAATACCCCAAGACATTTCGCCCAAATTTGATGGATTGGGTTGGACTATTTGGACTACTAAAAAATTCTTTTTTCTTTCTCTTTTTAATAAAGAAGGTGATGCACTATTGTATTGTGCATAATAAAATGGGGAAATTCCTTAGGATATAATGTGATTATAAATTAATTCTTGTAGTTTTAAAAATTATAAACACCCATTTGAGTTATATATTAGTTTCACAATTCATCTCTTTATTCGAGCGGAATATAATTGCGAGTTGTATTTTTGTTATTTTTTATTGGGTTTTTAGCTGAGATTCGCATCATTTTGACAAATATAAGATGTAGAAAGTTATATACGAAATTGATTTCAAAGAAAAAGTAGTGGTTGTTTCGGATTATAGATGATGATGTCCGATAGTAGTTGTCTTATGTTAGTATAAAGTGAAATTATTTTGCGAAAGTTGACGGAATAACAAAATTGATTAATGGGTTTTGTCAAGCTCAATGAGGTGCATTTCTTGGTAGTCGAGTCAACTACTATGACTATAGGAGAGTTATTTTTTGGACATCTAGATCTATTAATGCTTACAAGAATGCCTTAAATCTCGATGGGTTATTTATAATTTTTTAAAATAGAATGGGCTAATTTATAATTATACCATATCTTATAGGGTGTATATGTAATTTGCTCTAATAAAATATTAGGTAAATGTGCCGGCTTAATTATTGTTAACTTTTAGCATAATTTAGAGCTTAATTACATTCTGGCCCAATAATCTAATCGGGGCACCTTTTCACCAAACTTTGCGCCCTTTCTTTAACGTGATTGCAAGGTTTAATTAGCAATGAAAGGAATAAAAATATAAAATGTTTACATCATTACCCCTAATTATCGAGTTATGCTAGACGTTTGCTTAAAGTTTTTCCAAATAAGTAGAACCATGAATATAACAGAATCTCTCTCTCTCTCTCTCTCTCTCTCTCTCTCTCTATATATATATATATATATATATACATATATATATATATATATATAATTCAGAAGCTTTAACACTATCTAAATAAACGCATATGTGGACAATCTTATTTAATTCTATTTTACTATGTATCAAAACTCAAATATTTTTATATGAATTTAACTAAGTATATTTGTGATTTGTGTTTTTCCAAATAATCAAACAATGATCAAGTATTTGAAATAAGGTGGATTAAAATTTAATTCAAAATAAAAAAAATTACTATTTTATTTATAGTATTTATTATTTACTTTAATAAATTTTGTTTCTACTTAAATTTTTTAAAACTACATTACCTTAAGTATACCAAAATTAATATTGAGATCAAACATATTCTATTATTACACAAATTTTTTAACATATTTATTTATTGATTTATGTTATAACAAAGCTAATTTATTTTTATAAAATTATTTTATAATAGAAATTTATGATAATATATCATAAAGATATCTATTTCACTTAATTTTTCATGGTCCCAATAGTCTGTTAATGTGAATGTAAAGATCAATGGTCAAATTGAGCTAGCTCCAATTATTAAACTCATAATTAATTGGATGCTGAAATGTTCTGTGAATTTACTTTATACATGGAATAATTGATCGATGCCGTGATTGAATAATTGGTGTTTAGCTTATGAGGTTATAAGAAATAGGACAAATTACGTATATACCCCCAAAGTATAACGTAATTATAAATTAGTCTTTATGATTTTAAAAATTATAAATACTTTCTACGTATGTACGAACTTAACAAAATTCATCATTTATCAAAGTATGACATAATTGTGAGTTGTATATCTATTATTTTTAGTTCAGTTTTTGAGATACGATTCGCGTAGTTTTGACAAATACAAGATGTAGAAACTATTTATGAAGTCAATTTCAACAAAAAATATAGCGACAGTATCGGATTATAGATGATGATAGTCGGTGGTATATAAAGTGAAATTACTTTGCAGAATTTGGTGGAATAACAAAATTGAATATTAATCTGATGGACATTTTCAAACTCGATGAGGCACATCTGTTAATAGTTGAATTGACTATTATAATTGTAGGAAAAAAAAATTCAAACATCTCTATTAATGTTCACATCAAGGTTTTAAATTTTAAGGGATATTTATAATTATATCAAGAAATGCTGGCGCAATTTGTCCAAATATATATATATATATATATATGTGTGTGTGTGTGTGTGTGTGTGTGTGTGTGTGTAATTTACTCACAAGCAAATACTCATTAATCTACTTCACATTCCCATTTCCCACCTTGTTCCATAATCTTTGGTAATTTAAGCTCATTACTCCACCCACCAGCACCACACACACACATACATACATATACACACTATGTACCTATAGTGTATGTATATATTTTGGTGTGTATATTACGTGAATGACATAGTCAAAGAAGGAAAACGGCCAGGAAGCTTCCCTGTTATTTTTTAGAAATTACGAATAATTATTCTAACAACTGTATTAATGCCCACACCCTATTCTTTAAATGTCTATATACACAATTTTCATTTTCAACATGTACATATCAAATTAATTGTATCTATAAATTTAATTACGTCTTATTATTATTATTATTACTATTATTATTATTATTATTATTATTATTAATGAGTGTTAATGTTAATTTATTGGGTTATTGAACTTGAATGAATCTTACTAATTTGAGACTTCATATTTAATCAAGCGTGATTTGGGTTTTGATTATATATCAATATGTGGATTTATGTCAATTTTATTTATTATTGTTAAAAATTTCTTTGTTCAGTATTTTTTTAAAAGCAATTCATTACCCACTATATTTGTTTTTTTTGGAACAGATAATAACTTGTTATTATTTTCAGTATCATTTTTTATATATTATTTTGATTGTAGTATTTTTTTTATTTTTATTGTAGCACTTTTAATTGGTTATATATATATTTTAATATCTAATGATCTCGAAAAATTTCGTCCCCTCAATCAAATTACTGGCTCCATCCTTACCTATCTCGTGTGTGTAAATAACTTTCTCAATTGACCCTACGGAGGTTCATTTGATCTTGATATTCGACTTAAACTTAAAAGCTCCTAAATGCTCATAAAGACCCTATTGTAACCTTTCGGAAAAAAATCTTTATTTTAATCGAATTTGACTTTACATAAAACTCGCTCAATATCAAATAATAATAAGGGATAATTTCATAAACCACCCCTATGGTTTGGCGAACTAGCTAAAAACCCCCCAGGGTTTAAAAATTGGCTAAAAACCCTTCAAGTTTTTAAAAACACTGCTAATTCCACCCAAATAATGGAGAGTGATATACACGCACATTATGTGCGTGTATGCATGTTATTTTTAACTCTTTTGACTTTTAAAAAGTGAAAAAAGATTGAATTACCCCTTAATATAAATATATTTAATATTACCCAAAAAAAAAAATCTTTCTCTCTCCTCCTCTGTCTTCTTCTTCTTCTTCTTCATCTCTTCTTCACTGTAAACACACACTAACACACACACAAATTCAATATTCCATCATTCATCACCAAATCCATCAAATAAATATATCATTAAACTCATCTCGACGAGTAGAACACAAATATAGGAAGAAATTCGAGCTTTGGTGGTGAAAAATAGAAGGCCCAAGTTTGTGACGGATCTCAATCTTCCTTCATTCATCTCCAAATCCCTCAAATAAATATACCAGTAAGCCCATCTTGACGAGTAGAACACAAATTTAGAAAGAAACTCGAGCTTTGGTGGTGAAAAATATAAGACCTAGGTTTGTGGCGGATGTGGTGGCGGGTCTTATATTTTGTGATGAATTTTTAATAGAAAATGATTGGAGAATGGTGGTTTAATGGTGTATGGACTGGTTGTAGTGCTAATTTATTGAAAAACAAATTGAAAAAAGTGAAATTTGGGAGTAAAGATGTGTTGGTGATTTTGATTTCCATCCAAAATCGATGGAAGAAGAGTGCAAATTTTGAAATTAAATTGGGAGAATTGATGGACATATCGAGATGAATCCACCGAAAATGGTGCGACTTGCTGGCAGTGGCGGCCAGCAACAGTGCGGCTGCGATGGCGGCAACCCGATGGTAGCATCTGGGTGGTGTGGTGTGTGTGTGTGTGTGTATATATATATACACCTCTGCGTGGCGACAACCCGATGGTGGCATCTGGGTGGTGTGGGGTGTGTGTGTGTGTGTGTGTGTGTGTGTGTATACACCTCTGGGTGTGTTTGTGCTTATGTATCTATATATATATATATATATATATTTATGGTTGTGTGTATTTATATATCTATATATCACTGTGTGTGTGAAGTGTTGTGTGCATGTTTTAGTGTGTGTTAGTGTGTGTTTTTTTTATAATATATATTATTTATAAATTAGTTCTGTTTACATAAATATATAATCCGTATGTATATAATATTAATTTTTTAATATATTTTATAATTTTTTATATATTATACATATTTTATATTCAATAATCAATCTTGATCGTTCATTTTCTATGATAAAGATTCAATGACTCCTAATGGGAGGGGCATAACGGGTATTTTATATAAGAAATTAACGCCTTTAAGCCTAAGTTAACGGTGTGGAAAGTGAGCTTAATTTTAAAAAATACAGAGAATTTTTAGCCGATTTTTAAATTTTAGGGAGGTTTTAGCTAGTTCCTCAAACTACAAGGGTGGTTTATAGAATTATTTCTGATAATAATATAAGAGAAAAAAAAAAAAAAAAAAAAAGACAGACACACAGAGCAAGTGGGAGCTGGCAAGCCTGCAAGCGAGCAGAAATCAAGGGGATTGATAAAGTTGAATGAGTTAATGAATCAATGAGCAGCACCGCCCACAAATTCCTTCTGAGGTTAAATTGGGAAAAAAAACAAGAAGGCTGGCGACAGCCAGTCCAACCGTGTTGACCGGTTGGGCGGACAATTTCGTGCACATGTGTGATCTTGTTACACAATGCGCTGTTATAAGTTTTGAAAATTCTGATTTGAATTTGATTTCATCGAATTTAATAAATTATATATTAAATGTATTATGTTTGTCTATTAATTGATAATTTTCTTTAAATAATTTATCAATCACAAAATGAGTATAAAATACCTACCATATAATTGATATTAATTTGATCGAGTTAGGTGTGAAATAAAATTTGTCGTTCCGAAAAATTCCCCGACCAAAGTTATGAAAAATGCCGCTTGCAACTTGCAAGTGGACTAGTCCACTCCTAGTTGTTTTCGTGTTTACAAGCAATTAGATCACTTCAAATTTGGATTTTAAAATTATGTTGGATTCTTCTTTTAAGTCTCACTCGAAGAAAAAAATCAAACAAATTGGCAAGAACAATACTAAAAATCATCGACAATTGAAAGTGTTAACCACCCCCACAATAATATTTAGTCATCCAAAAAAGTTTTTACAATGTTATTAGTGACAAAAATTTCTTTTAAATTTTTATAATTGACAATCAATAGCACTCTCGTCTAGAGAATATCAATTTTGGTACCATAAATATGAATCAATCCAAGTTTGATAATATATTTTCAATTGTTTCCAACATTGGTGCCTTAATTTTAATTCAACTCAATGTCTATCCCATCCCTAGTTTTCGACATGAATTCAACATAAAATGTACGTGGAACACACGTGGACGTTAACTCTAACTTTTTAAAAAGAAATTCATGACGAAAAAGCACGCAAAATGCATGTGGACTTTTTTTTAATTGATAAATGAACGTACGTGGACATTAACTCTAACTTTTTAGAAAAAAATTTCGTAATGAAAAAACACGTAGAACGTATATAGACATTTTATTTTTTTTTTGATAAATAAATGCACATGAACGTTAACTCTGACCTTTTAGTTTGAAAAATTGCACGCCTCATGTATATGAACCAACTTTAGTACGTTTTCGGAAACATAAGCTCATCAGTCTTAGATAAAAAGTCTTTTATAGTGATTTGCTATTTTGAAGCTCACACCACCGATCAATGAAGACTTTTATCTTAAAGTCATTTTATAATAAAACCCCACATCAATCTTAGAAACAATACAAATGGACATACATGTAGGCCTCGTTAGCTTTTCGAAATTAACCGAGAAAATGCCTTCACATCTCAGCTAATCTCTGCTAATTTATTATTTGGTTGCCAAGATTATAATTGCAGGCCTTTACCTAATCTCGCAAGGCCCGCAATGTGATGGTCTAATCTTGATATTATAATCTCAGGGAAGGAGGTGAGATTGAGTCTTGATTTCCCGAGATTAACTATTCAAACACTTTGAATTGACCATTTTGTCCTTTGTTTTATTCTTACTTTTACAAATTTGTTATTATTAATTATTTTTATACTTTATAATATATAATTTTATTAAATAATAATAATAATTATTTATTTATTTTTATACTTTACAATATTTAATTTTATTAAATAATAATAATTAATATTATTATTATTATTAATTATCAATAATAATATTAATTAATTAATTTTATACTTTATAATATGTAATTTGATTTAATAATAATTAACAGTATTATTATTATTATTAATTATCAGTAATAATAATAATATTTATTTTTATACTTTACAAAAAGTAATTTTATTAAATAATAGTAATAATTAATAATAATAATAATATTAATTATCAATAATAATAATTATTATTATTTTTATACTTTACAATATGTAATTTTATTAAATAATAATAATAATTAATAATATTCCGAATTAATTATCAATAATAATAATAATTAATTATTTTTATCCTTTACAATATGTAATTTTATTAAATAATAATATTATTATTATTACTAATAATCAGTAATAATAATAATTCTTATTTTTATACTTTACAATATGTAATTTGATTAAATAATAATAATAATTAATATTATTATTATTAATTATCAGTAATAATAATACTTATTATTTTTATACTTTACAATAAGTAATTTTATTAAATAATAATAATTAATAATATTATTATTAATTATCAATAACAATAATAATTAATTATTTTTATATTTTATAATATGTAATTTTATTAAATAATAATAATAATAGTAATTATCAGTAATAATAATTATTATTATTTTTATACTTTGCAATATGTAATTTTTTTAAAATCATAATAATTAATATTAATAATAATATTATTATTATTAATTATCAATAATAATTACATATTTTAATACTTTACAATATGTAATTTTATTAAATAATAATAAGAATTAATAATAATAATAATAATATATATTATTATTAATTATCAGTAATAATAATAATTATTAGTTTTATACTTTACAATAAGTAATTTTATTAAATAATACTATTTAATAATATTATTATTAATTATCAATAACAATAATAATTAATTATTTTTATATTTTACAATATGTAATTTGATTAAATAATAATAATATATTAATTATCAGTAATAATTATTATTATTCTTATACTTTACAATATGTAATTTTTTTAAATCATAATAATTAATATTAATAATAATATTATTATTAATTATCAATAATAATAATTAATTATTTTTATACTTTACAATATGTAATTTTATTAAATAATAATAAGAATTAATAATATAATAATAATATTATTATTATTAATTATCAGTAATAATAATAATTATTAGTTTTATACTTTACAATAAGTAATTTTATTAAATAATAATAATTAATAATATTATTTGTAATTATCAATAACCATAATAATTAATTATTTTTATATTTTACAATATGTAATTTTATTAAATAATAATAATAATAATAATAATTATCAGTAATAATAATAATTATTATTTTTGTACTTTACAATATGTAATTTTTTTAAATCATAATAATTAATATTAATAATAATAATAATAATAATATTATTATTATTATTATTAATTATCAATAATAATAATAATTAATTATTTTTATACTTTATAGTATGTAATTTTATTAAATAATAATAAGAATTAATAATCATATTATTATTATTATTATTATTATTATTATTATGAATTATCAGTAATAATAATAATTATTAGTTTTATACTTTACAATATGTAATTTTATTAAATAATAATAATTATTATTATTATTAATAATATTATTATTAATAATTATCAATCACAATAATTAATTATTTTTATACTTTACAATATGTAATTTTATTAAATAGTGATGATTATTATTATTAATTATCTTTATTTAATGAAATTACAAATAATATTATTAATTATCATTATTATATATATATATGTATATTTAGTTTTTAATTTATTTTTTTCTTAATTTATGTGGCACCAAGTTTTAAAAAACTTTAACAATCAAGGGTAAATATGTAATTGTACTCTAATCTTACTTTGAATCTTATTTAATTGTGAATACCAAATCACCACATACGTATTATGTACAATCATCCTACTCAATTAATCTTGGACACCAAACAACCATTATAATTAATCTAAATTTCGACTAATCTTGAGTCAAGAGACAAGCTCTAATTAACGAATCTCGCAAAGCAAACGGAGCCGTATGGTATTCATCAAAACAACAAATAAGAATAAGCCATTTTTTAAAAAAGCTGTTGAATTTGCTAGAATTATGAAATGACATACATCGAATTTTAATGAATTGACATGAACCTCATTCAGATAGTTATTAATTCCAAGTATCATAGCTGGATTTGTTTGCTTATATGTTCGTAACCTCAATCCAAAAAATCAATGATGGTGTCTTCATACTTATCTCAATAATCTAACAAAACTATATAATTAAACTTCAATTTTTTAAAATGATTTTTCCAAATGTCACAAGCACACTCATTGCTGTCCTATATATGAATATCAATTTATTTCTTAAATATAATGTGACAATCTCACTTAGCTTGTGTGTAACGACATTGCTAGATTGATAGCAGCTCTTGTGTTATTTCTAGAACAAGACACTAAAAATTGGAAATATATTGATTTTGGCAACCTCAAAATACTTAAGTGTAAAGTAATTATTTTAATTAAAGTAATATTTAGTGCCACTTATAAGTTTCAATAAAGAAAAATTCTTATTCGCACCGGGTTCGACCACACTGGAGCTAATCACGTGGCAAATATTTTACACTTATCATATGATTAGAGTACAGTTTAAGAAGGGTGCCAATCACATGGTAAGTGTATTAACACTTATCACATGATTGATTGTGTGCAGTCAAATCGAATTTGGACAAAAATTTTCCATCAATGAAATACTCTTGAGGCTATATACTCCACTTATTTCCTTAATTTCTAGTTAATGTTTGAATTCAAAAATGTAGACTTTCTCTACTAAATAAACCTTCCTTTAAAGTAATGAATCTCACTATAATTCTCAAATATTATTTTTAGGAATAAAATCTATGTTATATAATTAACAATCCTTTCAACTACACTCTAAAATTTGACTATCAACTATTATTGTTTGTTTATACATAAACATGATAAACTTCAACATCACAATTTATAAGACAATCATTTCATTTCACTTCACTATATGCATATTTATTATCAAAATTTACATTGTAAATACGTAATTGCTTTCATAATTCGAAAGTATTAAGCATCAAACCGATCCCATTTAAGTTGACACGAGACATTAAATTAAAATTCTTCGAAATATAATCAACTAAAGTCGATGAAGTTGAGATTATAATATTGAGTTTGATTTTCTCATCGAAACATGTGAATTTTATTTCTAATTTGATAATAATTTATTTATTCTACTTAATAGTAATTTCTATATTTGATTGTGATGAAGTAGTTAAATACAAGAGAAGATTTATAAATATTCTCTCAAACTTAAAAAAAAAAAAAAACATTAGAAAACCTTTTATTATTCTTAGTTGGAGTATCTAAAACTCTGATACAGAGTCAAAAAAGAAGAAAGCATATAAATCGGAGCATATATAATAAAATATTATATCCAAAAACAAAAGAATCCTTAGCAAACAAAATTCATAAATCGATCTTATGGCCTATAATCACATATTATTAACAGAAAAGTCAAACTAATCTTCCTGCTAATCCTCTGATCTCCCACTGTCCCAGTCGTTGGTTACTTTTCTACTTCTCACTCTCTCTCCTCTCTCTTCTTTCTCTCTCTTCCGGGGGAAGTGTTTTCCCTCCTTCCTATCTTCACCGTGTTCACGCGTCTTCACTCTTCCCCATTCTTGTCGCCACCCATTATATAATGCCCTCTTTTATTTCCTTATCTTCCTTAGCAGATGCATTTCACTCTCCATCTGCCCCTGGTTTCCACTTTCCCCCTTCCCACCCCCTCCCTTTTTTTTCCTCATTTTTTCCCCTTTGAATTCACAAACAAATTAATACCCGTCGTGATCTGAAAAATCGAACTGCAATAAATTTGATTCGATTTTGATTTGAATTTTTTCGAATTCTTGATTTCGAAAATTTATAAATAATGCCGTCGCTGGCGGAGGAAGAGTTTTTCCTGCCTTCCACGCCGGGGAAGTTCAAGGTCAAATCGCCGACAATGCACCGCCAGTTCCACCGGTGCTTCGCCTCCACGAGCACCACCTTCCTGTGGGCCCTCTTCCTGGTGGCCCTCACGGCGGCGTACCTTGGTTTCCAATCGTTCGTCGACTCCGGCAGCCGGTACCTCTCCACCGCGTGGGGCGGCATCAGCTGGGAGAGGGAGGTCCGCTCCTCCGCCCAGATCCGCCGCCAGAACGGGTTCTCCGTCCTCGTCACCGGCGCCGCCGGATTCGTCGGGACCCACGTCTCCCTCGCACTCAAGAAACGCGGGGACGGCGTCGTCGGGCTCGACAACTTCAACAGCTACTACGACCCTTCCCTCAAACGGGCCCGGAAAGATCTCCTCAATTCCCACAACGTATTCGTCGTCGAAGGCGACATCAACGACGCGCGGATGCTCGCGAAGCTCTTTGAGATCGTGCCCTTCACCCACGTGATGCACCTTGCGGCTCAGGCGGGGGTCCGGTACGCCATGGAGAACCCGCACTCGTACGTGCACAGCAACATCGCGGGCCTCGTCACGGTCCTCGAGGCCTGCAAAGGCGCCGACCCTCAACCGGCCGTCGTCTGGGCCAGCTCCAGCTCTGTCTACGGGCTGAACGAGAAGACACCCTTCTCCGAATCGGATCGGACCGACCGGCCCGCTTCCCTCTACGCCGCGACGAAGAAGGCCGGAGAGGAAATAACCCACACCTACAACCACATCTACGGGCTGTCCATAACCGGGCTGCGGTTCTTCACTGTTTACGGCCCATGGGGCAGGCCCGACATGGCGTATTTCTCCTTCACCAGGAATATCTTGCAGGGGAAGCCCATTACCATATACCGGGGCAAGAACCGGGCCGACTTGGCCCGCGATTTCACATACATCGACGACATTGTGAAGGGTTGCTTGGGTTCCTTGGACACGGCGAAGAAGAGCACGGGCTCGGGGGGAAAGAAACGGGGGCCCGCTCAGTATCGGATCTTCAATCTGGGCAACACGTCCCCGGTGACGGTGCCGATGATGGTTGGGATTTTGGAGAAGCAATTGAAGGTGAAAGCGAAGAAGAACGTGGTGGAGATGCCCGGAAACGGCGACGTTCCGTTCACGCACGCGAACATCAGCTCGGCCCGAAGAGAATTCGGGTACAAGCCCGCAACCGATTTGCAAACCGGGTTGAAAAAGTTTGTTAGATGGTATTTATCTTATTACGGCTACAATCGCGGTAACTCTGTAAAGTGAAAAAAAAGAAAATTATTAATTATTTATTTGGATTCTTTTGATGGTGCACACACCCTTTTTTGAGGTGAAATTTATGATTTTAGGGGGGGTTGAATTTATAATTTGTTTGGAGCTCAGGGGTTAAATTGAGAAAAACAAAAAAGGAGAGAAGAAAAAGGTGAATACATACGATGAGGGGTGGATGGAGGAGAAGAATGCCTCAATCTGCAAAAATTTGTTGGTTTTTTTTTCTATTGTGAAGGATAAAAACAAGTTCTATTTACATGTTTGGCCCACTTACTTGTCTTTTTTGCAGTTTTTGCTCAGTTTAAATTGTTTTTGTGGATAGAGGCTTTTTTTTTTTTTTTTTTGTAGTGGATCTAAAATTGGGTTGTTCTTCTATGAATCAGGTGTATGCAACTTATAATTTAGATTTAGTCACGCATTATTTATTAATTTTTTATAAATTTTTATAAAATACATATAATACGTAGTTAAATTTAAATTTTAAAATGCTTGGGTAAGGTCTATACACCCAATCCATATAAGAATCTTCTGTGTGAGCATGAAAATTATCCCAATAATTGTCATCTACTTCACTGTGGCCATTATAATTGTAGTTTAATAATAAAATTTTTCCAAGTTTTCACAAATAATTTGAATGAAGAGTATTGTTTTTACATTCTTTTACAAATACATAATATATTGTAAAATCATTTTATTGGGCAAATAACATATACATCCCTTAAGGTATGAATGATATAATTGTAAATTAGCTCTTTTTATTTTAAAAATTATAAATATCTCCTTAAAGTTTGTGACGTTCTTTCAATGCATTAATAAAGATATCTAAAAGATAATTTTATTGAAGCCACATTAGCCCGATTACCAAGATCGCGTCTCGTTGAGCTTGATAAAATCTCTCATCTAATTTTATTGTTCCACAAATATTTGCGAAGTAATTTCATTATATACATCGACAATCATCAACTTATATCACCGTCTATAATTTGATATCGAGTATACATCTTAGATTTGTTAGAACCATACGAATTTCATCTCAAAATCAGGCTAAAAATAATAGAAATACAATTTATAACTTATGCCTAACAAAATACAACTCACAATTCTATCGTACTTTGATTAAAAATAAATTTTGTTAAATTGATGCACATACCTCAAGGAGGATATTTGTAATTTTCAAAATTATATGGACTAATTTATAATTACATTATATCTAAAGCAGTATGGATGTAATTTGCCTTAATTTTATTGTATATATTTACTATGATTTAATTATGAATTATATCGTTGTTTTTATTGAGTTATGTCAAAATATGTACAATTGTTGTTTTTGTTGCATTTTTAGTGGCTGAAAATGTTTATATTCACCCGCTACCAATTGGTCTCGCGGGAGGGGGCGCTATATCACTTAAAAACACCTCAATAAATTAGAAATTGAGTGGCTAAGGAAAAAAAAAAATGGGAAACATTTATATTATTATAAAAGATATGATAGGCTAAAGATATTTGTAGACACTATAGAGTGGTTTTCTAAAACTTCACCCATTTTATTAATCATGTAGCACATTCCCATAGAGAATTGACTAAGGTATTTCTTGTCATATAAGTAGGATCAAGCACAAAAAATCAACGTGATAATTGAAAATTTTAAATAATTGTTGGAAAAAATAGCATGCTTGAAATTCATTATGATGTGATGTACCAATTGAAATCTCTGCATATCTGATAAAAAAGTTTACTCATTTAGATTGAGATTGAAACTGATTCATTTACAATATAAAAGTTTAAATATAGTACAATAAGTTACTGAAATTTGAAATAAAGTTCAGTAACTTATTGTACTATATTTCACATTCATAGAATTTCATTTTGAAATTTTCTTGTTTTAATCATTACAGTGAATTTGAACTAAATTGAATAAAAAGTGGTTACCACTGTTTCTCATAAATTCAAATCCTTTCGTACAAGCCATTAGTCATTGCAATAATATTAGCATAATGTTGTTCATTTTCAAGGAAGTTAAATTTAGTACAATAACGAATTTTTGGTAACTGAACGAAAGGGACATAGCCGCATAGGTGACGGTACTAAATTCGTATTTGACGTAGAAAATTAAATATTTAAGGTTGAAATGTTGAATGATGGGTACTAAGATGTGTTGTACATCAATTTCCAAGTTCCATCTTAGCCGTTGGATTGGTTGAGCAATTTCGTGGCATTTTCGTGCCGACACTTAGTCATCATTTTTTTTTATTTAACCACCCGATTTCGATCCACAGACCAACTAATTCAAATTAAACATTGTAGAAGCGTATTATGAGGGTGATGGCTTCATCTTCTTTAAGGATTTAGGCTACCTATTGTTTTCAGTACAACTCAAGCTACTCACTAATCAGATAGGGAAAATCTTGCATTCAGTTTAGATCCCACACATATAATAAATAATTCAAATATCGGGAAACTATTTATTCACTTGCGAAACACAATCAACATATGAAATATAATAAAATCTCGACAATTTGATTCATATATGAAGCCTGAACACCAAGTTCATACAAAAATTTTCCAATCACATAATCATCTTTATACTGAAGCATAAGACAAGTATAAACAGATATAGATATATATTTTATTTTTTGAATAGATATTTATTGTGGCATCCTTTCGAATAACAATAAACTCAACCAAGAATGCTTGATTTGTGTCCCAAACATGGCCGTTGGGATCTCCGTCACATTCATGTATATCATATCCTGTTATGTGACGTGTATTAATAAATGTAACAGGATATTTTATACAAGACACATAACACTAGATTTGGAATGGAAAAATGATAGAGCAAGTAAATCCACATGTAAGATGGCTTGGCGGTAAGCGTATGTAAACTCAAGCTAAAAAGTGGTAACAACAATTCATAAATATAACAGTTGGTTTTTTCCCTGCGTTTGATTGCAAGTATTGATCTATCTATCATAACGTAATGATAGAGGGTTGTTGGTGATTGGATCATGTTGAATACTTTGTTTTTACTTGTCTTATTAGGGTTCGTTTAGTTGTTGAGATTAAGTAGTGGTGGCTAGTGTTGAGATTATAATTTAGTGGAGATTACCTAAGTTTGAAATACTTGTTTAGTTGTGTAAATTTGCTAGTTGCCCTTGGAGTTTAGATAATTAAGACACATGTTTGGTTGGCATGATTTGGACAACTTATTGCAGATAAATTTCTGAATTGACCATATTGCCCTTTTTTGGAATTTAACAAAAAGGGTTTCTTCAAATCAAGAATCGGATGACATTTATGCAACTTTCAGAGTCGTGATTGTTCTCATTCGAACTTTGCATATGGTATTTCAAAAATAAAAGAACAACATTTTTTGCAACAAGAACACGTGCGCCAACAACAAGAAGCCAAAACACACTATTTTATCCATCGATTCAAGCCAAATATGACAGGCTATTAAGTTGCTCTACGCAAGATTGTGCATTGAAAATTCTTCCTTGAACTTAAATAAACTTCGCTCAGCACAGACACAATATAGGTTACACACCACAAAAAAATAAACATAAAAATAAACCTAATGCACAAATTGATAATTTTTACCCATGTCAATACACAACACACTTTCCTCTTAATTCTTAGTAACATATTTTCCAACTAGGTTAACAACATAATTGTACCCAAATGTTGGTGGGGTTCCAGTTTTGCACCAAAGTTCAAATGGACATATTTTACCACCTCAAACAAGACGTCTAACTGACATGATGATAATTAGATGATTGGTAGATCAAACAACACACGGATGCAACATTGGATTTTGTTTTATTGTTACTGAATCCCATTTATGAAGCATTTATATACATATATGAGCAGGATACGTTTAATGGGGCCATTACGAAAGTTGACGAAATCGTATATATACATAATATGCTGAGTATGTCTAAGTGCTCTCCTAAATGCAAAATAGGAAATTCAAATAAGCGACACGCACATAGTTTCAGAGAGTGGATTTCCTAATTCAAAGACACAAATTAGAAGTTCAAATAGCCATAAATGAAGAAGGGAGCTCAATAAAATGGCATACAAAACAATTGTCACCGGAAATCAGTTTGGCGTTGCAACCCCAAATCACCACAAGAAAGGTGCATCTTTTGCTTGGCAACGTAAGGGGTTTCTGTCTCGGGCCGCCCCAACCTTCATTTATTTTTGCCTTGAGTGGAAAGCTAGCTGTTGAGTGGAAAACTTTAAATATGTAAATTTTAAACTTTAAATTTATAATATGTAAATTATTATTGTTAACAATAAATTTCTTTAAAAAATTTGTGCTAAAAGAAAAAAATTATAAACAAAAAATCAACATTTTTTTTTTTGAAAAAGCATATAATAAAAGCAATATTAATATCATTTTCCAAAAAAAAAAGGTAATATTAATATCATTTACTTTAAAGTCATCATCTTATAATTTGTAAAATTCAGCAATTCTCTTTTCTTTAACTAATTGAAAATTATTGTGCCTTTAATAATTTTGAAATTTCCTAATCGTTTAGCTATAATTTTCCTCAAATGAAATGATCATCCTGAAGTCATACATGAAACAATTCGCACCGCATCTTATTTAATTAATGGTGGAAAAGATGATTATATCTAGGAGCATCCCCAATTGATCCAACTCAAATTCTATAGCAATTAATTGGTTAGAGGATGGATGGATTGACTTGGGGGTTTTAAGAAAAAATGGCAAATATTACAATCAAAGTGATTCATTTTGCATTTATTGCATAACATGGTGGAAATTGTATTACTAACCCGAAGCAAAGTAATTGTAATGTACCAAGTACCAACACTTCAAAAAAAAAAAAGAAAAAAAGCTAGTATATAGCTAAAATCAATACGTCATTTCATATAAAAGATTACAGATTATCGAAATGGAATTCAATTGCTTCCTTTATCAAAATCAGATAGCACATAAATTAATTGAAAAACGTACAACATATTATATATCCGTAGATTAGAAAACTTCTGTCAAACAATATTAAAGGAAGAATCATAGATATCCTATGATTCTCAAATTAGTAACGCAGCATTAATATATAATAAATCTATATTTATATTATTCATCTTCACGCAGATGTCGGGTACAACTCCCCTCCTTGTTTTACTGTCTTGATTGGATTGTTCATCCTGCATGCATGCCAACAATAAAATTAATAATCACTATTAACATGTTAACACATATATACATACATATATATATATATATATTTACGAAAAACATTTAAATACAAAAAATAAAAAGAAAGAAAATTAGTATCTCGACATGCAGAGTTTTAACATTTCATGTATGCAAATAGCAAAATGTACGAAAAAAAAAGAATTTGAACATAGTGCTTTACATAACTAAATAGAAAATATTTGTCACATTGTTAGTAAAATTTCTCACAATTCGTGATTCTTCATTTATTTTTGTGAGGGTGTTTTCAGCACAAAAAAGCAACAATAAAGGATATTTGGGTAATTGCATGAAAATGAGGAGGTGCAATCTTGGCACTCCAATCATCATCTCATGTTTCCCCAAGAGATAATAATCTCTTGAAATCTGATGTACAGTGTCGGCTCAATAAAGATAAGCCGAATTTTCATCTCAATTAATCTTCCCAACCAAACAAGAGACTACCCTAGACGAAAGGCTCAAATCTCAATTATTCTACCCAACCAAACGAATCCTTAGAGTATTGCCGCTTAACGGAATATCTTTATTAGCATCCTTTACTTAGTTGGTTCACTCAATAGTTGAATAGTAACAATCTCTTAGTTTATTTATTTACCTTTACATTTCCCACATAAGCTTTTTCCGTTGAGTGGTCAGTTTAATAATTACAATTTACACCATTTGCTAACTCCAATGAGTGGCACCCGATTCCTTTATGAATTTACAACAGTTTATTTACATTATAATACCTATCATAGTCTGATGAATCAATTATATTTGATTTGCTATCTCGGCACGTATTGAAATGCTTCAATCTATAGTGAACTCAATCTCATGGGGTAGTGTATTGTTATGAAAGTTGGGTTTGGTAGATTGAATACGATAGTTGTGTTTTACATTTTTGTCCTTATTACTCCATTCATAATTACCAAATTTAAGGACAATAGGAAAGACAATTTGCGTGCATCAGAAAAACTCTCTCTCTCTCTACGGGAGCTGATGAAGCCATCTTCACCATGCTAATTGCACACATACTGTAAGATCTAAATTTTGCAGCAGAATCATCACTGATTCTTACGAGAATCTGTTTCCTTTTCGTCCCAGCACCACTGTTGTTGCTTGGTGAAGACCCGCACTGCAACTAAACACAATTAGAAAAAAAAAAAAAAGCAAGATCTGCTCCACCAACGCCGCTGCTCCAGATCTGCTCCAACAACGACGTTGATCTGCACAAGCTCCAGATCCGTCAAAGATTTTCATCCATAAGCTCCAGATCTGCTCCAGCAACGCCGCTGCTCATCCTACACAGCCGCGATACCAGCTGCTCCCACACCGGTCCACACCTCTAGCCGCCCATCACCTCCAACTCAGCTGCAGCTGTGCAATTTCTCCACCAACTGCCACCGACGCTGCTCCATTTCCGGCCAAGGTACTCTCTCCCAAGCACCATCGCCGTAGCACATTTTCTCGCCATGGTTTGAAGCTCTTTTCTTTGCTATCCTTACCTTTGCCGTCCGAGACACTCATGGGCGATACCCTGCCATCGGACGGTAGTGGTGACATGACTGGCCGGCCGGCACTTCGTCAGTCATATGCCGCGACTGTTGGCCAATCTCCGATGGACCCCTTTCTGCCGGATGCTCGGGAGAGAAAAAAGAACTTTGATCTTGCTACTTTCTCGCCTGTGGGTACGATCACAGACTTTAATGGAGAACCTGCTGCGGTTTTCTCTCATGATGACCGACAGAAACTGTGCCAGCCATTCCAATATGTTTTGGTTGTCAAATTCTCTTATGGACATCCTTCGCTCAGTGCGCTGCGCTTTATTTTCGGGCGTATGAAACTTAAACGCAGGTTCAGGCTCTTCTTTTTTGACAACATGCACCTGGGAATTCATTTGTATGATCATGACGATTATGCCCGCCTGTTAATGAGGGAAATCTGGCACTTCAATGGATTTCCAATGCGGGTCTTCATGTGGGATCCGGATTTCGATCCTACGATTGAATCGCCGATTTGTCCCGTGTGGTTTAAGATTCATCATCTTCCGCTGCATCTTACTCCAGTGGATGGATTATACACTATCGCCAAGTGTATTGGCACACCTGTACGTGTTGACGAGGCTACAGCAGATTGTATTCGTCCGCGGGTGGCTAGAGTTTGCGTGGAGATCGACGTCACAAAACCAATCAAGCGGACTATTTGGGTGAAAGATGGGGATAAGATCTACCAACAACCGATTGAGTGTAAAGGGGTACCAGAATATTGTCGACGGTGCCAGCGACAAGGACACACGTTTCAGGACTGCTTTCATCCTGCAGAAGGCCGCCAAGCAGAGGCTGGGGACACAAACCCAAACCTGGTGGATAAACATACTGGAGACATCATGACTAACTGGCAAGACACGGAAATACGGAACCCAACCCCGCTAGTGACTATTGAAGATGCTCCTCGTGATCTGCCTGGTCCGGACCAGCGACAGCAAGAAGGTTACACGCGGAATCATTCTCATGGTGCCTTCCCTGAAAATTCTATGTCTAAGAAAGTCTGGACAGTGGTAAACTCCAGGTCACGGAAGTATACGGGTAAGACAGTATTGACGGAGGTGGATTTGGATGCTGATCAAGTGAAGGCTGCAAGATTGCTGAATAACAAATTTTGTTCCTTAGTTGCGGAGGAGTTTGGGGAGAATGGAGAGGAAGAGGTTGGAGAAAAACGGCTGGAGGAGTTTACGGAGGATGGGGAGGAAGAGATTGGAGAAACACGGCCACACTTCCCGATATCAGACCCGATTCCAAATATCTCAGTCCCAGAGGAAACTATTCCCCATTGTATCGAACACGACGATGATGCTATTGATGATGTTATTGTGGAAACTGCTGACTAGGTTTGGGTTGATAATTCCCAGCGTGACAGGGATGATCTCGTTGCTAAGGAAACTGCTATCATCGCTTCACAGGACGTGGCCTTCCATAAAAGGGGGGCTTTACACACGACACACCACGAATTGAAGCCTTTGCATAATGTGCCAGAGACGCAGTTTGATCCACTGCTGGATAAACCTCCACCAAAAAAGTCCTCAAAAAAATCGAATCTTCATGCTCCTCCACGTCTCAAACGGAGAAAAGCTAAGGTAAACGATTCCTCCCTAACTCTTAATGATTAGTTGCCTTATTTGGAATGATAGGGGAATTCGCAACCCCGCGAAACAGAGGTACTTATTGGATTTGAAGCGAAGGAACAAGCTGGTGATATTAGTGATCATTGAACCAAAAATTCACTTGGAGGAAAGATATATGCTTAAAAAGTTGGGATTTGGAGGGGTGTTTGTCAACCCCACGAATCACATTTGGTTATTTTATGCTGACAATCTTGGGGTGGACGTTTTACTGAATGAGGCGCAGCTCATGCACGTTAAAGTAACTTCTGGATTGTTGGCAAAACCTCTTCTTTGCTCTTTCGTGTATAGGCGCCACACCCGGGTCGAGCGTAAACAGCTGTGGGAGGCTTTACAGTCTATCGCTACGCCTGATCCATGGTTAGTCGGGGGTGATTTCAATGTTGTTCACTCTGTGGATGAATGGATAGGTTGCTCTCCGGCACAACTTGGCTCTATTGAAGATTTTGCAGCTTGTATTGATGGTTGTGGTTTAATTGAGCCCGGTTTTGTGGGGGCCCAACTTACTTGGAATCGCGGTAGACGTTGGGAGTGGCTGGATAGAGTGTTAGTTTCATCCGAATGGATTGATCTGTTTTTGGACCTTCGGATTGAACATCTATCCCGACATGAGTCTGATCATGCACCTCTTCTTGTTGCTTTGAGACCTCCCGGTTTGCAGGGGCCCTCATCTTTTCGATTTCAAACTACGTGGGTACGACATCATGGTTTTCATGAAGCTGCTAGAGCTAATTGGGTGACCTCGATTGATGCTTTTGGTATGATCAAATTACAGCGTAAACTTGTGCGCCTTAAACAGTTTCTCAAACAGTGGAATCGGGATATTTTTGGCAATGTGTTTGACAAAGTGAAGGAAGCACTTACAGGTGTACAAGAGAAGGAGAAATGTTATGATGCGGATCCTTCTGATGCTAACCTTATGGAGATGAATCGGGCTTCGGCGACTCTTAATCGGGACTTGGCTATGGAAGAGGAATTTTGGCGTCAAAGGTCCTCATCTCGTTAGGTACAGGATGGGGAGCGTAATACTCAGTATTTCCATAATATAGTCAAGCAACGTCGGCTTCGGAATCGGGTTTTCTCTATTCAAGTCGACGGTCGCGAAGTGAATCAGCCTGAGGTTATTAAGGCCTCTGCTGCTGCCTATTTCCAGCAACTACTCACGAACGAGGAGAGCGTCTTAATAGATGCTGACTTCACTCACATGCCACTGTTGGTTTCAGAGGCAGACTCCGCCGCTTTATGCTCTTTACCATCCAGGGAGGAGGTCTGCCAAGCTGTTTTTGCCATCTCTTCGGAATCTGCTGCTGGACTTGATGGATTCTCATCAGGATTTTATCAAGCTTGCTGGGATTTCATTAAAGAAGATGTTTATGATGCTGTTCGGGACTTTTTTGCAGGAACTCCTATGCCGAAGGCATTCACAAGTACCACCATTGTACTTATCCCGAAGAAAGATGCACCAACTACATGGGCGGATTTCAGGCCTATTAGTTTATGCAATGTTTCGAATAAAATAATGACGAAATTATTATATGATCGATTAGCGGGTCTTCTTCCATCTCCTATTTCTTCGGCACAATCTGGATTTCTGGCCGGTCGGGCTATTTCGGATAATATACTATTGGCACAAGAACTTGTCTCCTCAATCAATAGAAAAATTAAGGGCGAACGGGTTGTCTTGAAATTGGATATGGCAAAGGCTTATGACAGAGTTCATTGGCCCTTTCTATATAATATGCTACGTCACTTGGGTTTCTCGGAGCGTTGGATTGTGTTAATTCGCCATTGTATTGAAAATTGTTGGTTTTCAGTTCTCGTCAACGGGCAAGGGGCTGGATTTTTTCCTTCTACAAGGGGACTTCGGCAGGGGGATCCATTATCCCCAGCTTTGTTCATCTTGGCAGCTGAATGGCTCTCACGGGGTTTGGACCGACTTTTTCAGGAACACACGCGCATGCGCTTTGTCAAAGATAATCCGGTGGTCATTTCTCACCTGGCATACGCGGATGATATGATTATATTTGGTAGTGCCCGACCTGCAGGTCTACGACGACTTATGACTTTCTTACATCAATATGAGGCAGTCTCGGGGCAACTCATCAACAAGCAGAAAAGCACCTTCGTTCTCTCAAGCTGGTGCTCTCTTGGGAGAGTTAGACGTATTCAGCGAATCACGGGATATACCAAGACAACGTTTCCCTTACGGTACCTTGGTGCGCCACTTCATGTTGGACGAAAGAAAATCAGTTTGTTTACTTCATTGATTGAAAGCATGCGCGCCCGAATTTTTGGCTGGGAAAAGGTGGCCCTCAACCATGGGGGTAGGCTTGTCCTTATTAAAAGTGTCTTATCCTCTATGCCTCTATACCTAATATAAGTGCTACAACCTCCAACGGGTGTTATTGACAAGATCGAGAAACTATTTAACCGGTTCTTCTGCGGTTCTTACGGTGGACAGCGACGAACACATTGGTGTGCTTGGAGAGAACTTTGTTATCCGGTGGGCGAGGGCGGTTTCGGAGTTCGAGGTCTAAGTGAAGTTATTGACAGCTTTTCTTGTAAACTTTGGTGGCGGTTTCGACAAAATGAATCGTTATGGGCAAGGTTTCTCCATGCAAAATACGTTAAAAATGGGCATCCAATGTATGTCCAAGAGACACAAAATGCCTCGGCAGTGTGGAAGCGTATGTGTCGTATTCGCCACTTGATTGAACCGGATCTCGTGTGGTCCTTGGGGACTGGCTCCGTATTGTTTTGGTATGATAATTGGCTTCTAGGGGGAATATTGAAAGATATTGTGGACCGGACACATTATCCTTTGGCCCCCGTTTCTGATTTTGTGCTCCAAGGTGCTTGGGATGTAGACAAGCTTCGGTTATTATTGCCACGGGAGATCGTTGAGCAGGTTGTCCTTGTCTCGTTAGATACGTCAACTTGTGATCGGTTAGTTTGGGTTCGAGGAAAGCATGGGACTTTCTCCACTAAGCAGGCCTGGGAATTAGTTCGTCCAGCTAGTGCGAACATTCCCCTTCTTGACGCTTTATGGTGCCGAGAACTACTTCCAAATATCTCCATCTTCATGTGGAGGCTTCTAAAGGGTTGGATTCCAGTGGATACCCGTATGCAACGCAAGGGGATTCAGCTTGTCTCCAAATGTTATTGCTGTGCTGATGAGGAAACTATATCACATGTTTTCTTCTCAAGCTTCAAGGCTCAGCGCGTATGGGAGTTCTTTGCGCGCCTCTTTGGAGTTAGGCTCCCGGATACAACCCAAGTGCCCTTATGGATCCAAGCGTGGCGTGAGAATCGCAACAATGGACACCTCTTACTCATTGTACCGATTCTTATTCTATGGCATTTCTGGGAAGCAAGGAACAATTGTAAGTATAGGCACCAACGAATCGTAGCTTCCGTTATCGTACACAAGGTGTGGAGGTACGTCTATCTCTTGGGACAACTTGGTAAGTTTTTAGCTAAGCAGTGGAGGGGTGTTAACTTTGCTGCCCCTTTTTTCTTTACTCGCTTATCGCAACCGAGGGTGCCCAAGCCGATACTCATCCAGTGGATGAAGCCTGACATTCCATGGCTGAAGTTGAACACAGACGGCGCTGCTAAGCGTGACCTGGCTGTGTCGGGAGCAGGAGGTGTTGCACGGGATCATCACGGGAATGTCATTTTTGCTTACTATGCCTTCTTGGGAGACGTAACAAACTCCTTTGCGGAACTTTATGCGGCTTGGGAAGGACTTCACCTCGCGGTATGGATAGAGGATTTCAGCACATATGGCTAGAGATGGATGCTCGGGCTATGTTAGATATTATTCGAGGTAATAAGATTGTCGCATGGTCAATTCGTCATTTGGTTACTCGAATTCGGCGAATTTCTCGATCGGTTAATTTTCAATGCTCTCATATTTATCGGGAGGGGAATATGGCAGCGGACTTCTTGGCAAATATGGCTTGTCAAACGAAGGACTCGGCGGTTTTAGATCCAACAGCTTTACCGAAACATCTCCAGGGCATTCTCCGGATTGATAGGATAGGTTTACCTACGTTTCGTAATGTTTAGCATTTTGATTGGTTGTGTTTTTGCTTGTTGGGATTCTTGCTTTGTTTCCTTTGCTTTTTGCATATTTCGCAATAAATGAGGGGGGGCCCTCTTAACCCCACGGCTTTCTGTCGGTTTCTTTTAAAAAAAAAAAACAACCAAATTTAAGGACAAAATAGTACATAAGCAAGCAATACAATCCAATATGCTAAACCAAACTACATCTTTAGTCTATGACATATACCTTGGTTTCATTTGATTCATTGTATTACCACATAATACACATTTTAATCCATTGAATGAACTACATTTGATTCATTATACTATCATGTAATGAAATTCCACAATCCATGAAAACATCTACTAAGTATATGATTTTGAGCAATATTCAATCTCATGGGGGGTGTGTTATTATGGGAGTTGAATTTCGTTTGTGGGAGATATTAATTATAGATTTACTTTTTTATCCCTCATGATATTTATTCTTGTGGTCTATCTTTTTTGTCCAATTTTAAAATAAAGGGTAATGGAACATTTCAATTCAATACAATCTAATATCATGAATTAAATTTGTGGATTAGTCCATAATATATACCTAAAGGATTATATGAAGTGACAAATCAAATTGGGAGTCTACCTCCAAAAATATGGTCCAATACCATAAAATACATTGTTGAGAGTTGAATCCAATTCCCATAACGAAATGAAGCCCTTGCGTCTACAAATATTCACCAATCAAAAGGGCAACCTATCTTCTAAAATATGACCCAATACCACATAAAAAAGTTAAGGAAGGTAAGTCCAATCCTGTAAAACAAATGAAACCTTAGACTACTAACTTTCATATTACTATGGATTGGTGCGGCCCAAACGTAAATTGAAGAAAGCATATATTGCTAAGTGTCTGCAATCAAATTAGAAGTTCCCATAACTTATTTTATATAATATTAGGCTCTTTTGATTTATAGTAATACATTGTAATGCAATAAATAATCCAATTAAAATTTCACATTTGATTGAAGATGTTTTCATGTATTGGAATGCTCTAACCCATGACACCATGGATTGGAACCATGTTTTGTTGTTGGATTGAGTCTTTGGGGGGGGGGGTGAGATTGTGGAATTTAAAATTTGTTGGTCAATATCATTGGATTGAATTTACTAAATTATCCTTACTATAAAATGCTCAAAAACCAATAAGAAATAATTTTATAGGCAAAATAGAACTTTTGCTAATAATCCAATGTAGTCCACATAATCAAACAAGGTTAGTAGTACCATTGAAATTTGAGCAACGGATTAAATCACACAAATCCAATATAATGGTTCAATTACAATTATCCAACCTAACATCCACATAAATACTATATACACATTAATCCATTATGCAAAATCAAAAGAGCCCAATTGTGTATTATAAGCAATCGAACGCAAGGATACTTGGTTAATTATCAAAAAAAAGAAAAAAAAAAAGAAAAAAGAACGCAAGGATACTTGGTAATAGAATTGCTCTTTCAATAATCTCTCTCTCTCTCTCTCTCTATATATATATATATATATATATATAATTCAAAAATCTTATAGCTATTAAAGTAAGCATATATGTGGACAGTTTTATTTAATTCTATTTTGCCATGTATATAAGTAAACTAGTTTTATATGAATTTAAACAAGCATTTCATTATTTATGTTTGTCCAAAAAATACCATTTATCTAGTACCTAAAATAAAACGGCTTAGATTTCAATTCAAAATAAAATAACAAAACTAATTTTTATTTACAATTTTTTTTTCATTTGCTTTAGTTTTAAATAATTAAAATTATTTGTCACTAACTTTACATAAAATTTTAAAAAGTTTTCATACATTTATTATGCTGAAACTAATATTTAAACATAACAAATTCTATTATTAGATAAAATTTTCAAATATATTTATTTGTGTTATATCAAAAGTTAATTTATTTTTACCAAATTATTTTTTTGATAAAATTTTACAAAAATATATATATGTGTGTGTGTAGAATATTTATTTCCCATGCCTTGGCACGAACACAATACCAGTTTTTGAGGTTTCAAAATGAGAATAATCCCAACAAAATAAACTAGAACCAACACTTAGATCCGTTGCCACTAGGTCTATAGCCTAGTGGTGGGGGTTCAAATCGATACAATTGATATGCTGAGTTCGAACCTTCTTATACTCTCTCTTTCTTCTTCTGGTGAGTATGTGTATGTATGACATTTCGATTGATATTTATAGGGTGTTCCAAGTTGATTGTATATAAAAACAAAAAAAATCAGATCTGTCGTAACCCAATAGCTTGTTAGGCCCACCAACTAATTGTCCTTGTTCGAAGCATATTGTGAGGCCCATTGTAAACTTCATGGGGGCCCAAATTGGGCTCTAATGAAAACATGGCTAATGATTCTAATCATATAATACGTATTGCGGGCTTGGGCTTGGGCTTGGGCTTCCCTGTACCGTACGCCAAAGTGGAAAAATATTTTTGTATTTTTCGATAAGAATTATAATAAACTTGTGATTCAGCTTTGGTTACAGACTTACAGTATTTGGGGAATCGAAATTCTGATTCGATTGTCCTACCAATGAATTCTCATAAACCCTTAAGAGCCCTAATTGCGTAACCAAATCAAGAGAATACATAGTATCAAGAGTTGTTCAGCCCAGAAAACAGACAACCGTGTTTATTTATGGCCTCCCTTCGCAGCAGGCTCTTCCCATTTGGTTCTTCTCTGCTGGTAATTCAGCTGTCCACACAATTTGTGTGCGTGTGTGTGTTTAAGCTACTCCGCTGGATTTATACTGTATTTATTCGTTTATAATTATTAGGATTCCTGTTTTTGATTTCCATTTACAGAGCGGGTGCCTTGCGCATTCTGGACTTGTGGAAGGTACCTTTTTCTAGCTTTCCTTGTGTGCTTATGTCAGATGAGCTGTATGTATTTGATGCCGGATATATGGTTGGTTTTTGTGGTTCGGGAATTTTGAAAAATCAATTGAAATTTTGTGAGTTATTGCTCATTCTTGGTTTTTTTTTTATGGGTTCCTGAATTTTATGGTGCCAAATGCTGCCTCTTGTACTATCTCATTGAGTGGATTCTTGTGTTTTTCTGGATTGAATCTCATTTTATTTGAGGTGAAGTGCTGGGTGCATAGATTGTGTAGAAAGTTTCAAGCTTTGGGTGATGTGTGGACTTGTCTTGGCCATCACATTGGGGCTGTTAAAATATGAAACAGTGGGAGAATCGTTGCATCTTCGGATAATTATTTGAATTGTGTTTCGGAAATTCCTAGGGGTCGGAGGACAAATTCGCCGTAAGTTTTGCTCGGCAGCCGAAGAAAGAGTGCTGAAATTGGAAAACGAGGAAGGAAACCAGATTGTGGAGGATGAAGTTGCCAAGATTCGGCATGAATTTATTTCTGCCAAAGAGAAGTTCTTTGAAATACCAGATAGACTGAAGGAAATGCCCAAAATAGATCCTAAAGGTTACAAACATAGATGCATATACATTTTTATTTTCTTTCTGGCTGGGGTTAGTGGTGGTTCTCGAGCTAAAAAGGAATCTTTCTAGCATAATTTATTTCCAAAGTTTAATATATGATTTCTGAAATAATGCTACTTTTGGCATTTTAGGCATACATGTCAATAAGAACTTGAGATTGGACAATATACAAGTCTACGGGTTTGACTATGACTACACATTGGCACACTACTCTGCCAATTTACAAAGCTTAATATATGATCTTGCCAAAGAGTGTTTGGTTAATGAGGTTTGTTTACCATGTTTCTGTAGAGCAAATTTTGATATGTTTAAACTTCACTTTATGCATATATCGGGAAGAAACAAGTAACTGACTTATGCCCTCTCTCTCTCTCTCTCTCTCTCTCTCTCTCTCTCTGTCTTTCCTTTTTTTTTTTTTCAGTTTAGATATCCTGATAGTTGCTTGGAATTCAAGTATGATAATTCATTTCCAATAAGAGGGTTGTATTATGACAAGTCAAAAGGGTGCCTTTTGAAGATGGATTTCTTTGGATCAATTGAGCCTGATGGGTGCTATTTTGGCAGGCACAAGGTATAAGTGTAACTTCGGCCCTTCTGAATGTTTTACTTTATGTTTAATTCCCCCGGAACATTGCTGGATCATAGAATATTTTCCTGTCTTTGAGAAATTGATGGGAATTGGGAAGGCATATCTTGCTTTCAGACAGGAATCGGAAGCTTGTCAGATTACAAAATAGTTTGACATCTTATTCATTGTCTAAGATAATTGACTCTTCGTAGTTTGCTGATCATTTTGGAATCAAATGATGTAAATGCTTGTACAATCACCTAAATTCCGAAAGATAACCTGAAGTATGAATTGAAAAACTGTTTTATTTGTATGGGGTGTTAATCCTTTCTGGTGTGGTACCCCTCTATTAAATGTATCATACATAAGTGGATGTTCTTATAAAATTCTGGGGTTCTCCATCGGTTTATCCATCTTGTATGACCTCGTTGGTACATATTCTGCTACATACTTAAACAATGATGTTTTATGCCAAGTAGCGAGTGATTATTCTCAAATTGTTGAAGCAAATGGGATATGAGACAGTATTGGTTAAACTAATCTCTTTGATTTTATGAAGCTTACCCGAGCAGAAATCAACGACTTATATGGCACACGACATATTGGTCGTCATCAAGCTAAAGCACTAGTGGGTTTGATGGACTTGTTCTGCTTCAGTGAGGTTGGTTTTATGTCGGTGCATCTGGCTGTTTCTAGTTTTCCCATTACGTCTCTCCCTTGTTATTCCGAAGACTTCTATATATTTTATCGTAATTTATATTTGGTAGAAACGGTGCTTTCTGTGGTGTTGATAACTTAAAGGAACTGTGGTAAATCAGCTGTATTGTATTCTTATTCTGCAGGCATGCCTTATTGCTGATATTATTCAACATTTTGTTGATGCCAAGCTGGACTTTGATGCCTCTTGTGTTTACCAAGATGTAAACCGAGCAATTCAGCATGTTCATATAAGTGGTTTAGTACATCGCAGTATTCTTGCTGATCCAAAGAAGTACCTCGTAAAGAATGTATGTTAATTTTCCCATATTTTTTTTTTCTATTATCCTGTTATTATACTCGACACTTCTTAAGTGAAAATCTTGACCAGTCGACTCAAATTTTTTGGTGTCCGTATTAATCCAGGGACAGCTACTTCGCTTTATGAGGACGCTGAGGGAGAGTGGAAAGAAACTGTTCTTGTTGACGAACTCTCCCTATTATTTTGTGGACGGAGGAATGCGCTTCATGTTGGAGGTAATTATCATGTCAGGATATGTTCTTGATTATTTTCGCTTGAAATTTTGGTGGGCCTCAATTAAGTCTTACAATTTAAGGACATTTTTTATGCACCCCATATTGTGTCGCTTGTTTTTTAGGATTCATTGGGACACCAAGACTCGTGGAGGGAACTTTTTGATGTCATCATTGCTAAAGCCAACAAACCAGATTTCTATACATCAGAGCGTCCATTCCGGTACTTCTCCTTTCCTGAGTACTGTTACCGTTTCGGTGCCATATGAGTGGTTTATTATTTACTATATATGTATGGTTCTGTTTGGGAGAAGAAGTTATTTTGTGTTTCTTTTTTATTTTTTCTTGAACTCCTTGGGGCCAACCTCGACATACTAATTTCATTCTTCTCCCCCCATTTTTCTGTTCAAACTGCATTCGGGAATGTCAAATTTAGCTGTTATGATGTGGAAAAAGACACTTTGACTTTTTCCAAGGTGGATGCTTTTCTTCCGGACAATATTTACTATCACGGGTGCCTGAAGACTTTCTTGCAAATAACTAAGTGGAACGGTCCTAAGGTACATCCGATTCACGATGAGCTTTTCTTTTTTGAACTTTCGTTATATCGTTGATTCACTGTCAACTGAACTATTTAAAATCATCGATGTTATATAAACTTATTATTTCTCTCTATTCTTGCTTTAACGACACGATTTTCTAAACTTTTTAGGTGATATATTTTGGGGACCACCTATTTAGCGACCTAAGAGGGCCTTCGAAAGCAGGATGGCATACAGCTGCCATCATTCACGAGTTGGAGGTACGTCTTCAGTTCATTCTTTTCTGTACTTGCTCTGTATAAATTTTCAAGCGATGTCATTTTTGTTGTTCTTAAAAGCGAAAGTTCTAGATTGTTCAAATCATTCGTGTAACTGTACATTGCAAGCTAGGAACCTGTATGTATGAGTTTTTGTGAACGAGTAAGTATAGATAAAACTATTAGTAAAAGGATTGCTTGACAATGTGTTCATTAATTTTCAGTTCCTGTCAAAGATATGCCCCTTTTGTTTATCCGATTGTCTTACTTAGTGGTGTAAAAATGGTGATTTTCTCTCTTGGTTGCTTTCAGAATGAAATACAGATCCAGAATGAAGATAGATATCGTTTTGAACAGGTAACTGCTTTTGATCTTTCCACTTTTTCCAGTTTGATGCGTCAGTTCTGCTGTATTAAATTTGATATCGTGGATGTACCGACATGGGTTTATGAACAGAATTTATCTGTAACAATTATATCATTATATGTATGTGTGTGTGGGTGACATTTTTATCATCGCTGTTGTAATTTTACCCTCAGGCAAAGTTACACATGATAGAAGAACTTCTTGGCAAGTTCCATTCCACCGTTTCGTATAGCCAGGGAAGTGAAGAGTACATGTCTCTTCTTTGGGAGCTCAATGAGGAGAGAGAGAAGGCACGTTGCACGATGAGAAGCATGTTTAACCGGTCTTTTGGAGCTACATTCCTGACCGACACAGGTCAAGAATCCGCGTTTTCTTACCACATCCACCAATATGCTGATGTTTACACCAGCAAGCCCGAGAACTTCCTGTCTTATCCATCTGAAGCATGGCTGCACGTACCTTACAACATAAAAATCATGCCGCACCACGTAAAGGTACGCTCGGTATTTATGCAAGGATTCATTAACTATGTTTTTTTACCGGGCCCTTGATCCCTTTGTGTTTATAGTAGTTTGTACTCTAGACGACCATAAATTTGGTTTTTGTTTTCGGGACTGCGAGATATCTCTGGTGTGCTTTATTTCATTTTCTTGCTGGAAATTTGTTGTTAAGCCAAGGAAATTCATTATCAGCTTGGCCTAAGATCTCAAGTGCATCCATTGGATATCCCTTTGTGGGCAAGCTGT
>CM047885.1:10413824-10438824 GCA_026212405.1 Petrea volubilis | reverse complement strand
ACATATAACTAGCTTGTATCGCGAAGGATCCGCAGATTTCATTCGATCAGTTGTAAAGTCACAATTTGTTGAAGCTAAAGGAATGACGCCTAAAGCAATTCAAGCTTTTGTAGAAAAAGAATTAGGATGTTATGTGAGTTATTGAGAATATTGGCGAGGGAGACAACATGCTAAGGATTTTTTGAGAGGATCACCAGAGCATGGATATCAAGTCCTCGGGGCATATCGTTATATGTTGGAGGCGATGAATATGGGAAGCAAGATAGAATTGGTAGTCGACTCTCAAAACCTGTTTAAGTATTTTTTTTTCCTCGCTTTTGGCCTATGCATACAAGAGTTCGCATTTATGAGAAAAGTAATTGTCGTTGATGGTTGCTTTTTGAAGGGAAAGTACGGTGGTACATTGCTTGTGGCAACTGCACAAGATGCTGATAACCAAATTTATCACATGACCACTCGTGGGAGTAGTTTCTAGAATAATTAAAAGATATTTGTCCTGAAAACCATGAGATGTGCATAATATCTTATACGCATGTCTCTATCAAGAACGCAGTGTAATCCGTTTACCCTTTAGCACATCACAGATATTACAGAAGGCACCTTGCAGAAAACTTGAAGCAAAGCTTTAGGTGCAGTGACATACTAAATATATATTATTCGGCCGCTAAATCTTATACAATTTCTGAGTTCCACGAGCATTTTGAACAAATTCATCAGCGTAAGAGTAATGTGGTTGTCTACTTTGAGAAAGAAGTTGGTTTCAAGAGATGGAGTAGAGCTTATTTTCCTGGTAACAAGCACAATATTATGACCACCAATATTGCAGAGTCAATTAATTCTAGGATTGTTACAGAAAGGGAATTTCCTATATATGCTCTTTTTGTTGCAATCCAACAGATCTTGGCAGGATGGTTTAAGGACCGTTGTAAATTTATTGCTGATATGCATACGAACAAAATATCTGAAATAACAGCATGAGCAAACCATACAAGAAATATCCGAAATTTTTCTGAAGCAGTAAAATCATCATCCTTCGTCTTTTCCAATAAATCAACAACATTAAGTGTCCTCCTTGCACTGTGAATAAACTTTTCCAAGAGCCTTTGTGCATTTTTGGAGGATTTCTTACTCTATATCTCCTCATCCGAAGGTAGTGGACCACAACTAAGTCCCGCGATCACTGCAAACTTCCGCAGACCAAACAACTCTGACCATTTTTCTGTATACACCTTACAAAGCAACAAATAATGTAGGAGTTGGCTCGAAAAAATCCTATTCCAATGCTCTGGAAGGCTTAAGAACTATTTGAAGTAACTATTTTGGAATCTTCGTTTACCCTATGCCGCGTAGATGTGTATTCACCATTCTGTAAAATCTTTCCATGAAGGATTACACGGTCAACCTTCCGGGATAGGGAACTTGATTTAACTCATCCAAAAAAGTTCTCAATCTATAAATATTTAAATTGATACACACGGGGCCACACTCGGCCATATGATCATCACTAACACCCGCATTTCCCATTTTCTGGGTATAACGACAAACAAATCACCAAGTGAAAAATTATAATATATAATACATGCGGCAACTAACGGAGAGTAACAACAGCTTTCAACAACTAACAGAGAGTAACAAAAACTTGAAGCAAATAAAAAATTACCTCATCGTCATCGTCATCAACTGTCTCTCTATCTGTAGCCCCTATTTGAACGACGGCGTCGCTGTCGCGTGCCATTTCTTGTTCATCTGACACTTTCTCCTCAACCTCCACAGCATTGACATTTTTAACGACGTAGGAAATTAGATTTTGCAATGTTTCGATTACTTTTTTGTCATCCCAATGTGACCCTGCATCTGGCTCCATTTTTGTAACCTCGAGCGATCGACCAAATTTAGTTTTTTTCTTTTTGATTATTTTTGAGTAACAAAAAATTGCGAAGATAATGAACAGTCGAGCATGTGAAATAGGTGGAAGAAGGAAGGAGAAAATGAACTGGGAACCACCGTCTATCTAGCAATCAAGAGTCTTTTGGATAAGACAGTGAGATGATTGACATTTGACAGTTACACTATCGATTTGCATGCACAGAACCCACATAAGAGATCGGTCCGCTTGTCACCCTAATCAGTCAATCGATCACATTTACTTAACAATCTTTTTTCAATATACGTGTTCGGGACCCCCATAATAAATGATCATATTTTTGGTAGTCTTTTTTTTCGGTATGCGTGCGCCGGCACACAACACAAAAATTGATCAATTAGTCGATCATGTATATTGGTTAGTCGATCACGTTTTATTGGACTACATCGTGAGCTCGATCTCTAATGATTTCGGGAGAACCAAACACTTGTTTTATGTTAGGTTTGCGTGCGCGGACCCACATACTAAGTCAGTTGGTCCATAACACGTATCGATCAATCGATCAAGTTTACTTGGCAATCTTTTATTCGATTTGTATGCGTGGAACCCACATACTAGATCGGTTCATTGATCACACTTATCGGTCAGTCGATCACTGTTTTTATTCTAGATCAAGAACTCGATCTTGTATAATTTCGGGAGACCATGCACTTGCCTTTATCGAGTGTCCGATCCCACAAGTTGACTGATTAAGTATAAATAAATTTGATTGATTGATCGTGTAATAGATATATGATCGGTTGGACGATTGAATGTTGAAAAAGATCATGTAATTGAATTTATCGATCGATTGTGCCATGTCATTCGCGGCCGTCTTTGTTTTCACCGTTATCCTGTGGCGAGAATTTTTATTTACTATTTGATCCTAGTTAAACCCTTTGACTTGGTACCTACGCTTGATCAAATCCTAAACACGATAGTGTAGTAATTTTGCCCGAAAAAGAAAAGGAAAAAGAAATTGAGGGTTATTCTCTTAAATGGAAACTCGAAGGTTCTTTTAGCTAATTTTTCCTCAGCGCCACCCTCGGCAGCCAATCATCCCGAAGCCACGCCACTAGCAACGGTCACCTCCGGTCGCCACCCGCCCATTTCCCGCCACCACGCCACCCCAGGCCCGGCGCCCCGCCCCCGGTTTCCCCCTCACTTCGCCGCGCCCGACACCTCTGGTAACATAAATTATTTTCGATGTACTGTATATTGATTGTGGTTTTAGTTCTGATCTTCTTTTTGTGGAATTTAAAATTCCAGACATGGGACACAATTGTTGAAGCTTAAGCTTTTCAAGGAATCAAGAATTGCTGTTAATGATAATAAGTTATCAGGAATGGGAATTATCAAAGATGGCTCAATTTCGGGCGTTTTGCCAAGTAACAATAATACATTTGCAGTTCATTACCCAGGTTACCCTTCTTCCACCGAACGCGCTCTTGAGACACTGGGCGGCAGCCAGGGCATTATCAAGGTATATGTAGCCTGTAGGAGTAGTTATTTGATAACTCAGACGTGTATTTAGAGTTCCTCTTATATATTTTTGGGTTTATTTTGTTTCCCTTTTTCTGGAAAAATATATTACAGATGCGGACTTGTAAATAAAAGTATGGGAGATTTTCTCCGAACACATTCCATGCTCTTGTGTAGTTGAGTCTTGCTTTGTTATCTCATTTCTCCCTATTGTTATCATTTGCCAGTTTTGTGACTTTGGCTTGCTAAAAATCTAGTATGGAGAAGGTACAGTTAATATAGTTTTTTAGGACAGCATATTTTATTGGTTCAAGTTGCTTCTTTGTCTATTCGACCTTTTCTCCAGTTGTTAATGTCAGCAATTTCATATATATATATATATATATAGATATATTTACTGGTGCCATGCAATTGAGATCTCTATGTTTTCAGGTTCGTAATGGGAAGTCAAACAAGTTGGAGCTACATTTTCGACCCGAAGATCCATATTCTCACCCAGTCTTTGGGGAGCTCCAGCCGTGCAATAGTTTTCTTCTGAAACTTTCCAAAAAGAAAGTTAAGGACTTCCAAAATATGAAGGACCTTAACAGAATATCTGAACATGCACCAAAAGACTCACTACATCTTAATCAGCGTAGTTTAATTCATGAATCTACAGAAACTACACAAAGTACCATCCAACCTGAATGTGGAGCCTCTTCGACTTCTTCAGAAGTCAAAGAACTGATGGAGAGTGGAGTGCAAGAGCAGATTGGTGCCGATATTGTTGCTAGAATCATGGAGGCATATTACTTTAATGGTGTTCTATTTTCCTAGCCATCGTATTGTTTCACAATTGATGTGAAAGTAATGCTCTTTCTATATGCATCTCATGTGATCTTTGTCATATTTTCTGAAGGCATGGTGGATTATCAGCATGTGCTTGCTGTTCATGCTGACATAACTCAAAGAAAGAAAAGAAATTGGGCTGAAGTAGAACCACAATTTGGTCAGCGACTTCTTGACTTTGCGCATTTATATGGAATTATATTTGCTCTTCCTTTGTCTGACTTTCTTCTGTGTACACTTCATAGAGAAAGGTGGTCTAATTGGCGATGATCAGGAGGATTTAATGATTCTGGTGCCACCACTTTTTTCAATGAAGGATCTTCCAGAAAAAGTAGTGTAAGATGCTTCAGCTTTGTTTACTCTTTATTGATGTGAACAGGAAGCCATTTTGTCTGCATTGGGTGAAGTCATTCTTTCTACCTGGTAAAAAATATTAAGTGTTACTTATCTTATTTGAGGGAGGCGTTGCATTCAACATTTAGAAACTCTCTTGGGCCTTTTCTTCTACTAACAGTGGAAAGCAAATGAAGATTTTCAGGATAGTCTTCACTGTAACAATTTGTGCCTCTCTGGTGTTGGCAACTTGTTTTTCATCACTTGATTTAAGATGTTAATTGGACTACTTGTTTTTTATTTTCTGCACGGATGAACTGAACATGCAACCTTGAGTTCCTTATAGTGTTTCTGCTGGACTCATCTTAGCTGTTGATCATATCCCATCAGCTTTATGTGCTAATAGTTTGTTTTCTATTGTAAACAGTGGCAGTTCTTGAAATCCATTAGATTGATCTTACTTTAGATATGGTTAGAAGGCATCAGAGGCTTTGTGGAATCAAGTTCTATTCTTTTATTGTTACATTGCTTTTTATGGAATGTCCTTACGTGTTCAGTAATGTCAATATTAGTTTTCTGTATATTTCTCTTCCAATCTAACTAGAATTTGAAGCATTGATATATTCATTTTTTGTGTGGATGTTTGTCATATTATGAAGAGATACCCTTTTCGGTCTTCAAACTTAGAGATTCTGTGTGTGCAGTCTAAAACCATGTGGAGATCTGAGTATGAAAAAGAAACAAGAGACAGTCATCCAACGGCCCTGGGAGGTAAGTTCCTATGCCGGGAAGAAGGCCATTATTTGAGTTTTTGTATTAGCATCAGATTATCATCACCGATTTATCACTACTTGCTGTCAAAGTATCAAAGGTGCACAAGAGCACATGGATGATGATTATATTGAAATATTTAGTTTGGACGTCCTCTTACTGTATATGGAAAATCATTTCGACAAATTTATTTTTATCAGTATTGGGTCTCCTTTTAGAGAGAAACAGCACGAAAACACTTATCCTTTTGGTCCCAGCTACATATTGCTGTTGGTTTGTGTTCATTGATAAAATCATTGTTATAGATATTTTTCTTACTGTAATTGTATAAGATTGCTCAGCCACTGAAGAGCTTGCTGTTTGGCTAGTTGTGCAATATACCTATGGTTTTCTATATATTGTAATATTATGTCACTGAGCTGGTTAACTCATTTGATGCAGATGGAGATAGAGCAGTGTCTTGCCATTGACTTCAATATCAAAGATATCCTAATTGTTTCACATCTACGTGTTTATATCTTGGTAATGCATAAAGCATTGCATGCTAACTTTCATAAGTAACATTCTGTTTTTTGTTTGACAAGTAAACATTAACTTAAAGTTATCTCAGATTAGCTTTATCATGACATTGTAATATATAGCATAAAAGTTTGCAATGTTTTTTGGAGATAAGAGAGAGATTTTAAGTTCTAACAGCATATATTATAGGATATAGATCAAGAAAATCCTATAATTAGTTGGAAGTTTCATCAAACACTGTAGTATGTTGCTAATTACGCTTAATAGGTGAGTGAAGGAGCATCTCTTTCACAATAGCTCAAATAAAATTGAGGTTGATAATACATCGGCCTTGACCCTGGGGAGAGGTATCGGGTCAGGTGTTTTACATATGACTCCCTCGTGTAAAAGTTAAAACAATTACATATGAGAGATATTTAGTATTTAATGCCTATTACACTAGCGAAATATTTCTTTCTTTTTCCTTGTATTCAAGCAATTAATATTTATCTTTACAATATATGTTCATTTATCACTGAAAAAGGAAAGAAAAAAAAGAAAATTTCAAGTGAAAACCATGTCTACTGTTTTGGTCTTTGGAATTTTTTCATTTTACCTACGCAAGAAAGGTAATTATGCAATGAGTTTATGTAAAAGGGAAGCGAAAAGAACTTGGATATTGAGTCAAATCCGGTGTACTAGTGTAATTGCCAAAGGTTAAAATTTGTCCGATATACTTGATCTGAGATCCTTTGCTAGAATTATAGATTGTTAAGCAGTGACTAATCATTCATTTGTATTAGAATAAATGAAATACTTGATCAGATATGCAAACAGACTCCTTTCATGTCAATTTTGGCACTGTGTCTTCTTCTGTTAGCTGCTTGGTTTAGATGTTTATATATTTCTTTACCCCTGTAGTTTTTTTGAATCTATAATGCCATAGATAACAATAATATAAGGGAATTAGGAATTCCTTAGTTTGACATCATTTGTTAAATATTAGTTTCGTTACCATCAGCTGGGTGTGGACATGGATGATAAGTTACAGTCTGTATTGCTTGAAATTGAAGTTAAATGTTTTCTGCAGTGTTCTCGTTTTGTTTGGACTTGACATTCGTACAGATTCCTAAGAAAGTAAATTGGGAGAAATCCATACCCAGGAACTCAGATCGATGGCATTGGCAAATGGCTGTATGTGAATTGTTTGATGAGCGTCCAATATGGGTCAAAAGTTCATTAGCTGAAAATTTACTTGACCAAGGTCTGAACATTGGAAACAAAATGCTCAAAAGGTGGCTTCTACTGTAAATATCTTGTAAATTTACTATCTGTATGATATATGGACTGAACAAAAGTACTATTATCAGATTCAACTTTTCTCATGTGGTCCTGTTTCCAATTTCTAGGCTTCTTTTTATAGCAGCATATTATTTCTCAAATGGACCATACCTGAGGTTCTGGATAAGGAAAGGATATGATCCCCGCAAGGATCCTGAATCCCGCATGTAGGTTTTCTAACCACTTTCTGGAGCTGTATAGGTTATTAGGTGCTTATGAAGAATTAGGCCAAGTGTCTGAAGGTCAATTCTATATGTGATGGGTGTGCATCTTTTTGTACTTTTTTGCTTTTCTGAGGGTGAATTGAAGCTTAGTAATTATGGATTCTGTACCTTCTATGCAAGTTCTATTTTTCTATGCTTCTGATAATTAGGAAAAGAGTTTTGACAATAGAATCCATTAAGACTAAGAAAGAAGGTCAAGAAGCATGTTCAACGGCAAAGCTGTTACGAAGTGGACACTAGCTTCTTCCTTGAAACAAATTGATGACACTCAATGTGAGACTAGAGGAAGTAACAAGCTTTCCTATTTCTCAGAGAAAAATCAATTTAGTATTGGAGAAATAACTTTACTTGGTAGAAGTCCGTCTTATCTTCAATTTCTAAGTGATAATTCTCTTTGTACACCATGAGAAGTAATTACTGAACTCTGGTTGGCTCATAAAAGTCAGTTTGACTCATTTTATCTCCAGATAATTGCAATTTTGCCTTTGTTGTCTATAGATATAGTTTCTTCAAGTATTATCAAATCCTGGAATTATGGGCACTCTTCCTGAATCTAAATGTTTTGCTTGCTATCTCAGTGTAAGTTATGCTAACTTCACGCAATTTGCTTGAGTAGATATCAAAGGACTGATTTTCGAGTACCACCCTCATTGCGAAGGTATTGTGACACCAATGAGTTATCCGGGTAAGGTGCTTCTATAAGTTTTGATCCACAGATATGGCTTCTGTCTTAAAGTCATTTGATTAAACTGCAATATAAGAATTCAAGAATCATGATATTTTCTCCTTCTCTGTGGCTAATATTTGACAATAAATAGCCATAAAAGTAATAAATCTACATGATAAGTTCGCTAATAAATAGATACCAACTGTTTGACGAAGTTTCTCTTCAGCGAGGAAGTGGAGTTTTCTGGTTTCTCGACCTTTTGCATTGAATCTTTTACAGCACTGAAGCTGCGCTGCAGTCTTACTTGAAAAATTAAAGCTTGATAGATTTTAGATGTACAAAAACAAATAATGTGTAGAATATGGTTTCTTCTAACTTTAAACTTATCCTGGGCAGTCTTCTTATCTTCTGCAAATTCTTTTCTCCAAATTTTCCACCCCCCCCCCCTCCCGGCCCCGATCAACTTATGCTGGGCAATGGAAGGCTGATTATATTTCATCCAAGTGACTCTGAATTTTGTGGATTTTTTCGATGAACCAAATAATTTCTCTTACGGCGTTTACTCAAGTATACATCATGATTCCTAGATTTAGTTTTTGCATGTTAAGATCTTAAAATTTTACTGATAGTGTTTACAAGAACTCCAAAATTTATGACTTCCTTCTTTCAAGATGGAGTATTTAGTAGAGCATAACTGACTCGGATGCAGAAAATTTATGCATAAGAGGAGTTAATGCAACACTCAGTTGCCAACTGGGTGTTCTCTGACACACTATTCCAAATAGTAGCCTTCTCCTTGACAAACTTCTTGAATTCCTGCATAATTAGTTTTGCTGTGTGGTTCTGATTAAAACATTTGTTCCTTTCTTTTCCAACACATTTATTGCAGAGCAATCTAACCTAAACAATCTGGCATTTGGAAATGTATGGTTACTGTATTCAGCTACTGAAAATACTTCAAGGAGAACATCCTCTTGTTCTTTTCCTTTTTGCTGTAGGTTTAATGTACTTATCTCGTTGTGTTTCTTGAGCAGATTGAAGTGCAGGTGGGAGGATATCTGTGCATTTCGAGTTTTCCCTCGTAAAGCCCAAATTTCTTTGCAACTCTTTGAACTTAGGGATGACTATATTCAGCAAGAAATTAAAAAACCTACCAATCAAGGAAACTGCAGTGTATGATATATTTATGCTATCAAGTAATGTTTTAAGGGGCGTGATTGTGTATTTTTGGAGAAAAGGGTATGAAGTTATCATGATTAATTACATACTTGTCAGCTAGTCTTTGTTAAAAGAAAGTAAATTAATAATACTTCTAGATGCCATTTTCAAAACACCTAGGTATCATTTTCCTAGTTCAATATGTACCATTATTTGCTGTTGTGTGATGTTGTTTTTCAATTGGGATTTTCTGCTTAATATTAATCTCTTGCCAAACAAAATTTTTTATGCTCCAAAACTTTGAAAACCTTTATCAACCAAATTTTATGGAATTGCATGGAGGGGTTGTGGGGAAGAGATAAACAGAAAAAAAAAAAAAAAAAACCTGTCACCATGTGGTAACTTGTTTGAACTCTTTTGGTTTTTTGAATTCATATGCTCATGCCTGCTTTTATTTATGTCAATTTTTTATATATTACTTATGGAAGGGATGTGTTATGATATTCCTCTTGGCAATGACCACAAAGGGGAATGCTAGTTATATGCTCAACTCTATTGATCTTTTGGTGGATTTTGTCTTGCTATCTGAGCTATGCATCTTGAAAGGGATTTGGCATTGTCTCCGAAAAAGAAACTCTTTTCATCTGTTTTTCTTCTTTCTGTAGCAGTTGTCAAAGTTTCTTATTTGTATGATTGAATAGGTCTTGAAAATATTCTATATTTTGACAGCTGCAAACCGGATGGTTTTCATCACACATGATTGATAGCTTGAGATTGCGTGTCGCTCAGAGGTTTCTGTCAGTCTATCCTGAGGCTGGTGCAGAATCCTTGTTGAAGTCTGTTTCTAATCGCTTTGAGAGGTCAAAGAGACTGCAACTTAATGTGAAGGATCTGAAAG
This sequence comes from Petrea volubilis, assembly GCA_026212405.1. Taxonomy (NCBI): domain Eukaryota; kingdom Viridiplantae; phylum Streptophyta; class Magnoliopsida; order Lamiales; family Verbenaceae; genus Petrea; species Petrea volubilis. The sequence continues at coordinate 10,428,721 of CM047885.1, read as the reverse complement.
TTGATGGAGAGGCGAAACAAGCTGATAAAGGTTCATGTCACCAATTTCGATTATAAGTTTATGATCCTTTTTAAATTTTTCCAAAATACTTGTCTTACAAATTCCGAGTTCCCATTAACAGTATTAACCTTGAAGCAGCTCTCAATTCTAGTAATAGGACATCATCTTGTAACCCACGCCGATTCTTAAACTTTTTTTTAAGCCTTTTCATATGATTCCGATTCATTGGATAATTAACATGATATATTCTTTACCTTTATAGTCTGATGCCATCGAGTGACTGGAATTTCTGCTACTTTCATGCTTACTTTGGAAGTGCTATAATTTTATGCTTTCATGTTGCAGAAGTTTTAGAAAGTGAAGACAAAGAGACTAATGAGGCAGTTGAGTATGAGGATGATGATGATGATGAAATGGAGGATGACAATATTGGAGAGGACATGGATGCAGATGAGTCACTCAATCTGGTGAATAAATATTTAGTTCGTTTTCAATATTGGTCATGTGTCTGGATTACATTGGCCATCACTCCCTAACGTTTGAGCATTTGTTTCCCAGGTTGATCATGGCAGGAATTTCCCTCTACCTGATTCATGTATCCTGCAACATGGTCTAGTTTTTACCTCTATTCTTCTGTACCTTTTTGTCTTTCTCCCAAATGAGTAAAATGATTTGTGAATGTTAATAATTCATTTTCTTTGTTCTCCCTGTCATCTTATTCTCAAAGTTCTGCAGACACTTAGATTGAATAAAATGATTGACTAGCTAAGTGAAAGCAAATTAGCTATATCCTATAGCTCACTTAGATATGGACCAAGCTAAGTGGAAATTACCAAAAATATGTTTTCACAAACCACGTAAACATTTTGAAGCACACCAAATTAGCTATATCCTATACCTCACTTAGATATGGACCATGAAAACATCTCAAAAGACTATCTACAGGAGCTTTTCGGTAGTTTCCCCTTTGGTGGTGCTGGTGGTGATGAAATGCAAGATGCCAACCCAAGTGATGGAGCATATCAGATTTATGACCAATATAGCGATGGGAACTACTCTGATGCCGACGATTATTAATACATCAATCCGGGCAGTGCTTTCTTAAGGTGCAACCTACTATCTTCTTCTTTAAATTAGTTATTTTACAGCGCTATCCAGTCCCATATATTTGAGTCATTTAATTTTCGTAAGGACAACAGCAATTGGGCTTTATGCTGTATGACTTATTTGACATTTACACCTGGTCAATGATAAGCAGGTTTTGTTTGGAAGTCATTATTCTTTACCAGAGAAATATGTCTATATAATGCCAGCTTTGTGTAGTATTGTGTACCATTTCTTGCTATATCAAATCAATTGTTTTCACTTTTATGGGTTCACAAAAGTACCCGGCGCCTCTGTTATTCCTTAGGCAAACAAATAAATTTATATAATTGCTGCCTAATTCAAGCAGAGTGGCCTACATTCTTTTTAATAAACATATTTTCATTGGAAAAGGCTTTTGCCATAGCCAATTCAAATGCAATTGTCATTTGGTTCATTTTATTTCACTCTTGAAGTTGTGATGACAAAGCGTATAAAATGTGTAGAATGTGTTTCTGCATCTTGAACTGTCCATTGCATGTCCATGATCAGAACTATAAATAAGCTTAGAAATATACTCGAGGAGGTAAGATTACCACCGAGATAGAATACCGCATACATGGGGTAATAATTTTCAGGTTCGCTATAATGTGTTCCAAAAATAGCCAACTAATCCTATTGGAATTGGTCTTTCTAGAGCTGATTGCGCGAAAGTTTGTCACTCCAATTGGCTCAAGCATACGTTGGGATAAGAAACAGGATAATGCTTTTTATATACTCCTATAGTACAAAACTAAGACAGTATCAAGTTTTGTATGGCATTGTGTGCATTAGTGTCTCACAGATCTTTTCTTTATCTTTTTTGATTGTGTGAGCAGGGCGCCAAAAATTAGTTGTTTATAATTAAAATCACAGTTAAGAAAATGCTTGAACCTGCTTGAAATTCTCATACGAGACATTAATTTTCCATCGTTACCATGAAATAGATGAACTTTCTAGACGTTACTTTTGTTGGCATCCAATTTCTCTGATTGTGTTATTTAGATATGCTTCTTCTACTAATATTGCTTGTGCTGCTTTATGTGCTTCTCTGCTTCATAAGTACTTTGGGTTCACTGACTAGTTAATTGTTTTTCCTGCTTGAGAGTAGATTAATATTTAACTGTTGAAACTGGAAAGCAAAGAGATGATGACCTTGTTTGTTTCCCTGTACAGAAAATGGCACTCATGTAGGGATAAATATATCCCCAATCCATGAGAGCACTATCAGGTAACTGAAAAAGCATTTCATGCATTTTCAGTCGCTCTTTCTCTTGAAAAACGAACATGGGGTTCTAGACATTGTTGTTCATTGCTTTACGTCTTCTCTTGACAGACTTTTAAGCTGGGAAATTGGCTGTGTTGATCGAAGGTGATCTATCGTCACAATGTTAACCAGAAGCTACAAGTGATCTGAAGATCTCTCTACAATTTGGCGTATTATTTAAGATGCTGGGCTAAAACAATTTCCATGCTATAGAAGAAAGCGAGTCGAGCTATGGATGGAAATAGAGCAGACCTTTGTTTAGCTACCTTTATTTGCTCCGATTTATCACAAAACTGATTAGTTAGATAACACATATATATACATATGTGTGTGTGTGTGTATTCAGTAGTGAGATTGTATGTTGCAGACATGATTTATTTCTTCAACTATCTTATTATATTTTGTCAGCAAAACCATAATTGATTATATCTTTGTATCAAAAGTTATAAGAATTACAGGAATGCTTAACGGGATCTACATATATATATGCGCTTTTGCTTTTGCTTTTGCGTTTGCTTCTGAGAAAGTTAAAAGTTGTGAAGAAAATTGGAGTGTGATAAATCCATATAACTTTCCGAAGAAGTGGCAAACCACCTTTCCGTTATAACACTCAAAACTTCAAAGGAGGCTGATTCAGCGATTTGGGATGAAATTTACGACATAATCCTGCTAGCGGAGCTGAACATTTTAGCTCCCTCATGATTGAATAACTTTCAAGAAAAGCACTCTTTCGATATATTTTAGCTTCAAATATTCAATTTATTGTCCAGAATTGCATATATCCACATTCAAGACTTGGTAAAAGAGGGGAAAGAGAACTATTTATCAAAAGCGCTTAAAGGGGAAGGTGAAATGAGGGTGAAGTAGATTATTCTGTTTATCTAGAAAAAGAGCAACTTGGAGAACAAAATACCCATCCCACTACACTTTAAATCGTTTATTCTTTGTTAAAAAGTTCCTAAACTTAAGAGATTAGAATGCGCTTGATAGAACATTCATTGAAGCATCAAAATGCATCATCACAAGGCAAACTCAAGCATCAAATAGAATTCTAACAGAATAGTTATTCAACAACACATTGTTACCAAATATTCTACTACATAACCGATTCGGAGAACCTCTCATCCACAATCATATATATTATAACAGAACAAAGTTCATAAATCCAAAAACCAGTTCAAGAAATCAATGAAAATACAAACATATTGGCAAAAAACCGCGATAACCTGAATCACTGTTGCTGTTGCTGTTGCTGGGCAGCAACATTCTCCAAGTACCATAGATAAGTCCCTGCAAGTCCATCCTTGAGAGAAATCTTGGGACTCCAACCCAAGCCCTGTAACTTGGAGCTATCCATGAGCTTTCTAGGCGTGCCATCGGGCTTTGTCGAATCCCAAACAATCTCCCCTCGATACCCCACCACCTCCTTCACCAGCTCCGCCAGCTCCTTGATGCTCACCTCCTTCCCACTCCCCACATTCACATGCTCCAACCCACTATAATTCTCCATCAAAAACACCGTCGCATCGGCGAGATCATCGACGTGCAAGAACTCGCGCAGCGGTTTCCCACTCCCCCACACCACCACTCTGTCGGCATTGCTCGCCTTCGCCTCGTGGAACCTGCGCAGCAATGCGGGCAACACGTGGGAGTTCTCGGGGTGGAAGTTGTCGTTGGGCCCGTACAGGTTGGTGGGCATGGCGGAGATCGCGTCGAAGGAGTGCTGGATCCGGAACGCCTGGCACATCTTGATCCCCGAGATCTTGGCTATGGCGTACCATTCGTTGGTTGGCTCGAGAGGGCCGGTCAGGAGGGCGGATTCGGGTATGGGTTGCGGGGCGAATTTGGGGTAGATGCAGGAGGATCCGAGGAAGAGGAGCTTCTGGGTGTTGTGTTTGAAGGCGGAGGAGATGACGTTGGTCTCGATTTGGAGATTGATGGTGATGAAGTCGGCGGGGTAGGTGTTGTTCGCGTGGATGCCGCCGACTTTGGCGGCGGCGAGGATGACGTATTGCGGTTTGTGGGAGGCGAAGAAGGCGTCGACGGAGGATTGGGAGGTGAGGTCGAGCTCGGCGTGGGTGCGGAGGAGGAGGTTGTTGTAGCCTAGAGAGCGGAGCTTCCGCACCACGGCGGATCCCACTAGACCGCGGTGGCCGGCGACGAAGATGGTGGCTGACTTGTCCATGGGCGGGGGCGCTGGGAAATTGGGGTCGTATTTGTTTGCCGTTGGTGTTGTGGAGAAGTTTGGGAAAATTCTTAACCGGAGTTGATTTGGCCAATTCAACAAATTAATCGGCAAGTATATTGTGTTTCTTGAGTAATTGATCACAGCAGATTATAATGTGCCTGTCCGAGTAACTATTCACAACAAGTCATTCAACAAGTATATTAATCACCTTTTTGAAATTATTCAAATCAAACAACAAATGTACCACACTCGCTAAGTAATTCATCATAACAAATAGTATGATAAGTGCGTTAAATTTATCGAATAATTGATTATTCTTTCTAAATTATTCAACCAAACCCAACAAATCATACGATAAATATATTATGCTTGTTGAGTAATTGATCACAATAATTCATTTGCTAAGCAATTAATTAATCTCCCTAAATTATCCAAATTACACAGCAAAATATACTGTGCTTATTGAGTAATTGATCACAACAAATCATATAACAAATGCATTGAATTTGTTGATTGATTGATCATTCTTCTTAAAGCATCCATCAATCACTGAATAAATATAAAACACTTCCCACCAGACTAGTTCCCCCAAAAACGTGCATCAAAACTGATTTGGAGGTCCTTGCAAGATTATGGCTTATCTAGAGACTCTAGACAATAACACCACAGTTAACTGCCCCTGAAACTTTACAATGAGAGGCCAACTTTTAGAGAATATCATCTTTCCTGAAGCAATTTCTACATCTTTAACATTTTGCCTCCAGTAATGCTGTAGTTTAAAACATAGACAAAGCCAGCGGTACATTTCTTCCACTTAATTTAAACTGCTCCATTTTACATGCACTGTTGCACACATGTTTGGCACACACATTAGCAGAAACTCAGCTAGACTTGTCTATAAATATTTTAGACAGTCGAATGTATACACCCAACGATACAAATGTATTGATTTTATGAATAAAAAAAAAAAAGAAGCTACATGGACCACGGAACATCAGTTTAAGAACAAACCTCGAGTTAATGTTAAGCATAACATGTCCATGGTTCACCTCAAACTAAGTTCAAACACTACAACTCAAAATTTATGCAATGCCAAGTGCAAGAAAATGTATAACATGTTGTAATTATATTGATCACGGTGTCTTATTTATGTCATGCCTAACGAATCAACTGTATTTCAAGAGAGCGGATACAACAGAATCAGGAAAGAGGTCATTTCTAAAGTATTGATACAACAAAATCCGGCAGTCAAATATATGTGACAAAGCGATGAATGCCGCACATGATTATCGTTTTCTCTTTGCTATCCTCCGAGAATACCTCACTCTGCGTATAAAATTAGTATTCGAATCATGTAGCTTGTCCTCTAAAAACATTCCTGACTGAATTTAGAAAAGCTTATTATCGGGTTCTAGTCTTGACAAATTTGCCTCTAGAAGCCTTCTTTTCCATCTTTTCTCTCTTTTTTCTTGTCTTTTCATCTTCTTCAGCCCCCTGCATCATATCAATGTTGGTGAGACTTGGTCATTGCACCAAAATAACACTCTTTGATGTGTTATCTAGAGAGAGGAAAGAAGAGGAATATCGCAAAAACGAGGTTGAAAAAGTACCTCTGAACCATGCGAGAGAAATCCTCTGACAAGCCCGAATAGTTTATATGCAGCAAATCCTGGGATCTGTATAAAATGTGGACAATCGAATCAATTTGACTTAATAGAAGGATTGAAGCACAGCGCCAATGAGAATATTCTTGTATTAATACATGAGTAGATGGATTTCTCATATTTATTACTTGTCTTACTACTATCTACCACATGTAAATCAACATACCCTTTCACACGTGAAACTTTAATTGAATCCGAGAAATGTGACGAAATGAACTTCATATCAAACTAAACTTGTTGAAGAAAGGGATCACGAAATGAAGAGCTAACCAATCTCGAATGTAATTGCTTAAACGGATACACATCACTCAAAATCACCACATTTAAATATTGTAGGGAACAAAGTTTCTTTATGCAAGTCTAACTACATCGAACCAACATCATTGCTTCGAGCTAAAATTCAGTGACCGCAGAAGTTTAACTGCATATGCGGGCCCTTATTTACTTTCTCTGTTTTTAGTTTCATTTTATTTAATCATTTTGAGAGATAGAGAGAAAGACTCACCACCAAGTATATGTACCAAAATTTTTCAGAAATGATGGAACTGAGCTGGACGAAGCACGTAATGTAGATCACATCGTGCAAATATCTGCAATAAAATGTGGCCGTAAGTAAGACCGAGCTACCTTCATGAAAAACTAATTTGTATGTGGATAAGACCATAAAGCCAAAAGAAATCTTCAAATTAAACCAAAACATGGATATATATACTAGAAAATGCACATACCGAAAATTAGCAAATTGTCATCCAGCACACACAAAGATAAAGAAAGTCTTGCAATTTTACAAGGGTTGGGTTGTGATGCATAAACCATCAAATGTGTGAAAGTAACACATACACAATCTCTAATTAAGCGCTGAATTACCAGAGACGAAGCGAAAATTTATGCCGAGCCAAAATTTACATGTATTTTTTTGAAAATTTTGAATCCCCTAAATCATAAAATGCCCTTAATATTTTATAGGAATTTGACATCGTCCCAAACAAAAAAATTTGGCTCCGAGTTACACTGAACTACTTGAGGATTCTCCCATAAAAAAAAAAACAAAAACAAAAACAAAAACAAAAATTTCAATCTTGGAAACAAGGGACGTACCCACAAATCCCGCCGGTGCTCATATCGAAGCCGCCGTCGAGAAGGTCCCCGTCGTCAGTATAAGTAGGCTTGGCCATGGCAGCAAGCTGCTGGTAAGGAATAACGTAGGCGAGCGAAGTCAAAATCAAGCCTGCCCAGTGCTTCCAGGTGAAGCTCGAGTAGAATACCCCCATCCTTATCACAAGATATATAGCCTGTCGGAAACCAATAAAAAAAATGAAAAATCACCAAAATTGAATCAATTGAGCGATATAAATCAAGAAAATTGAAACCCTAATTTAGCAATTGATTGATTTATGCGTACGTTGGAGGCGAGGATGAGGCGGAGAAGGGTTTTCATGTGGCGGGCGTTTTCCTCTTTGCGCTTCTTGGCTCCTTGATTCGCCATGGCTTCGACACGCCGTCGTCTCCGCGCAGTTCCTGTTGATGATCGGCGGATAGCAAGAGGAGAAAAATAGGGGACTAAACTAAAGTAAACCAAACTACACAGAGGTCTGATTGGAATATGTGGCTTTGGGAAATGACGAATATAGCCCCCGTGTCATCTTAACAATTTTGCCAAGGGTATTATTAGGCTCATTTGGTAACTGCTGGGTACTAATTACTAATTAAAATCAACGGATATCTAGACAAAAACAAGATAATTAGGATCGATGGAATTAATAATAGAATATAAGAATCATAAAACCGCTACCTACCAACTATCAGTGGATCTAACGAGATAAGATACTAAATCACTTAAACAACGTTCATAATTCAAATTCTCGAATTATAAATGAAGCAATTGGTTAATATGATTGCTCCCATAATGACCTCTGTAGTATTCGATCGAATTAATCGAAATCCAATAGCTAAGACCAAAAAAAAAAACCATTATCTAAGCATTATGGATAAAATTGTACTTCAGTTAAGTTATTACAATGGGACTAAGGTTTTGTTTTTATTCACCTTTTTTCTTTTTTTTTTTTTGGGAATAGGAATTTGTCTATTACAATCAGTCGATCCCGTTAATGATCTATTATAGCCAATCAACTATATTAATACTCTGAGGTTATGTTTGATAAGAGTTTATGTATGGAATTGTATGAGTATCCTATCTATAATTATGTTTGATAAATATCTTTTTGGTCATTTATAAAATTCGGATTCGATTTCTTATTCATTAACTTATCGGATAGTCCATCCCACCATAGATGTGTCATGTGTAATCCAATTGCTTTTGATTGTATTGATAGAAATTGTAATTTATTATAAATGATTGTTATCGGCACTCCAAAATTTTTATTGACACTCTCTCTCACTTTCTAATGTTTATCAAGTGATCAATATACCCTTTAATTTTTAAATATTAATGTAATTAGATTTATTGGAAAACAAGCTCTAATAGTCTATAATTCACTTTCGTGTATTCAAAAATACTATTTTTCAGTATCTTCTTTTCGACTTTGATGACAATTTCAAAATATTTATTCAACTTATTATTTTGACAGTGATCTGACAAAATTTTTGTTTTAATATTATTGTCTTTTGTTCAATATTTTGCCTATATTTTATATTATATATTTTCTACTTTTTCCGTCATATTAATTTTAATTACTTGAAAATTGAGGTGACTAATATTTTATAAGATTTAATAGTGATTTTTGAATTGAGGGAGATAATAAAACTTGTGAATACCAAGAGTATCGAGTAAATTTAATATATCTATCATTCTTACAACACATATAACATCAATGAATGTATTTATTTCTTTTTCATACTTTTTATATTATTTTATTAAGTTTTTTGCTCACACTTTAATTTTTGCATACATATATTTGTGTAATATAATTTTTCTCTTTACATGCAAATTGTTCTACTAATGCTGATATAATTTTATTTAGTTATTTATTTATTTTTGCAGGAATAATATATATGGAGCAAATAAGTTGGTGCAAACTATGAATGGGAGATTATGCCCTAAAAATTGTAGTCATGAAACTCATATTTCTTTTCTTTTTCTTTTTCTTTTTCTTTTTCTTATTATTATTATGCAATACGCTTTTTGTTTATTTGAAGTTATATAATGTTGAGGAGAAATAGAATTAGTGAGAATATACAATCTATCTCTTTTTATTTAATATTTTGCACATTTGAATATCAGAAGGATTATACGATATATTTGGCTTTCTTTATCACCTAACTTTTTATATATTTAACTTGTTTTCTTTTATTTCCTAATTTCGTATATATTTTAAAAGTTTCATGCATGACTCGAAAAATTTTGTTAGTAACATATTGATGTGTCATATCTTGTCCTACATTGGTTGGAGACAAGGCACTTGGTTGCCATAAAAGGCGTCAATCATCTTCTTGCCTTGTGAGAGCCCTTTTAAAGGACAAAACGCCCCCGTGGATGATGATCATTCCTGTTCACACCCAGAAGCCTCCCCTGCGAGGTAGTGTTCTGCCTGCCGTGGATACCAACAGGGTTCCTTTGAATCACGGGGAGATTTTGTCCTTTAAAAAAGCCCTCGCAATGTAAGGAGATGATTGATGCCTTTTCTAGCAACCAAGTGCCTCATCTCCAATCGATGTGGGATAAGATATGGCGCATTATAAGCCCCCTAGACGAGGGGCTTAGAGGGCTGAAGCCAACGCCAGCCCCACGGTGGGCGCCAAATGATGATGACCATTTCTGTTCACATCCAGTACCCTCCCCTGCGAGGTATTATCCTGCCTACCGTAGATACCCACTGGGTTCCTTTGAACCACGGGAGGGTTTTGTCCTTTTAAAAGGGTCCTTGCAATGTAAGGAGATGATTGACGCTTTTTATGGCAACTAAGTGTCTCGTCTCCAACCGATGTGGGACAAGATATGACGCATCACATATATTTTGTATTAAGTAAGTAGGACAAAAAAGAAAGTTAAAACAAAACGCTAAAAAGTTCACATTAAAGTTGTAATTTCATGTGTTTTTTATAACCTAAAGGTGAAAATAATTAACAATAAAGATAAGGTTATGTCGTTGAAATTAATAAAAATAGTGTTTTAAAGATGAATGGATAATTTAATTAAGTTTTCAATTCAAAAAATAAAGATGGAGTGTCAATAACAATTTTGAACTGCTAATAACAATTCCCTTTATTATGTTACTTTTAAATTTATATGATGGGCTAAATTTAAGAGGTTTTCATAATTTGCTTCCAATCCATATATATATGGAAAAAAAAAAAGAACACTACCAACATCTTTTGAATGATATCTTACAAAATAATATTTGTTACAAAACAGATTAATGTAATGAATTAATAACATATTTATGATATATGTATCAAATAATTTTATTATCACATATAATCCTATACGTGCTACCAAACACAACCTAAATGAACAACAAACTACTACAATCAATTACCACTAAATAACAAAGAAATACAAACCATTACACGTAGGATGAAATTAGTATCAAACTAAAACAAAACCCACATTCACGAAAAATTGAACCGTTAACCTAAAAAGTTATGAGACCTCTATTTTACCATTGAGGCAAATAATCTTTGTATTTGAATAGAATAAAGAAATAACGAAATTCTAGGAAAAATATGCAATGCAACAAGTAATATCAAAAGTTTTTCTTTCATGTTTTACAACTACACAAAATTATTTTAATTTTATATAACAAGTGCATCGCCAGATTTACGAGTTGTACTTTTCTCGATAGTCCACAAGAATTGTACGCCTGTATTCCAGGATTGTGCACCAAAACCAAAGCAAGCCATTTCGAAGAGAAATAAATAAATTTCAAATATTTTGGACAAATCCAAAGAAGATTTTTCTATATATTCATCTCAAAATATTTTTAGATTTCAATGGACCCATTACCTAATAACTGCCAAAAAGTATAAGTCACAAAAAACCATTTGATTGATTACTTGTCCTAATATAAAACCCAACCATCTATTTTTGCCAAAATGCTAAGTGCTGCGTCCGCGTGTACTTTCACTTTTCATGATTTGATTAGTGCAAATTGTGGTCGCACACAAGTTAGCAATTTATTGCTTTGACCGTAGTGCCTCGCAGTCCATATTTCTCATTATTCAAAAATTTTCCTTCTGTTTTTCATATTCGCGATTTTATCTGTTACATCCCTTTCTCTTTCGTAGTCATTAGATTTGTAGTTTAATAGTGGAATTTTGAATTTGATATTATCGAGATATTAAGTTTAAAGTCTCTTTACTCCTTTCCTTTTCCATTTAGATATGTGCGTGTGTGTCTTTTTTTAATTGATATTTATAAAATATCCTGAATTGCTGTATAAAAAAAAAGAGTAAATTATATTAAATATTTCAATCTTTGAGATATTTTGTATTTTGATACCTAATCTTTACAAATATTCACTTTGGTACTTAACTTTTATTATTTGTGCGCTAATGGTATTTTTTATATTATTTTGGTGGAACATTCCTCAATATTCCACAAAATATGTTCGGATATTCTACAAAGATTCCATCGAAATACCCACAAATAACAAATATTAGGTACCAAAATACATATTTATAAAAATTGAATACCAAAATATAAAACACTTCAAAGTTTGAAGTGCTTAACGTAATTTACGCTAAAAAAAACCCTCTCTCTCTAGTAAATTCTTCCTTTTTGTTTTTTATTTTATTCTTTAAAGGAAAAGCTTTTGTAAATGTTTTTTTTTTTTTTTTGGTTTAACTTCAGGATTAGCACAAAAAGGACCTTTTATTGACACTTCTTTATACTCGTGATTTAGAGCCCTTTTTTGAGATAATAAGCAAATTTTTTAGCAAGATTTTGAGCATTTTTTAGTATGGTATTATAAGTACAAAAAATTACTGACCGATATATTCTGATAATTTTGTTGTCATTGATAAGTTAATGATATGTGTTATGTATTAATTGGGACCTCGTGATTATACTTAAAAAAAGATAAATTTTTCTTTAAATATATTATTAATTTGGCGCTTCATTTTTAGGTATGGAATCCATAAATAACAAAGTTTTGTTTCCCCGCAAGGGAAAACCCCTCAATGAAAATTTAATTTTGTTCTTATTTTTTGATAAATTAAACTTATTTTATTTTTATATTTAGGTTAAGAATTTAAGCGATATATAATGTCGATCCATTCATTCTGTGTTGCTTCACAAGTTAATCACATTATTTTCTTCGAAATTCAATACTTAAAATTTTTATAAGATCTCAAATCTCGATAGAATTGGTCAAAAGAAAATCGAGGGGTATCTTTGTAAGTTCGCCCGGTGGCAACGTCATTAAACACGGCTGCAATCCGAGTCAGGCCAGAATTATTTAATCCTTTTTAATATACGTATAAATTGGGGAAACGAGAAAAAAAAATAAAAAAAAATCCAGCACGCGAAACAAACTCTCAAAAAGAATTGGAGAAGCCCAGATCCCCTATTGCCATCTCCCCAAGATTGCAAAGACTCTCCTGAGATATAGGATTTATCTTTTCCAGAAATATATTATTAATTATAAAAACACCCCACATAAAAGTTTTAATTTTTTTTCTTTATACAATTTTTTTCAATTGTTAATTTCATTCCCTGCAGCTATGTACACAGTGTCTCTGTGTAGATTTTGAGTTATCATGCATGTGAATTATTTCTTTCAGTCTGTGAAAGATCAACTGTCTGCTAAATCTGGGCTTTTTTTTGCTGCACCATTGATCAGGTTTGCTTTTTGACTTTTTTTTCTCGTCCTTAATCTTTTATATGTTTTTTTTTCTTTTTTTTAGTTTTCTTGCATGCAGAATTTTCAATTTTGGGTTTTGTCTCTTGAACTTTGAATCAAATGGTATGGATTTTTGCTTAGATTTAGAATTACCTTAGGTTTTTTTTATTAGTTGGTGGATACTGTGAACTATTGCAATGAAAAAAATGTCCCAGGCAATAAAAACCGAAAAAAGAAAAATAAAAAAGTACAAATCTTGGCTGGTTCATCAATTACATTCTGGGTTATGTTAACTAATTTCCAACTTATTTTTAGATTAAAATTTGTTGTTTATTGAATGGGATAATTAAGAGTGTGTTGTGGGTTTCTTGTGTGTTCCCTGATAATGGGAGGATATCCCAATTCCATTTAAGTCATTTTTGGATTGTTTTCTCTGTGTTGCAGCTTGGTTTAATTCAAGAACTTCTGAGTTTTGAATCTCTGCTGAACATAATTGGACTGAGTTCTGAGTCACTGGAACTTTAGTACAGTTCTTTACTGGAAATGAGGGCAGTTATTCGGGCCGTGAGGCAATTTAGGCCGGCTTGTCGGTATCGAACAAACATCATATATGATGGGTCTGTGAAGAGACAAGATTATTGGTCCAATGCGAATCCCTGCTCTATATACAGCCTATCCAGCAGTGCAGACATTTGTCTATGTAGACATCCGTTGTACATGATCCGCAAAGCCATTTCAATTGATGCAGCTAAAGATACAAATGGAGGTTGTTGGTTTGAAGCATCCAACTTCGTAAATTGGAATTTATATGTAATAATCAATCTACAATTTTTACTGGTTTTGACTTTTAACTAATTCAATGGCAGAACTAGTTGGAGAGGGACCTCTCATGGAGTATGAGCGAAGGGTTGCTGCTGGTGAGCTTTTGGATGGAGATGCCTGCCAGGTATGTTAATTCTTGCACGCTTGCATGAATCTTTTGTTGATTTTATGGTTGACTTGGAACTCTTGATATAAAATTCTGACTTTTGTGTGGATGTAAAGTATATTTGTATTTTGATATGCATACAATGAAATAGGCAAAGTACTTATGATATATGCCTGGGAATGTATGAATTATGAGTTTGCAGCTAGGTACATTGGGGGAGCTTCAGAGACTATATGATGAGCTTGTTGAAAATGCAGAAGCTTGTCGGTTGGATCGATATGCTACTTCTGAGAAAACTGGGAGGTAGATATTTATCAGGTCTCTGTTTCTGGATGTGTTGAATGGACTATGGTTGGCAACATAACCCATGTTTCCATTTCTCTGTTTATCAAGTTTCATTATTTATTTGCTTTATGCAAATACCCTTTTCGCATTCATTAACATTTTTAAAAATCACATTTGTCTGTTTGTAGGAGTAGGTGGTTATGGTCCCGTTTAATACCCCAAAGTTCACATGCTCCCGTTAAAGGACTTTATCTTTATGGAGGAGTAGGCACTGGCAAGACTATGCTGATGGACTTGTTTTTTGATCAGCTGTAAGGATCAAACTTGACTTAAACCTTTTGCAATATTGTGATTGGATTCACACCAATCTGGTATGCCTTGTACATGTTCCCAGACCTAGCAACTGGAGGAAGAAGAGGATCCATTTCCATGACTTTATGCTAAATGTTCACAGCCGTTTGCAAGTATGAATGCTCTCCCAAAGTGCTCCTGTGCAATTCTCAAAATAGATTGTCTTTGAAGTATACTCATCTTGCATCTCTACATCAAGCTACTAGAAAGATTATTTGCGTGGGTTGTTTAGTTTTGCTTTACCTGTCATTGTTTTCTTTCTTTCGGCTTTTTGGGGTGTGGGGGTGTGGGT
>CM047885.1:10402310-10413324 GCA_026212405.1 Petrea volubilis | reverse complement strand
GATTCGAGGCATTCCACGGTCGAGGTAATTCCCTTCCTTTCATGTCCTCGAGCCGGTACGCATTATTTTTTGAAACCTTCACAACTTTGTAAGGTCCCTCCCAGTTAGGGTCTAGCTTTCCCACGTGCTTGGATACTTCAACCCTTTTCAGGACCAAGTCACCGAGTTGGAAATTTCTGGGGCGTACTCCTTTATTATATGCTCGGGCCATGGAGGCTCGATATTTTTGCATCCTCGACCAGGCTGCACCTCTTCTTTCCTCGAGCAAGTTTAGTTCCGAGGCTCGATTCTCCTCATTCTGGACTTGTCGAAGTATGCGACCCGGGCGGTGTCGTGCAATATTTCCGCTGGAATGACCGCCTCGGATCCATACACTAAGGCATACGGGGAGTCTGCCGTTGCTGTTCGAGGGGTGGTGCGATAAGCCCACAAGACCCCCGGCAACTCATCCGCCCATTCTCCCTTAAAAGAACCCAACATAGTTTTGAGGTTTTGGAGAATGATGCGGTTGGTCACTTCCACTTGGCCATTGGCTTGGGGATTCCCCACGGATGTGAACCGCTGCTCGATGCCATGACTCTGACACCACTCCGTTGTGGCTCGACTTTGAAACTGGGTACCATTATCTGATATCAACACTCGAGGGACCCCAAAGCGGCAGATAATATTCTTCCATATGAAGGACCGGATCGAGGCATCGGTTATCTTGGGAACGGCCTCCGCCTCGACCCATTTAGTGAAGTATTCCACGGCCACTATGGCGAATTTTCTTTGGCCTTTTCCTATAGGGAAAGGTCCAACTACATCGATCCCCCACTGATCGAAGGGCCATGAAATCTCCACATTTACCATCTCGGCCGCCGGTTTGTGAGGAAGGTTGGCATAAAGTTGGCACTTCGGGCATTTCCGGGTGTAATCAAATGCATCCCTTAGAATGGTGGGCCAATAAAAACCACTTCTCATAATCTTTTTGGATAATGATCTCCCTCCCGCATGATTCCCACAACTTCCCTCGTGAATAGACTGCATTACTTCCCGGGCCTCCGAGGGGAGGAGACATCTGAGCGGGGGTCCCAGAAAAGATTTCCGAAATAACCTTCCCTCACTATCCAAAGCATATCTCGCACACTGCCTTCTTAGTCTCCTCGATTGGCTTTTGCTAGATATTTCTTCTCCCGACAAAAAAGTGCGGATTTCATCCTGCCAACTGGGTTCGAGGGGCTGGATAGGCAGAATCGAGGTGCCCCCCTCGCGGATTACTGAAGTGTCGAGAGTCTGAAATCTGACTACATGATCCTTCGTGCCTTTCAAGGCACTCGCGAATTTCGACAGAGCGTCTGCGCGCTCATTTTCTTCCCTCGGGATCTGCTCCAGAGTGAAGGATTTGAAACTTTCCTTCATCTTGGAAACATATTCGAGGTACTTTGTCATCGTGGCATCTCGGGCTTCGTATATTCCCCCGATTTGATTGGAAACCAACTGAGAATCGGTGAAGGCTCGGATATGGGAGACTCCCTCTCGTATTGCCAGTTCGAGGCCAGCTATGAGGGCCTCATATTCTGCTTCATTGTTTGTGACAGGAAAATCGAGCCTGATAGCAAATTCCACCACATCACCATTTGGGCTCTGTAAAGTGATCCCACCTCCCCCTCCTTGCACGGTGGATGACCCATCTACATGCAGGAGCCATGGGTCGGTGATAGGCGGGCTTTCTTCCGGCAACCCTACTCTTTCGAGGAGGAAGTCAGCCAACACTTGGGCTTGGATGGCGGTTCTGGGTTGATACAAAATATCAAACTCCCCGAGCTCAATAGCCCACTTGATAAGTCGGCCCGACGTGTTAGGCTTTGAGATGACTTGCCGGAGAGGTTGATCGGTAAGTACCACCATGGAATGTGACTGGAAGTATTGCCTCAGCTTCCTTGCGGAGTGGATGAGGGCCAATGCAAATTTCTCTATCTCCAGGTAGTTCTTTTCTGGCCCTTGCAACACTTTGCTGAGATAATACACCGGTAAATGCTTCCGATCCCGTATTACCACTATTACTGAGCTGACCGCTTCCGGAGATACAGCGAGATACACATATAGCTTTTCCCCTGGGTTCGGTTTTGCTAGCAGAGGTGGGGCGGCCAGATACTCCTTAAGCTCACGCAGGGCTTGCTCGCATTCGGGGGTCCACTGAAAATCAGGAACTTTCCTCAATTTTTTGAAGAAGAGGAGGTTCCTGTCCGCCGACCGAGATATGAATCTATTCAATGATACAATCCGGCCGCAGAGCCTCTGGACGTCCTTGACTGATTTGGGGGACCCGATTTTTTGTAATGCCTCAATTTTCTCTGGATTGGCCTCGATCCCCCTCTCGCTGACCATATAACTCAGAAACTTCCCCCCTCGAACTCCAAACGTGCATTTTGAGGGGTTGAGTTTCAAACCGAACTCCCTTAATACTTGGAAGACCTCTTTAAGATGTTCGAGATGGTCTCTTTCCTCCGGACTCTTAACGATCATGTCGTCTACGTACACTTCGACAATCCGTCCTATCAACTCTTTAAAGATTAGATTCACTAACCTTTGATAGGTCGCCCCCGCATTCTTGAGGCCGAATGGCATAACCAGGAAACAGTAGACCCCCATCTCTACCACAAACGAAGTCTTGGATTGGTCTTCCGGGGCCATAGAGATCTGATAATACCCCTGATAGGCATCCATCATACTCATCATTTCGCAGCCTGCCGTCGAGTCGACAAGCTGATCGATTCGAGGGAGTAGGTAGGGGTCCTTTGGGCATGCCTTGTTGAGGTCCGTGAAGTCATTGCACATCCTCCATTTTCCTTGCCCTTTTGGGACCACTACTACGTTGCACAACCACTCCGGGAAGTATATAGGCATGATATAGCCAGCCTTTGGACCCTCTTCTTCTGCTTAACAGGCTTGAAGGTGGGATCAACATTCAATCGGTGCACAATGACCTAGGGACTTATTCCAGGAAAATCCGAGGGCTGCCATGCAAACACATCCTTGTTCTCTCTTAAGAAGCGAACAAGCATCACCTCCTTAGCTTGATCGAGTTGAGCCCCTATCTTGGTTGTTTTCTCGGGGTTACCAGGCTCCAACTCGATGGTCTTGGATTCTGCGGTGGGCTCGATCCTGCTACCCTCGAGCTTCCTAGTTTTCGTCAGAGGCAGCTCTACCCATCCAGAGTCGCTATCCGAGGTGGCCTCGGGTAATTTCCTTTTCGAGGACCCAGGCTTCATTCCAAGTGAGACTGAGTAGCAGGTCCATGCGTCCACTACATCGCATCTTACCTGTCCAATCCCGGTCTCGGTGGGAAATTTCATCATGAGGTGGTATGTCGAGACCACTGCTCGGAATGCGTTAAGCGCCGGTCGGCCTAGGATTAAATTATAGGCAAAGGGGGCATCCACCACCAGGTAATTCACCATCAAGGTCCGTCGGTGGGGCTCTTTGCCGAGGGATGTTGGCAATTTGATCTGCCCCAGGGGGTGAATCTGGGATCCCCCAAAGCCTACTAGGGGCGTCCTCACCGGCTCCAAATCGATTTTTCCCATGTCCATCTTTTTCAAGGTCGAATAAAATAGGACATTGGCTGAACTTCCGTTGTCGATCAAAGTTTTGGTAACAGCGAAGTTAGCTACGTCAGCCGTTACCACCATAGGATAGTCGGGTTGCTCGATCAGGCCTTCTGGGCTCTGGACAGGGATCCTGTCATTTTCGGTAAACTCGATCGAGCATCCCTCGATAGCGTTAACCTGCTGGGGATAATCCGGATCCTCGAGGGCAAACCGGTCATACCGGAGCTTCCTGCCAACTTTCTTTCGAGAGGATCTGGTATCACCCCCGGCGGGTCCTCCCGCGATCATGAGGATCATGCCCTTTGTGGGGCGATTGCTGCTCAGGGGCCTCTTGCCAGCTCTTTTTGAAGTTTCCGGATGCTTTTGAGGGCTCGCCTTTCTAGGTGACCTCGACCGATCTCGATGAATCGGGGAGGCCTGGCGGTCATAATACTCCAGCTTCTTGACAAATTCCTAGAGCTTCCCGCCACGGATCAGGGCCTCGATCTCGTCTTGTAGGTTATAGCAATCCTCCGTATTGTGCCCAGGTTGCCGATGGTAGGCACAGTATTTTCCACTCCTCCGGGCTTTCCTCCCCTCGGGCATCCTCTTAGGCGTTGAAAACGCGTGGCTCCCGAGGAGTGAAAAGATCTCAGCGGGGGTCTTGGTAAGGGGAGAATACTCTTTGTACTTCCTGACTACCTCCTTCCTTTCCTTGCCTCTTGATTTATCTTCCCGAGGTTTGGTGCTACCTTCTCCTTTAGTCTTGGGCGGGTGCTTTATGAGGTTGAGCTCCTCAACCTCCATGTACTTGGAGGCCAGCTGCTGAATCCCGGCGATGGTGCGGGGGGCCTGCATAATAATGGCCTCCGCACATTTCTCATTTTTTAAAGCTTGATACAGCGCATGCCGTACGAACTCAACCCCCACATCTTCTACTTTGAGGAGCTCGTTGTTAAATCTTTCCATGAATGCACGCAGGCTTTCGTCTTCTCTCTGGACTACCCCATACAGATGAGTATGAGACAGCTTAGTGGACATTTTTGCAGCAAAGTGGTTCAAGAATTTGTCTGCTAACTCTTCATAGGAAGAGATGGACTGTGGCTCCATCTTCTTAAACCACGTAAGGGCGATCCCTTGGAGGGTTGTAGAAAAGAGACGGGCCCACACATGGAGGTTGCTAGTCGCCACCCCCACTACGTCCTCATAATGAGTCAGATGCTCAAGCGGGTCCGTAGTGCCGTCATATCGGGGTAAACTGGTGGGCATGCGTTCATCCGGGGCCAACCGGGACTCGGCAATCTCCAAAATAAATGGAGATCTTTCCAATCGGTGATTGTAAGGAGGGAGTTGTCGTGTTACTTCCACCCTTACGCTCCTATCTCCTTCGCGACGCCTGGACAGGCGGTCTATCTCATCCTGTAGGTCGCTGACTTGTTGGCGCATACGTGCCAGCTCTTTTGGCTCCTCCCCCCTTCGAGGGCGCGGACTATGACCGCCGGACCGGGACCTGGCGGGAGCCCTAGACCCAGCGGGTACATCCATGGCGTTTCGGCCAGGAGGAACCCTTCGAGTGGCTGCATTACCTGATTCAGCGACCTCTTCTCTGGGGTTGTGTCTATGACTCCCTTCACGTGGGGACTGACTCCGGTGGGGCTCATGATGCTCGCGACGGCGAGATACGGCTGGGGGCCCTACCTCATTAGGGGATAGCGATAGCCCCCCGGACAGTAGCCGAACCAGGGTTTGGTTATCGCAGGCCCCCAATAGCTGTCTGACCCGGCTGATGGGGAGGGTGACCGTGTGCTCAACCTATTGCATCCCTGGGGCTTGAGCTGGTGCAAGATCATGAGAGGGTCCTGCCCCCAGCCCGGCGGGTAGAGCGGGTGCAGCAGGTTCCTTTCCTCGGTTTATGACGTTGATGGCCTCCTCTGCCCGTTGAGTCACTTCGGGAGGGTCGCGGTGGCTCCTCTCCGATGTGACGGACATATGAGTTCGCCGCGTGTTCACCATTCTTCTTTGCTTGGAAAAAATCACCTCTTGAACAGGATTAGGCCCTTCCTTCTAGCGCCAAATGATGCGGTCCGGATTTGGTTGGTCCATGTGTCCGAGTACTGCGCACTTCCGTAGTAGTGTTTGCTGGTGGCCCACCTGCTAAAGAGGGAGAAGCACTCGTGAGACTAGCCGGTTTTGCCCCGGCGTAGGCTCTCCGACGCTCAAGTCAGTGGTATGTTCAAGAAGGAGATGAACAGTAATGATATTATCTTGGCTTGTAAGGCAAAGAATATTTCTTACCCCTGAGTGGAGAGCCATGTGGAGCTTTTATATGAGAGTGAGGAGCCTGATGTGACATGATTGGTGGGATCCGGTCACCCTCAGCCCTGTAGCTGTTATAATAAGTGCCTTTTGTCCCCCTTTTTCCAGTCTCTTGGCGGCTACCTTCACTCATCATTAATGAAGGGTCATCCTCGGCATTAAATGGATATCTTGGGCATTTATGACCAAGGATTGTATTTATGACTTGGCATTTAATGGATATCTTGGGCATTTATGACCAAGGGTCATCCACGTCTGATGGGATGGACCCATGTGCCAACGCGATGCAGTAGGTGGCAGCGGGCTGCGTCTGTCAGTAGTCTCCAGCTGTATTTGTCCCGCAAAAATTCCTATCTTGGCAATGGTTAAGTCTGGGATTTGGCCCTCGACGAGGATGTCATCGAGGGCAAGTTCCCCCTTCGAGGGCACCCTTACTAAACTGTTGCAGGATTTTGTAAGGGGAACGGAGCTGGCGTGTGTAGGTGTGCCCTTTCGAGGGCCTTGACGGCTTCGAGGGCAGCAATTCCACACTTAGCAGATTAGTGACTTTTGGGAGATTGTGATGATGTGGCATGGTGAAGTGGCATTTGACTCATCATATACTATTTGTTATGATGAATTACTTAGCGAGTGTGGTACATTGGTTGTTTGATTTGAATAATTTCAAAAAGGTGATTAATATACTTGTTGAATGACTTGGTGTGAATAGTTACTCGGACAGGCACATTATAATCTGCTGTGATCAATTACTCAAGAAACACAATATACTTGCCGATTAATTTGTTGAATTGGCCAAATCAACTCCGGTTAAGAATTTTCCCAAACTTCTCTACAACACCAACGGCAAACAAATACGACCCCAATTTCCCAGCGCCCCCGCCCATGGACAAGTCAGCCACCATCTTCGTCGCCGGCCACCGCGGTCTAGTGGGATCCGCCGTGGTGCGGAAGCTCCGCTCTCTAGGCTACAACAACCTCCTCCTCCGCACCCACGCCGAGCTCGACCTCACCTCCCAATCCTCCGTCGACGCCTTCTTCGCCTCCCACAAACCGCAATACGTCATCCTCGCCGCCGCCAAAGTCGGCGGCATCCACGCGAACAACACCTACCCCGCCGACTTCATCACCATCAATCTCCAAATCGAGACCAACGTCATCTCCTCCGCCTTCAAACACAACACCCAGAAGCTCCTCTTCCTCGGATCCTCCTGCATCTACCCCAAATTCTCCCCGCAACCCATACCCGAATCCGCCCTCCTGACCGGCCCTCTCGAGCCAACCAACGAATGGTACGCCATAGCCAAGATCTCGGGGATCAAGATGTGCCAGGCGTTCCGGATCCAGCACTCCTTCGACGCGATCTCCGCCATGCCCACCAACCTGTACGGGCCCAACGACAACTTCCACCCCGAGAACTCCCACGTGTTGCCCGCATTGCTGCGCAGGTTCCACGAGGCGAAGGCGAGCAATGCCGACAGAGTGGTGGTGTGGGGGAGTGGGAAACCGCTGCGCGAGTTCTTGCACGTCGATGATCTCGCCGATGCGACGGTGTTTTTGATGGAGAATTATAGTGGGTTGGAGCATGTGAATGTGGGGAGTGGGAAGGAGGTGAGCATCAAGGAGCTGGCGGAGCTGGTGAAGGAGGTGGTGGGGTATCGAGGGGAGATTGTTTGGGATTCGACAAAGCCCGATGGCACGCCTAGAAAGCTCATGGATAGCTCCAAGTTACAGGGCTTGGGTTGGAGTCCCAAGATTTCTCTCAAGGATGGACTTGCAGGGACTTATCTATGGTACTTGGAGAATGTTGCTGCCCAGCAACAGCAACAGCAACAGTGATTCAGGTTATCGCGGTTTTTTGCCAATATGTTTGTATTTTCATTGATTTCTTGAACTGGTTTTTGGATTTATGAACTTTGTTCTGTTATAATATATATGATTGTGGATGAGAGGTTCTCCGAATCGGTTATGTAGTAGAATATTTGGTAACAATGTGTTGTTGAATAACTATTCTGTTAGAATTCTATTTGATGCTTGAGTTTGCCTTGTGATGATGCATTTTGATGCTTCAATGAATGTTCTATCAAGCGCATTCTAATCTCTTAAGTTTAGGAACTTTTTAACAAAGAATAAACGATTTAAAGTGTAGTGGGATGGGTATTTTGTTCTCCAAGTTGCTCTTTTTCTAGATAAACAGAATAATCTACTTCACCCTCATTTCACCTTCCCCTTTAAGCGCTTTTGATAAATAGTTCTCTTTCCCCTCTTTTACCAAGTCTTGAATGTGGATATATGCAATTCTGGACAATAAATTGAATATTTGAAGCTAAAATATATCGAAAGAGTGCTTTTCTTGAAAGTTATTCAATCATGAGGGAGCTAAAATGTTCAGCTCCGCTAGCAGGATTATGTCGTAAATTTCATCCCAAATCGCTGAATCAGCCTCCTTTGAAGTTTTGAGTGTTATAACGGAAAGGTGGTTTGCCACTTCTTCGGAAAGTTATATGGATTTATCACACTCCAATTTTCTTCACAACTTTTAACTTTCTCAGAAGCAAACGCAAAAGCAAAAGCAAAAGCGCATATATATATGTAGATCCCGTTAAGCATTCCTGTAATTCTTATAACTTTTGATACAAAGATATAATCAATTATGGTTTTGCTGACAAAATATAATAAGATAGTTGAAGAAATAAATCATGTCTGCAACATACAATCTCACTACTGAATACACACACACACACACACACACACATATGTATATATATGTGTTATCTAACTAATCAGTTTTGTGATAAATCGGAGCAAATAAAGGTAGCTAAACAAAGGTCTGCTCTATTTCCATCCATAGCTCGACTCGCTTTCTTCTATAGCATGGAAATTGTTTTAGCCCAGCATCTTAAATAATACGCCAAATTGTTGAGAGATCTTCAGATCACTTGTAGCTTCTGGTTAACATTGTGACGATAGATCACCTTCGATCAACACAGCCAATTTCCCAGCTTAAAAGTCTGTCAAGAGAAGACGTAAAGCAATGAACAACAATGTCTAGAACCCCATGTTCGTTTTTCAAGAGAAAGAGCGATGCTTTTTCAGTTACCTGATAGTGCTCTCATGGATTGGGGATATATTTATCCCTACATGAGTGCCATTTTCTGTACAGGGAAACAAACAAGGTCATCATCTCTTTGCTTTCCAGTTTCAACAGTTAAATATTAATCTACTCTCAAGCAGGAAAAACAATTAACTAGTCAGTGAACCCAAAGTACTTATGAAGCAGAGAAGCACATAAAGCAGCACAAGCAATATTAGTAGAAGAAGCATATCTAAATAACACAATCAGAGAAATTGGATGCCAACAAAAGTAACGTCTAGAAAGTTCATCTATTTCATGGTAACGATGGAAAATTAATGTCTCGTATGAGAATTTCAAGCAGGTTCAAGCATTTTCTTAACTGTGATTTTAATTATAAACAACTAATTTTTGGCGCCCTGCTCACACAATCAAAAAAGATAAAGAAAAGATCTGTGAGACACTAATGCACACAATGCCATACAAAACTTGATACTGTCTTAGTTTTGTACTATAGGAGTATATAAAAAGCATTATCCTGTTTCTTATCCCAACGTATGCTTGAGCCAATTGGAGTGACAAACTTTCGCGCAATCAGCTATAGAAAGACCAATTCCAATAGGATTAGTTGGCTATTTTTGGAACACATTATAGCGAACCTGAAAATTATTACCCCATGTATGCGGTATTCTATCTCGGTGGTAATCTTACCTCCTCGAGTATATTTCTAAGCTTATTTATAGTTCTGATCATGGACATGCAATGGACAGTTCAAGATGCAGAAACACATTCTACACATTTTATACGCTTTGTCATCACAACTTCAAGAGTGAAATAAAATGAACCAAATGACAATTGCATTTGAATTGGCTATGGCAAAAGCCTTTTCCAATGAAAATATGTTTATTAAAAAGAATGTAGGCCACTCTGCTTGAATTAGGCAGCAATTATATAAATTTATTTGTTTGCCTAAGGAATAACAGAGGCGCCGGGTACTTTTGTGAACCCATAAAAGTGAAAACAATTGATTTGATATAGCAAGAAATGGTACACAATACTACACAAAGCTGGCATTATATAGACATATTTCTCTGGTAAAGAATAATGACTTCCAAACAAAACCTGCTTATCATTGACCAGGTGTAAATGTCAAATAAGTCATACAGCATAAAGGCCAATTGCTGTTGTCCTTACGAAAATTAAATGACTCAAATATATGGGACTGGATAGCACTGTAAAATAACTAATTTAAAGAAGAAGATAGTAGGTTGCACCTTAAGAAAGCACTGCCCGGATTGATGTATTAATAATCGTCGGCATCAGAGTAGTTCCCATCGCTATATTGGTCATAAATCTGATATGCTCCATCACTTGGGTTGGCATCTTGCATTTCATCACCACCAGCACCACCAAAGGGGAAACTACCGAAAAGCTCCTGTAGATAGTCTTTTGAGATGTTTTCATGGTCCATATCTAAGTGAGGTATAGGATATAGCTAATTTGGTGTGCTTCAAAATGTTTACGTGGTTTGTGAAAACATATTTTTGGTAATTTCCACTTAGCTTGGTCCATATCTAAGTGAGCTATAGGATATAGCTAATTTGCTTTCACTTAGCTAGTCAATCATTTTATTCAATCTAAGTGTCTGCAGAACTTTGAGAATAAGATGACAGGGAGAACAAAGAAAATGAATTATTAACATTCACAAATCATTTTACTCATTTGGGAGAAAGACAAAAAGGTACAGAAGAATAGAGGTAAAAACTAGACCATGTTGCAGGATACATGAATCAGGTAGAGGGAAATTCCTGCCATGATCAACCTGGGAAACAAATGCTCAAACGTTAGGGAGTGATGGCCAATGTAATCCAGACACATGACCAATATTGAAAACGAACTAAATATTTATTCACCAGATTGAGTGACTCATCTGCATCCATGTCCTCTCCAATATTGTCATCCTCCATTTCATCATCATCATCATCCTCATACTCAACTGCCTCATTAGTCTCTTTGTCTTCACTTTCTAAAACTTCTGCAACATGAAAGCATAAAA
>CM047885.1:10382577-10401810 GCA_026212405.1 Petrea volubilis | reverse complement strand
TTGCAGACACCCGAAGTGGAGTAAATTCTTCATCTTTTTGTTTTTTTTTTTTCTCTCCTAGTAAACTTTATTTTTCTAGTTGTTTTTTCTTCTTCTGAGAGGGTGTTCAAATAGGAAGCGAAAGGTCCCTCTAATGTACGCGTATATTCGAAATAATAAAAAATTGATACTAAAGATCATGGTTTCGTTGGCACGATGCCTTTCCCCTTCAATTGTAAATTAAATGTTTGATATTAATTAGTAACTAATAATAGACAAGTAATCTTGTGAATATCAATTTCAATATATCCGCCATAATTATCATAGGTAATAAATCATATATTTTCAGAACGTTGTTATAAGAAGATCTTCAACAACATACGTCAGCCATATTATGTTAGTACTTATAAAATGTAGCTCATTTCTACCTTTAGAAACAAAATCCCATAAAATCAATGTTTTATATATTGAGGAGAGTGGATTTTAATTCAGGTAATAAATCATACATTTTCAGAATGCAGTTACAATGAGATTTTGAAACAGCCATTCTGTGATAAATGATAATTCGTTTTGAATTTTATCCTTTTGATACCTATGTTCGTCGTTTTACTATATCCTCAATTGTTGCCCGATTGTTTGGGCCTATGAGTGTCAGTTTTGTGTTCACGATGGCCATAACCCAATGAGATATGGGCTGACCAGTTACTGCAAATAAAATTGGACCGCTTGTAAAACGAATAAAATATTAAAATTGGACACGTATTATCCTAATATTTAATTAGTGAAGTACAAACGATTATATTGATCAATTAAGGTTATCACATTTGATAAATATTTAAGACGATATAATTACAAAATACCCTCATGTAAAACATTTACAGATAATTAACACCCACTTCATTAGAATTCATGCATCAGTTTTGAGTGACGTCATCTAATTTGTAGATAAAATACCAATTATGTTTTTGTTCCTCAACATGGCACATTTTCATTCCCATGGAATATTCGAATTTAATGGAGGGTTGTATGTTGTAGATATAACTTAAAGTGGTTAGACGTAATTGAATTTTTTGACAAGATTCTAATTATAGTAAGAACAATGTACCCGTTAAAAATAAAAGACTGCAAACAATTGAAACTAAGTTATTTAAACTTAATAATAAATTTACTCACCATAACTTTGAAAAATAATTACTTAGAGAATTATATACATTTATAATTAATATTCTAAACAAGGAAAACAAACAATAATATGAAATTTTGTCATTATATGAAGAACAATTATTTCATAATATATTACAAAAATAAATATTTGAATCTAAAATTTAGATTCACATAGAATAAAGGCAAATTACAAATGGCCCCTGAATGTACTGTTTAAAATCACTTTAATTCCCCGTCTTTAAATTGTAACGTTTCAATCCATCACGTTTTAATTGTATTTCAGTTAGTACTTCAATTTTTCATTAGGGGAAAATTGTCAATCAACATTCACATTTCACTGTTGTCCTTCAATAATATATATATATATATATATATATATACATATATATTGACTTTAATTCTTAAAATTTATTTTGCACAATGTTGCTCAAAAACTATTTTCCTCTCTTATTTCATACGCCTTATAAATACCCACCTAGGCTACCTTTTTCTTCACTAAAAAATATTTCGAGCTTCTTGCAAAGGACTTTCATTAATTGAGAATTCAACTTTTTCTTATAATTTAAATTATTTTTGATTTTCATATAAATGTTCTCGAATCAAGCAAATATAATTGAGAGTGATAAGATTTTGATTTAGGTAATAAATCATAGATTTTGAGAGTGTGGATTACATGAAGATTTCGGACAACATACCTCAGCCATATTGTGTTTATAAATTTTAACTTAGTAAATAAAATCTCACCGATTTCTTTTCTTCTCCCTGCCCTTTGCTGATATTAATCTTTACATATTGATGAGAATGATAAGATTTTGATTTAGGAAATAAATCATATATTTTCGAGATGTGGTTACATTCAAATTTTGAAGTTATATGCAACCATATTGAAAAAAAATGCCTCATACACCGAGTGTGAAACACTCACAAGTGCAAATAAAAACATGTCAATATTGAGTCTCACATTATGCTATCCCATATTATTCCATTGTATTGCATGTGAGATCGTCTATTGCAAACTGTATTCCATCTCTTATTTCATTCATGAATATACTTTAAGTATAAGATCACATCCCAAGAGTATAATTAAAAAAATGAATGTATACGTATGACATTATATATATTATGAAATAGGAAATGAAATACCATTTTGCAATAGGAGATCTTATTCATGTCGTATTGTGTGATAATTTTTGCTTTTCATATTTGAACTATATTGTTGGGATTTTAGCGTAATAAACACACACATACACAATCAAATATAAATGAGAAATGAAAGAAAATTAACACAAGAATTTATGTTGATTGCCAGAATTAGCTTACATCAATCAGCAAGTCAGAGAGAAAATTTGACTATAATAAAAACGTATTTTACAGTCTTTTTTGTTTGTCTCACTCAAAATCCATGAGCGTCTCATATATATAACTCCGAAAGTGAGTTGAAAATATGAGCCCAAAAATAAAAATTCACTTGGAATTGCACCGCGGGGCTCTGAGGTCTAGTCATAATTTGAAATTACCAAAATTCAAGCCAAATGAGCAATATAATTCATTTTCATTTAAATTTCGCCATTTTGAGCCTATATTTGGTCCTTCTAGTATGTTCTCAATTGGTATAAATTTGAATTGGGCCTATCGCTAAAGGTGTTCGTTTGTGTTCAAGTTGGGCCATATTGGGCTAACCAGCGAAATTAGTGGAATTGGACCGAGCTGTTAAAACGAAAATATTGACGAGTGTCAGTTGCAAACTTGCAACTTTTTGACACTTCTACAGGACTAGCACGGTTTAGGTTTATGAAAAATAATGGATACTTCAAATTTCGTTTCAGCTTTAGGATAATGTATATCATGATCATGTTATATATTTAATTTTTTTATTTCTTGTTATAAATATTTGATAAAAGAAGCTCAAATGTTCGAAATTACTATTTCCACATGCAGAGACTGACACGGACAAAATTTTTAGCTCTTACCACACAACAGCAATTTTAAAGCATATCAAGCTGGGATTGCTTTTTGTTATTATTTATTGTTATTACTATTTTTAAATGAAAAGGATTGATGGGGAAAGGCGACCCAAAGCTATGAAATTCAATTTGAACCAACTCAATTTTCTTTTAACAACTAATAATATATGATATTTTACATGAAATATTAATTAATAGCATATAATAGCAACCTTGACCCCTTATTAAAATTGTCCAAAAATTTATACTTGAGCCTTTTTTAAAAATCCAAAACAAATAAGTTCAATACTAAAATTTCATAATAAAAAGTAAAAGATTAAAAAATAGTCGAAGTTGTCTTGAGATTAAGGTTATAAAATATTTTTGCATGAGATTTGGTTAACTTTTGACCTTAATGAATTAAAATCCTAGAGATGCCACCGTTGATGGAGTTTCGTAACACATAATTAATCTTTTTTTATTGAAGAGTGAAAACACATCACATCAAGAATCAATCTTATGTCATTTTGATATGATTTATCTTGATGTGTTTGTAGAATCATTAGAGGGTCAAACTCTTATCTTAAGACCTAAAATTAGATCAATAAATTCTGGATGCTAGATTTATAAGAAAAAAGCATGTTCAAAAAATTGTCTGATTTTGTGATACTATTTTTTACGCCCACAAGTGATATATCTGGGAGTACGTAGCACCTTATATACATGTCTGTTTGCTCTAATTTTCATTGTCCCAACCCACGATATGCGTCTAAACACTTGTGCAAAGTCTCAATTATTTCTCAGACGGTCCAAAAAACTACATAATTCTGTGATACTACCCCTTACGTCCAGGAGCAATATATCAATGTGTCCGTTACACCTTCTGTACATATCCGTTTGCTCTAATTTTTTGCGTGTCACCACATGATATGCATTTAAATATGTGTGTGAAGTTTCAACAATCTCTCAGACGGTCCAAAAACTACCCAATTATGTGATACTACCCCTTATGCCCACGAGCGATTTGTTTGGTATCCGTAGCACCTTCTGTAGATATTTATTCACTCTAGTATTTTATGTGTCACCCCACAATATACATCTGAACACGGTTTAAAAGTTTCAATGATGTCTCAAACGGTCTAGAAAACTGTCTGATTATGTGATACTAGCCCTTGAGCCCATGAGTGATATATCCGGGGGACCATCGCACCTTCTGTAAATGTTTATTCGCTCTAATATTCTGTGTGCCACCCCATGATATGCATATAAACATGTGTGCAAAGTTTTAACCATTTCTCAGACGGTTTAGAAAACTACCCGATTCTGCAATACTACCTCTTACACCCATAACCGATATATTCGGGGGTCCATGGCACTACCTGTAGATGCCCGTTCGCTCTAATTTTCTAGGTAACACCATACAATATGCATCTGAACACGGGTACAAAGTTTCAACAATTCTCAGAAGATTCAGAAAACTACCCGACTCTGTGATACTACCCCTTAGGCCCACAATCGATATAATTGAGGGTCCGTAGTACCATCTGTAGATATCCGATCACTCTAATTTTTTGTGTACCACCCCATGATATGCTTTGGAACACGTGTGTAAAGTTTCAATGATTTCTCAGACGGTCCTCAAAATTGCCCGATTCTGTGATACTACCCCTTACGCCCACAAACGATATATCCGAGGGTCTACATCACCATCTGTAAATATCTGTGCCATGCCAAGATATGCATCTGAACACTTGTGCAAAGTTTCAACCATGTCTCAGACGGTCCAGATCACTGCTCGGTTCTACAATATTATCCCTTACGCCCGCGAGTGATATATTAAGAGCTCTATAGCACCTTCTGTAGATGTTCGTTCACTCTAATTTTTTATGTGTTACCACAACACATGCATCTAAATACGTGTGTAAAGTTTCAATCATTTATCAGACGGACTAGCTAATTGTCCGATTATGCGATGGTACCCCTTACCCCTTCGTAACACCTTCTGATATTATGTAGATGTCCGTTCTTTTTAATATTATGTGTGTCACCCCACGATATGTATCTAAACACGTGTTCAAGGTTTCAACCATTTTTCAAATGGTCAAGAAAATGACCTAATTCTATGATACTACCCTTCATGCCCACGAGCGATATATCCGGGGGTATGTAGCAATATTCTGTAGATGTCCGTTCGCTCTAATTTTTTGTGTGCCACCTCCACAAGATGCATATAAACACGTGTTTATTTTTTTCAACAATATCTAAGACAGTCCAAAAAGTTGCCCAATTCTGCAATACTACTCATTACGCCCATAAGTGATATATTCAGGGGTTAGTAGCATCTTTTGTAGATGTCCGTTCGCTCTATTTTTTTGTGTGCCACCTAACGGCATACGTCTGAACACGTGTGCAAAGTTTCAATGATTTCTCAAATGATCTGGAAAATTGCCCGATTCTATAATAATACCCCTTATGCTAAACGAGCGATATATCTGGGGGTCGGTAGCAATTTATGTACATGTCCATTCGCTTTAGTTTTTGTGTTGCACCCCAAGATATAGGTCTGAACATGTGCATAGACTTTCAACAATTTTTAGATGGTCCAGAGAACTGCTCAATTATGTGATACTACCATTCAAGCCCACGAGCGATATATCTGAGGGTCCGTAGCACCTTTTGTGGAAGTCCATTCGCTTTAATTTTTTATCAACCACCCCAAGATATGCATCAGAACACATGTGCAAAGTTTACACCATTTCTCAAATGGTCCAGAACACTGTCCGATTTTGTGATACCATCATTTACGCCCACGATCGATATATCCGGGGGTCCATAGCACCTTCTATACATGTACGTTCGCTCTAATTTTTTGTGAGCCACCACACAATATGAGTTTGAACATGTGTGCAAAGTTTCAATGATTTTTCAAACGGTCTAGAAAACTGTCTGATTTTGTGATACTAGCCCTTACGCCCACGATTGATATATCTGGGGGTCTGTAGCGCATTCTGTAGATGTTCGTTCGGTCTAATATTTTATGTGCCACCCCACGATATGCACCTGAATACATGTGCAAAGCTTTAACCATTTCTCAGACGGTCCAGAACATTGCTCGATTCTGCGATACTACCTTTTACGCCCACGAACGATATATTCGGTGGTTCGTAACTTCTTCTGTAGATGTTCGTTTGTTCTAATTTTGTATGTGCCACTGCATAATTCATATACAAAATTTTAGCCATTTCTCAGAATGTTAGAAAATTGCCCAATTCTGTGATACTACCTCTTACGCCCACAAGCGATATATTCGGGGGTCCGTAGCACCTTTTGTAGTTGTTCGTTTGCTCTAATTTTTTGTATGCCATCCCATGATATGTATCTGAACAAATGTGCAAAGTTTCAACAATCTCTCAGACGATCCAGAAAACTGCTTGATTCTGCGATACTACCCTTTACGCCCCGTAACACCTTTTGTAGATATCCGTTCACTCTCATTTTTTGTGTGCTACTCCACAATATGTTCATGAACACGTGTGCAAAGTATCAATGATTTCTCAAATGGTCCAAAAAATTGTCCGATTCTGTGGTACTACTTGCGGGAAAACATTTCTGCAAAGATTTTGTGGGTTTCTAACGTGTTGGGATGATGCTCGAAGCCTTGATTTTTAATGCCAACAAGAGTCATGAATTGTATATTGGGTGGCATGGAACACCTTCTGTAAAGGTCAATTTGCCTAACTTTTTGTGTGCCACATCACAATATAAAACCAAACATTTGTGTAAAGTTTCAACAATTAATAAGACAATCGATTGGCTGATTCGCGAAGTTATATTCACATGATTTTTTTCATTTATTTGCGATCACTTGTTGCAGCTTTTCTTTATTATGCGTAGGTCCCATGCCGAGGACTTAGTGAAATATTCTCATTTATTCCCCCAAAAAACTTAAAAGAGTACTATCGACATACAATTTGCGAAGGTTTGATACCATGATTGCACAAATTCAAATATTAAACCAAAGTGCAAACAACCTAAACATTGGATTGCTTAACGCATTTTCCCTATATTATATACATAAAATTGTGTAAATATTTAATCGCTATTATTTTGTATAACTAACTAAACATAGAAATCCATTCTTTACTCGTTGCACTATATCAATCATAGGAATGTCATATTGATACCATTCATTTCTCATCCTTATTCCATTACAAAATTCATTTCTTTTTCACATAAATCATTTCTAACATACCAATTATTCACTGAGGTTTTGAAAGTATTTGGTTGTATTACATTTAAATCGTCACAATTCATTATTATTTTCTTTTTATTATTCTTTGTTTATATTTTTCAAACATCTTTTTCTTCAACCGTCATGAGTTCGCCCACACTATCACACCGTCAATCACCCAAATTTTAGAATTCGAATCATGAGTTTTATTTTCTAGCCCAATTTGAGTGGCAAAAAGTGGAGTTAGTGTATAAATATTTGGACTTCTTTTGTAGATCTTTGTTGTATGCTTAAATGAGGGTAATTACTCATTTTATGACCGGTGACTGCCGTTTGAATTTTGACGACGAGGATTTTGATTATGTCGAAATCGCCCCTGTAATCAATCTAAATTTCACACGCATAACAAGCCTGACCAATGTCGTTGTACACGCAAAACCATACGGTATGCGTGGGTTTGAAACGTCCGTTAGATCCATCGCATTGGTATTCTATTTTA
The DNA here is from genome assembly GCA_026212405.1 of Petrea volubilis. Lineage (NCBI taxonomy): Eukaryota > Viridiplantae > Streptophyta > Magnoliopsida > Lamiales > Verbenaceae > Petrea > Petrea volubilis. The sequence continues at coordinate 10,393,994 of CM047885.1, read as the reverse complement.
GCCGCAGGGCATAGCTTAAATGCGAAATAGCAGTCACCAGAAAAAGGAGGAGATGCGCAGAAAAGGGAACAATTAAAAAGTGGGTAAAAAGATGAGCATATTGGGATGCTATGCTGCATGATTGACGAATCATCTCTAGTTGTATCAATCAGAAGCAGTGGGTTGGTGAATTATAAGGTATTAAGATTTATTTCAATCGAGAGAATTTGAACGGCGGACAAAAGAAGAATGGGTTGGGAAGCGGAGCACTCAAAGCGGATTCTGGCGTCATGGTTAATCGGTGGGCTGGTAATAGGAGTGTCGTTGGTAGGTCTTCGCATTTCTTTACCGCAGTATAAGAAGAAAAAGAGGCCGATAAGGGTGTACATGGATGGGTGTTTCGACATGATGCATTACGGCCATTGCAATGCCCTTCGCCAGGCCCGAGCCCTCGGCGACCAATTAGTCGTCGGCGTTGTCAGCGATGCCGAAATAACTGTTAACAAAGGCCCCCCAGTTACTCCTCTTAACGAGAGGTCTATGCTCTTCTCGAATTCCTCGATCCCCATATCTTCTCTCATGCCATATTTATCTTTAATCTGCGTTTGCTGTATAATGTTTAGATGCTTTGGCTTTATGCTGTTCCCAATCCATTACCGATCTCAAAAATCTTGACATACTGTACTTGCCTGATTTCGACGTTTTTGCTCTGTGCTTGGGTTGGTCCGTCACCTGCATCATGCAAGTACTTTAACTTGAAATGCATATTTCATGCCATAGATACTTTGTCGCTGCTAGCAAAGGCCTGAAATCCACATTCGTGCTGTCCCCGAATAGGAAAATTTTAGCCCCCCACCCCGCACATCTGCAATGCAAAAAAAGTACCATTCTTTTTTATATTACGATGCTCCACGGTTGGTTGAATCGGATACATATTCTTTTAAATGTTGATTGTTTCAAGTGCACAGATGTAGAGGAAGGTGTATCTTTACTGCGAACAGTTTTAGTTTTATCCTAGTTATGAGTTTTTTATACTAGTAATACCGTATAAAGTACTTGTCTATTTTTCGTAGTCAAGTATATATTATTAATTGATTTCACTGGGTTCTACAAAAGACTACAATGAATCTTTTCTGAAGCACAAGTTCCCTTCTTTGCTGTTATTTCTCCTGTAGGATGATCATGGTTGGTGCTGTGAAATGGGTGCATGAGGTCATTCCTGATGCTCCATATGCCATCACGGAAGATTTCATGAGAAAGCTATTTGATGAGTACAATATTGATTACATTATCCACGGGGATGACCCGTGCGTTCTTCCAGATGGGACTGATGCTTATGCCCTTGCTAAGAAGGCTGGCCGTTACAAACAGATAAAGCGCACTGAAGGGGTATCAAGCACTGACATTGTTGGTTTGTACTTGCAACTTTTGTTCTTTTAACTTTATGCTATAGGAAAGCTATGGCTTCCCCCTTCTGAAAAAGTTGTTTTTGCTTATCTGAGTACAAATTGATGGTTTATTTTACTTTTCGTGCTATTCATTGAAAAGAAAAATTGGTGTCCTAGAGTTGTCACATCATCAACCATCACCATTGCCACCTACATTCAGAATCAGAATTCATAATTCTATTTCTTTTTGGCTCAATTCTTAACCTAAAAGCTTTTACGGGCGAAGGTTTGAAATCTAATGTTGCTTGCTTATTGTCTTGAAACTGAAATACTAATTCTGCTGTTATGTACACTAGGCCGTATGCTTCTCTGTGTGAGAGAGAGGTCAACCGGGGATAGCCATAACCACTCATCTCTTCAACGGCAATTCAGCCATGGTCACAGACACAAATCTGAAGATGGTGGCTCTGGTAGTGGAACACGGATATCTCATTTTCTACCAACATCTCGTAGGATTGTCCAATTCTCCAATAGCAAGGTGCATATGTCAAATTTTGGGGAAGTCACTTCTTATTTTGACAAATTCCTTCGAGCACACCAATTAAATTATCATTAATCATTCATCCTTTATTCCCACCCCTCACTTCTATGTGTGGGTTTACCCGTGTCTGGGACATGAACAAACTGGTCAGTTTTCTGATGTCGGTCAAATCTTTTCATATGCATGGACCTTTTCATGTTATGTTGTTAACCGCCACGCAGCTCCGTCCCCATCTTAGATGCTGCACAAACACATATTTGCTGTGATGATTTGTTGGGTTAGGAACTTGTTTTGCTAAAAGGGACCCAGGGAACTCTCAGGAATCAGAAACTTAGTGCTGCTTGTGGGGATTATTGCAAGAACCAACCTACCTAGGAAAAGAGTACTAAAAATTTTGAAAAAAGAAATCTCATGAATAAAAATGTGTGATATCTGCCCCACTAATCACCACCGAGTTGCAAGTTCTGCACACTGGGTTGGTTTGGCATAATGATTGAGAAGGATGCTTCTACACCATTTTTGCTTCTCCATTATGACTTTATTTTGCATTCAATCCAAGCATGGGATTCTGCCTCGTATGGAAGGATGGGTTACTGATCGTTTTTCCTCATAAAGCAGTAACTTCTCCATTTTATCTTGTTTGTATTTTGAATATCAATAATGGTATTTAGATATTTCAGTTGCCGAATAGCTTTGAGATTTATGTTTGCATCTTGCAGGGGCCTGGACCTGACGCTCGTATAGTTTACATTGATGGTGCATTTGATCTTTTCCACGCTGGACATGTGGAGGTGCGCGTGATGATTCTATCTGGTTTTATTTGAAGTGGATTTATTAATTCATATGATCTCTTAGTATAATTTATGCTCTACAGCATAGGCCTCATTGTTAGATTTTAATGTCTGTTACTAATGGCTACTTATTGACCTTTTGCAGTTATATCTTATATTATTATCTTTTGTTTCATGTTGCAATCTCTCTCGAGTTATTTGCAGCATTTATTAATAATATACTGATGAAAGTGTACTTCATTTGCCCACTTTCTGTTTGCTTACATACGTGCTCAGGTAATTATTTGTTTGGTTTATACAGATACTGAGGCTTGCCCGGGGGCTTGGTGATTTTCTTCTTGTAGGCATCCATACAGATCAAACTGTCAGGTGTAATTTTTATGTTCACCATTCCCTTATGATCGTCTTTTTTAACAGATTCACTTATAATCACACAATTTTTATGTTTTCCACCATTCACTTGTCAGGTTGTTATGTTTCTTTTTCCTCTGTAAGAGCCTGAAAATTGATGATCTTTATCCACTCTAAGAGACCAAACAATAATTCCTTACAATTCGCTCATCCGTTCTATAATAATGTTTCGGATGGAATGTTTATTGGTTGGTGATCTTTACAAAGTGAAGCATATTGCTGCCACAACAAGCTGTATAAAGAATACATTTTACTTTTTTTATCTTTAGCATGGAAGGAAGAATTCTACTGAAGGAGAGACGGTGTAGAAAAACAATGTGGTAAATATTGTCGTAATATGTTAGTTTGAACTCTAAACAATTTGACTCCTGTAGGAGGAGATGAATGGACTGAATCAAATGCTTCCAATTTAGAACCTTTAAGAAAAAACCAAAAGGGAAACATAATTCTCCTTCACTTTCTTGTTTCTGATATAGACATGGAGGTTGTGCTTAAGAACACCACGGTAGATTTATGATTGGTCCGTGTCACAGAAAGATGAAATTGGAAAATGGTGTTTTGGATCTCAATGACTCAAGTGGTTAATTGCTTGCCTATCCACACATTCAAATATGGGACGGGGAATGCATAGGAGTGTTAAACAATAATTGTTATGATACAATTGATTAAGAGAGTGTTTGGCTGAGCTTATAAGCTCCTAAAAATATCTTATAAGCTGTTTGGGAGTTTATAAGCTCCTTAAAAATGTTTATCAGGAGCTTATAAGCTCCAAAAAAAAAAGTAAGCTCCCCTAACTTTTTTTCAAATAGCTTATAAGCTGTCTAATGCTACAAGATAAAATAATATAAATATACTTATATTTTTTCAATATTACATTTCTACTATCTCAAAAAATATTTATTTACATGAAATTAATTTTATTTTATTTTTTTCAATCATCATCACACTTAGAAAACATATAAGCTCTAATTTTTACCAAACAAAATTGTAACTTATAAGCTTCAAAAATATCTTATAAGCTACAGGGTCTTATTTTATCAAACACTTTACGAACTTAATTTTAAAATAAGATGTCAAAGCTTATAAGCTCCAAAAACATCTTATAAGATTTACGAACTTATAAGCTCTTTAAAATAAGTTTAGCCAAACACTCTCTAAAATAAATCGCTCAATGTGAAAGAGCGCCAATGTCCTATTTAACGAATCTTATCTACTAGCATTATTATTAGCTCTTTCATTATGGCCAGCCATTATGAGTTAAACAATTTGTTAGTCAATTCCATATTTGTGACATACATTAATATGTTTCCAAAATCTTGAGTACTGTGTTGAAAGAAGTATTTAGAAAGTGTTTTCCTGTCTCAATGGAGGAGGCTGACCTGATATTTGTGAAGAATAACGCCTAATACAATCTTACAAATATACTCTCTCGTAATACTGCACTCCCCTTATGTCGTACCATGGATATCATGATTTGTTTCAGAATAAGAAACTCACAAATTCCCTGATAATTCGCCAACTAATCAACTATTTTGATCAGTGCATGTGGGACACAAAATCAACTTATGCGATAATGCCCCTGCACAAAGTGGAATGTCTATATGTTTTGTCCTCTCATGAAGCATTTGGTTTCAGGTCATATTGACATTAACCTTGTTATCATGAATTAACTTCATGGGACGAGAATGTTCAAGTCAAAGTGTTTTCAATGTAAACAAGCTCTGCCCAAGCTTGTCCAGCTTGAGCTTCTTTGTATGCTCTGCCTATGTATAAATGTTTGCATGCTCCCCAGTGGGGTCAAGAGTTTTGTTTTACTACTTTTATACTTTAAAATATACTAAAACAGTGAATAATGATAGTATTGGTATTTCTTGTAATACTAAATGACTTTTGAAGTTGACACATTGTCCTGGATCCTACCCGAGCCAAATTTAGTATAAGTGGTTACTCCAAAATACATTCTTTGTTTGGTTTATCATCATAAGGAGGCACTCTTCAACTTTAAATGATGTGAATGATGTCAATGGCCAAGATAGAATGGTTGCAACTCTGACTGTTGAGAGATGGCAGCATGAATGTGATGAAATGAGAAACAATTCTGGAAAACCCTAATATTTACTTTATGAGGCGGTTTTGTTGCTGGGATCATTTGATCTGGACCCTGTTGCTATCCCTAGTTGTGGTCCTGCAAGTTTATTCTTATTAGTGTTTGAGGTGGCTGGTGTGGAGTAGAGCTGGATATTGAATTGTTAGTAATGTTTGGGCCTAACATACTAGGTGAATACAATTTTTGTTGTGTTTACACAGTTGATGGTGTCGAATGGTGCAAATGTAAAACGTCTTAATAGATTGGAAATTGACTCACGGGTTTTAAATAAAAGAATTGACTCATGTGTAAACAGAAACGATTTACACCATGCATTATTAGTAAACACCTGCACTCACTTTAGAAATGTTTAGTTTGAATTTAGACTATTCTAAGTATCACGTACATGGCATCGTTCAATTAGAAATGTGAGCCTTTCATTACCGTTATTTTAAGATATCCTAAACTGAAAAATCTTGATACACATAAATGTTATGTTCCCCACTTCAATCCCCCCCCCCCCCCAAACACACACACGCACGCACAAGCCCCAACAAAAGAAAAAAAGAAATAAATAGTTGAATAAAAACATCCGACATAGCCTCATCCCAGCTATGCTGCATCCTAAAATTTAAAGAATTGTCATATGGTGTATTTGTATCATGTCAAATCTATATTTCTGCAATATGAATGAATAGCTTGGTCAACTGTAAGAGTTTCAACAATGCCGTTAGACAAAATATCTCTCTGTTGTGAGCTTTAGTAATAAGAAGGATTGTATTATATTTATGAATTTTTGAGGCGGATATTTACATTTTTCCTGTATGATGTCTATTGCAGTCAACATAGGGGTGCTCACCGTCCAATTATGAATCTCCATGAAAGAAGCTTGAGTGTTTTGGCTTGCCGATATGCAGATGAGGTAATAATTGGTGCTCCATGGGAGGTCTCAAAAGATATGGTGAGTATGAACTCTCATGTTTGTGATACTTAGCTTTCCACATGAATATGTTTTTCCAAAGAAGCCCGACTTGGGTTGGGCTTGGGTCTAGTCTTGCAAAAATATGCTTAAAGGCGGGAAAAATACCCATAAAAAGTTTATCAAGAGGTTCCTAAATGAGAAAATTATATATGATCGTGTCAAAGACGACTATGACCAATGAATAATCACAAAACATACAAAATTACAATTATGTCCTTAAATGATTAAAAATAAAAAATTCCCGACATATCTCAAACGACAGTAAATGACATATAGACATGTAAGTTCTGATTTGCACGGAGCATATCATAGGCATTCTGATATAGGCCATGGGGCAAAAAAAAATAAAAATAAAAATTCCCACATAAACTCAGTATTCATTCTCGAGTAAGTAGAATTGTTAAGGATCCCCATAAGTTGTATACCAGCAATTGTCAGGCGGTTGCGATACGTAATTTGGTAGTTTATTAGTCAATTACAACGAATGCTTCTGGAACAAAGTAATTTAAAGAGTTTCTCTGGATTGTAATCAGATGTAGCTTGATGTTTAATTCTCAGTTACATCCTTCGCATTGTCGGTACTATTTCCTTTTATTACTGTGATTGAATATTTTCATATGATCATGTAGGGCATGCTTCCTTCTCATCTCAGTATACTAAAAAGTATCTCTAGTGATTTAATACGAGCAGTGTGACCTGCGTATTGTCTTATGGCTCAAATCTAAGTAACAAACATGAACTGTTTATGTTGGATTTAACAGTTCGAATGCTGTTGATCTTGCTTACCTCTTAGATTCTCTATATTTAATGACATTTCGTTTCACTATGCCTGGTTTTCATGTCATAATTATATGTCTAGGATTGAAAACAAATGCTTTAATAGGTATTAACCTTGCCAAATGTCGTTTACTTTTTGTACATTTTAATTCATTGCTGCAGATAACAACCTTCAACATCTCTTTGGTTGTGCATGGAACTGTGGCTGAGGATAACGACTTCCAGAAGGTCCTTATGTTACAATTTTAATAATCTTAGTACATTTATCTATTAATGCCAAATGGTTAAGTACATCTTCTGATTTTTTAGGCAGGAGCTTCCAAATGGTTACTTAGATTCTCTAAGTTTATAGGAGAAGTGGAAGTTACAAAATGCTTAATTACATTTGCTAATTTTGTAGGAGAAGCATAATCCATACGCTGTTCCAATCAGCATGGGTATCTTTAAGCTGTTAGAAAGTCCTCTGGACATAACAACTAGCACTATTATAAAGAGGATTGTATCAAATCACGAGGCATACCAGGTTTTACTCTGTTATTGTTTTAATAGTTGAAACGTCAAACTAGTGTTCTCTTTACTTAAGCACCCCTACTTGGGACTTTATTGGGCAAAAAATTGACTAAATAGCTCTTGGGTGCAGAAACGAAATGAGAGAAAAGGTGAAAGTGAGAGAAGGTATTATGAAGGTAAAACTTATGTATCTGGTGATTGATCGACATGGGACTCTTGGAGGTAACTGCATGACACCTATACTTGTAACTAATTGCACTTGAAGTGTATTCTAGCAGGTTGATATTGGTCTAGTTTTATTTTCAGGTCGCACAGGAGTTGGTGACGTGATGCTTTGTGAAGAGGAGAGTTGTGTTACTATTACATTTTCTGTATTTGTTTGGAATTTGGAATTTGGAATTTGGAATGTGGTTAGCATCTGCAGAACAAAAAAAACATTAGCTTGACATTAAGCAGATGACAGTGTATTTAACTTTTCATTATTTCCTTAGAAGTATGCCTTAAAGATGAACAATAGGCAGCAGATAGTTTGCAGTAAAATATAAGGGGAAACGGATGACTTCAAAATTTTGTTTTGTTTAAGAAAGCACCTTTGTTGTGCCTGTGTGATCGTGTTCGTGTTCTATTTGTGTGTCACTTTTAGTTATTCATGTCGTCATATTCCTTGTATTTCTTTATTTCTCTTACTCTTTTACGTTCCCTGATTTTATATTTTTTACTGATTGTGATTAAATCCAATCAGTTTGCATCGTTTTGGAAAAACATGGAACTTGTGTTACGAAGTACCGAAGAAGTGCTGTTGAGGATCTAAGGTGAAGAGACTGGACATCTTATATATTTTGACTTTTGAGTAGTAATCATGAATAATATTATTATAATACATTCAATAATGGTGATTAAATTATTTAGTTTGTTTGAGATTTTGAATGGACAAAATTCATTAGTCGTGATTGAAAAAGAAACTTAAAAGAAGTTATGAATAACATTTAATCCACAATAATAAAAAATTATTTAAAGAAATATTAAAAGGTGTTTACTGTTATAAATCTAAATCCTTAGGTATTAGATCTTTCAATCCCGACCAAACTAAAGATTGTCTGTCACCTGAAAAAAGGCGCATGTAAAGCATTGAACGGAAGCAGATTATGAGATGCATCCAATAGATCAAACAAAACTATGAACCTCCACTTAAGACTGACTGTAACAACACTCCAGATTGCAAATTTGATTCGAAACAAACATCACCCAACGCAACAGTATTTTCCTTACATCAACAATTGACGAGCTTGCAGTCACCATTATGAGATAGGTCTAGTATAAAGCAGCCAATCCACCACCAGCCTCAAACAAGAAAGGACGGGTAGGCACATTAACACATACACATGCCATCATACAGGAACTTTTCTCATCTAACTCGGCATGCTGCAGGTCCACCTGGGGAGCAATTTGGATTGGAAGACCGACAACCGACACCAGTTCCCACAGTCCCAGCAAATCTGCGATGCATCCGGTAATCTGGAATCCTTCCTGTGACAAATGGACTGCCACTACATAGTAGAGTAGGAGTCGAAGATGACGAAGAAGAGACTTCATTACTACCATTGGATTGCAATGGTTCCAAAGTCTCAACCACATCACTCATCAAGGGTCTAGCTTTTGGGTTTTGGCTAAGACAATAGTATGCCAAACTGCAAGCTTTTTGAGCTGCTCTGAGCGAGTACTGATTCTCTAATCTAGGGTCTATGATCTGCAGCATTTTTCTCTTGTCATTTAGCTTTGGTCGGGCCCAATCTACTAGACTTTGTTCCTTGCTTGGCCTCGTCTTGTCCACAGACTTCCTTCCGGTCAACAGCTCCAGAAGAACTACTCCAAAGCTGTAGACATCACTCCTGGCAGTAAGGTGCCCTGTGCATCTCATGCAAACATCAATTAGATAAGCAAAAACATAATGCACATCCAAACTCACTTTTAAAGCATAAAGAAAACCACAAATTCGCAACTGCTAAATCTATATAGATGGATGATAATGCAAATGGGCATCCAATATATGGACGTGTACTAAAGAGAACATATTTATCCTGGTATCCACACTATCCCAGATAAATTTTCATTGTATGACACATTAATCAACTAGAAAGCACTGTTTAACAGTGATAAGCTATTAACAACACGATTCTTCTTAGTTAACCTGTTGTTGAATATCTAAAGAATGCCATCTTGGAAAGTTTATGTCGGCCTGAAGTGTGGGGTGAATCTAAGGTAAGCAATGCAAAGAAATTTCTCTATTTCATTTCAAGTTGCTGAGTCTTTCTCATACCTGACAACATTTTGATAGTTTATTAGCAATAACAACAACAGAGCAACAAACGGAAAGTAAATCATAAATAAATTGTTTTTCTTTTCAAAATCATAGTGTTGAATTGCAGAGAAACTTACTCTTTATATAGCTCATCAGACACAACCAGCTGAACAAAATTTACAAGAGCATAATCTACAAAGATAATTGAATTAAGAGATGCACTAGAAAGGAAATGGAACAACATATTTCATTGTATTGCTGAAGGAATTCACAGAATAATATACAAGCAAAGGTGACAGACCAAACAAGAAAAACCAATTCAAACTTGTAATCACTAGATACATGCACATGAGCAGTTCATACTTAGAATGAGTGCAAGCTAAATGTAGTATTCCTGAATATAGCCTTTCACCTCAGGAATTATTCTATAAGATTGAAGAGTGAAAAAACAAAAAGATCTCAACTTTGCAACAATGCAACTTCATATAAAATAACCGTCAACACATTATCTATCTAAATGGGTGTTTATCCTATGAATCTTCACACCAGTGGAAGTAGCTATGCTCTAAATTGATGCCAATGCTTGCATTAATGAAAAGATCCTGCGACATCAAGCATGCCCTCTCACTATGTGTGCAAACATGTGCTTCAATAGGGGTTTCTTTCTTTCTTTCTTTCTCTCCTTTTTTCATTCATTTTTTTAAATTTATGAAGGACAGGGGGTGGGGAGTAGTAAGCGTTGCAGGAGCAAGAGGAATTTTGGTACACCAGCTGAGGAGCCACTTTACCTGGTTAGGTTCCAAATCTCTATCACTAGTTGGAGATTTCTTTTGATACTCATCTCAATCATTGAATTCCAAGAAATATGAATACCATGATTCTGACTCTTAAAAGATTCAGATTTCTTGTAGAGTAACAACTAAATGTCAAAACTCAAGACAATTGTTAAGAAGGGCCCAGTTCATCTGTACTACAAAATCCTTCAGCTACATTAGCTCTGTAGGTGGGGATCTACTCACAACAGTTGTATACAAGAAGATATTTTAGTCCAAGGCAACTAATTTGATTTTAACCCATACCAGTCATGACATATTCAGGAGCAGCATAACCATAAGTACCCATAACTCGAGTTGATACATGGGTCTCATCACCTTGTGGCCCTGCCTTTGCAAGCCCAAAATCAGATAGCTTGGCCATATAATCCTGTGAAAAGAGGATTTGCAGACTATAAGACGCAAAAACTTCTTCGTTGAAAAACAACAGATTGAAAAACATAGTGATGATAGGTAAGACTCTGTTACTGGTACTATTAACAACTTGCTCAATTATTGACGTCCAAACAAACCCTTGAAAGAAATAGGTCACAATACGATCGACGCATCCAATGCCTGCTTCATACCAGGGGTGGTGCAAGAGAGAGAAAGAGACATTTCAATGAATAGTTCTAGTCACATAATTTACCGAGTCCAGCAGAATATTTGAAGTCTTGAAGTCCCTGTAGATAACAGGCCTTTCAGCATTATGAAGGAAAGCAAGCCCTTTAGCTGCCCCAAAAGCAATCATCATCCTTGTTGACCAAGATAATGGAACAGTCGCTTCTAGATGCCTCAGAAAATTCCAGGTCAAATTGTAGTCAGTAAAAGATTAGAACAT
>CM047885.1:10357077-10382077 GCA_026212405.1 Petrea volubilis | reverse complement strand
ATGTTAACTGGTAATCATGAGATAAGACAACCAAGTGGCTCAATTAACAAAGACAGGATTAGTCCTTTCTTAAATCTGTAGACACGTCGATGACCATGATTCTTTGTGATCGTTCGCATCGGGGAGAGATTCTTTTGTGTACAATTACAGGTACATTTCAAAATTAAATTAATTCAATAAGTGCAGTTTAAATAACACAACTTTTCATTGTCAAATTATAAAAATTCATATCAAATCACAGACCAATTAAGTAAAGCTTTTTAGAGTTTGGATCAAACACTACTTGAATCCGCAAATCAGAATCTTAGGGACCTACAATTTTTTTTTAATACAATCAATTCAAATATATTATAAATGTCAATTGAAATGTCACATACGCACGCACCAACTCAGAAAAGAAAAGGTTAAAACAAAATAGGTTCAAACATAAGACCTCAATGGTATTAATTTCGAACTCCCAACCTGAGCTACAACTTTGGTGACTTGTGGACCTATAGTTAAAGTTAAAGAGCAAAATTAAAAGGAAATTACTGATAATTATCGAGGTATACACTGAGATTAACAGACAAAAACATTTTACATAACCTGGTAATTTTAAATTCAAACATGCCCCAATTCATTTGTTCAGACGCAAATAAAAAACATTTATCACATAATTAATATTAATTCGACCGAGCAAGTTAGAATTTTGCAGAAGCTAATTTACAATATAGACCACATCCCTGACAAACTTTGGGGCTTAATTAAAGGCACTCACTGTTGCACACTTTTTTTTTTGGGGGTTTAATTACCGGCAACCGGCTGTTGTGGACAGTAAACCAGATCGCTGAGCCGTTGTTTGAGTTTCTCATGCCACAGAACACGGCCCGGTCCACTTCTTTTGACCTCAACCACCACCAGCTCCTCCGTTAACCGGTTAATCTCCACCATGACAACGCATTCCCAATTTTGCCCATGCAATCTCACCCTCATTCCCTTCTTTGCCACCCTCATACCCTCCTCCTCCGCCACCGCATCAATCAGTTCAATTATCCTCTCCGGTGACTCCGCCGACGCGAATATTTCAGAATCGACGCGATCTCCGCCGTTACCGAACAAACCGGACAGATCCGCACCGGGGGAATATGATATCAAATCGAACGCGTTCAAATAACGCGACGTCTCTTCTTTGAACTCGAACTCTCCGTCGACGGCCGGGGGCTTAATCTCCTTGTAACCCTTCTTGAACCAGGGGTCGTTGAGGATCTCGTGGACCGTGATCCGCGTATCCGGGTTCGGGTCGAGTATCCGGCCCAAAAACCTCTTCAAATCGGGCGAGGTCCACTTGGGGCACCGAAACTCGCCTCTGTAGATCTTTCTATACATCGCCATCAAGTTCGTGTCGTTGAATGGTAAATAGCCCGCGTTCAGTACGTACAAAATGACTCCGCAGGACCAGACATCAACCTTGGCTCCATCGTAGCCTTTTTTGCCGAGGATCTCCGGCGCCACGTAAGCAGGGGTTCCGCACAGTGTGTGGAGCAGGCCGTCGGATCGGATCTGATCCGTGACGGCGCTGAGGCCGAAATCGGTGATTTTCAATTCCCAATTCTCGTCCAGGAGCAGATTTTCCGGCTTCAGATCGCGGTGGAACACGCCGTGAGAGTGGCAGTAATCGACGGCGGAGATTAGCTGCTGGAAGTATTTGCGGCTCAGATCATCGCTGAATCTGCCCTTGGCGACCTTCGTGAACAGCTCGCCGCCCTTGGCGAACTCCATGACGAAGTAGATCTTGGTCTTGGTGGCGAGGACCTCGTCGAGGCGCACGATGTTGGGGTGGCGCAGCCGGCGCATGATAAGGACCTCCCGCTTAACGTTCGCGGCGAGGTTTCCTCTCAGGATACGGCGCTTGTTGATGGATTTGATCGCTACGCTCTGACCGGTGCGGAGATCGCGCGCGTGGTAGACCTTCGCGAAGGCTCCGTAGCCGAGGAGCTTCCCGAGCTCGTACTTTTTGAAGAGATTGAGGCTGAGCTCCTCCGCAGGGACGTCGCCGCTGCCACCGGCGGCCGCCGCCGCCGCCGCCGCCGCTCCGGTAGGCAGTGGATTCCCGTCTTCATTGGTGATGATCTCTGGCATAATTTGTTCCAGAGATTTGAATAACTCCTCTCCGATGTCTGCCCGTGTTGCATTAATCGATCGAGCAAATTCAAAATTTGCTCTATTTTCTGAAAATGCAAAGCCGCAGCTTCGAACTCAGAAATTGAAAATGGGTCAAAATTTGATCAGCCCTGGACGAACAATCACTGAGGCAACAATCACGAACAATTTCAGGAAAAAAAAAAACACGAAAATCAACTCTTATTATTTTTTTGGTTATCTCTCTTTTTCTTCAAGGTTTATGATGAAAACTGTTGAGAATCACGGGCAAGCGAAGCTAATGATTATACAAGAAAGCTATAAAGATTTGCAAAATGAATTACGATAGCATTGAAGCTGTGAAATGATAATGAGGGAGAAAAATGGAGTTATGCGAGAATGGGTAAAGTGGTGAGAGTGGATGATGAATTGATGATGGGGCTTGGCTAGCGGGATGCTTTGGGGCTGCATATTTATCTATTAAAGGATTTTCTAGGAGACCTACGTCTTTCAACTTGCTCTCTTTTGTATTTTGTTTTTTTTTAAGATGATGTCATTAAAATTACAATGTCGGGAAAAAAAAATGTTTTTTGTGTGCTAATACTAAATTAGTTGTATATATGAACTCGAAGTCTTGCGACTGCCGACCGCACACGCGTCTACTTGTTTCTATCACACTCAACCATACAAAGGTTTCCATCGACAAATTTTAAAGATAAAAAAACGAGTGGCTATTATCCCTTTTTTTTTCTCTTTATTTCTTTTTTTTTTATGAAATTTTGGGGTTGGCTTTTTATAATTTATCTTGAGGGGAACCAAGTATTTGTATTTTGCTTCATTAATGTGATGGAAAAAGAGTTTAGACGTGTTTGAAACCAAATTATGGCATTAAGTCATTTAATGCCTTATACATGTAGGTTTCATATAAGATGATTTTTTATGATCATTTGGTTCAAAATTAGTAGTATTACGAGAATTACAAGTTAAAAAATTATCGTTTGATTTATTTTTGGTAATTATTTATATAAATGTTGAATTATCAAAATAACCCTGATTGAAAAACTTATATGACTTTTCTCTAAAGGGCAATATCAGTAATTTCATATCAAATTTCAGGGATAATCTAGTCAATGTACATTATATTTTTGTAATGCAAGATCGTAATGCCACTTAAACACCTCTTGTAAAAATTACATAATATCCATTTTTTGAAATTTGCAATTCAGTTTGGATTACAAGTCATCTTGGCTCATAAGCAATTTCAAGCCCAATCAAATATAAATTACAGATATTACCAAGAGCCATAATGCTTTTAATGTTGGAATCAAACACCTGCTTTGAATGATAATGCGTTATTGCAATCTCGTACCTAGCTAATGTGTTCCTGTTTTTTTTTTTTCCTTTTCCTTTGGGGGTTGAAAAGTAGGATAGGAAATAGTGCTTTCTTCCTTGCGTAAATAATTGCCATGATATATAATATCTTACAACAATCTACATTCTAACATCAAGTAATTGCTAATAATATACAATCAATAAATTTCCTATGAATCTACATTAGAATAAAATCTAGATACTTCTAATGTTCCATGAATTTGAACGAGAATAAAGCTTATATACATTTAATGTACGTTGACATAATAAATTCTAATGTAATATGTGGTGCAAATAATAAATATATGATGATTCTCTTTTCTAAGAATTTAAACTTTTAGATGAAGTAGTTATTAAAATAGTATCAGAGCAAGGTGCACCTTAAAACTTTTAGATGTGTTATAATCGCATAGTTTCCCATTTATGAAAAGGAATTTCATGTGCAAAACTTGACACAAAAAAGAAGTTTGTTGCACATGCGGGGCATGTTGGAAATAATAAATGTTTGATAATTTGCATATCTAAGAGTTTTAACTTTTAGATGAGGCGGTCATTTAACAATACGAAAATAAAAAATCATCTAATGTTTTTCCTCAAGTTGGAGCATATAGACGTAAACATTTTATAATGTACATATAAAAAGTTTATACAAATAATGAACCACATAATGATATAATACAATCCATAAGGAGGCAAATAACAATATAAAAAGTATATACATCTCATTAATTAATTTATTTTTTCTTGGTCCCCTCAATTTAGGGGTCATATATCAATAAAACTTTTATTTTATCTCAAAATTTGATATGAAATAGAAAATTAATAATTATATGACTCACATAAAAAAAGGTTAAAAAATAAATAAACACCATTATAACCATGTAATTATATCTCAAAATAATAAGTATTATCTGTGCCAATATTATATCTCATAGAAAAATAATAATTACATGAATCATGGGAATACACACATATATACATATATAATATCATAACGAAAAAAGAAATCTAATATCAAAAGTTAAAAAATAAAATCACGTTTATGTACCAATAAAAAAATAAACATTAAGGGTAGTAATTGGGTGATTTCCAAGCACTTTGGAGCCGAAATAAAAAATAAAAGAAATTTTGATGAAAAAAAGTGTAAATAAGATGAAGATAACTAAAAATAAATTAGAGGAAGTAAGAATTGGGCAAAAAAGAATAAAAAATTCCTAAAATATAATATTAAAAGAAGAAGAAAAACTACCAAATCCTTTGGGGGGAAAATTCCACATAGTGTAAAATAACAACTGTAGTAAAATAAACAAAAACGAAAATAAGTGAAAATTAGATATATCAACTTTTACCAAATAGATTTTTATAGAAAAAAAAAAAGAAAGAAGAAGAAAAATACAACCCTAAAAAATGAAAATAGGTGAAAATATTAGATGTGTCAACTTTACCAAATAGATTTTTATACAACAAAAAAAAAAAGAAAAAAAGAAGAAGAATACAAACAAATAAATTCATATAAATTTTTAAAACACAAAAATATCAAATACAATAAACCTTAAATGAACTAATGATAAAGTAAAAAAAAAAGGCAAATTAAGTGAAAATCAAAAACACAAATCTATAAATAAGAATTTATATCCAATATGAATAATTCCACAATATGAACATAAAATGGTGCTAAAGTACTTGAAAGATATAGAATGATACTGAAATTTAAAAAAAAAAAATTCTAAAACTATGAGAAACAAATAGTAATAGGATAAAAAAGATAAAACAAGTCATAAAGTTGAATAAACAATAAGAAAAAAAATAGTAAAAATATAGGAAAAGACGACAATTCAAGATCAATAAAAAATAAAATTACATACCTATAAAATCAAAAGCAGAAAAAGAGTGGATGACAAGTGAGGGAAAATAGAATTTTGTGCATTGTTGAGGAATTATAATGGAATTGAAGAAGTCATATTAAGGCTGTTTTGAATTGTGAGGGGGAAGAGAAAGAGGAAAGAAACTACATTTTTTGGGAAAAACTTATAGATTAATTAATAATTAATACACATCAAGAGACCTAATGGATTCAAATTTTGAATTTTTAGGAAACCAAGATACTTCATTAGATAATTAATGACAATTTTTTTTGATTAAAAAATTCAAAATTCTAAAAAATTAGGATTTGGTCAAAATTAAAAGATTTTAGGTTAAATGTCTTTCTCAAATATATATAATAGTATAGATATGTTACAATTATCTAGTTCCTAAAGTCAAGTAATTGCTATCATATAAAATTATAGAATAAAGCTTAAATACATTTAATGTCTTATAAATCTGCACTAGAATAAAGTTTAATTCCGTTTAATATACAATAAATCTTCATCTAATATGAAAATAAAAGATCATCCAATTTATTTTATTTTATTTATCTTTGATCCATCCAAAAGTGAACGGAACCAATTATTTGTATTATGGTTGCATTTTGTGATGGAAAAAGAGTTTGACTCTAATTAAAGTTGAACTGAAGTTGGAATTGACAAATAACTGCCCACAAATTGTGTTGGCAGTTAAAAAAAAAAAGGGTTCTAACAAGTTTCGTACAAATGTACTGTAATAATAGTCCCGACAATTTGCTGTTTCTTCCACGAAATTTCGCCCATTTATGCAAAACAACATTGCACCTTTCACCTTCACCTTTTTTTTTTTTTTTGGGATAATTGTACCTTTCACATCTTATGGCTTTGAACAATAAAAAAGATACAGTTAGAAAAATAAAATGATGTTCCTCATGATTGGCCCTTGTTGCTTCAACTTGCATTCAAGAAAATTCAGACACATGCTTTAAGGGGAAGACACTATTTTTAGCTTTACCAACAAGGTTGATTTTGGTTACCAAAAAAAAAAAACCAAGGTTGATTTTGAGTACTATTGGCAGTGGGAGATACGCTGGATTTGAATGTGTGGATTAAATGAACCCAATAACAATCTCTAAATTCCAAAGCGATTGAGACCAGATTAAATGGCAATAAAAGCGTATTAAAGTGGCTTAGAAAAAGAAAAAGTGCGTTGTGCTTTTTACTGTTCATTCATCATATTATAAATATATATACTGTGCATATATATATATATATATATATATTATTATTAGGACGAATTACATCTACCTCCCCTCAAGTTTGACAAAATTACAATTCAATCCATGATTTTTTGTAAATTACAATAAATCCCCTGTGGTATGAAATAATTACAAGTGATGGACGAAAAGTGCATAAAGTTCGTTTTGCCCTTTATTTTTTGCTGATATTAAATAGGACAAATTACATCTACTTCCCCTGCAGTTTGGTGAAATTACAATTTAACCTATATTTTTTTGTGTATATTACAATAACCCCCTGTGATATGTAACAATTACAAGTGATAAATGAAAAATGTATAAAACCTACTCTAGCCCACAATTGACCTCACCAACGTGTTTCCCATGTCGAAAAGTTTAAGACCCGCTTCAAGTTCACCAAAAAACTTATCGGAAAATACAGCAATTTTTTCAATATTATTACTTTTAGCCCCACAAAGATGTAATACATAATATACAACCCCAAATATTTTATATATATTACAAAAAAATCCCTCAAGGGTACTATCGGAACTTTACATACAAAAACTAACGGAACCCTAACGGTCATAAACAGTTGGGGTAAATTATTAGACGGATATACCACAGGGGGTCTATTGTAATTTGCAAAAAATCGTGGGTTGAATTGTAATTTCGCCAAACCTCAGGGGAGGTAGATATAATTCGTCCTATTTATTATTATGAACTTTTAAGTAATACGTACGTTATAGTATTGAGATTTTGAATTTGAACCCTCTTACTTTTTGTGATTTCCAATTGGGTGAGTGCGGGAGTATGTATAATATACCGATTGATATTTATGAAATATTTCGAATTGGAACAAAAAGGCAATTTTACTTTATATATGGAACAAAGTGAATAATGAACGAAATATAAAAATAAGATGAAAGCTAAAAGGAAAAAACTATAGAAATACATTTGAGACGTAAGAGAATTACAGTAGAACAAACACTATATGTGACAACTCATAGTTAAATTAATTTGTTCCATTATTGCTGACAAAATATTTAAGTTCACAAACTATCTCTACATATAAAAAGACTTGTACCGACAGCATGTGTACCAGATAACAAGACGAAAGACAGAGAATAAAAGCAGCCATGTGATAACTGATCGATCGTACAATTACGAGATATTTTCTTGAGAGCTTACCACCGACTCATATTTTATTTTTTTTTTGGTTTATTTGTTTGGTAGGAACTAATATTACAAACTTAGATGCTTTTGCTTGTTGCGCGTATCTCTCAGTTTTTACTTTTTTGTGACCGATATATAATCGAACAAGGGAGCGCCGTAGAAGAAACAGGTTGCCAAAAGTGAACAAGATAAAATGTGAATTTTCAGATTGAAACATTAATTTATGGTGCCAATAGGGGGGAATTTGAATTCGGATTCGATTTGATTGAATCTAATTAATTATGCAGTAAGTTTTAGGAAGTATTTGCAAAAGATTTAGTTGCTTTTGGAGAAATTGGAATTATAAAAAAAGTTGAAAAAAAATTTGAATAGTAAAAATAGACAGTGTTTGAAAAAAAAAGTTGGAATATTTGAAAAAAAATAAATTTGAAAAGTGCTTCAATATGATACATTCAACTTGCTTGCAATTACAAGAATACCAAGAAACATGAAAAAATAATTGGTTTATAGCTGCTTCCTGCTTTTAGCTTTTTTTGGCTAAAAAAGAGCAAAAGTTAATCTAGCAAATATTACTCTACTGCTTAAAAACTAAGAAAAATATAGAAGTGCTTTTATCAAGTCATTGCAAACACCCCCTTAATACACTCATCATGTGATGGGTAATTCTTATTAAATTTTGTACCAATCACAAGATGCATGAGAAACACTTGTCACGTGATTACTCTCAGTGTGGTTGAACGTAATGGGCAAAAATTTTATAAATTGTACACTAATCACATAACAAATATAAAATATTCACTACATTATTAATTTCGATGTAACTAAATTCGGTAAGGACAAGAATTTCTCAACCAATACATATTAAGACCTATGGAAAAAAAAAATTTGTGAGTCTTCGTCAGCGCTAATAGTACAGGACCTATGTCTGTCGCATTTAATTAGAGAAAATGAAGCTTGTCGAGGTACAATATGGACATATAGCCGTGATTTGGAGAGCTACACACATTTTCTCAAACAGCACCATTTATTAATTACATATTGTCACAAAACAATGGCCTCAAAACAACATGAACCTCTCATATATACACACATTAGTTTTGTATTTAGGAATAAAATTTGTAGCCTCATAAAATATCTAACCAATAAAATTATACCAACCTTTCAAACTTATCTGAATTTCATCGTATTAATGTCCTTTTCAATTATTATTGGTAGCTTCAACACAGAAATATTTGTCCAATTACTTTGGTAATTATAATGAGTAATAATGCATTAACATGCAACAATTATGTGCTAACTAATATTTATGGTTATTAATCAATATTTACAGGGGTGAAATCTATCAGTTGGTAAACAAAATCCAACTTAGCACATAACAAAATAAAATTTTCCATTATTCATTGTTCTTAAATTTTTTCTTTTAATCAAAGAACTGATTATCCGCATTTCAACGAGTCCCCACTATTTTTTACAAGAGATCACGCACTATTTAAAAATTATATTTACCCAATAGGAATTTTACACATCTATTGCAAGTTTTAAAAGCTAGCAGGCCCAAGAAAATAATTTTCTACTACACAAACGTGCATTATTTATTTATATATATCATGTGTATTTTATATGCAGTTAAGATAAAAAGAGAGATAGAGAGAGAGATTATTTAAACTTTTTTTTCATATTATAAGTCACAAAAAAAAAAAATATAGGGGTTTGGATAAAGATATGCATAATAATTCATATATAGAAGCCAAATTCAAATTTCCAAGAGTTGGATGAGAAAATGTAGGTAGCGATGGTGAAGTGTGAAAGGTCTTTTTTTTATAGACAAGGCAATCAGCAGAGCTAAATTATTATGTACCCAACACGTATTACTAGTATTTATACCGAATGTATAAACTTTTTTAGCACTTGTCGATCAATTAGATGAATTGCTTCCGCCCAATAAATATTGGCTACTTGGCCCATACCATCCAAAAGATGTGTACCATATTTCACTCTTACTATGATTAAATAATTGGGTTGATAATGTATAGACGAGGCCGGCACTCCACACGTGTCTTTGTCCATATAAAAGTTAGACATTGTTACATACATACTTAATTACGCCATCATTAGTCTTTTTGTGAACATGGATAATTGGATATATATATATATATGTATGTATATACATCTATATTATTATATATTTAAAGGAGATCTTTTGATTATAATATGTAATTTTGATCAAACTCTCAATTCTTATAATTTTGAATTATTTATAATAAATTATTTGATTGATTGATATTAATTGTAAAATATTTAATTCTCTATCCTAATCATTAAAACCCCCTAATTATCCATAATAATATTTTTAATACTTTCTATACTCTATCTCTCCCTCTCTCATAAAAAATTAATAGTAGCTTTCAATAAAAACATATATATAAAAAAACTTCTAATGAAAATATTTTGTAATACTATCAAATTAGTTATGATTTAAAAAATGTTAGTAATGTAAATATCAACATAATGTCCTTATGGTAAATTTCATCTTAAAATTTAAAAACAAATGCATTCAATTAAAATTTATATAACTCAAACTTGAAAAAATGTCTTTTAATATGATATGTCATATTCCAAATCAAATTATAATTTTAAAAGGATTAAAAAATTAAAAAGTGGATACAATATTATCAACGATATATTATTTCATCTTTTTTATTTCTATCATTTCTTTGTATACAATTTAACACTATATAAAAGTTTTATTATCCAACATTTTTTTTTTCATTGTTGTATCTTTCATTTTTAATTTTTTTGGTATTAAATTATCGACATATTCTAATTTTATTTATTTATTGTTCTTTACTTCCTAATGAACCTATTTTATTTATTTATTTATTTTTATTTATATAATTTAATCCTATATGTATATTATATAAAGTTTACATCTAATACATCAGTCTTTGACCAAAATCATCTAATAAGCTACAAAATAGTTTTGCTAGCGGTCTTAGATTGTAATTTGGTTAATTTTGATCTTTCAAATTTTTGAATTTCTAAATTGAAAAAAATGATTGGATAGGTTTTTTGAAATAATAATAATAACAATTAAAAACTTCCTTATCTCCACTCTTCCACTTATTTACCCACTAACACATCCAATTACATACTCCCACTTTTCTATAATTTTTGATTTCCACTGAGTAAGATATTTTATAATTAAAATATTTATCAAAAAAATGAATTGAAATACGAAAGAAGATTATTTATCCATAGAGAGAGAGAGAGAGAAAGAGAGAGATATACATAGATAGATATGAAAGGAGATTCAAAATATTCACAACATCTAAGATTCATCTTACGCAAGCTTAGGGTGAAATGTTTATTTGGAGATGTAAAAGAAGATTAAAAACGTCTAAGATGCATCAAGATTACTTGGTGTTTCATAATTTAATTATTATTTTATTTATATTTATATTTTTATAATTATTCTTTTTTTCTAAACTAAATTTTAATTTAAATTTATTTTACAATGATTCACATCCATATATATTTAGATGCATAAAAAAATTATAGTATCACATCTTCCAATGTGGATAATAATCAATTATTTTGTAATTTATTAATTTAGAGTAGCTCATAGGTTAACATTCATAACTTTAATATATCTAAAAATTTTATTTATAACTTTAGTTTGGATCATATATTTAGATTTTAATTTTTTAATATGATTTTTTTGACATGACAATACTTTTCTTTTTCCTTTTTAAATTTAAAAGCTTTAAATATGAGTAAATATTATTATTTATTTAATTGTTGAATTGCATTGAAAATTATTTAGAGTAAATGTTATTTCATATGAATAATATATTTTATTTTTTTAACTTTTTATACATTACAATAAATTATGATATTTATGCACAGCACGGGATACATACTAATATGTATATATATATTTCAAGTTGAAAAGATTAAGGAAAACAGTAGTGTGTGAGTGTGTGTGTTCCACTAATAATTGTGGAAAGGACAATATCCACGAGAGAAAACCCTCCATAATTGCCAATGTAGATTGGGACTATCTAACGTCGATACACAAATGGACGCGATTAGCATGTTATCTTAATGACTAAGTGATAAGAATATATATATTCTTCTCTTTTTATCATGAGTGATTATACTAAATATTTTTTTGTATGAATTAATTATGCTACAATCAATGTTGTGAAAATAATTTAAAAAAAAAAAATTGTTGAGTAAGATGTGGGGAAAAAAAAGAAGTATTAAGATCGGAAATGAGACAGAGCAAAGGTATTCGTGAGATTTTATGTCAATTTAGTAAATATTTTAGACATTTTTTTCTTTATATGTTAGCTTAACTTTTACGTTATAGTGAACAAAGTATTTTATTTTTCACTTTTTATTAATAATGGAGTAGAAGCGAAAAAGATTTGGAGAATTTAGAGGAAAGGGGATCAAGAGAAAATGGAGAGTTATGCTAAATTAAGCTTGATTTGTACAAAAAAAAAATAAATAAAGAATTGAGCTGATCAATTATTTGAAAGACACTTTTATAAACTATATGCATTTGATGGACTAAAACATTGTTTGTTGTTTGAAAATTAATGAAATTGATGTAAAGATGAAGGAAATATGTGACTTTGATTTGAAACTTTGTCGGAAACAATGTTTTGGCTTCACTAAGGTTCGATTGTCGTTTCATAATTCATGGCGCACTTGAACAGCGTAATTGTTTTCATTTTTTATTCTCATGTCTCTCTTTTACTCTTTTCTAAATTTCTTTCTATTTTATGTTTTAAATTAGAAAATTATTTTATTTTTATTTTATTTTTTAACTTATCATAAATCTAATAAGTGATTAAAAAGATAGTATAAATAAAGAAATATTTTCATAAAATTTAACAACATTGAATTTGATTATATTTAATTTTTATATTACACACATATCGAATGTGCCTAATAGGCTAGTTTCTAATTACTTCATAAGGCCATGTTGTGTTTTTGGTCGCTGTCATGAATACATAAAATCATGGAAATATTACACTGACCACCCCTGAGGTTTTGTTGATTTACGAAAATTCCCCTACTTTTTCAAAAATTACCAAAAACCCCCTAAGATTTCAAAAATATTACAAACTTATTCGAATTTCCGAAAATACCCCTTCCCCTTTTTTGGGTGATTTACATTGACCACCCTGAGATTAGGCTAATTTACGAGAAATCCCCTGTGGTTTCAAAAATTATCAAAAATCCCCTGAGGTTATACTAATATTACAACTAGCACCTACTTAGGTTGACTTATCAACAATATTAATTCTTTTTTTTTTCCCTCTATAATATTGTTATCATAAAATTTTAATTTAATAGATTTAGAAAATTGAAATATGCATCGTATATATCCATTATGTGCAATGAGAAATATAAACATTGATTGAAATAAAAAATTGAAATTAAATAATGCACTTGAAAACTTTATTTAGCTTGAGGACTCTAATTCATTTCTCTTAAAATTTACTCCGTATTAGCGATAATATAACATATTTGATGTGTTGGTAGATACCTTTAATGCATTAAATTCAGAATATTTATTTGAATAAATAATCATGTTTTTTTTTCAAATCTATTACATGAAAATTTTATGATAACAATATTACAGAGAGAAAAAAAAAGATTTAATATTATTAATAAGTCAACCTAAATAGGTGCTAGTTATAATATTGGTATAACTTCGGGGGAGTTTTGGTAATTTTTGAAACTATAAGGGGTTTCTCGTAAATTAACCAAATCTCAGGGTGGTCAATGTAAATCACCCAAAAAAAGGGAAGGGGTATTTTCGGAAATTTGAATAAATTTGTAATATTTTTGAAACCTTAGGGGGTTTTTGATAATTTTTGAAAAAGTAGGAGATTTTTCGTAAATTAGCCAAACTTCAGGGGTAGTCAGTGTAATTCGCCCTAAAATCATTGCCATTGCATTACTGTATGTCTGTATCACGTAATACTGTGTGTTCAATTATTATTATTACAGAGTAATGTGCGTGTGTGTGTTTTGGTAAGAAGGATGTATAAAAGCCATCAAAAGGGCGCCCAACCATTGAGAAGCGGCGGATTGTGATGTCTCCAAGCATGCAACCCGCAAATAATTAATGGTTTAATATTGCTGCATCTCTAGCTCTTTCAATTTTGGCAACCTTGCATAATTGAAGCAAAACCAACTCATTAAAAGTATTATCAAGAGAAAAATCTTTTTATTTTTTTTGTCCATAGAGAGTAGTCCCGTTCACATTTAGCTCCATAGAAAAATTAAATTCAAAATCAGTGTTGTAAGAAGGAATTTTTGCACAAATTTCATCCCACCAACCAAAAATTGATGATTTCTGGCCAGTTTTGGTCGAAAATCCTGAATTTGTGGTCAGTGGTATGCAATTTGTCCAAAATTCATATTTACGGTTTTAATTTTGGAATTAATTTTTCTATAGAACTAAATATGGATGTTTTTTTTTTATCGCACAAGAAAAGTTATCACTATTAAACATTGTTATTGACGTTTACAAAAAAATACTGAATTTCGAAATGATATTTATAATTTATAATTATATGAAAACTCAATAAGTTGAGACGTAATTTATCCTACAACGGGATAGACCGCTGAAAAGATTTGCATGATATAGTAATAATAATACCTGAATCAACAACTTAATTAAGGATGAAATTTATGAGCACAATATTAATTAATTAAAAGTCAAACGAGGCTGCGCTCGCTGAGAAGGGATGGGACGGGACCCCCAAGAGCCGTCATAGAATTGGTCACATGAAAATTTGAATGGCTGACAAGACAAATTAGTAGGCCCATATTTCGTTTTCATTGGGCTTCCACGATAATTAAGGAGCCGTCGTATTGGGCCGCGTTGAAAGGCTTTTCGCTTTTCGCTTTTCTTTTTCTTTTTCTTTTTTATTGGTTTTGTAAGCCTTTTCGCTTTTCATTGATGGTTATAAGTTGTAACTTTTTGATTTAAGGAAATGTATATTAAATTATTAATTGTACTTTACTTAGTTGGTTAAAGTAAATTGATTAGTTTAATTGTCATTTGTCACATCATGTTTCGCAATTCATCATAAAAAATTGGAACAAAATATTAATATTTTTTGCAAATAATGCAGTCGGTTGAAGATTCGATTCTTGAGTGATAGAAAAATATTTTTCCCAATGATTGAAAATGTTGTTTGTGCAGATTTAGATTTGAATTATTGAAATGTATCCATGTATAAAATTAAATTTACTTCATTTATATAAAATTTTTATTGCATTATTTGGAATGTGGTAATTGTGAATTTCTTGGTAAATGAAACTAGGTTAGACCAGTTTTGATGATTAACAACCAACTTGTATTTTACCAAACTTTAACAGCTACTTCCCCAAATTTCAATGCATGAGATTCATGTTTATCTCTTGATAAACTGAAAGCACCAGGAATCTTGAACAAGACAGCGGTCCACCGCGTCTGCCTTCTAGTTTCAATCTAGATCACATAAAGCGTGTGCGAGTGCGAATGCGTGTGCGAGTGCGAATGCGCGAGAGCGTCAAAATTTAAAAAAATTGAGTGCGGGAGCGCCTTAAAGCGTCTATTAAAAAAATAAAAATAATTTTATATAATGTACAAAATAATTAATATCCAATAAAAAAAATATAATTATGACCAATATATATACTATATTTGAATAAGTAACATTAAAAAGATAATTATAATATTGACAAGAGATATATCCATTCTTCTCTCTAACAAAAGTCCCATGGTTAGTATTCTTTGATCCACTTGTACATTCATAGGCAAAAGAATTAGTATTTCTACTAGTAGAGTATGTTTAGAATGCTAGTAGAGTATGTAAATATTGTGCATATAAACTGATGATAAAAAAGTAGAAGCTATTCATGATTCATGAATCCTACTATGTTAATGATTACTTGATAAATATTGCATCAAAATCATTGTTCAAAAACAGTCCATAAATAACAAATCAAAAATCATATATATATATATATATATATATAACTCAAGTTAGAAGAGAAGTCAAAATTGTTCCTAAATCCTATTCTATTGTGATTCAATCCCTAATACATACAAATTGTTCACAAACCCAATTTTTACAAAGTAAACTTCTCAAAAATACAATATCATGAATAACACAATACGTATCACTTAATTGGGCAACAAATTTTCACTACTTCGAACAAAGTCAAAATAACAAATAGACAAGAGTTGCGAGAGAGAGATACAAAGTAGATGAATTATTCTCCAATTCTGTTCTCCTTCTTTATCCTATCAAAATTGCACGCGCGCGCGCAAGAGAGAGAGAGAGAGAGAGAGAGAGAGAGAGACGTACAAAGGATTTTTTATTTTTTGTTTTACTTAGCTGACTAATGATCTTCCCCTTTTCTTAATAGGTTTTGACTTTTATTGTGTTTTAGTAAGAGATTTGGACTTAGGATTATTTAAATAAGGATTCCTTTTTCTTTTCTTTTTTTTTTTTTTTTTTTTCTGATCGGAGAACTAAGACATGAGAATTAAGGTGCTTTATTGCACTAAATCGAGAATTAGTGAACACTAATTCGAGAATTTAAAATATAAAGTCTCAGACTTATGAAATAATAAGTCGAGAATTAAAAATACAAAAGCGCGAATTAAGATTTTTTAGTGCGCGAATTAAGTTTTCTTAATGCTTCTTAGTGCGGCGCTCCGGCACTCAGTTCGCCAAGTCGAGATCTGTGCGACAGTGCGATGAGCGTTATAGAAGAACTATGTGATCTAGGTTTCAATTAGAGAGAGAGAGAGAGAGACGACTTTATTTTTTGGAAAAAGAAAATAATGCATATCTAAAAGATAAACTTGTAATGAATTTTTCTTTTTATTTTGAGTTCCATACACAAATATTGTAAATGATAAATCATAGAGCAAGATAATCACAATTTATTTTGTTCACACTAAAATTTAGAAACAAATATTTGAATTAATTTGTGTAAAAATAATCTCCTAAAATACTAATCCTCTAATTCTTTTTTTCGAATTTACTTCGACCTTTAGTAACACGATTCGTAGGCTTTATAACTTGATTACGAATTAAACACTAAGAATTTTGATAAACACCGTGAACTTAATTTGAAAAACAATTTTGATTTATTGGTTTGACACCTTGATTGCAAATCAAATGCCTGATTTCCGTGAATAACGACTTCAACATCGCCTTATTCACTGTTGATTTGATTTGGAAGAGATACCAAGATGCGGGGCTAACGCTTTGATTTCCGTGGAAAACGCCTTCAATGTCGCCTTAATCACCGTGAATTTGATTTGAAAGAAACACCAAGATGCGTGCCTAACACTTTGATCGCGGATTGGAGGCCTTGATTTGATAACTTTTGCGAAGAGCATCAAGAATTTCGGGATTTCTTTGACCTCTTTGGCTCTAGAAAACTTTTTGATGCTTTTGAGCCTCAGATGACCCCCTTTTTATAGGCGTTTGTGTAGCGTATTCGGATTGCTATCTACTTTTTCAGTATTTATCTTTTCAGTATGAATTACTTTTTAAAGAAAAACAATAATATTTGTGTGCTATTATTTCATTGGTTCACTTTCCCAAGTTGCCCACTTGTCTTCCTTAGATTTGATTTGGACTGTGCATAACTTGATTTGATTTGATGGAACATTTCACATTTGACATTTGATTGTGCCTCATTTGCCAAAAAATATATTAAAATATTAATTAAAATTAACTATTAAACATTGAAATTAAATTTAAGAAATTTTAAAATATAAAATGAAAAATCTAATTAATATTTAATATTTTAATTTATATTTATCAAATTTTTAATTGGTGCGAAAATTTAATCTCCAGTATATATGGTTATTATTGTTATATTGCTACGGTAACAAGTGAATTAGTACAGGATTAGCGACATCTTTTGCCTTAAGTAATGGCACGATACCTTACATTTTTTTGATAACTTGGGATATAAAAATTATGTGATGACATATTGAATGGACTGATATCCAATGCACAATTACTTTAACTTATAGATCAACAATTACACCTTTAAGGCTAACCCTCATTATTATTTTTTGGCCTTTCTCCCCATATAATATTAAAAAAGCCCAAACATCTATTCAGGACTTCAGGTCATGTGAAATATTGTGCCTATTCTGGTGGCAGTAACAGCTTCAATTTTATTTTTATTTATTTTTTTATTTTGATAAGTTAGTGTCAGCTGCATTTTTTTTTCGATTTTAGTCACTCGATTCAGACCCATTAGTAGACTAATTCGAATTTGAATACTGCAAAGGTCCATTATAAGAGTGAACATCCCAACTTAATTACTCCATTCACAATTTCAAGATTCGAACCCTAACTTTAATTTAAATATACTAGCAGTGCCGCACACTCTATGTGTGTGCAAGATTAAAAAAAATCTTTTATAAAAATATTTTTTTAAGAACTATTTGACATAATTTATTAAATAATAATTAGCTAAAAATAAAATAATTATATAAAATAAAATTACGCGACAAATAAATAAACACAAAAAAATAAAAAAAACGTCGGATAATTACAATTAGAGAAATTAATTTGTGTGTGTGTGTGTGTGTGTGTGTGTGAGAGAGAGAGAGAGAGAGAGAGAGAACTAAAAACATTAATTAAAAATGAGTTTCAACTTTCAAAATTTAAAATAATGGAGAAAGTGGTTTGTGGGTTGATAAAATGGGTTTTCAAATTGGATTATGATATTACAATATTATCCTCTCTATTTATTTGTGTGTTGCATGTGTTTACTAATTAAAAGGGTAAAATTGACATATCAAAATTTGGTATTCGAATTGAATTGATTTCATGAGAATTTCCAATATTACCCACAATTTTACATAGTTTTATTTATTTCACAAAGAGTTGGAGGGTAACTTTTATAAAATTACAAAAAAACTATCATTTTAGACACAAAAAGTAGGTTTCTTTTTACTAGCAACACCACATACTCTACGTGTGTGCAAAATATAAAAATTATATATTTCAATTTAGTAGTTAAATTTTTTTTAGGATGGAAATATAAATTATTATTAAATTTCTTTAATAAGAATATTTTTTCAATAATTATTTGAAATAATTTATTAAATTATAATAATTTAAAAATAAAATAATTATATGAAATAAAATTACGTGATAAAGAATAAACACAAAATGAAAAAAATACCAAATAATTGTAATTAGATAAAGTGGGTTGTTGGTTGAGAATATGAGTTTTTTAAATTGAACGTAATATTACAATGTTGACCTTTTTATTTGTTTATTTATTACATACGTTTACTAATTAAAAGGGTAAAATTGGTACATCAAAATTTGGTATCCAAGTTGAATCGATTTCATGTGAATTTTCAATTTTAGACATAATTTTACATATCTCTATTTATTTTACATAAAATTGATGGGCAAATTTTATAAAATTATATAAATAATCGTTATTTGTGAGATAAAAATAATTTTTTTTAATAATAGTATAGATAATAGTATAGATAAGTAATTGGAATTATCATATATTGGATTTGTAATTTGGAGTTTTAATCTTTTTGGAACCCCATACATAAAAATTCACGAGATTTGGGCCTCCATAATAAAATCTTAATGTGTTTCTGATAACTGAAGCCCATTTGTTAATCTACGTCTGAGGCGGCTAACATAAAGGCCCAAGAAAGATGTTTATTAGTTTATTTTTCTTTTAATATAAAATATTGATTTGTGATTTATTATTGATTATTGACAAATAATATTGAATTATTGATAGATATTTTCATATAACGAAATAATCGCTGCTTTTGTAGGGCAAAAAGGGTGTTAATGATTTTCTTGATACTTGTTTTTGAAGTGGGGCTGTAACTGGAGCGGATTTTAATCCGAATTAGATTCAAGTATACTCCGAGTTTTAGCATATTCGACCAATTAAATATCTGATGAATTATATCTAAATTATAAATATCCATAGTCTGAAATAAGTAGTCTGATCCATTAAAGATCCAAATCCAAATTTTAATGATACTTTTTATTAGACTAATAATCTTATGTATATAATATTAGTAGAGAACTTAAATAGAATGTAATATATAAACCAATAATTAATAACACATTATTTTTTCATTTTTCAAAGTATTTTTTTAACAAAATAATGTATAGTTTTTATACATATTCAAAAATAATTTTCTACTTAATTAAAATTTTATTTTTTACATGAGAAATGTTATATCTATACATATATATATATATATATATATTACTTGATTTTAAAGTTTTAATTTTTTTAAT
This sequence comes from Petrea volubilis, assembly GCA_026212405.1. Lineage (NCBI taxonomy): Eukaryota > Viridiplantae > Streptophyta > Magnoliopsida > Lamiales > Verbenaceae > Petrea > Petrea volubilis. The sequence continues at coordinate 10,361,989 of CM047885.1, read as the reverse complement.
TGTTAGTCGGATTAGATTTTCTTATTGGAGTTCAGATTTTTTATCGAATTCGGATTCAGTAGTATTAAATGTGAATCTTACAGAATTCGGATCGAATTAAAATATCAAGAAAGTTTATCGAATTCGAATTTTTCAGAATCGTTTCAAATCCTACCCATTGACAGCCCTAATTTGAAGCATCGTTTGGGGAAAATAATGGTTTGGGTTGGTGACAAGGAAAGAATTGTTAAGGGGACACTGTATCTTGTGCGGGTTGCAACGGCTTATATTGGCCCTTGTTATTTATGGAAGTGGTTGTTACTTGTAACAAACCCTAACCAAAGAGATTTCCAATATAATTTCTTCTTCAATCATAAGTGGATTTTGTCTGCAAATTTTGAATTGTTCCATGACATGCACCAACTAATTTGTTGGAGGTGTTTAAATTTAAGTATAAAATTTCACAAATAATACTTTAAGGGAGATATGCTTGTGGGTTGCTTGGCTGTTACAGATTTATCTTTGTTTTTTGAAATGTTGAAGAGTAATGTCATTTCATTAGTTGGAAAACTCATCATTCACCCAAAATGTTTGTTAGCAACAGACACATAATAAAGTGGGAAAAACAACCACTCCTTTGCGCATAGACCATAGTGGATAACACTATCCCGCGCCCCCCCCCCCCCCCCCCCCCCCCCCCCCCCCCAAAAAAAAACAGAATTTAACCATGGATTTTTGACTAAAAATCCGTGATTAAATGCAAATTTCAGTCATTGATTTTCTTCGTGGCTAAAAGTGGCATGATTAAATTTAGTCACAGAAAATCTGTAACTAAATTCTACATTTATTAGATACGAAAAATCGATATTAGCCATAGAATTTCCATAGCTAATCAGTGACTAAATAAATCCGTAGCTTATAATAGCTATGCCACAGACCACCCATCTTTGTGCATAGAATGATTTTTTTACATATTTAACATATATTTGTGTGACATTTTAAATTTAAATTATCTAAATAAATTTCATTAATTTTATCAATTTTGCAATTCATTAGTTTTACTAATTTTTCATTTACCTTTAACTTTATCAAAATTAAATCAATTAACATTCTAAAATACTGTGCCACTGTCAGATCAACAGATTCGAAATTTGATACTTAATGAATTGACACATTTAAATTACTTGAAAATCAAATTACATATATTCAAGGTGATATGAATATATATATATATATATATATATATTAATTGACCAATTGAATTAATTGAGAAATTCAATTTTATTAGTTTTTTTAAAGAAGTAATCACTAATTTAATAAAAAACAAATCCAAACACTTGATTTATACATTTAATAAAAAATCATTAATTTGATCAGCTATTCGGAGAACGAATAACTAATTCAATAAAATAATTCAATAAATGAATAATAAAAATCACTAATTTGATCTTACACAATAGGATAATAAAATTAGTAATTTAAAATTGTTGAAATAAAAAAAAATATTTATCTACAAATTTTTCATAACTAAAGTTGTGGTTGTAGCTAAGGACAATCCGCAGCTATTTTATGGCTATTAACCATGAATTTTTCGTAACTAATTCCAATCACAAATTTAACTACAGAAATCCATAACTATTTTTTTTCATATATTTATTTTTAATTTTAATTTTAATTTTAATTTGTAGTTAAAACTCATGGCTAAATGTTACTTTTTATGTAATGTAAATACATGTGAAAAATGTACTTTCAATTAGACATGTACTGGCTATTGGGCCTATAACATAGTGATGGAGGCCTAGGCTTGAGGTCAGGCGCAACGTGGGAAAGAAGACACGTGTTATGAAATGCCCACCTGGTTTAGCAAGAACCGGACCGACAAATGCGAAGGGGAACGCCCTGAAGGCGATTTTGGATTTGGCTGGTGACGGGGAGGTTGTTGGGAAGTTGATCGAGGGAGGGGTGGTGGATATGGTCGGAGAGCTCATGAATTCAACGGTGGAGGAGGCCGTGGCCGTAGTCAAAGTGGCGGTGAAGCGTAATGGATTATATTGGTGGTGGTTGAGGGTGGTGTTTAGAGACGGTTCCGATAGAGAGAGAGAGAGCCACGCTAGTTGATACGCGTCGGCGAGGGGGTTTGGAGATGGTGGCGGAGCTGGATTATTAACTGGAGATCATGCCCATTGCCCATATGCAGCAATTTTATATATCAAATCCACAATTGTAATTGATGTTTGATTCATTCCTATGTCACTACTGGGTAGTGTTGGTTAATTAGTTCACCTAAGTTGGTCCAATATACAATATTTGGTATTATGGGTTTGGTGTGGTGTGGGACAATTAGGCTTAAGTTTTCAAGGGGAAAAGAAAATAAGTTTGAAAAGTTTTGCACGAGTTGTTCAACCCTCCAACACTTGATAGTTCCACTTCCTTTCTTCAACATGGAACCAAACGAGGATTAATCAAGTAGTTAGAATTTTTTGATAAACTTGTTGAAACTAAATGCATGAGTAATTATTGGTGCAAAACTAACTTGGGCCACTTAAATGTACATTCACCTTTGTTTTAATGCTGATATATATTGTCTTACCCTATTCAAATTTGCGACTATTAACTAATATATGCTTAAACATATATCGTTGGATTTGGTACCCAACTTACTTAATACTTGTATCATTAACGAGATCAAGATTTGGTGAGTCCCTTAATACTTATCTTTTTAGCCTCATTATACTATAACTACTAAAACCACAAACTATTATGTTCCCTTTTCATGGCAAATTAAAGAAATAAGTTTAAGTTGCCAACTCTGCAGATTATATTTTGTAACTTAATTTGGCGACCATTGTTTCGAGAATGAAGTCAGAATATAAGCATCAGCCAAATATTCTTCGTCGCCGGCTACTAATCCCGACGGATTCCAGCGGCGATGACTCGGAATTCGATAGCAACATGGTGATCATCCTATCCGTCTTGCTCTTCGCTTTGATATTGCTGCTCGTGTTAAACGCATTGGCTCGTTGTGGTAACAGGGGCAGCCAACAACCTGCTGCAGCGGGTGGCCTCAAGAGACGAGCCTTGCGGCAGCTCCCTGTAGTCGTGTACGGTGGGTCGGGGCTGGAGAGTTGGAGCAAGGAATGCCCGATTTGTCTTGGGGAGTTTGTGGAGGGGGAGAGGGTCCGGGTGCTACCCGAATGCGGTCACAGTTTTCATGTTGGGTGCATAGATACATGGCTTATCTCACATGCTTCCTGCCCCAATTGTCGCCTCTCACTACTAGAAAACAGACGAATAGCGATGAATTTCGGCCGAAATCCACCACAAATGCCATAAATCTGTCGTTAGATCGGTGTTTTCTAGTAGTGTCTCCTTGCTTCAACCCTGCCCTACGCTGCCGCCGCCTCCTTCTTCAGTTGACGATCAGCAACCAGTTCTCAACATTTCAACCCAATGAGCATTTGTTGAGGATTTATGAATCTCTTTTATTTATTTCTTCTTCTCCTTCTTCAATTTTTTTTTCTTTTCTTGGGATGAAGGACTTGTGAATTTGGAGGATTTTATTTTATTCTACTTTGTAAATGTTTTGGAATTATGTACGTCCATATATAATCATAGAAACGTAATTTATAATAATTTCATATAAATATTCTCTCTCCTCCCTCCAAACAAAATTTTGTAACTACGTTGTATTGATTAAAAGAGGCATATTATGTATGTGTAATCTCTAATATAATACATTTGCTTAAATTTTGTTAGCAAAAGTGGCATGCCCAAGAGACCAAATTGAAGAATTAAAAGAGAGTTTGCGTGGGGGGATGAATCATTGATGCTGGTTTGAACATGAGAAAACATTACAAACTTGGACTGTTTTATTCCAAATTCAAAAGAGTAATCCAGATTATGTTCTAAGACAAACACGCAATTACCAAGGACTACTTTTTGATAAATATATATTATATAGGAAGCAAATTTACTAGAATAATAAAAAAAGAAAATTGAAAGTGAGAAGTAGTCTTAGAGGATATTGGGGAAGCTGCCTCATCGATTTTAAGTTATTACTAGGACTTTTCATGATCAAATTCTTAGTATTTTTCTGAAAGTTAAAAGAGTTGTACGATTCAAATTTAACAAACGTGTAGGTACAAGAAATTTGGCCTTTTTCTTTCAATTTAATAAATGAATAAAAAAAATAAACGAGCATCTGAAGTTTTTGTCCTAATGAACACACATTTCATCTTTAAAGTTATATAAAAAAAAAATAGTGTTAGAATTCGAATATTGACAACGAAATGTATTATAAAAAAATAAATAATTAAAAAGAGTGAAATGCGGGGGGCGCAGTTAGCACCACATTTGTGGGCCTACAGCCGCTTTATGCCCAAGTCAAACACGAAATTTAAATGAAATTTATCATATCCTCCTATTTTTATAATGGAAAAAATATATAAAAAGGGTAAAAGGGGAAAGAAAAGTAATGACGATAAATTCACCATACTTTGACTGGCATGTACCTCACCAGCTGCGTCTGTTGAGACCATCTCATGGACAATAATGCCCTTAAACCCATTTATGTTTTGGCTTGTATATTTCTCGTCCAATGCTAAAATTCTCCAGTATCATTTAAGAAACCAATGTCCAATGAAGACCAGTAAAATTGGGGCCCCAAAATTTTAAGTTTTTTTGTTTGATTTTTCGCTGATACATGTATGATCTTAATGATAGTTTATTATTTTATTTTAATAATAATTTATTTATAATAGAATTATTTGATTTGTAAATAATATAGTTTAAGATATGATATAATACTCTGATGACAAAGGAAAAAAATTAAGAAACTGATGCAAAAGTTAAATCACACAAATATTCACTTATTAATTCTAACGTCTTTCGCTTTTTACCTATGATTTTACCTCAAGTAATTTATACGTTTCAA
>CM047885.1:10329281-10356577 GCA_026212405.1 Petrea volubilis | reverse complement strand
ATGTGTCCTGACAGATTTCAGTTCTGGGACTTAGCAATACATTCTAAGGGGCAAACCTGTTTCATAATATTGGTATCTTGTAACATTAGAAATACAAAAAGTTGTAATAATGTGAACAAGATGGTTGTTCCTTGAAGGGCATAAAACAACATTGGTGAGTTAAAGCCACTCTTCTGTTGGTTATGCACTCACAAACTTCGTGTCTTGTTTTGTCTCTGCCCTGTTTGGTGTTTCTTGAAAGAGGGATGGTAGAGATGAAGGATACACAAATTTCTTTTAGTTAAATATTTTGGCGAGGAAAGTTGGTATCTCATTGTATACAGTTATGTTTTAGAAATTTATATTTCAATATTTCTTCAGCAACTCCAAATTTGGAGGATTAGATATGCGAGTTGTGAATTGGGTTTGGCTTCATATGGAACAGCAAAAATAGGTCCCCTGCAGTCATCCTGAAACTGTCTCCAGATAACACTGTAGTTTTTTAGATACGCAAGTTTTTTGTACCTTAATTTGAATTTTTAAGAAAGTATTTGCCTAGTGAAAGATATTTATGCGCTTGGGATTGGAGTGGGAGCTTACGAGTCCTTTTGGCCAGAAATCTGGTGGGATGAATCTCCTCTTGGATTCAGCTGTGGCAGTTCAATCGGCTGCTGATGAAGCAGTTTCCAAAATTTTCAGATGTGCTCCCTATAAAATACTTGTATGGTATTTCCAACTACATTCTGAATAGAACTTAACTAATGACTAATCTAAATTTGAAAGAGAACTGCTGGGTGTCTGCAGCAAATCTGTGGGTTTATGCATATCTTTGCTGAACATGGGAGTTCTTTTCATCCTATTATAATGCGATTTTCTGCCTTGTTGACTTAGTTATATGGATTTCTTTTCTCACTGCTCCCCCAAATTTATTTGATGAGAACATATTGGTTCTGTATAATTGTTTGTGAACACACTTTCAACTTCCATTGCAGATGAAGACGGGATGCGTTGCTCTGGTTTTGTGCTTAAATATTAGCGTTGATCCTCCTGATGTGATAAAGATATCGCCTTGTGCACGATTTCAGTGCTGGATTGGTATAAGATCTCCCTCCTCCTGTTGATGATTCATTAGCAGTATGATGGTTACATTATGATTTGTTTTTCTTCTTGGTTGTCTTCCGAATCATGAATTAGTGTCCTCTGTCTGGAACTTCTTGAGATGATTGTTGCCTGAAATTTGATGATTCCATTTCAGATTCTGTGAGGCATTGGCTCCTTTATCGACTTATTCAAAATTTTCATCTATGTACCGGCCTTAATCTGTCATTTCTAATTGTGCCTCCACATCCTTCCAAGTTCCGTTACTCATGTTTCATCTTGCATATATTGATTTTATTCTTATGCAAGAGATCGCTTTATAACACGTCCAGATTATGCTAGTAGACGATCTTGCTGGAGCTCAGCATCTGGTGGGTTGTCAGTTGAAAGAAAATATGCTTCATAATCTGTATTCGTAGGTATGGTAAAGGAGAGGCATTTTTAAATGAAGGCAGATTTCTTTAAGTACACTGGTTTTGTCTAGATCTCTTAGTTAGTGTGAGAAGTTGGCTTTCAGAATCTTGGAGTATGCAGGTTTTAATACTTTTCTTGAAATGGGAATTCCAGGACAAACTTGGTTCAATAGGAAATGGAAAAGCAACTTAGTACAGAATGGAGTCTGCAAGGGATATTTCTACAGGGTCCTTCTGTTCCATCTTCCTAAGAATTCAAGATATATCTGTCCCTCAAGGCAGAAATTGCTTTTCATTTGCTGTCTTTGCTATCCTTCATCATCATCATCTTCATCTTGGTTGCTGTTATTTTTTGTTATCTGACCCTGTTTCTATTGTTTGAGGGGATGGGAGGGTTTCATTTAGTTCTATAACTTTTAGTAGTTTGAAGGGGATGATTATCTTTTGATGTTTGATTAAAAGGAGATGTGTAGGAGGCCAATCATCTACATTAGCAATGTTTGGTGTTTCATGTAGTCTCCTCTTTTTGAATCCTCTGGTTTGTTCTCTGATCTTGTAAATTTTAATATGCCTAGGTTGCCACTTGTATGAGATATACATTCTACTTGGGCTGGGAGATGGAACTTATTTGAGGTTTAGTGGCACAAAAATGGCGGCCTGATTTTGTTTTTATGGATTATTTGTTAAATCTCTGGAGTTTCACTTCTGTGGCATAAGAAGTAACTAACTATTCGTATTAGTGAATATTAATATGTCAGATCTCTTTTCATGCCCTATGTCACCACTCTTTCTTTGTAGATCCATTCTCAATGGCACCTCCAAAAGCTCTTGAAGCAATTGGAAGAACCTTGAACCAACAGTATGAAAGGTGGCAACCCAAGGTATGCAAAAATATTGAACTTTCAGGGTACATTGCAATAATTTATTATACAAAAACTTAAAAATGTACTTATTTCTTCACCCCCCACCCAAAATGGAAGAGGGGGGGGGGGGGGGGGACAAGATGCTAGAGGGAATGCATATTTAACCTCATTTGCAAGAATGATGGTTATATTGAAATCGTACACACTTGGGCAGGCTCGCTACAAGATTTCATTAGATCCAACAATCGATGATGTCAAGAAGCTATGCGCCACGTGCCGAAAATATGCAAAATCTGAGAGAGTTCTTTTCCACTACAACGGACATGGTGTGCCAAAGCCAACTCCAACTGGTGATATTTGGCTATTTAATAAGGTTTCTTTTCTGTGTATTTCATCTTCCACCAACTTCACCCCTATCACCTGGCCCTGGATTTTGACTGTTCTTGTTTTTCTGTTCATGTAGAGCTATACGCAGTACATCCCTTTGAAATTCAGTGAGCTTGATTCCTGGCTGAAGACACCCTCAATATATGTTTTTGACTGCTCTGCTGCAGGGATGATTGTCAGCGCCTTTATTGCGGTACTCAACTACATGGTTTTTAACCAATAAAAATGCATTTAACATTTATGTGAATCTGGTGTGGAATTTGCCTTATGTTTCTTTATTGAATCACAGCTCCAGGATTGTGGTACATCAAATTCTGTACCTTCCATGAGAGATTGTATTTTGCTTGCAGCCTGTGAAGAACACGAGACAGTTCCCCAGAGTGTTGAATTTCCTGCTGATGTATTTACTTCCTGCCTCACAACGCCTATAAAAATGGCATTAAGATGGTGATCTACAGCTCATAACTCTATAACTGTTTCTTGATTTCCTGTCTTTTCAATTAAAGATTCAGCATTAGTCATTGGTTTATTATTTGTTTGTTGGATCCATTTACTACAGCTTCTAGAACCTTCTATGCCTGTTACATATAGTACTAAAGTAAATAAACTTTTCCATTCAATTCCATGCATCCTTTTGACATAATGCCCCAAAAGTGTCAGGATAAAAATGCTATTACTCAAATTCAATCTCTGAGTCTGAGCTGAAAATGAATAACTGAAGAAAAGGCCTAAAAGGAAAAATATCTTTTTTACTACTCAGAGATTAGTGCATGTATCATACATGGCTTGCTGCGTATATCTTCTTCCCTTTCACTGGCCTCTGAACTCCGAATTGAAGTGTATGTAACGGCCAAGTTTCATGACTCTGCAGCATATTCAATTACTAAGTGTGGTGATCTGATCTGTCTTTTTCAGCTATTTAATGTTGTTCTCTATTTCTGCTCAGTTTTCTACACCTTGTGAACATATCTGCCAGGGTTGAACAGGATTGATTATGTAGTGCTGCATGACTTGCCTCTTTTGCATGTCTGATGTTGTATGTCCTCTTTACATAAACACTTCATAAGGTAATTGCTTGTGATGAACTTTGTGTAAACTATTCAGAAGAAATTTGTCAACTTACTTATGAAACTGTCTTTTTATATGCAGATAATCACTTTTATTTTTCTTTTTCTTTTTTGGGTTGTCTGGGATTGTTCAATGTGCTCCCCGTGTAAATACTTTGTGTGTTTACTGCTGTTTGCTTACAATTGTGTAGATTTTTTCCTCAGGTTTTGCACCCGCTCACTCCTCCATGAATCTTTTGATTATTCATTGATAGATAGGATTCCTGGCCGACAAACTGACCGGAAGACCCTCCTTGGGGAGTTGAATTGGATATTCACAGCTGTCACAGATACTATCGCCTGGAATGTACTTCCGCATGGTAATGAAATAGAAATTTAATTTTACGTGGTGGTATTGTAATTTTGAGCCAAGGTCAATTTTGAATCTGCAGATTTATTCCAGAGATTGTTCAGGCAAGACCTTTTAGTTGCCAGTCTGTTTCGGAACTTTTTGCTCGCTGAAAGGATAATGCGGTCTGCGAATTGTTCTCCAATTTCATATCCAAGGTTGCCCCCTACTCATCAGCATCATATGTGGTAAGTTTATATGTGCTTTCCTGGGCGAAATTCATTCATCTATCAGCTTCTTATTTTATCCTCATGTTTTGCAGGGATGCATGGGACATGGCTGCTGAACTCTGCCTTGCTCAGCTTCCAACTTTGTTTGAGGACCCCAATGCAGAGTTCCAGGTAAAGTTGGTTATCTGTGTTCTTGTTTGCCAAACAGTATGTGTTGTTTATTTAGGATTGATAATGGAAAAATCACTACAGAAGCAAACAGTATTGTTTTTATCTTACAGTAAATTATGAGGCAATGCAGATTCTAATATTTCCTGGTTTTCTCATTCAGCCCAGCCCATTTTTCACAGAGCAGTTAACAGCTTTTGAAGTATGGCTTGATCACGGATCAGAACATAAAAAACCCCCTGAACAGTTGCCAATTGTTCTTCAGGTGGGCATATTCTGTGCTCCTACTCAATCGTAGACCATAGTTTTTGACTTTGTACGTAATGGCCTAGATTTCTGGGATGTAGCTCTCATAGTTTTGTATGAATATTTGTGTTTGTATTTATGGTGAGCAATAATTCTTTATCTTTTTGGGAAGCAATGGGAGTTAAAATAATTGATTTGATATGCGCCTCTATTGCTATTCCATGGTCATCACCTATCATACACCGTAAGTCTCTTGATAGATGTTTTCTTCCTTATTCTTAAATGTGTCTATAGAGTATGGTCGCGTGCTGCAATTATACAAATTAAGAGAATGCTTTTTCCATGAATTTTCCGATATTTTTCTTTTTTTGGTCATCTTGTAGTTACTGATTCGATTTATATCATACTATCTTGTTTATTATTTGGAATAAATTGTTGAAATCTCTCTTGTTTCTTTGTTCCTCAGGTTCTACTCAGTCAGTTGCATAGATTTCGTGCTCTGGTACTTCTTGGTAGATTTTTGGATATGGGACCTTGGGCAGTGGATTTGGTACTTTCTACTTGACCCTGCTTGAGTATCCTGTTAATTAATCGATGTACAACTCCATTCCTTGGCATGCTTTTTTATACTGATTTTGTTTGCTTTTCAGGCCTTATCTGTGGGAATATTTCCATATGTTTTGAAACTTTTGCAAACAACCACTCCAGAGCTTCAACAGATTCTTGTGTTCATTTGGACCAAGATCCTTGCACTAGATAAGGTAAACTCGGAGAATTCTGTTTCATTTGCCCCCTTCATCTTATGTGTCCTTTTAAGTGAGAGAGAAATTCTCGTTGGCATTCAACTAATCTAATCTCCTGGCTATATCAACAAAATTCTTAAGGAGGGAAGTCTGCAAACTAATTCTGTATATTGTGGGTTCAAGATAGTCTGTATCTGAAGCTTCATCAACCTTAATATACCTTTCTGGTCATTGTAAGCACAAGTATGAAAGGATGTGGTCTCCCAAATTAAGCTAAACTCTCAAGACTTATGCCCACTCAAATCTAATCTTAAGCATGGAGTCAACTTTGAAATTGTCCATATTAACAATCACATCAGTTTGATGTTCTATATTCATGTTTAGTCCATTGCCTCGTGCGTGTCTATTTGTTCATCTTCCTAGCTAGCTACTTATATGCCGGCACTAAAGCACGCACATGTACAACTATTAAAAGCATTTTCCTTGTGATAACAGTCTTGTCAGGCTGATCTTGTAAAGGATGGCGGGCACACATATTTTATCAGGTTTCTTGATAGTGTTGAAGCTTATCCAGAGCAACGTGCAATGGCTGCTTTCGTTTTAGCTGTCATTGTAGATGGTCACAGGCAGGGTCAGGAAGCCTGCATTGAAGCTGGTCTGGCTCACGTCTGCCTAAAGCACCTTCAAGGTTCGTCTCCAAATGAGGCACAAATGGAACCTCTATTTCTTCAATGGATATGCTTGTGCCTTGGGAAATTGTGGGAGGATTTCTTGGAAGCTCAAATGATCGGTTTGCAGGCAGATGCGCCTGCTATTCTTTCATCTTTACTTTCTGAACCGCAGCCTGAGGTTTGTCTCTATTTATTGTTGTACTATTGATTTGTTCAATGTGCATGATAATTCTTGTTGCTTATTCTAACAAAAGTTAACTTGAACTTATGTATTTTCCCAAGCACTTATTTTCATTCAGTCTACATTTTAATTTGAAAGCACATTTTTTAAGGTCCGGGCAGCAGCTGTTTTTGCTTTGGGCACTGTGCTTGATGTTGCGTTTGATGCATCCAAAGATGACCTTGGAGATGAAGATGGCGATGATGATGAAAAAATTAGGGCTGAAGCCATTATTATTAAGAACCTCTTAAATGGTGTTTCTGATGGAAGCCCACTGGTGCGAGTTGAAGTTGCTGTGGGTATGTGTTACTTGGTTGTGGTTGCTGAATTCATAATGCATTTTGTTTTTTGTGTAATAGAAATATTTGGAGAACTTCATGATTTTATTATCTGAAGATATCATTATTCCTCTGTTCAGCTCTGTCTCGTTTTGCCTTTGTCCACAAGGGGCACCTAAAGTCTGTTGCTGCTGCTTATGGGAAGTCCCCGTCCTACTCTGTGCTCACTTCCTCACCATCTTTTCTGGTGAAGGGTTCTGGTAGTGTCAACACAGCCTCAATCCGCCACAGGCGACAAGCTTCCACAAGTAGCCCTCTTGGTATGCATGGATCTCCACTCTCTGATGATTCTTCTCAAAATTCTGATTCTGGGGCATTTAATGACTGTGATAGCAATGGGGTTGTCAACCATTCAAGGCGAAGGGCACTGGATAATGCCTTATATTCACAGTGCGTATCAGCTATGTGTACTCTAGCGAAAGATCCATCACCACGTGTCGCAAGTCTTGGGCGGAGATTATTATCCATTATTGGTATTGAACAAGTGTTTGGAAAATCCGTCAAATCTTCTGTCCTAAGTGCCCGTCCTGGTGAATCAACTACTGCTACAAGCACTGGCCTGACTGGACTAGTTCGTTCAGCTTCTTGGTTTGAATTGAATGGAGGTAGGAGGACTACATTTGGTATTGTGTTGAACATTATAGTGTTAGGAGTTCTCTCAGTACATTGAGCCTATGTTTAAAAAACACCTAAAATTGTAGCCTTTTATTTTGTGCTGAAATTCCTTTTATTTTCCTTTTTGTTTTCTGTCAGTAGTTCTGTCGAATTCTTTTTTTTTTTTTTTTTTTTTTTTCCCCTTGTGCTTATTTGCTAAGATTGTGTTTCTGAATTATTGTAGGAGGCCACTTGCCACTGACTTTTAGAACCCCACCTGTTAGTCCTCCTAGAGCAAATTACTTGATGGGGATGCGGAGAGTTTACTCCTTGGAATTTAAGCCACATTTGATGAATTCTCCTGACTCTGGTCTGGCTGACCCACTTTTAGGTTTACCTGGACCATCTGATGTTTCAGAACGTAGTTTTCTACCACAATCAACAATCTATAGCTGGAGTTCTGGTCACTTCTCAAAGCCACTCCTTACTGCATTGGATGATACTGAATATATAATTGGTAGAAGAGAGGAAAGGGAGAAATTGGCCCTAGAACATATAGTGAAATGTCAACACTCCTGTAAGTTCTTAATTGATGAGTATAGCACGCCTCCTGCTACCTACTGTCTTCTAATGATCTCTTTCCTTGCAGCTGTGAGTAAATTGCACAATCAAATTGCCAGTTGGGATACGAAATTCGAAACTGGCACCAAGACTGCTCTGTTGCAGCCCTTCTCACCTGTTGTCATTGCTTCTGATGAAAATGAAAGGATTAGGTGGGGAATTTCAGCTGCACTGCACTGTACATAAGCTTCAATTATTGGATGGGTAGATGGCTGGTTTTTATACTTTAAACCCCCCAGTTTTGTGCACCAAATTTTGCTTTGTTTACCAATTGTATTTATTTGGTCTTCTGCAAAATTGAAAGTATGAGAAGTTAATTCAAGAACAGGCCCAAACTTATGTAAAAATCAAATGATTCATTACTAATTTTTGATAGCTTATATGATACATTTCTTATTTTCTGATCTGTTAGGGTAGTGGAATTATGAGGAAGCAACTTTGCTCAACAGTTTTGATAACCACAATTACCTTGACCATAAGGGAGTTTCAAAGCTCTGCCTTATAAATGAGCTAGACGAGAACTTGCTTCTTGTTGCATCAAGTAAATCTCTTACCACAATTGGAACTTGGCTGGCAGTTACCCAAACATTTTTTATTTTAAACAAAGCTGATTGTATTTTGCTTTTATTGATGTAGATGATGGAAATATACGGATTTGGAAAGATTTCAATGCAAAAGGGCAGCAGAAATTAGTTACTGCTTTTGCCTCGATTCTGGGTCAGAGACCTGGAGTGTGCAGCGTAAATGCTGTTGTGGATTGGCAACAGCAGTCTGGATTACTTGTATGATACTACTCTTCCATGATGCGCGTGCGTGTGTTTAGTTTCCAAGTGTTCTACTTTGTACTCACCAAGGTTTCCGGGTCTTCTCCTTTTGTGTCACCATTCCTAGTTTGCATCAAGCGAGATTTCATCTATCGTTGCTTGGGATCTGGACAAAGAGCAACTTGTTAGTACCATCCCAATAACATCAGATTCCAGCATCTCAGCATTGGTGCGTATTTACTTTTGCTGTGCTCGAACATTGAAAAATACATGTCCAATTTTTTTTATTCTGCTGCTTTTGAAATGGTCCTTGTATTAATCATCAAGAAAGCATTAGTGGTTTCTACTAATTTCTCTAGCTTATATATCTGTACGTATCGTATACCTTTTCTTGTTGATAAAGGTTTTCAGTATTTACTGTCCATTTGAGAGTGAGGTTGACTCATTAATGCTTATAACACAGCAGTCATGTCATTTTTCAATTAAAATTTATCCTTACCTGTATGTTATACACTTAACTTCATCATTACATGAAAATAATCTGTCCCTAGTTTGTTTGATGCAGACTATGCAAATAAGTTACGCTCTGTCTTTTGGATAGAATGTTAATGAAGTTGCTGATATATTGATCTGGTCATGCATTGTGTAGGCTGTTTCTCAAGTTCATGGAGGTCAATTTGCTGCTGGTTTTGTGGATGGTTATGTCAGATTGTATGACATTCGTACTCCTGAAATGTAAGTGATGTTTGTATGTTGGGTCTTTTTCGAAATTTGAATGTGAGGTAATGCATTCCTGTAGTGATAAGGAGCTTGGGTCTCCTGAACTGTTAGTTCTGCATGATTCATTCTGAATGTATTCAGCACCATCTCCATATTTATCTTAAAGTAACTTTATCTATACAGGATTGTTAGTGAAACCCGACCTCACACTCAACAAATTGAAAAAGTTGTAGGGATCGGCTTCCAACCTGGTCTTGAACCAGCAAAGGTCTCTCTCTCTCTCTCTTTCTCTCTCTCTCTCTCCACCCCTCACCCAATAATACATCATGCGGTTTGGTTAGTTTTATTGGTTTGTTTATCTAGTGTTTAGTTATGTTTCTTCCATGTTGATTTGAGAAATTTGTATAGATTAACACATCCTTTCTCTGTCTCTCTTCTCAGATCGTTAGTGCATCACAAGCTGGAAACATCCAGTTTCTTGATATGAGACATGCCAAAGATAAATACCTAACAATTGATGCCCATAGGGGATCGCTTACAGCTTTGGCGATTCATCGGCATGCACCCCTTATTGCAAGTGGCTCAGCCAAGCAACTTATCAAAGTCTTCAATTTGGAAGGCGATCCATTGGGCACTATTCGGTATTATCCCACGTTCATGGCTCAGAAAATCGGATCCGTTAGCTGTCTCACCTTCCATCCCTATCAAGTACTTCTAGCTGCTGGTGCTGCCGATGCTTGTGTTTCAATATACGCTGATGAGATCACTCCACAAAGATGAACTCTGTTGACTACACCTTATCTTGGACTGAAAGGATTGGCTAATCGGTTAGCACTCAGTTGAAGTTTTAATACAATATCAATTTCTTTATTTGAAGGTACTGTCAGGTTCGCGATTGAAGATGGTGTATCATACATTCATTCAGCCTCCACAGTTGGGTCACGCAAAAAAGAAGGAATTCGACTCGTTCCACCAGAGGCTTTGGCAAATAATCGTGTTCGCATAGGTGCAGAAATCTGTAAATATTCTCCTCTTTTTCCCCAATTTCTCTCTTGTTTTTCTTCCTTGTACAATTTTCTTCTTCTCGTACTCCTTCCAAGGGGCCAGCCCTTGGTTCAATTTGTACAGTTCAGTTGGTTCCCAATTATATTATTTACTCACCATTATAATTCAATTCTTGGTGGGGTGTGCAACAGTGGCAACTTATTTTTCCTTTATGTTTACGCGATGCTAAAATAAATGTGGAGAGTCGTGCTCCATATGCAGACCAAATAACACGATTACACCATGCGGGCGAGTGGTGAGAATACGTATTATCCAACAAGCTTCTCAAGTATATTGCAGCTACAATAGTCCAAGATAGTTGCACAATTTAACTTTTGCTAAATCTTAGTGTTATCCTGAATTATACCTGTACCAACAGAGATGTTGAATGATAGAAACATGCGACAGATGCTAGATTATACGGTCGAATTTTGTGAAAAGGAAGATTATGAATGTAGACCCTAATTGAAGAAAATAACAGCTCTCCCAGTGGAGTATTGATATATGACGAGCGATTATTCTTGGCTGTTGTTTCAAAATGTGGTGCAACAGGCCTATTATTAATTCAACCTAATATCTACACCATTGAATCTGACCAATGTACGCCAACAGCGAGCACCAACGATCACTTCCTCCCTCCCATGGAAGTACTTGCCCCTTTATGTCTTCCGTCGGCATTACCAAACACATCAAGATCTTCGAATAATCTATATGATGGAATAAATGTCTTCTGTCCGGCATTGGCTGCAGCCGGCGTGGGGTTGGGGCCGACCCGTGTCTCGCCATTAATGGATACATGTTGCAAAGGTCTAGTAGGCAAAGAAGATGCGGGCCTTGGAGTTGAGTATGTGTTAGATGGTCTAGAAACCAAAGCCTGACTGCTAAGGTAGCCTGGAGTGGCGGCCCAAGGTGGAGGAGGGTACCCGGACGAGAATTGGGGGTATTGAGGCTTGGGTTGAGGAGGCTGCAATGCAGATTGTGTAACATGCAGAGATTGGTGTTGAACTTGTGGCTGAGGCTGATGTGCATGTTCTGGCTGAGATTCGACTCGTGGTTGGGCTTCGGCCACGGGCTGTGCCCAGGGGGCTATATAGGTGTTGAAGCTTGAACCATGATGTCCAGAATAAGGGTCAGAAGAAGATGATGTCTCGGTTGAGGGCTCGTGTCTATCTGGAGGAGTCTGATAGGTTTGCTCAGTTGTTGTATCCACAGACAATGTCAGGCTCAGGAGGTCTATGATATCTTGGTCTTTCGTTCCCACTGGCGTAGCTGTATTAGTTGGAACCAGCGCGGTGCTCGTGCCCGGGCGTTGGGGTGTTTCTAAAGTTGCCACATCATTACTTGTTTTTGAGACGGTCAAGTCGTTGCTGTTTGTCACAGACGTCCCTATGCGAGGCATCAAGCTGGACTTTTGAATGTCTGCAATGAATCAAGAGACAAACGCACGTTTCACAAACACAGCGAGAGAGGAATACAACAACACGATGTCAAATAACCAATGAGTGCCAATTACACCATTCTATAAAATTACGAATGCCCATGAAAATTTGATTGAAACCAACAAAATCTATGAAAAAAACTTTGTAAATTCATCCATATACATGAGAGCAATAATAATGATATCATTTAACCGCTAAATGATTGATAGGAAAAGGGCAATTGTAAGGTGGAGATAAGTTACATGGGAGGTTTGTATAATTTTAAAACCGGGAGGAGAGATTGTGTAACCACACAGTAATCAGGGACAACATTGCAATTTTTTTTAAAGTGAACGTAGTTCAATGGTTCTTCTTGGATGGTTTAGTGATTCAAGAAAGCTGCAGCTATTACGAAACAAAACAAAAAGGAAAAGGCAATATCAAGATGAGGAAACAAAGAATTGGAATATATATATATATATATATATATAAAAGAATGTGAGGAGACATAAACAAAAATAACCTTCGAGCGAGCTGTGCAAAGTCATCTTCCTCTTCCTCCTTTTCTTCGATTGGACCCCTATGTGTGGGACGAACCGGAGCTGAAGGGTCACAAGACTTAGCATTAGTTATCACAGCTTCGACAGGTTTGAGACTAGAGTTGTGTTTCTCAATTTCTCCGGGTTTAACATTTGCTGATTGAGGTGGTAGAGGAGAACCAAAAGCAATAGCATCATGCTTTGCAAGCACACCCTGTAGGCTATCGTTTAATTCAAGACCATGACCAAGAAGTCCTTCATCCCTGTCACAAGAAATGGATCCAAATTATAGGAAAACATAGCTGCACTATCCAAAAGAATAAATAAGAATTGAAGTTATTCAACAGGTAGATAGATCAAGGTACAATAGAAAAAAGACTTACCCTTTTTCTTTCTTATTTTTTTCTGTGTGTGTGTGTGGTGGGTTTTTTTTTTTTTTTTTTTTGGGGGGGGGGTTGGGTGGGTGGGTGGGTGTGGATTTTTTAAGATGAAAAATATTAACAAAGACTAACCTGGTTGTTGTCAACAGCTGCATCAAATTCCTTTGATTGGCGCGACATTGCTCAACAAGGTAAATTATCAATTCATCGTTAACAACCTACAAGGTGAAAAACAACCAATTTTCACTATGTTTCCCAGTATTCCTTATTGCAACATGGTATAACTGAAAATTCCAGATACCAAAGGATTGCTTGGATCAACAGCTTGGAGCATATCGTTCAAGAGATTCGCAACATCCTGCATGGAATTTATGCTCGACAAACTACAAGAGAAGACAATTGTTTTGGAGATAAATTAGAGCCTAGCTAGTGTGAGTCACTATTACTATTCACCATAACCAACATCCAAACCTTAAATTTCCATCCGGCATGACACCACCAACCCTTGTCGAAGAACTATTTGGAAATCCAAAAGCCTGTCGAGGATGTCCAGATATTGGATGTGTAAGAGGAGGAGTAAGTATCGGAGCGGCATCTGGTGGGCCCCGAGGAAATTGTACACCGAGACGCTGTCACAAGAAAAAATCCAGAAGTTAAATGATTTATCTTTGAAACAGAAATAATTGTTAGCCAATAGAAACCCAAACCGGCAAATCTTAAAATTTTAGGAATATAAATTTTTACCCTGAGTTCCTCATATGCCATGTAGTATTGAGGATATCTTCCTGCAGAACCACCAAATGCCTCATGCCAAGAACCAATCAGTGTTAAAATTTTATCTCTCAGATTCATATCTGTCTGCAAAAGTATCCAAGAACAAAAAGATTAGACTCGGCACGTTATACATACTTCTGAAATATATTAAGCAAGCAACAATGGAAATTCTAGCCCAGACCCGTCTCAGCCAAACCAGTATTAATCACTTGACAAGTGTTTCACACTTGCCCTCTGATTGGTATATAATTTAGGGAGAGTAACCAATCACTTAGCAAATGTATTGAACTTGCCATATGATTTGATGAGTTCGGCCATACTAGGTCCGGGTAAGAATTTTCCCTTCCCTATCACAAGGAAAAAATTACCTTTTTCTTTACAATCTTGACCATCTCCTGCAGTATATTCCTTTCTGCAATCTGAAAGTGCACATAATCACCGCAGTTCTTGACCATCATCTCCAGAAGCTACAAAACAAAGAAACACACAAAGCAACTTAATAGGGGGGAAAATGAACACTACATCCTCGATTTCATAGGATGAACTTGCTACAAAACTAGAGTTAAAATGATATTTCAGGCTTGAACTAACTAGCACAATGGACTGAAAAGGAAAATGCTTTTCCGGAAATATACCGTTAAAGCAAGCAATTGAACTTTAGGGTTCTTGTGCTGCAGCCTCTTCTTCACAGCCTTCACGACATCTTTTGCTAGCCTAAGCATTGAAAACCAAAAACATGAATTAACCTTCAAAACTATACTACTTGCCCATAAAAATCCCAGATAAGAAATTCAGAGACAATACAAATAGATAGAAATTCAAGCAGGATCATAAAAAAAAATCCCCAAAAATAATAATACTAAACAACACTGTCCTTTCTATTTCATCCTCACAACACAAAGTAGTTTAACAATTCATAATCAAGAAAATTTATATTTCCTTATATTCATTCATCACTACATCAAATAGTTTAACAATACACGAACCAACCTGTTCTTTTTCTAACACACTTAAAACAATAGAGTATACAACAAACACACAACCAAACCTATAAAGCTGCCATCTTTCAGAGAAAATCAAATAACACAACAGTTCAAAAAACAAAATCAACTTTGCATGAAAACAAGAAAGTCAATATAGACACAGATACATACATGTGATTGGAATTGATGGTATCACAAATATCTATATTCATAGTCCAATCGGGCCCGATCAAGAACTCGCTCGTTGCTTTGTCAACTCTTACTGTAGCCGAAGAAGATGACGAAACTGAAGGCATCGGTGGTATCATCTTATCTTACTTCCGTCTTGGCAAAAACCCTTCTTCTCTTTATGCTGATTGATCAAGAATCATCAGGAGAAAAAGAAAAAAAAAAATGCCAAGATTTTTTGTGGGTTTTTGTTTTAATGCTCACAGCTTCTATTTCTTGAAATGCATTATCTTGAGCGGCCCTTCCAAGAAAAATACAACCAACTTTCCTTCTTCTTCTCCCCTGTTTCTACTGCACCGTATTAAAGATTTTGCCTTTTTTGCTTTAATTCTTTTCGCTACTACTTTTCTATTTCTTGTTTATGAATGAAAAATTTTAGTCCCGACCTGATTTTGAGAATCGTTTGGATGAATTCAAAGTATTTTTTGAACCTTGTTTTTTATAATAATTTTTTTAAAAAAATTAAATAATTTTACATTCCGATATGATTTTAAATTAAAAATATTTTTGTTTAAAACTATTTTAAAATAGTTTTTAAATAAATTTTTTTGGCTTTTTTTTCTTTTGTTTCTTATAAAAAAATCCATTCAAATATAATTTTTATTTTAAAATACGTTTTTTTTCTAAAAAATAAGTTTTTTTTCTCTAAAAAAAAATCTATTCAAACACGTTATTTATTAAATTCAATTAATTATATATAAATGTTAATATATTGTACGACTTATGTTTTTGCTACGTAGGAAAACAAAGTGCGAAAACATATTAAAATTTGGACGAGAGATGAAGTGTTATCCATTTCATTACAATATAAAACAAATTTTAACTCTAATTAATTAATAAATATCGAATATATTAATATAATTTTTTTTGGAAGAAAAAGAAAAGTATTCTGACTCGTCAACTGTTCTAGAATCGTACTTCAACGAGTCAACCGTCCAACGCTCAAGTTGCAAACCAAAAGAATTTTCAATTTTGCATAAAATTATAATAGTAATAATTTTCATTTTAATTTATTTTAACCCATCATCTATCATAAAAAAAAAATATATATATTTTGTAATATTTTAAAATAACAAGACAAAACCATACACCATGATGAGTTACTCTGTCGGAGCAGTCCATTAGTTTATTCGTGGACAAGGGCCCATACATTTTTGCAAATGGCTGCTAATAAGGCCCAAGTTACTGAACTAAAATGTTCAGTCGTAATCTACCAGTCCATAATTTTAATATTTTTAACTCTGTTTCGATGAGTTTTTTTTCAGAGAAAAAGCACTTTGTTGATGGTTTTTTTTTAAAAAAAAACGGATGTTAAAAAAAAATATAAAAATTGATTTTTTTGAAAATCTACTCCAGAATAGCTTCAAATAAAAATACTTTTAATTATTGTATCCAAACGCAAAGCTATTTAGCTTAAAAACAAAACTCTACAATAAAAAATAGGGGACATCTAATAAAAGGTAGCTTTGTACTACCTAATATTAGGTATGATCTTAATTAATTACCACGTGTACTTAAATTTATTTTTAACATATTTATATATATATATATATTTTTTTTGGTAGAAATATTTATATATTTTATTTTGACCTATAACCAGCTATATAAGTCACAATTATTTATTTTGAATTATTAAAAATATGGTAAATATCTTTTCAAATCTCCTCAATTTAAGGGATTAATGAGAAGATAATCCTAATAAGTAGGAAAGTTAATCAACGCTAATTAATTCTCTCCTCTCCTCTCTCTCTCTCTCGTCCCCCCCCCCGCCCCCCATCTTGTCTAACACATATAAAGGTTAATTATATAATGGAAAATGAGTGGTAAATATGTACATATATCAATTATATTATAATGAAATTTATAAGTAAGTAGAGTATCAAATTAAATAATAGTAATACCTTATGTTAATAATTTTATTTTCTAAATTAAAAATTGAAAGATTTTTTTTATTAGTATAAATTCATAGTTATCATCTGTATCAAAAACAAATTCATAGTTATCATTATAAAATATTTATTTACTCAGTTAAATAAATTAAGTAATTATTATAAAAATTATTGATTTATGGGAGTTATGGAATTTTAATTATAATTTTAGCGAATTGACATAAATTAACTAATGATGAATAGTGATCTGGAACATTGATCAAAAATAAAATAAACTAAGAAGATAGATAAATATTGTTAAATTTATAATTAAGAGATGGATACATCATTTTAAGCATCAATTTAATTTCGAATTTAAAATACATTTTAAGCGTCAATTTAATATTTTAAGAAGCAATCAAATTTTTGTTGTTATATTCAATAAAAAAATATATTTCAAAAAAATTAATAACACATTGCCATAAGAAATTTGTTGAAATTAATATAAATTATAATATTTTTTTTTATTAAAATTTGTATGATAAAATGCTCTACATGTTATTATGTTTGGTGATAGATCAAATGCTAAAAAATATCTAATAAAAATTAATAAAAAAAGCTAAATGATAAATGGATAAAATAGATTTAATATAATGGACCTCACACATATAAATACTATTTAAATTTATAGGTAAACAACAAGTAGCAGGTCATGGCAACCTGCATACTAAGTTACAGGTAAACGTAACCTGTAAAACAGGTAACAAGTACTCTAATAAAATAAGGGTACCTAACATTAAACTTTTTCTATTCTACCTAACAATAGACAAACCCTAAAAAGTATTATTGGAGAAACACTTTTTTTTAAGTCCATCCAAATGGCTCTTTGTCTTTTCAAAATAATAATAATAATAATAAAAGTTTCTAATATTTTTTGTACTAGAACCATCCTCAATCTTCTTTCGTTAATAGTTTAGCCCATTAATTGGGCAATAAAATATTCCAATTGTGGCTCTTAGAAAATAATGCTATCTTGAGCTCCAAAAAAGATACTAATAATAATAATAATAATAAACTTCAAACCTGAGTTGTTGTCCCCTTAATTTCTTGGCTTTCTTGAGAAATTGAATTAGTGACAGAGAGACAAAGATTGGAACATAAAACAATTATATAAGAAACAGTCTTGTTTCTCCAGAAAGGAGGATGCCTTTATAGGTCCCTTTCCATCACCTGCTCTATAGATACACGCATTATATAATTGTTCAATTACACATATTAGAATCCAAATATTCCAAACAAGCGTTTTTTCGTTGTGGCAGTGTGTAATGTTTTCGATCCATTTACCAATTAATTTAAATTTAAGTACTATAAAAGTCCAATATGAGACAATTTTTTCAACTCAGGTGTTCTATTCATAACTATAAGATTCTAACCATAAACACTGTTTAAAGGATTTAGCGCCTCATTCTGTTAGACCAACTGATAATTGAGCCTATGCGAAAGTTCAATATGAAGCGACTCTCTTATCCTAATTACTTTATTCACATTTTCAGAATTTAAAACCTAAACATTATTTAAAGGATTTAACGTGTCGTCTCATTAAACCAAATAGGTAATTGTACTATCTCATGGACAGTGGTATCCAACAACAAATGCATAATAAGGCCTAAACAATATATATATATATATATATATATATATGTGGTAGCTACCAAGTTGAGAATCTTATTCTTTTACTTGTGCCCAATAATAGTTTCTACTTTCTACTTTCTACTTATTTTATTATTATTATTATTATTATTATTATTTTGGTATATGTTTTTCACTTAAAGCTTTTTGTTTCATTGTTATAGTGTACCAATAGTTTAATGCTAATCCCCACTTATCTAGCAACAAATACAAAGGAATTGTCCTCTAAAGCAATTGAAGTGATTGGAGGGTAAATCATTAAATTAGAAAGGAATGAAGATAACAAAAGTAGAGAGTATTTTAGATTTTAGAGAGTGTATCTTGGGTGGGAAAAAAAAATCTCAACACAATAGTTGTACTTAAATATTTACAAGTCTTATCACTTTAAATAAAAAATTTAATTAACAACTGTTTACATCTCAAAGATCAACTGCTCCGATTAAAGTGACCCACAAGCCCAAAAGGGATTTGGTCGACTCAACTTAACTTGCTTCTTGATCCTCATTGTTCTAGATTGAATGCCACGTCTCATGAATATTTTAGTTTTTTTTAAGCGGTGTTTAATTTTTATTTTTTTATTTTTTTTGAACATATGCATATTATGAATATATATCCAATGAGATGTATATATGTGTTTGAATTCAGCACATAGTAGCATGATTGAAGCATCAATATCTTTGAATTCAACTAATGATACAAAAAAAATTTAGATCAACCTTGTGTAAATTGACCAACAATCAATACCTAAGAAACTCAAGGAGGTTAAGATAGAATGAAAAACAAAGGCCATAAATTCAGAGATGGAGATGGAGGGCCCCCGTCCGAAAAATTCTAACACAAATCCGAATTTATCGAATTTAATCAACTATATCGTAAGTGTTAATAGACTTGTTATGTGATTGGTCACTCTTTCTAAACTGTACATCAACCACATGACAAATATAAAATATTGATCACGTAATTAGTCCCGATGTGGCCGAACTAAAAATTAGCAAAATATATATTAATTATTATTAAGCATGACTCCAGCATTGAAAGCTTAATCTATTTAAATAAACTGAAAATCAATGCGAAGATATATAGCTGCGGACGATATTTATGCTCAAGTTGAAGATGAAGATAGATGGTGACCACACACACCACCGTGCAATTCACTTTCTTATTATACGATAATCACATGCTCTAAAATATTCTAATGCCCACCCAAATCTAGCTTGATAATTACTTTGATACATAATATCCAATCATATATGATCCACACTGCTAGACTCATCGTTATCGTCTTTTTTTTTTTTTTTTGACAAATCTCATCGTGACGTGACTAAAAATCATTACACTTAGAATTTAATTTTACACTGCGACTTCATAAACTTGTGAAAAAAAAAATGAAAAATGAAGACTTACAGTGAAAAAATGAAACTTTTGGAGATGAATCCGCTGAATGTCGGAATAAGATTGAGCGGTCGGGATGGGGAAGAAGGGCACATGAAGAAACCAACTCTATAGAACGCGATACAAGAGAACGAACTAATCGCGTGCATGAGTCAGTAATGCACGTGCCCTGCTTCTCCATCTTGATCATCACTCATCTTCTCGACCCACGCGTGAATCAATTAGTACAAGGTGGCTAGCTAGGTTCCGGGTCTAAACTAGAATTTTCCGGGATATATTTGTGTAAACTTTGATTTCTTCTAGGGTTTGGGGGAATGCTTGGCTTTGTGAGGAAATGGATGGACTATGTGTTCCCCCTATATTCTGGAGTATTTATAGCAATATTTGGCAAACTGGGACTATATGATGGGTATGTGGGAGGGCAGAATCTCAACCTAGCAGCTATTCCTAGTTTCCTACAATAGCTTTTTAAGTTTTACACCACATATTAAGTCAACATTTGCTTTAGTATAACTTATTAGTAGTCCTCCTTAATATTCCCCTACCTTCTACATGGTGAATTTTAATTTGCAAGAGAGCATTATTGGATTTGATTGGAATTTTTTCATTTTTATTTAACAAGTAAAAAGTCAAGGGAAGGTTAACTAGCTCAGTAACCCTATCTTGGCGTGGTTATAGGCGTCCTCCACTACTGTAAAATACTTAATTTGAATAATTATAACTTATAGCTTTAATTTAAAACGAGAAATTGCCACTGTAATCTCCAGTTCGAATCCTCTATTATAATTTTCTACTTCACTCATTAATACATATCATGTATATTGATGGACAATTAAGGTAAAAAAAAGAGAATATTTAAAAATTTATCCATATCATAAATTTACACATAAAGTGTATTAATGAGTGAAGGAGAAATATAGCATTATTTTGCAGTAGAGGATTCGAGCTGCCTTAATCCCACCCATACACCGCTCAAATTGAAGTATCCCTATACTTTAGATCAACACTTGTAGCATCCCGACTTGGAGCGGGTCAACCTAAATCGATTCTAGACGGGTATACAAACATAACATTCTCAAATTCGAAATTCAAGCAAAATCACTTAATACAATTCAAGTTTGTACATTTCATAATAGGTAAAATCTCGTAACATTGTGTAAGAAGTACATTAAGAAACGTACAGGTTTCAATTGTGCTCAGTGAGTTTATTTGAATTTGAAATTTGAGATTGTTATGTTTGCTCACCTGTTTAATGATTGTCCCGAGAATTATTGATTCAAGAATTACTAACAAATTGAAAATTTTAATCTTGTGAGAAATAATAGATCTGAAATAAAAAAGGGTGTTAAAAAAAAGGCAGATCTCTCACGGGTGCACGAGAGGGATTGCACAAATTAGTTGGAGTGGGACCTTAATTTTTTCAACCTTCAAACAAAAGGTTTTTTCCATACGAAAATAGGACCAGTTCCAATCACTATATAACTGATGTTACAGCACTAACCTTTTTATTAAATCACAATAATACCGTTTTATTTTTGTTAATATCGCCACATGCATAATGTTGAAAAGTTAAGTAAATTAGATTCATTTTTTAATATTCATTTATTTAGTTAGTTCATGAATTTACTTTACTACAAGAAAATGAGTAAATTTGTTACAATATAATAAGTGATAATGAAAAAAATATCATTAATTATATACATTTAGTGACAATAAATTTATATTATCACAAAATATAGTTTGCATAATATCAATGGTGACAACATAGTATAAAATAGTGACAACATAGTGCAAAATTGACAATTAGTGACATATCTTTTGTAACAACTCAGTGGCAATAAAATTTTGTCACAAAATCCTAATAGCAATCTTTATTGTCACCAAGTTACCACTATAGGTGTGTCACTAATTGTCAATGATGACAATTAAAACATTAATTATTGTCACCATTGAGTGATATTGTGACAATATAAAAATTGTTGTCACAAAAAAAACTTAATTAGTGACAAAATATAAGATATTGTCACTTAATACAATTATTGGTGAAAACTTTTATATTGCTACTTTTAAAATTTGTCAATAATATTATTTTTTCTTGTAGTGCTTGTACATTATTTTTAGTTAGTACATGAATCTAAGTTATTAGTCATTATTCATATATTTTATTTTAATTCATGTTCGAGTACTAGGAAAGAGAATGAATTACATTTAATTGTGATACATGTATTAAACTAGGTCCGTACTTAAAAAATGCTATAAATATCCTATGTAATCTAGTTATTTTGTAACAAGTTAATTTCAAGTGAAATAAAGTTACTTATTTCCTCCACTCTTTTTATTATTTGAGTGTTGAGTATGTTTTATAATTGCTCTCCACTTCTAACATATGGTAAATCACAATTGGTTAATT
The DNA here is from genome assembly GCA_026212405.1 of Petrea volubilis. Lineage (NCBI taxonomy): Eukaryota > Viridiplantae > Streptophyta > Magnoliopsida > Lamiales > Verbenaceae > Petrea > Petrea volubilis. The sequence goes on along the minus strand of CM047885.1, from coordinate 10,334,402 downwards.
AAGTGTGACACAAATTATCAAACTTTATAACAAAATCCTTATAAATTAACTTTGATCAGAGTGATATATAGATGTTGGTTGGTAATGGCGGAGCGAGACTTTAGGGTTAGGGGGTGCACCTATCAGCTACAGATTACAGATAATACAAATAATTAAATCAAAAAAAATCAAGGGTGCATAGAATGAAATATTTTAGAGAATGATCAGAATGGTCATTCAAATTTAAGTGTGTATATATAGGGCAATTTCAAAGTCGGGAGGGTGTACGTGCAACTCCTAAACTATACATGGCTCCGCCACTGTTAGTTGGCATGATGTTAATGTAAGAAGCGGACAAACGAAATAGAAAAACGGGACCGTTCGTGATGTAGCTGTCTTGGATTACTCGTAGATCACAACAAAGAAAGATACTACGTAGTGCCTTGTTGGTATAGAAATGTCCTATGCTAGACGAGGCCCAAACGTTGTTGTTTTTGGTGTCTGTTTGTAGAGGCTACGCCATTTATTTCCCCCAAAACATGCACCTTAAACCCAAATATACATGACAATGTTGTTGTTTAAGTATTGCAAAATTATATCTGAGGTTTTAGCACTCGAATGTATGTCACACACACACACGACATAATTTTGTAAGTGTAGCTGACATCGCCTTACAAGGATAGAGTTACTACTAAGACTAGGTTCAAAATGACTATCAACAAGATGCACTTGGTCCTACATATATATATATATATATATATATATATATATATATATTGTGTTAGGAATTTGGAGTACAAAATCGAGAAGTCATACAAACAAAGATATGAAAATAAACAAGAACAAGATATTGACGCATGAAATAGACGAAGAGAAGAAATCCATTATCATGAAAAGGTATACAAACGAGAGATACAAGATCGAAGCTCTCTCAGTTTAACTTTCAAACTAGATTTCTTTCGTGGTATCATATTACAAAACTCATACCCAATAAACTAAGAAGGGAAAAAGGAATTTTGATAGGACTCAAAATTTGTTGAGAAAAATTATGTAGAAACCACCCACAAAACAGTGTTTCAATAGGCTTCAGATTTCACAATTGCCAAAAAGTATGTGCCCATGTTCCCAAGATTTGTGCAAATTACCTACACAGAATGGACTGCAAAACAAATAAAATGGTCTATGTAGACGCGTACAATAATGCGTGCAAACGAGCAAATAATTCTATCCACATTTGCTCTTTGAAGCCACACTCAACATACTAGAATAATGTAGAGCCTTATGCTTAAGACAGATTAATTTTTTTGGTACCATGTTCTCCTAGTGAGACAAGAAACTTGGGATCTTCATATCGATCATTCCAAAACTTCATTCTATATATTCTTGCAGGAAACAAAATCCAAAACAAAACACAAAAGTATAAACTATAGATGCCCGATCCCAAAGGCATTTTGGAACAATTTTTTAACAATAATATTGACGACGTCACATCAGACGATAATGCTCAATATGGATCCCAAGGTAAAATTGTGGGGAAAAAAGAATAGTGGAAGCAAAAAGAAAGCAACGTGGCTGGGGATTTTGTAGCTTTTTTCACGTCTGGCTTTTGTTGTTTGTCACATATATGCATTGATAGATGCTTACAAGAGAACTCAAACGAGTGTACTGATTGTCTTTTTGACAAATTGCTACCCTTTTTCCCCACAGTGGAGCTTCCATTCTCTTCCATTCCATTATTGTTTCTAATTTTGTAAGATTCTTCTCTTGTCCTTCATAAACACCAAAAGAGTTTTTTATCACATTATCTTGCTTATTGGGATGAGCTTTTAGCTTGTGTGCTTGTGCCTAGTGGACCACTTGAGAATTTTTGGGATCAAGATTGAATTTTTTTGAAGGATAAATTTTCAATTTTAATAAAAAAATGGTCGGGGGTTCAACCAGATTGAGACGAATCACGTGGCGGTGATTGGCATGTGATTGGCGTGTAGCTCAAGGAGAGTGGTCAATCCCATGACGAGTGTATTAATACTTGTTAAATGATTGATTGGGTTCGACTGAATCAGGTATTCTGGGCAAGAATTTTTCGAAACTATATATAATCATTACTTCATATACATTTAAGTTGATGATAACTCTATTTTATAGAGTTATTTTGGAGCTTAAATTAACAATATCGAACCAAATTAAGTTAAAATGCTAGTTATTGGGGTTAAGAAACTTTAATTAAGTTTAATTATTGTTATTTTATTTTGCAGAGGGTATTTTTGGAGAAGAGAAAGCAAAAAGATGAAAAAATGCATTGTGGAAGATTCCGCCTAGGCGGCTACCAGCACGCCTAAGCGGCACTGAAGGAAGCGAGAATTAATTCCAGATGCATGACCGCCTAGGCGGCCACTAGCACGCCTAAGCGGCAATGAGGAGCTCTAGTTAGCCAAATTTCCCGAGAGCCCACCGCCTAGGCGGTATTCTCTGACCGCTTAGGCGGGGCGGTTAATTGGAAGTTGACAGGAGATTTGAATCACGTTTTAAACTTAAAAAAGGCAGTTTTTGAAGGAGGACAGAGGGTTCTGGACAAAAAATAGAACATAGAAGGCAGGAAGGAAGATCTGAAGCAAGGAAGAAGTCTTAGGGAAGGAGATTCACGCCACACACGAGTTTTCCTTCTTCAAACTCTTCTTGTTTTTCATGTCTCTGTTCTGTATAGTTTTTGCCATGAATTCTGTTTGTATGGCGACTTAAACTCATTTCTAGGTTTTTTATGGAACCTTGTATGGATTTTAATTGAATTCTATGAATCTCTATTATGTACTATGCATCTCAATTGTTTTGTGTGATCTTAATGCATTCTATTGATTGGCCATCATTAGAAGTGATTTGTTAATCGTGATTGTGCTCGAGAGAAGATTTCATGGTTTAAAACTGCACAAAACAACCTAAGTTCATATTGTTTTGGAATATGATTCGCAGGAAGGACGAGAGTACCAACGTGCCTTAGGTAGTCACTCGAAATTGGGTCTTAATGCTATTATCTATGTTCAATTCTCATAGATATATAGGGAATTAATATAGTTAATAAGGTTTATGCTATATCGAGAGAGTAGTTTAGATAAAATAGAATTTCGGATTATTGAGCATGCGTTGTTACTTGATAGAGATGATTAGGAGAGTCGATTAGATGCCATACAAGGGGAAGTTAAGAACCTAGATTATGTTCTCTTGGTGTTTTGCTACAATTTACTAATTTCATATATTGTTTACTTGTTATCAAATTCACAAGTCTCTACTTTTTATTTTTAACTGCTCAAATTAAGAAGTCATAAATTGTATAAAGAAAATTAGAATATTACTTAGGCATTAGTCCTCGTGGGATCGATATTTTTATACTATTTGTGCGATACGTATACTTGCGTGTGCTCGTTACAAACGCAACAGTTGAACGACTACTCGTACCAGCCTCTTTCATCCCATCCCGGTACAAAAATGGAAGCAACATTATGAGTGGACATCCATGTTCTCTCCCAAGAGGGATTGCGAAAATCTTGATTAGCCTATGAGAAAACAATTAGGACAATAAATCTAATCTTACGGCAAAATATGGTCCAGATTGGACAAAAAAGGTTAAAAAAGATTCAGAAAAAATTAGTGGTGGGTTAAATTAAACAGATTGCGAGCACCTTTTTGTGTTTATTAGCTTAACGGCCATTTAAATATTTCCCACCTAATTTGCACTACTAATTAATTTAACATTTATAGTGATATGTTAATCTAAACAAGAATCTTGATTTCTAACAACAGTCTTAGTCTCTCCTAATTCAAAGCTTTCTACTGATAGGGATATGACTGAACTGAAATCTGAAAGAAGCATAGTATAAAATTAACATTTATCAAGAATTGAGTAATCCACTCAATTGTTAAATGTTGGTATAATTAACAACTATCAATTGGTCTAGTGGAATAAAGTATTAGATCTCCTAAATAATGTCAGGAGTTTGAATTCTCGAATTGTAAATGAAACAACTAAGTTAGGAGGGTCGCCCTCATAATGGATCTCCGTAGTACTCGATCCGGATTAATTAGTCAATAAATTAGAACCGAGTCACTAAAAAAACAATGTTAGTAATAATTAATAATGTTGCTATTAGTACCAGAGATGTCAATTTTTTCAGCTATAGTTGACATCATAAAAATCTAAAGGGAATGATTTGTTGCGAGGAGGAAGGTGGGATATGTAACTAGTGGTTAATGAGGTGTTAGCCCCATAGATTAAGGAGAAAAGTAGCAGACAAACATATAATTAAACTACAAATTGGAGGTTAATTAGAGCTTATAATGGGCGTATCGCGCCAAATCACCACAAAAGATAAACTGGGTGTGGGGGGGGGGGGGGGGGGGGGCAAATGTTGGTGGCATCATGGTTAATTGATTTGATGTAAGTGAAAAACATTATGGGCCCTACTTAATTAATTCATGTAATTAGTTTAATTAATTTTAACTTGTCGACCATTGTCTTGAATCTTGATAGTGTGACATTAATTTATTACTATTTGAGAAGGATAATTAACCGGCAAATGTTTGTGTGGTAAACGCACAAACTTCACTAGCCTACTTTTTAGCACTTGTCCTTTCATAAATTTAATTAATGTAACCTAAGTAAGTAAATTTTTTATTCCATCATTTTTTACCTAGTGCAACGTGTTTTAATCAGGTAACACTATTAGTCTTTGTTTAAGTAGTTCCCGACAAGCCAATAACATTAACGGTCCTTTCAAATACTTTTAGTGTGAAATTAATAGTCCTTTTTTAAGAAGATGGCAAGTTATTTTTGCATGAAGCAAAGTTGTAATTTTATGTGGCGGAGCTCCACGATTTACCCTAAATTGTCCTTGAATAAGAATGTTAATTAATCAAAAATATTATTATTATTTTTCATACAATTAACTTGACACACACTCACTCACTCAAAGAGGAAGGAAAGATAAAAAAAAATGGATTTGAACTCGTAATTTCAATAATACCAAGTTCAAACCCCCTACCATTAAACTATAATCTCAATTGCAAAAATATTATTATTCATTTATTCTCAATCACCTTCTTGAGAAAACCAAGATTTATAGTGGAAAACACTTTCCATGTTATGTGCCT
>CM047885.1:10011109-10328781 GCA_026212405.1 Petrea volubilis | reverse complement strand
GGAAGGAAAGATAAAAAAAAATGGATTTGAACTCGTAATTTCAATAATACCAAGTTCAAACCCCCTACCATTAAACTATAATCTCAATTGCAAAAATATTATTATTCATTTATTCTCAATCACCTTCTTGAGAAAACCAAGATTTATAGTGGAAAACACTTTCCATGTTATGTGCCTGTTTTTGCTGATAAATGCAGCCCGTCATGGTGACGCGGTATAATTAATGAATTAATTAACCTTAATTAGTTATTGCTCATTTGTTTATTGTGATCAAAGTCCACTATGATTAATTAGTGATATGAGAAATCTATCAAAAAATTTAAAAAAAAAAAACTTTATTAATCAAGAAAGTGACACCCATTTGCGATTAGACTTGGGAGAAAAACGTGGGAGTCTATAGGCCTTGATCATCATGGCCATGCAACATAATGTTCTTACTTTTAAGATTTTCTAGTATATTCATGGGGGGAAAAATACAAGAAAAAAAAATAAAAAGACAATGACAACCATACATATTAAATGAAAATACAATAGTTACCACTAATTATATGTATTTAACAATAAGAAAGATTGGTCTTATAACAAAATTAATTTTCATAATATGAATAGTAATAAACAATATCTTTAAATTGTTACCATTAATGATTCATGACACCTTTGGTTGCGATAAATTGGTGACGAGAAAAATATCACCACAAAAATTATAGTGACAAATTTATTGTCCTCAAATTATCATTAAAGATGTGTCACTAATTGTCAAGAATAATTAAATAGTGACAATTATCATTAGCCCTATTTAGTCACATTGTAGCAAAATAAATAGTTTTTATAATTAAATAAATTTAGTGAGTGATCAAATTTCAAATATGATCATTTATCACATATTATTAGTAATAACTTTTCATATTAATATTTTACTTTTTCTTATTAATATATATATATTTTTTCTTGTAGTCGTATCATGAGATGAATTAGTCAATTTGCCAACTTTGTATTGATCCAAAAAAAAAATTATGAGTGCAAAAAAAAGAAATTGGGGTTCCGTTTGAACTCAACTACTTTGCCGGTAAAGACCCTGTTCACTAGCAAGGTGGTTATATATGTATATATTATTGAGAATGTATTGGGCCTAGTGTCTTTGATATCGAAATGCCCATTGGGTGTGTACCGGACTTGGTGGCTTGCCATTATTCTAGGAAGAACCCAAGAAGGACTTATAACACGGGTAGAGCCCAAACCCAGGGTGCCCATATGAGCAGCTTTACCCATAAATTTAAAAAAAAAATGTTTATTTGTATTTTGTGAAATTTAATAATACCGTGATGGCTCAATAAGTCAACATTGAAATTTCCAGTTCTGTCCTTGTTGGTTTTAGTGAAGAGGAAAAAAGTACTTATTTTAGGGATGCAAACAAATAGAGTCGAGACTTATCCTGCTTTTCAAGCCAGAGCCCAAGCCCGATGAGTCAGGAAAAAATAGGTTTAAGCTCGGGCTTGAGTCATGTTCAACTCGACTCGGCTAAGATCATTTGGCTCGAATTTATGAGTAAATTATAAGTTCGAGACTGAGACTAAGCTTGAGCTCAAATATTTTCAATTATTTTCTTAATGTTCGAGTTGTAGGCTCGAGCTCAAGTTCGAAAATCAATATATTATTTATAATTCTATAAAAATTAAAAAATGAAAGCTCGCAAGCCTATGAACAAGAATTCCTAGGCTCGAGCTCGACTCTAAACTTATAAGGGCTTGGCTTAGCTGAAATCATTTGAATTCGAGCTCGAATCTTTGTAGAGCCTGCTTATCAGACTCGCGAGTAGACTCAATTCGCGTACACCCCTAATTCATTCTTCAGTATCATCTACACTGTAGATGAGCTGCAACTAGCTGATTATTACACCCAATCAAACTATATATATATATATATATATGTATATATGTTGTGTGTGTGGAACCACTATTAATGCATGGTCATTATGTTTCAGGCTTTAATCACAACAAGCATAGTATCACTCTAATGATGAAAATTTTGTAACAGACAAAATTTTGTCGTAAATAAAGGTATTTGTTCAGGAGTTATGACGAATTAATTCTAGTAAATTAAAATTAGGAATCAAAATGATTTATCAGTAATATTGAAGATAATAAATATTTGATAATTCTCCCCTCTAACTAATAATTTAATTAAAATTTTAAATAATGCGGTCAGTTAACATGAACATTAGAACCAAGCCAAATTTTTTGGGTTGATTTCGGGTCCGATCTAATTTGGCCCAATCCTAAAAACTCAAACAATTTTTTTTTTTTTCCAGATGGATCCTAGTTCGGACTTTGACACCCTACCAAATAAGAAGTATTGTCTTCGAATTTTGGTGCCACCCATTGATGAAAAATAATTTCACAGTGTAAAACTTGATATAAAAAGAAATTTATCTGCATGTGATCGCACGTGCTTTAGATGAAACGATCAGTTAAAAAAAATATATTATACATCAGCGGATGTGTGATGGACAAAATCCATCACAAAATCGGAAAATTCTAACCCGAACCTGGTTTGGCCGAACCCAACAAATCATATGGCAAGTGTATTGCATTTGTCAAGTGATTAGTCACTCTCCCTAAATTATCGACCATTCATAGAGCAAGTGTAAAACACTCGCCATATGATTAATATTGGTTCGGCCGAGCCGGGTCTGGACTAGAATTTTCCCACAAAACCGTAATCTGTGTGTATTTTCTCCAAGACATTAAACAGGCAAAGATTAATCACATAATTTACAATCAACATTTCCTTGGAACCTTAATCTTTTCCCTGCCTAATTAAACACTTGAAGTAATTATTTCACTAAATTAAGCCATCGTCAAATGGCGAGCATAAGGCCCGGCAAGGATCGCTTCGTGAGGTCCCGGGGGTGGCTCTGCCACAGCGTGGCGGAGCTCAGCCAGTTCAGCGGCTGCCGGAAATCCCTCACCGTCAGCCATGTGTTGAAGTACTCTCGGAACTGCGTGATCACCCCATCTTTCACGGTCCACGCGTGCACCCAGTACACCTGAGCCCCCTCCCACCCCTCCGCGATCACGACGTGCTCGTCAATGGCATCGATGGTCCGGGGCTCGAACTTGAAATCCAACGGCGAGGATTTTCCGGTCAGCATTTTCATCATGTGGTGGCAGTTTTGCGGGCCGTGGAACCACCATTCTAGGTCGCCGGTGATCAGCCCGGAGATTTCTCCGCTGCTCGATATGGCCTTGTAAAGGCTGCGCACGGCGGCGGTGTTTGGGGTCTCCGGCGGAGGGTTGATCATTTTGGCTTCCATGTTTTTTTTTTTTTTTTTGAAGAATCCAATTGGATTATATTGCCTCTTGCATGTAAATGGCTAAGTGCAAAGGGTTTTTATTCAACTTTTGAGAGAAGAGGGACCCATGAAAAATAAATTGTATAGTGACTTGAATCATCCAATAGCCTTTTTTTGAATTGAATATATATTAATTTGTTTTTTTTTTAATCCCTTTTTTTCCCTGGTCTTTACCAGCTAATTTTCTACCCTGATACGAGTACTGTAGAGGCTCAATCGGGAAGCGACTCTTCCAACCTAATTGTATCATTTACAATTCCAAAATTCGAACGTTGCACATTGCTTAAAAGATTTAGAACTTCATCTCACTAGATGAACTAGTAATTGGTATTAATTTGGGTTTTTGTTATAAATTTTATTTAGTTGGTTTTTTCAATGAGTATGGTGTTCTGTTTTTTTTTTTATTTCGTGTTTTTTTTAAAATTATAATAAATGTTTGCAAAATTAAAACTTATTGACTAACAAAAATAGAAATTCAACCAAATTAGTATTAATCACTTGTGTGAGCAAATTATATAATTTAGGAAGAGTTATCAATTTTTGATTGAATCTGGCCTAATTAAGTTCCAAAAATCTACAAAGAAACAAGGGTAAAAATTGATACAAGACTACCATATTATTATTACAAGGCGAAAATCCTACTTTGACAAACTATGTGGTTTTAGTTTGTAACATATATATATATATATATATATATATGATTACAAATTACATAGTTATAAGATATCCATAGATGAGATAGCTAGCTACCCAAATCTTGTAACCCTTTGCTAAAACTTTGTTGTTTTACATTGTTTTATTCTATTTAATCCGTATATGCTCGTGTTTATGCTCTTACTATGCGCATGTGCTTTATTGTGAGCTCGCAAGAATAGGAATTAGTTATGCTATAGAATTTTATATAATTAAGATAATATATTTTGCATATGCTACATCACATCACGTAGTGACATAGGCATATTTAGTTTTGTAAGATTTTGTTAAGTAAAGGCAAATATTGATTTGGCTGGAAAATGGTTATCCCACATCGGGTGCAGAAGAGGCGCTTGAGTGCCTTAAAGGTGCCAGGCGTACTCTCATAGCATGGACGCGTTTTGTAAAACCCCCCGTGGACGCACCCCTGGTACATAAGACCACGCAGGCGGGACAGTATCTGTGCTATGGCCCCGGGTGGCAGGTGCCGCAGGACCATCATCATATGGCGCCCACCGTGGGGCCCGAAGGGTCTCAAGCCCCTCTTCTGGGGGGGCTTATGATGTGGCTGGAAAATTGTTATCCCACATCGGGTGCAGAAGAGGCGCTTGAGTGCCTTAAAGGTGCCAGACGTACTTTCATAACATGGACGCGTTTTGTAAAACCCCCCGTGGACGCACCCCTGGTGCATAAGACCACGCAGGCGGGATAGTATCTGTGCTATGGCCCCGGGTGGCAGGTGCCGCAGGACCATCATCAAATATATATATATATATATATATATAGTTTGGCATAACATGGTAGTACTTCATAGTTATTGTACTTGTATTAATTATCTTAGATGGTCATATAAAACAATATTTGTTTTTAACGTGGTCCTAAAATACATTACATTACTAAGTATGGTTTGAATATCATTACTTGCCGAACAGCAAATACCATGGGAGGACTCGTCACAAAATTTGACTCTTTAGAAAATTCTAAGTTCCGATTTTTAACCGTGTCCGAAGATACACACACACACACACACACACATATATATATATATAGATCGTGCATAGTTGGCATCTTAATATTAAACTCCATTAATTAATTTAATTTTGATGTCCGTTTGATGTGACCCTTAAAAAAATAAAATGTAACGGACCTTTTATTTTTATTTTTTTGGTGAAAAAAATAACTAAAGAAAATCGCCTCAAAGGATTTTGAAATACAATTAATTCTGTGAGGACAATAATAATTAGCAATAATTACTCTCACCTCCCCTGAATTTAGGTAAAATTACAAATAAACCCCTCCTGTTTCAAAAATTATCAATACCTCCTTGACATATATCAACGTTTACAAAAAAATACCATTTCATTAGTAAATTACCAAAAATGCCTTCGGTCAATTTTTCCATCATTTTTTGAGGACCAAAATACTCTTATTTATTATAAGATTTTGGAAATTGAAGGGTATTTATTATAATTTTTTGAATTACGTATGGATATATCTGTAATATTTTCAAAAAAAGGCACGCAACGAAGGGTCGCTCTCTCCGATGAATTTTTTCGGTGGGATCTGAAAGTGTCTTGAGCTCATTGCAATGAGCAACACATTGGTAAAATCCATTTTGGGATAGGGCCGATAGTGGTAGAGGAATTAGATTGAGAAGATGCAATGGCGAGCTAGGGTTTGATATAATTTCTGTCAATTAAATTCAAATGGATGGAGCGTTAATAAAATTTATTGAAGGGTTTTGACGGGCTTAAGAAGACGAAAAAAATAAGAGGGGGTTATTTGTAATTTTGGCAAAACTTAGGGGAAGTGAGGGTAAATCTCCCTTGCAAGTATTGAAGGGGAAAAAGAATATTATAGTCTTTTTGTTTGATTTAGCAAAAAGGGGACAAAACTCAAGGGGTATTAGTAATTTTCGAAACAAGAGGAACTTATTTGTAATTTCACTTAAACTCAGGGGAGGTAAGAGTAATTTTTCCTAATAATTATGTGAAGATCAGTGGACTTGTAGTTTAGTGGTGGAGTTTCAAACGAAACATCATTGAGGTTTTGGATTCGAACTCTTTTGTTTTCTCTTTTTCTTTTTTGAGTATATGTGTGTGGCATTTTGGTTGATATCTTTAAGATGTATTAAGTTGATTATATTATTATAATAATAATAATAATAATAATAATAATAATAATGCGGAGAGTATTAAAATATACAACCTAGCATGGAAATACGTACGGCCTAGTGCATTTAAGAATACCAGTTGGATCCAGCCCCGCTCGTGCACACAAATTTGGAAACTTCTCAATGGGCCAATCTCATATCATCCCCACATACCAAACCACAACATTATTGTTATTAATTGAGTGAATGTAGCCAGTACACTTAATAATTCAATTCAAAGAATTCAACCCTGAACTAACCCCTATCCCCCACCCCGCGTGGATGGGAACTAGGCATCATCTCTTTAGTACTTATCATTTGCTGGAATCGTTCAGAAATTCTTGTCTTCTACAAGTTGTGGTGGATTGATGTGGATTGGATTCCGTCAAGCAAGCAAGTTGAGTGGAACGTCTAGTCAGTCTTCTTATCAAGGGGAAATAAAAAAAATATTTTCGCATGAGGTAACAAACAAATATGAACTAGTTGGAGGAAGACTAGACTAAGAACCTCAGATTATTAGATTAGATACAAAATAAAGAGAGTATCTATTAGAATAAATGCAAGAGTGTTGAGAATTAAATATGTATTTACATACTTTAGTAAATGAGAAAAGTATTTACAGTGAATAAATCTTAATTTTGAAGACTCTATGGTAGGGGGTGGTTACATAATTCAACTTAAATCATACAAACAATCATGATGAGATATGGGTAGTGATTTGACTTAATATTTTAGAGTGGCTATATCAACTGAGATGTGGTGCAAATATGGTGTTTGATGGCAAACTTGATTGTACATTTAATATAGATATGGTTTAGCGTGCCCGCATAAAATGTATACATTACATGTTCTACCAGTTAGGGATCGGGATCGGGCTCAGAGAGGTATGATTGCTACCCCTCTACACTAGATTGACTGCAAGATCCCTCAATCCCACATCGATCTTCGAGTCAGGGGTGTAAGTGATTGAAGAGGACAAAGAAACATGTTTCTCCTCAATCCTAGTCGATCGGGATTAGGAAACCCCTCCAAGAGAGGTGTAGGTGGCATGTGGCCAATTTGGAACAGACACGTGGCAACTCTAGATTGGACCACATCACGTGTACCCATATTAATAGCACGCATAAAGTTTTTGATTCGAATTTTGTTAGTGCTTGTCTATGTCTCATTTATGTATATTTGGTATTTATAATTTCTTATTTTGTTGTAGACTCTCATTCGAGAGTATTAGGGAAAAAGGCAAAAAGAAAAGAAACAAAACAGAAAATAGAAAAAGAAACTAGTTTTAATTAGGACTTAGTTTTATTTATATATTTATTTTGGTGATCAATTAGGACTTAGTTGTGTCACAAGATATAGAACGAATATTTGTGTACGTAGCTCCAACAATGCAACGAGAGGGGCTATACCTCGTTTTAATTGAATCGACATATATACTGAATTATTGCTTTGTGACAACTACGAATTTTCTTGTTCGATTGATTAATGAAATTGGTATTGTTCACCTAACATGGGGTCATTAATCATTTCGAACGGGGGGCGGGGGCCATTTCATCATTGTTTTGTTATTAGTATGATGTACTGAGAAGGACATTATTGAGAAATTCTTGTTCGTGTCGGGTTCAATCATGTCGTGACTAAATATATTGCGAGTGCATTATATTTATCATATGATCAGTGTACAATTTAAGAAAAATGACCAATTACATAACAAGTGTATTAATACTTGCTACATGAGTGATTGATGTAGTCAAGCCATGTTTAAACAAGAATTTTCAGCATTACTATAAACTCATTTAATTTTATATTTTCTTTTATTTTTGTGGTTGTGATTGATAATGAAAGACACTAGTCCTTAATCATGCATCTAGTCAGTGTCAAAAGTTTTAGGACTCATTTACTTTATGAGTTATCACTTGGTTGGGCATAATTATTAGCTATTATCCATTGTTTACTTCACCAGGTGTTAAACTCGGATAATTAATCTAGGGTGACCCGAGATAAATAGCATTTCATCCTGTCAAAATTAACATGCCGAGGGGGGGGAGGGGTCGAGTCTAATTAAACAAGAGTTGGCAAAAGACTGATTGAGATAAAACTTGAACATAATTACATAACAGTGCCATTGAAAACCCTAGAATACACACTTTCCACATTATCATGTTTTTCATTCACACATTTCCTTTTCTTTGTGCCGCAACTAGGGTTTTTATCAGGTGAGAGGTGACTGATGAAATTGACAAATTTTCAGTTGCCTAATTTCAAAAAATTTAGTTGTTCGTAGATATTTACTGTGTTTAATCATTGAACTCCGAACTCTTCCCCAAACATTATGTCAAAATCCATTTTATTTTACGCCATTTGAAGCGCATTCAGAAAAACATAATGGATGGCAAATCTCGAAGTGTATCTGATGCGATTTGAAGCAGTTGTAGGAAAAAGGTATGCTATGGAAACCAATGATTACGGCAAGCTAAGGAAAAGGAACACATCAATGGTAAAACTTTTCTTGAAGACAACAAGAAGGAAACAACAAATTTTGAAAAAAATTACCCATTCTTCATAGATCTAGACAAAACACAGTGCAATTAACCACAAGATGTCTCAAAACTACTGACCTGAAAATGTATACCTAGCTAAATTGAGAGCAAGTCGTCGGATCTACAAATGGATGACAAGGAAAATATGTCTCATTCGAAGGATGGGTAAATTTGATAAAGAGGTTTTTTTTAACATTCCAAATTCACAGACTAAACAAAGAAGAAAAGCTTTAAAAACAAAACAATGTGTCCTAACCAGTCAAAGTAAACAATGAATCCTAATAAATTTGCCCAGAGTCTAAACAGCCCTGAACCAACTCAAACATAAATGGGCCTTTAGACCCAACTACACGAAGTAAATGGGCCCTTTGATAATATGTTATCAAAGGTTGTAAGGAATCAGTCAAGTCTTTCATGAAGATTTGTTAAGTGACACATGCCCTTCCTTACACTGGGCTTGTCGTGTATATTAGTCCACAATGAAGTTAAGCCTATAAACCATGGTCCATTAACATTGTTTCATTAGAAAATGTGGATCGGCCTGTTACCATTCGTGGTGTGTGTGTGTTTGTGTCTGTCTGTGTTTATATTAGAAGAATTATTTTTCATACAAAAAATTTATTGGTTTGTAATAAATAACATTACTATAAGAAAACTTTGATAAATTACATTACTAAGAAAACGCCCCATTCACTATTGATGTAAAATTTTATTACAAAAAAATTATGTTGCAAATTTAACAAATTTATGATAGATTTATGAGTAGATATTTATAGCATTCGTGAACCTATTTGTGGTTCTCTACCTTACAGAAATAATATTAACTCATGAGCCATTGTTCCTACTTCTATAGCTATCGAATTGCATTTTGACCCAATCTGGCAAGCATTCATTGATGAATGGCTATACTACCTTATAAACTAATTGTTCTACACTTCTTACTTGGCATAGTTTATTACATAAGTTGTGAGTGGAAATTTAGTTTCCATTTAAGTATACAATCTTGGATTGATATTGCATATTCAACCAGAGTTAATATAAATACAATTAAAGAAATAATAAATAACAAAATATTTATTAATAAATAATTTGTCATCGAAACAGTGCATTCTTGTTGCCATTGTATCCAAAAATAAATGTATTTGGAGGGAATATACGAGATCTTCTATTATGAATTATATTTCATCTCATATTTCAATACATAAATATATACTGGTAATTTTAAATTAATTATATAATAAAAAAATAATTTTATCTATACTATTATAAAAAAAAATCACTTTTGTGTCTAAAATAACAATTACTTCTTGCATTTTACAATTTTAACCTTTTAATATTTAGTGGAATCACAACATAATTATAATATGACGCCAAAATTCAACATTCCCAACATATTATCATCAATTTGAATACCAATTTTTATAATTCCAAAAATTACATTTCGATATCTTCCACACTATGTATGAAATGAGGTTAAAAATATAATACACCACACTAAACTACCTCCATATTTTGAGAAAAACGAACATTATGGAACTAAAATTATCATACAATTGATGCAATTTTATAGCATGTGAAAAAAAAAAATCAAATCAAATAGTTATATAATTAAAATAAAAAAATAAAAAATATCAAGTTATAATTAAAAAAACAGATACTTAATAACTTATTATAAAAAATAAACACTTAAATTTATATACGCGTAGAAACTGCGTACAAGGATTGCTAGTACTGATAATATGAATGTCAATGCTACTGGGATGAACCGCAATGTAGCAATAGAGGCTATTACCGGGGGGAATGAATATTAATAGTAATTAGCGGCTACTGAATTAATCAAGAGATTAATTTGAAAACCATTTCACTAATCAAAAATCATAAATCTTTCAAAAGCGCATTACAATTGATCTCCACATTCCTCCGGCGCCGCCGCAGCCGGAAAAATCAACCAGTCCTCCATAAACAAGCTCTGATCAACATCAATCCCATCGGTACAACCAGATTTCTCAACACTCGCCGCCTGACCATCCAAACACGCCCCTAAACCCTGCTCCGCACCTCCCCTCATCATCTCATCGCCGCCATCAATCTTCCCATCCAAAGAGCTCAGAAACCCCATCCACCACGCAGACGACGACGACGACGACGACAGGTTATCGAACCACTCAACCTCCAGAACCTCCGCCGGAGGAACCGCGCACGACAGCACCGCCGGCGCGGTGGTGGACCACGTCGGCTCCGGCGCCGGCATGGAGTCTGTCAACTGACGGTGATAGCTCGCACTGTTCGGAACCGCTGGCGATGATGAAGATCTGTGGAGATGCAGAGCATTTACGATCTCTCTCCTCGCTTCGGCCATGTCGATCCAAGTGCTGCTCAGAGGCGATTTTCGAGTGTGTGAACGCCTACGAGTGCGTTTTCTACCGGGATAATAACTTTTCCGGAAAGAACAATCTGCTTTTGCTTTCTCCATAGATTTTGAAATTGTTTGAGTTGAAGAGATGAAGATGAGCGGTTGAGATTAATAAGAAGTGAAAATTGATTGAATGAGAGGCTGATGGGACGATTAAGCGGAAGCGGAAGCAGAAGCAGAAATCAGTTGTCAGAAGCGCAAGGAGCATGTAAGTTGACACCTGGTATTGATCTCTGCACACCTTGGGAACTGCTTTATGAATTTTTTAATTATTGCTCAAAACAAGTTAAAATCACCCCGCCACCCCCGCCCCACCAACCAAAACACGCTTATTTTACAGTGTTAACTTATCAAACCCCATCTGTCATTAATGTTCTCTTTTTGACTGTTTTCGTTTTTGCTTCTAAAAATTGCTTTTCGATTTTTTTCCAATTATAAGAACAATTTTTTGAGTGCTTTTATTATATTTCAGCCTTTTGGTACAATGATTTTCTGCTATACTGTATGCAACTCGGGTTGGTAGAATTTGAATCAAATATGAAAAATTTAAATTCGAATTCGATAAATCTTTTTAGTATCTGAATTCGATCCGAATTTTATAAAATTTACATTTATTTTAACTAAGTTCGAATCCAAGAAAAAATTCGAAACCTAATAAAAAAATTCGACCCGATTCTCTGTTAAAAATTTTGAAACTTTAAAATCAAATAAGCAATAAAAAAAATTATTTCTTATGAAAAAAATAAATTTTAAATAAGTAGAAAATTAGTTTATAATATGTGAAAAAAACTATACATTATTTAAAAAAAAATACTTTGAACAATATAAAAAAGTGTATTATAAGTTATAATTGTTTGGATATTACATCAAATTTAAATTTCTTCACTAATATTTTATATATAAGGTTGCTAATATAATAAAAAGTATTATTAAAATTCAAATTCGGATTTTTAATGGATCGGATTATTTGATTTCATATCCTTTCTATTTATTTTGAATTACGGAATATTTATAATCAGATCTGGTCTATAAAATATTTTAATTAAACTAATATGCTAAAATTCGAATCGACTCGAATCGAATTCGTATTAAAATCCGCCCCATTGACAGCTCTATGCGCAACCATATCTAATTTTTCCAAGCTGTGCTGCACCTGGAGCCCAATCATTCATTTATGGTTGGGCTTCAAAGCCAATTAGTGGCCCATAACTGGTTTACATAAATTCATTAAATGATAAAATAAATGCCGGTCCAGCCCATCAAATCCATTATTTATGACGCTGGGCTGGGCCTTTGGGTTGGAGATAAATGATTTTTTTTTTGCTTTTAAACTCTGGTATACATTTGGTCATAGGTTGTAACCAAAAAAATAAAATAAAATTGGTCATGGGTCCTTTGTGTACCAAATTATCATAATTGTAACATATAAATAATTTATTTGAGGCAAAAAATTTGGTCATGGTTTGTTTGGTAGGAATGGGGGTGGAAGGAAGGAAGGAAAATGAGAGTAAAGAAATCATTTTTCTTCATTTAATAGGGAGTGAAATAAAACAAAAAAATAGCACCGGGCCCATTGTCTTTCTATCAATTTCCTTCTCATTCAAATAAACATGTAGAAAATTAAAATTCATTCATTTTTCTCTTTTTTTCCTTTCCTCTAATTTTATTTTCTTTTTTCTACCAAAAACATTGTTACAGTACCAAACAATTTCACATAATTCAAGTACAAAATGGCTCCGACAAATTTTGTCAAACACGTATGTAAAAAATAGTTAAGGAGGAGTACAAGGACCACGAAAAAAAAACATTACATGTTTTATTTGTATTTTTCCTGCAATTGCTGGCGCTCGCTTCTCAACCAAGAGAGAATAAAAAGGTAAATAACACGAGGGAACATCTAATATTTACTGAATTAAATCATCCACTACTTCTGATGTGCAATGAGCCTAGCTAGATGCTAATCGAGAAATTTCAGTCCGGACTGATTTGATCGAATTAGTGTTGATGGTGTCCAATCTTGATGTGAGCGAATTATTTTATGTGGCGAATGCTGACTCGATGAGAATGTTGGTAGACTCCTTAACTTGCTAAATGAAAAGCACATAAGTCTAGCCAGAAGTGTCTCCAATAAAGACCCTCTAATGCTTAAAGCTATAAAGTGTATCTGAAATGTGAGACATTATTCGAGCAGAGTTTCATTATGTGATGAATAGTTACGTGACTGGAATATTTACTCAGGGTATTAATATGTGAGGGTTGACCTCTATCATTGGCAAATTAGGGTTGATTTTAAGAGTGTGGGAGCACTTAGGTTCTGGTAATCCTCTTGTACTAGGATGTCAGAGCCGATATGTCCAAATAACAAGGTGCAAAGGAGCACTATACCATAGGGTTCTATTGGAAACTGCAGAAAGGACAAAGGCAATGATATTGACCTGTACTTCCTACTTGACCTAGTCTCCTCGGTTAGGGATAATTAGTTGAGCTATTGTTGGCGAAGCCCCTCCTTGGAAATTGATTAATTGTATTTCATAGTACTTCCCTCGATTGGTGGTTTCCAACATTAAATCATCACGTGATGACGTCTCAGTTACTGATCCATTGTTTTCAAGACCGTTACATTTTATTGGACATGTGCTTAGAAGATGCTTTAACTTGGACAAGTTTGTACAACATATGACGGGGTTGTCCATTCATTACAAAGGATTGCAACTAGTTATCCTCAAATTGAAGGTGTTTGTTATCATATTCTTTCAAATGCTTCACTCAAACCTCTTTTATCCAATTCAAGTTTAATCATAAAGTGTTCGGCCAAATTTTTAAGTTTCTCATAAAGGTTTGTAAAATGTCATAAAGTTCAGTAGTTTAGAAGTTATTTTTAAAATATTAGTAAGTTTTCCATTTTTTGACAAAATTAATTAAAGAAATGTCACTACTCACATTTAAGCTAAATTTGTCTTATTTATCAAAACGTTTGAAGAGTTCCTTTTCAAATAAGATACATTTTACAATTTTTTAAAACATCTTATAAAATGTGATGTGTTAAGTATCACCTCAGCTAGAGACGTCAGCAATAGCAGATGGAATTGGAATTCACCAAGTATGGGCGACAACGCCCTCAAATAAGTGGTTGTTCTTGATAGAGGTTTTAAGCCACAAAACTCGCTAAGTACTGAGAACTAATGCCCTCGAAAAGACTAACTATCCTAGAGTGTGCATCCGCTTAGAAGAGTGGAAGACTTAAAGTGCAGACCACAAGAGGAGGAATACCTCCCTGGCTTACCCTTCCAAGTTCGTAGCCCAAAGGCCATGAGGGGCCTCTTAGAGCCCTCCATACTGGTAATGAAGGGCAGAAGCAGCAAGGGAAAAAGTAGTCATAAGGTATTAAATGCCCTCAAGCACTGTTAAATCGAGGGCAAGAGTCTCCAACTTGGACTTAGCCAAATGTGACTGCCAACAGGCAAGTATTAGCTGGCAAGCCTGATAGACCTTGTACTTATCGCCACCAAACTCGCGCCTTCTATACATGGGTCCATCATACCAGTCCCCAACGCATTTAATCCCCTCTCGTAAATACAATTCTTAGCCATAAATGCTCAAAATATGCATTAAATGCAAGGTTAAGGCCCCATTAATGAGAGTTAAGGTCAGCCACTATTTGAGAGTTCAAAAAGTAACAAAATCATGTCCACTTTCACCCCATGTGTCAGATCAGCTGACCAACCCCCATTAACCACGTCACATCAGGGGACCTCTCTGATATAAATATCAAAAGGCTCTCCCCACATGGGGGAGGATGGTCACACACTTTTTTTATACTTTTTCCATGCAAGAATAGCATATTGTTGTTCATCATCTTCTCCAAATACCCTTGAGCTAACTTGAGTGTCGGAGAGCCTACGTCGGGGTGAAATTGGCTACTCTAACGTGGGTTTCTCGTTTTTCGACATGTGGGCCCACTAGCATATCAAGCGGAAGCGTAACTCCACCACGAGGTCAACCAAAAAGACCTCGCATCAAAATGTAAAAACATATAAAATGTGTTATAAATAAGTTTAACTAAACAGTCTCTTAATCAATTATATATAATATACAAATTTACTTGTACAATTGTCACTTCTTTTAATTATATGATTGAATCATTAATTAATTTCCTTAATTACATTTATTTTGATCTTCACATTAATTAGACTGATTTCATTTGTATACTATTGTTGACTATTCTCCTTAATTTAAAGGTGTTTGGGCCCAAAAATTAAATTTTTGTATAATTTCAGAATGGGCCAATTCTGACCCTGTCGAAAAGAAAAGGAAAGGGGCCTAGGTCACTTCGACACAATGTAAAGCCAGCATATGTCAAAGCCAGGGCTAAAATAAAATGTCTATGACCCAATTGGCCAAAAATAGGAAAATAAAATAAATCAAATCAAAATTAGCCCTTATTTGTAGGGATTGTTAGACTAGAAAATAACAAATGACTAAAAATAGATGTTGTATAACTAGAGTGCCTAGAATAATGGTCATGTGGGTTTAAAGAGTTCAAATTTTGAATAAGATGGCATAATTGCCACCATCAAGAAATAAGGTGCACCTTCCATTTCAAATGATCAAGTTGAATAAGTCATCAAACTCCAAGAATAAAGAAAAAGTGGTTCCAGCTTGAAGTCTATAACAAGGAGCCGGAAATTTCAACAAGTCTACGCTTCAACAAATCAACAACAACAACACTTCAATCAAGAAATTTACACTTCTTTGTTTCTATAGCTCAAATGAACTAAGATTAGCTTGGCTCAATGGGTATAAAAAATCATTATACGAGTATTCATAGCCATGCTCATTTGGCTCTAGATGAGGTTATCAATGCGTCCATTCCGTAATGTCATGAAGTTATAGCCATCACTCGCCCGAATTGGGCTTGATTCCGTAATGTCATGAAGTTATAGCCATCACTCGCCCGAATTGGGCTTGATTGGGAACGAGATATCAATGTGGCTAAATGGTATCCCGCATTTATGTCGAGCGCATACATGAGGAGTTGTAGCCAAAGTTATTAATGCTCGTAGGATAGTATAGTTTTTTCAATGCACTCATGTGTAGCCATTGTATAGAGTTATCAATGCATTTTATGTGTAGTCAAAGTCTCTGGTAGTCTTTCAATGCACTTAGGTCGTAGATATGGCATGTGTCATCAATGCACGTGTTTTCAGATAAAGTATGTATTATTCATGGTGAGTAGCCATCGTCTTTCAATGCATCTTCTCGTTTTATATTTTTAGACCATTTTCAATCTTTTGAGCACTGAATTTTAAGTCTTCCAATAAATTGCAAGCAAGTAGAACCTAATGGGTAGTGTTTGCCTACTCCAACGCATTTGTCTGTTCGGATTAGAAGTCAAGGCACTATCAATCGAAATCAAATCGAAAATACTTCACATTATGTGTTCGTTTGCACATTGGCACGCCCACACCCAATACAAACTCACTTCAAAACTGTTGTTTTCTCATCAAATCCAGTGATTTAGAATTGTGCGTAAAATATATAAAATTGGTACACTCGATGGGATAGTGTCTAATTTTTAGCAAATCGGTGTGGCTATCAAATTTTTATGCAAACATATAAAATTGACACGCCTAGTGGATCAAGGTCTAATATTTCGCAAATCGGTGTGGCTATCAAATTTTTTATGCAAACAAAAGGATTATACTTTGCAGCTTTTATGGTTATTAGTTGAATTGAATATCAATAATACCGGATAAGATCTGTCATTCCAATTAAGTATTTCATCTCCTATTTCATAATATAAATTCATGTCATGTGCAGAAAATTATTACCTTAATTATACGTTTGACATGAGAGCACTGCACTCAGACGTATTATAGGAAATGAAATATGATTTAAAATAGAGGATCACACACCAAATATAGCAAACAGGATCCATTGAAAAATGAAATACAAGAAGGTCTCACGCCAAATATAATTGTTAGAGTAGTGCCCAGTAAGCCAATGAGATTGGTGATTCTATTAAATACTCTTTGTAACAAACAGTCCTTTTCAATTAATAATAGAAATGAAAGTTTATACTTTTTGGCTACCTTCATTATAATGTGTAAGTTATACACATATAGTTGAAGCTCCTAGATCACATAAGGCTATGGGACTTGGCCTCACATAGAGATAGAGGTTTTGAAACAAGGCATTAACATGCTTGAATTAAGACTTGTACTTATAACTTGTCTCAAATAGGAGGATGTCTTGTTTCATAGACATTGAATGTAAAGACATTCATATGCATAAGTAAGTGCTCATTAGAGAATGAGTTCATTGAAGATCACACCAAAAAAATACCTAAATGGGAGCACTAGTTGCACATCGAATTAGGATTGTTTCTCAACTTATGGTGTGCATTAATTAGTCCTTAGATCTGAGGCTCCATAGTAATCTTGTACATATGCATTTATACTTTGATATAGTTACCGATCCCGTTGCGGGTCTTATGGCGCCTATATTGGGTATAGATCTCCCATGTATGAAGGTTTGTGAGAGTCGATTAAGAATCCATTTGCTTACCTTGTAGAGTGAGTGAATCTCCTATGTGTTCTATTTTAACTAGTCTACAGGAAATTCGTGGCTATGGTAGAGACAATGATTAAAAATGAGTTTTCTAGATCGATTGTCGAAAAGATTAATTATAGATAAGAACCATAGAATTGAGGTTAAAAGGATTTTTGATGAATCCCATATCCTAAACCTCAATCTAGAAATTAGATAATGGAAGGATTGTATTTGCACAGTAATCATAAGCAAACAGGTTTATGCATTACGCTTCACCTATTAACTAGGCATCGTGAGCTTGTTGTTGGACGTCGACCACGATAGATGAATACTATAAATTAGAATGAGTTCTAAATCATAAGTGATTAATTAAATGAGTTTAATTAATCGATTGATGAATTTATCATCTAAAATATAGCAATGAGTTGCAAGCCCATTTCTAACCGATTGGTGAACCTAAGGAGTCACACACAAATGAATGGATAAACTCCTAAACGTATATGAAACACTTACTTAGATTAAATCAAAGTGTTGATTTAATCGATTGAGATAGAATATATTCGATTGATTAAGTTAATTAATTAATTAATAGATTTAACTGAATCAATAAGTTGATTTAATTAAATTAAAAGGTTAATTTAATTGGGCTTGTGGGCCCAATTCATTAATTAACTAGATATTAATTAATCAATAGAATATATTAAATTAATTGATGGGTTCAATTAAATTAAATAGTTAATTTAATTGAATAAAGTTGAAGGGTTAATTTAATTGGACCTTAAAAGTCCAAGCCCATTAATTGATTTGGTGAATAAAATTAATTTAGTGAAATTGATCGAAGAATCAATTAATTTAGAATTAATTGAATAAATTAATTAAATAGAGATTTAATCGATTTAGTATTATAAGAATATGATTCTTATCCTAATCAAAGTAAGCAATCAACGGGAAATTTATTTCTAAAGTGTTAGGAATAGATTAAAAGAGTTATATACATACGCACACACACACATACACATATATATATATATATATATATATATATAGATAAATATATATTGATAGGCATGATATATATATATATATAAAAGGAGATATATTATATATCTAGATAGATCATATAAATATATGTGTGTGTGTGTGTGTGTGTATATCACATGTGTGAAAAAGGTTACATATATAATACTAGCATTCCTCGCACGCGGTTCCCGCGCGTATATAAATTTAAGTATCTATTCTTTATAATAAGTTATTAAGTATCTGTTTTTTCAATTAAAACGTGACATTTTTTATTTTTTTTAATCATATAACTATCTTATTTGATTTTTTTCACATATTATAAAATTGCAAAAATTTAAGTAACTCTAACTTGAAGGTTTGAGTTTTTGGCCGCACATAAACTTTCTAGCTTAATTAAGCCCTCTTTTTTGTTTTATAAATATATATATATATATATATATAGAGAGAGAGAGAGAGAGAGGAGTGAGTAAGTGAGAGAGAGATGAAATTTGTTAT
Source organism: Petrea volubilis (assembly GCA_026212405.1). Classification (NCBI taxonomy): domain Eukaryota; kingdom Viridiplantae; phylum Streptophyta; class Magnoliopsida; order Lamiales; family Verbenaceae; genus Petrea; species Petrea volubilis. The sequence goes on along the minus strand of CM047885.1, from coordinate 10,309,564 downwards.
CCGATTGATTAAATTAAAATAGGTGGACTTTTTTTACAGTGCAAAATACCAAAACAATTATAGTATTTTTATTACTAATTTTACTTTTAAGTAAAATACCTTCAATAAATAAATAAGATAACTTTTGCTTTTAGACTTCTAGTTTGTTCAAATGCCATCAATTGTATGGTAGTTTCAGTCCCATAATGTGGGTTTTCCTCAAAATATGGATTTAGTTTAGTGTGGTGTATTACATTTTTAACCTTACTTCATACATAGTATGGAAGATATCGAAGGGTAATTTTTGAATTATAAAAATTGGTATCCAAATTGATAATAATATGTTGGGAAAGTTCAATTTTGCCCATTGTATTATAATTATGTTGTGATTTCACTAAACATTAAAGGGCTAAAATTGTAAAATGCAAGAAATAACTATCATTTTAGATACAAAAATGACTTTTTTTATATTGTATAGATATACAAAAAAAGGCGTAACATACAATATATAGATATACAAGTATAGGCAGAGGGGCTACGAGAACTAATGGTGAGAAAATTGGTTTTCTCAAAGCATGCCACAATGATGATGGTGTGGGAAATTGTTTTTCTCTCAATTCACAATATGGCACGGCGATGATGAAGAGAAAAATTAGTTTTCTCAATTTATAGTATAGCGTCTGATATATTTATCTTCCCTCTTCTTGATTTTTTAATGAATTCTTAGTTCTTGATCAATCGATGATCATAGGATTAAAAGACAATTCGAAATATATATCCACTCTTCTCAGTTATTCCTAAAGGGTTTAGGAATTATTCTAAAAGTTAGAATATAAATAGTTTTATATACACAAAGACGGTTTTCAATTCGATTCCAACATAGAATCGAGAGCCCAAAGATAGGACTATCTTTAAGGGGAGAACGCTTGGGCTTCTATTCGCGTGGATGTGTTCGGACCGATTTTGAGGATCCGATTTGGTTGATCGAGATCTAGTCATGAACTCAAAGGATGACTCGTATTTGAATACGACAATTCCTTACATCAAATGGAGGGCTCAAAGGTATAATTACATTTGAACTTTGTTAAACGTGTTTGTTGTTTGCATAAGATCCTCGTCACAATAGCAACGAGATGTATTTTTACATAATAGTTATGTGTTAAATTTTTATATTTCTGTTGCGTAAGCATCCCGGGGTCTATGCGAATCTAACAATAACAAACACTATCCATTCGTTATTAAACAATCTTACTTCAACGAAATTCAGTTCAATATTTAACCAGGCCGTGCCAATAAAATTTTTCATCTAGTTCGTCTCAAAAACAAAATCCCTTAGAAAATAAAATCAACAAATATCACCTTATGATCAAACATTCCGAACTTATAAAAGTTATGCACATTCATTCTGAGGAAATTCAAAACAAAAATTAGATCAATCATGTTCTTCACATAAATACATCCAAATTTCACACAGTTTCTAAATCAAAATTTCAAAAAAAAAAAACGCACACACACACACTAACTACAACTATCTACAATCCGACACAATTCTTAGACGTCGTAACACCACCATCGACAACAAGATTATGTCCACTAATATACCTCGACTCATCGCTCGCTAGAAACAGCGCCGCCTCCGCTATATCCCTAACCCTCAGCGTCTCCCCCTTCAAATTCGCCAATTCCCTCACAAACTCCTCCACTTTCTCCACCTCCTCGCCGCCACCTACGGAGTCGCAGCCGCCCCACGCCTCCACCATCATCCTCGTCGCCACCCCGAATGGCGAAATGCAGTTCACCCTTATCCCGTACCTCCCCAGCTCGCACGCCGCGTTCTTCGTCAGCCCCACGATCGCGTGCTTCGACGCCGTGTATGCGTGCGGCCCCATCCCGCCCATCACCCCCGCCACGCTCGCCGTCGATATTATGCACCCTCCCCCGACGCCGCCGCCGCCTCCGCCGCTGCAGCGGATCATGGCCCGCGCGGCGTGCTTCATCCCCAGCGCAGCCCCCCTGACGTTGACCCTCATGACGCCGTCGAACTCGTCGGCGTCGAAGTCCAGGATGCTCTTGTGCTTCCTCTGGTCCCCCAGCACACCGGCGTTGTTGAACAGGATGTCGAGGCGGCCGTGCTGGGCCACCGTCGAGTTTATCAAGGTTTCGACGTCGGACCTCGGAGGCGACGTCGCAGTGGACGTAGGTGACTTGAGGGGACGACAGCGAGCTCGCGAGTGAGTTCCCCAGGCTGTCGTCCACGTCGGCAATCACGACCCTGGCGCCGTGGATGGCGAACAGCCTCACTGTCGCCTCCCCGATGCCCCTGGCGCCGCCGGTCACGATCGCCACTTTCCCCTCCAGTCTGTATACATACAATATCATCGACATTTTATAAGAATCGGAGTAATTCCCTAACGAAACTCGGAGAAACCAGAATGAAGGATGATCAACATACCTCTTGACGGAGACTGAATTAGTAGTAGTTTCTTTGCCCAGTAATTGGATTCCTGGGAATATAATATCAGGAATGACTTGGGCTGGCATGATTGATTACGAGATTGGGGGAGAGGGAAGATAAAAGAAAGAGCCTTTTTGAGAGGAATATAGTGGTGTACTTCTTGAGAGAAGTGAATATATTTATAAGCGAGTTGGGGGTGGGGAGTGGTAGGTGGAAAATACTTTTTTTCAAATTTAATTTTATGAAACCCAATAAATTATGTGATAAGTATTTAATTTGTAAATTGATTGGTTAATTTCTCTAAACTATCTACAATTGGCAGTGTAAATATAAAATAATTGTCACGCGATTAACACTACTGATTCAACTAATTCGGATTTGGCGTAGAATTTGGACACTTTCCTTAATTTGACAAAATGCTAACTTGGCTTGTCCTTGATTGCTTAAACAGCCCTCTCTCTTCACTTTACAATTTTCCACCTTGGGTGCACAATATTCAAATGCCATTCATGTGACTAGGCTATCCTCCAGCTTTACAGGGGATCATGCAACCAACTAATATTGCTTAAAATCCCCAAATTTCAATCAAACTTAATAGTAAATGTGCTTAACCAACTGTATCTTCTATATTTTATTTGTATCAGATTTAGTCGCATCCATTTTATAACTAATAACAAAATCAAATTAAGTTACACTCAATCTAAATATCAATTACATGGGAAATATATTGCACCATTATGGGCTACAACCTTGATGGTGGCTAGCAAATTGGGCTTCACGGTTTTTACTTTTAAGTAGTGTTTAGCTCCATGTCAAGGTATGGGAAATAGATAAATTGATAAATAAATATATTTAAAAGTGTATAATAATAGAATATGTTTGATCTCAATATTAATTTTGGTTTACTAAGGCAATGAAGTTTTTAAAAATTTATGTAGAATCAAAACTTTTAATTATTATTAAAATAAATGATAAATATTGTAAAGAAAACACTAATTTTGTTATTTTAATTTGAATTCAATTTTAATCGATCTTATTAATTTTAAATACTTGAGAATTGTTGGGCTCTTTCTGACAAACATAAATCACAAATATACTTTTTTTAAATTTATATAAAAGGTAATTGAATTTCACATACTCCAAATTAGAATTAAATGAGGTTATACACATATGCATTTACTTTGATAGCCTCAATGTTTTTGAATCCTATATATATATATATGTGTGTGTGTGTGTGTGTGATATATAATGTAATGAATGTCATCTCATATTCTAGTGATTTTTATTTTTATTATCCAATTTGACTCAATCCATAGGAAAGCTAGAGTTGCCTCAAAAACTGACAGCTTGTTTTAATATTTGAGAAAATGTATCTGCCTCAATAGATGGTAGTATGGAGATAGAAAAAAGAATGTACAAAATTTATTTTATATATACATATTTAAGATACTTCTCTTTCTCTTATTTTAGTAATAACTAACTTTCATGGACTTTGAGTTTAATTTAATAAATTAAATTAATTACAATATAGTTTGACAAATTAAATTGAACCACACAATCCATATGCAAGATTTACGTATTTAATGAGCTTTTAATATGACTCAACCACATGTGCACAATTTAATTGAATATATATATATATATATAACATATACAAAATGTTACACAATCCATATAGATTTATAGCAAATGATTATGTGTACAATTGATATAAATTTATTTTAAGGCATATACTGAAATTATTATTATTATTATTATTATTATTATTATTATTATTATTATTATATATACACAGAGAGAGAGAGAGAGGAGAGAGAGAGACGTATATATAGATAAAAATTGGTATATGCATGTGCTTCAATGCTTGAAAAATTATGGCATATACATAAATTATTATTATTATTATAACTTATAGGGATATATTGGAATTGACAAAATTAAACAAAATCATTACTTATTGAAGAAAAAAATTCATTAATTACAAATTTGAAAGAAATTGACTATATTTATGAAATGTGCATGAGGAGATATCGAAAAAGCTTAACAATTAAATATTATGTAATGCATGTAACGAGGTAAAATAATGAAAATACAATTTGTTCTCTTCATTGTCCACATAAGTAAAAGAATGACACATAAAGACTTCTAACAAGAATACTTAGGTATTTGCAAAAACTTTTGCTTTTGAAGAAGTTGAAATTGTATAGAAAGTTGAAAAAAAAATTGTGCTGTAAAAATAGGTAATGTTTGAAAAAAAGAAATGAAAAGTAGAAATAAAAGTAGTTGGAGTGCTTGAAAAAAAAAATTAAGAAGTGATTTACTATAAAATAATCAACTTGCAAATAATTTAAAAAATACCAAGAAGCACGAAAGAGTTAATTTATAGATGCTTCCAACTTCTAGCTTTTTTCTACTCAAAAAAAAACATAAACTAGCATACTAAACGCTACTCAACTGTTTAAAAATAGTAACAAGTACAAAAGTACTTTTAAAAAAAAAAAAAAAAAAAAAACCATTGCAAACACTCCTTTAAGCCTGCGCACATCTTATTATTTTTTTTTTCAAGGGAAAAAAGAAGAGATGGGGGGGGGGGGGGGGGGGTGGCTTTCGTTTTCTCTTAGCTGGCTGTAACAAATAAAGAAAAAACCCAATCTTCAAGGGAAAAATAAAAAATACTAAAAAAATAAAAAAAATCAGTAAATTCTGGTGATGGGGCAAAATGTTAACTAGACAAAGTTGATTTTTGTTTGGATTATCTTAATCGTTACGCTTGCAAGCGAGGTGCACAAGGGTTGTTTATTATAAACACAGATTAAACATAGACCCATGTTATTCATGACCAACTAGTTTATTGGATTCACTCGGTCAAACTCTATCATTTGATAATAATTAATTGACCAAAGTAGCTATCAGTACAAAAGTACTGAGTTAATGAATATTTAAGGTGGTCTTAAGGTATATAATTAATTGCCAAAAAAAAATTAAAAAATCGAATGAATCTCAATCGAATCCGAGTCCAATTAAATTAAGATGACCAAGTCATCTCCAAAATCTTTACAGTCTGGATATTTGGGAGATTACTCTACAATCCGAGTACAATTCAACATTCGAGTAAATCTCACTCTTGAACCTTACAAACTTGCAGCTGGAAGGCAGTAATAAGCCAGAAATTTTAATTTGGAGAAAGGCGAGATTGACTTTTCAATAAAATACAAAATGCAGATTTAACAGTAATGGAAAACCAACATTACAAGAAAAAAGCTCTCATTCACTAATGGAATTTTTGTTCCACAGAATTAGAATATTTATGATGGATTAGCGACATAATTCAGTGTAAACAAGACTAAAGAAACAATCAGTGGTGATACATTCAGTAATTAACGAAATTGTTGTGAACAAAATCCGTCACATAAACTAAATTTATAGTGTATTGATTCGTCACTGAATGTTATGCATTCATATATTAATGCTGCAAATTTTATATAAAACACTGTTGTGTGTATAAACTTGAGATGGGCGATTATTCTATCTCCCAAAAAGTTTCATGTCAGCCACATGATCTAAATATGACGATGTCAAAAAAAATGTTAAAAACTAAATTCTGTGATATTATTATATTTAATCCAACGGTTAAAAATATCATTTGAGTGCTATTTTGCTTCATTTTGTGTCAAATTTTGGGACCAAGTTTAAAGATCCACACAAGTTGCAACTGAAATTAAGGATCTTGCTATGCCAGCATGCAACGAGAGCTGTGTTGAGCGTTCCTACGTTGGCCTCTCAGGATTCTGGGAGACTCAAATTAATAAATATTGCACTATATATATATATAAGACTCCATTATTATGTGAACACCTTGATCTCCACATAAAAGGCGTTGCAACAGCTTGTATATAGATCAACAAATCAGATATTGTACGTTGGAAAGTTCATTATACTATCTTTTATTATATTAATTATTTTGTTACACACAAATTAAAGTGTTTTTGTCACGTTATTAGATTGACTACATGGATATATGTTGTCAAGCATGGCATTCGATCAATTAATCTTGGAACATATAGTACAAATATTATTACTTATATTTATTTTATCACAATAATTTATACATTCGATATTTATTCGTAAACAAAGCTCTACTTGAATTCGAAAGAATTAATTAAATTAAGAGTGAATCACGTTAAGCACATCAACTTTTGGGGTCTTTTGTACTTTGATACGCAACTTTTAAAAATATACACTTTACTGCATATTTTTTATTATTTGTACACTAATGATTATTTTTATTATTTCGGTGGTGTCTTTTTGATATTATAAAATATTCTAGAGAATATTAGAAAATATTTCATCAAAATAGTATAAAAAAAAACATTAGTACACAAATGATAAATATTACATAGCAAACTGCCTATTTACAAAAGTTGTCTATCAAAATGTAAAAAATCTTAAAAATTGGGTATTTAACATAATTTACCCTTATTATATCACAGATCGAGCAATTTACACACTAATTTGTTTTCAAAGTCAACCGACTTGTGTTGTTTTCAAAGTCAACCGACTTAGCTGTGAATGCATTGGAACTTGTATTAGAAAAATCTGGCCACCAAATACGGAAAATCATAGCCTCACCAATTTACTCACTAATTTGACTGGTACTCTCTTAGTAGCGCCGCCGCACCCCCCCCCCCCCCCCCCCCCTCGCACCCTCCCTCTCTCTCTCTCTCTCTCTCTCTCTCTCTCTCTCTCTCTCTCTCTCTCTATATATATATATATATATATATGTATTTAGATGTATATACCTGCATACATATAGTTTCATATTAGATTATGTAAATATGGTGTTGATTTCAAACTCGTAGCTCTTTGTCGTCTTCAATCAACTTAGAGAGAGAAACACGCTATTTGATTTAGGAGGACACAATTAATTTATTATTATTATTGTTGTTCACACATTTTTTGTGACTATAAGGTCAATAGTTGGATTAGGAGAGCTTATTGTATCTAGCATGTAAAGTGATGATGCCTTATATATGATCAAAAGGTTACAAAGACGCCATTAAAATAAATTCCAATACAATAAGAACCATATTTGGTGGTTTTCTTGTGTGCGTGTGTGTGAGTGGGTGGGGGGATCAAGAGGGGTTGATTAGGGGTGTGAATATGTTGAATTTGGATCAAATTTAAAAAATTTGATTGGATTAGCATTTTCAATATTCGAGTCCACCCGGAACTTATAAGGTTTATATTCAATTTTTGTCAAGTTCGAATTCGATTAAAAATCTGAAACTCGATAAAAAAATTTGAATCAGGTAACAACTAAAAAAATGAAGTTTTAAAATCAAGTAATCAATAAAAAAAAAATATATTCGTTATAAAAAATTAAATAATCCAGAAAAATATTTTAGAATATATGTGAGAATTATACATTATTTTGTTAAAAAAAATTGTCTTGAAAAATAAATCATAATGATCTATATAAAATACTTAAGTAAGTATCTTTACTAGTGTTATATATATATATAATTATAAACTTAATAAAATATATTATTAGAATTTGGATTCGGGGCTTTAATGAATCGGACAACTTGATTCTACAACTGATCTACTTATTTAAAATTAAATATATTTATAATTAAATTTAAACCATAATCGGTCAAATGTGCTAAACTTCAAAGTTCAAACGAGGATCAAATCAAATCTAAATTAGAATCCACTTTAGCCCTAGGGTTGATGGTGGTACTCGGATAGGGGCCAAGTTATAAAAATTTTAATGCCCAAGCCCAAATGCTACAGAGTATTCTTTAAGTTTGTTGAGAATGACCCAACATCCATAACCCATGTATTGATTCAATCCAATGGAGTATATGTAGAGGTCCAACCCAAATCCTCACACTTTTTTCGTCTCAATGGGCTCATATTTCTCAAATCTCTGCAAAAAGTGTAGTAAATTTCATATAGCCCATGAGATAGGCCCGCCATATAAGCCGAACACAACAGTATGGGTTAGAATCTCGAGTGATAGGCCATTTAAGGGCCAATAACATATCAGATTCATTTGAAAATTTTTATCGAGAGGTTAATCACGTGATGAATATTTTATATTGATCATATGATTGGTGTATAGTTGAGAAAAAGTAGTGATGGAGTCAGGGGACTGGTGGTGGAGTTGCGCCCCCCCCTCCCAAAATAAAATTTTGATTTTTATATAAGTAATATAATAGAAATTTTAATTTTCTCTACTCTATTTTATTTTTTTTGATTTATTTTTATCTAACCTCATTTATCATAATAATTAAATTCTCTCTCTTTCTTTTTCCTCTCGTTTTACTTATTCTCTTCAAATTAAAATACTAAAAATTCTATTACATTTGACTTCTTTCTTCTATCCCAATTAAAATAACAAAAATCCTATTAAAATTTTGCTTCTCTCACAAATCCTATAATATTCAACTTTTTCTCCGAAAGCAACGTATAAGAAGGTATTGTGTATTAATTTTAAAATTCATACATTTATTTATTTCCTTTCTTTTGTAATTGCTTTTTGTATAGATGTTTAAATTTTAGGATTGTTAATATGATTTTTGATAAGTGTTCAATATTAAACTTAATGAGTTTTGATAATTATTTGTTGGGCTATTGAATTTGAATGAATCTTACAAATTTGACACTTCATATATTATTTGGGAGTCATTTGGGGAATGTGATGGCAAAGGTAAAAAAAAAGATATGTTTTCAGCTTTGAATATATTTTTTGATTGTGAGAGCAAAGAAAGAGAACAAAAAATATATTTTTAATATTTTTTGAGTTTTGATTATATATTATTATATGGATTTCTATCAATTTTATTGAGTATTGTTAAAAAATTATTTGTTAAATATTTTTTAAAAGCAATTCATTATCCACTATATTTGTTTCTTTTGAAACAGATAGTAGCTTATTATTTTTTTCAGTATCATTTTTTATATGTTATTTTTGATTGAAGCACTTTTTTTAATTATAACAGTTTTAATTGGCCGTATACACATAAATAAGATGATTATTGTTATTTTATATATTAATATTATATATAATCCTTATATTTATATATTTTAATAATTAATGGTATCGAATTTTTTTTGCCTCCTTAATCAAATTCCTAACTTCGTCACTAAAAAAAAATAACCAATCACACGATAAATATAATAATAATTATTATATAATTAATTGGATCCGATCAAATCGAGATCGATAAACAAAACACATACCACATAAAAAGTCGTGTTCATCATAGGAATATAGGATTAACACAGCCTTTATAAAGTTTGGAATTTGAGCCCGACGAAAAGAAAAAGGCATTGGAAAATTCAGCACCAAAAGGACAAAATGTTTCTTGCACTTTTCGCTTTCGTCCTTAATTTCACGTCCTCCCCCCTCTCCCTCTCTCTCTCTCGTGTTTGGGTAGGATTTGATTATTTGCTAAAATAGGTGGTCTTAATAAAAAGTAATATCAAAATTGAACAAATTATATAAAGTGACGTGAATAACTAGATTTAGTGGAACTTAAAAGCACATTTTTTATATTTATAAGATTCCCATACCTCAAATTTTGATGATTGAACAACTTAAAGTCCGGTGATTAATATTACAACATAACTCATTTTTTTCATACAATCAACTTGATACATCGTATAAACGTCAATCGAAATACCACACATACACACACTCGTCCAAAAAAAAAATAATGAAAACAAGAAAATTCAAATTCAAAATTTCAATAATATTAATTCGAACCACCAATCATTGGATTACAACTCGTTCGGCAAAATTGTAACATTACTGTCAGCAAAGCTGAAATAAAACCAAAAAAGTTGTATTAGTAAAATAAGGTTAGCATGTGCGTTAGTCCCATTAATGAACAAAACTCAGTGGGTTCCACCTACAAAAGGCCGAAAAGCTTTTAAGAATGAAAATGGGCTTTTGATGACAGATGAAGCCTCGTATGCGGGCCCGAGATTCGCTCGGTCCTACCGATGCCCAACTTGCTAAGCTTGCTTCAAATAAAAGCCTCGCCAATAAAACCACGCCCTAGATGTACACTCAAATAATCATCATCTCAAACGATGTATGTATATAAATAAATGTATATACATTTTTGTTTCTGATAAAAAGGTCAGGGCGGAAAATTTGATTGAAGTCTCAGAATGCTCATTTCACCAAGTTCGATAAGGCTAAGTCCAACTCGATCATTACAATTTTTAATCTGATAAGTATAACACCTCAAAATAATTGACAAACTCTACGTTTTTAGTGAGATTTGAATTTGTGTATTTAACATTTGAGTAGTGGAACTTAATCGCTAAACCACTATTTTAATGATTTTATCTCAAATGATATGAACTTTGTAATTGTATTGGCAAAATGTTATGAGTTACAATTGAATAGTATTCATTTCAATTTTGTACGCATTTTCATCTCAATATATGCTATGCTTATATCTTGATTTATATTTCTAATATTTGGGTAGAAGAAACAACTAATGATATCAATAAGTAGTTCATGCGAGTTAATATATATATATATATATATATATATTATATATGTTGACATTCAATTTTTCATTAATTTGACGATTATCAACCGTGTTAAACATGAAAAAAAAATGCAATATGTGATGCAATCATCTCTCACATGGATAGGTTATGCATTCGAGATTAATTATTGTATGAATTTACTTTGAATTAATTTCCTCTTAAATTTAAAATATTTAATTTGAGTATTAAACAAATCAAACCCACACAAATCAGTAATTGAGTTGAACCCAAATTCAGCTTGAATAATTTGATATTGTTATTTGTTATACATATGTTGCTATATTTAACTAGAAATGCAGTTTGCGATAGAGGATCTCACCTGCGTATTTGGCTGATATTTAAAAACGAATAGGGAAAAAGAAAAAGAAAAAGTAGAACGAACCAAGCCCACCACAACCGACCCGAGAGGCGCTTACGTGACCGACACCCGCGGCGCATTTTAGTTACTCGTACCCACCATTTATTCCACTTTTTTCACGGCATAAAACAAAATAAAAAAAAGGTCGGAAAAATCCAAACTGAAAAAGTTAATTATTTGCATTTTTTTGTCAGCTTGTTTAAAAATAGTCAACACAACTCCGGCCCTGAGTCCTCAACTCGTTCACAGTTAAAATAAAAAAACTCAAAATTGAGAGGAATTGAAATTCGGTTAGGATTTGATTCCGGCGACGAAGAGAGAGAGAAGAGAAAGAGAAAGAGAAAGAGAAAATGCCGATGAACAGATACGAGATTAGGAATGAGTACAGCTTGGCGGATCCGAAGCTGTATATGGCCGCCGATAAGGATGATCCGGAGGCTCTGCTTGAAGGCGTCGCCATGGCTGGATTAGTCGGTGTTCTTCGCCAGCTCGGAGACCTCGCTGAGTCAGTTTCTAGTTTTTAGATTCGTATTTATTCATTTTGCTACTACTTCCTTTTTTTTTTGTGGTTGATTTTGCTGGAATTTTCGTGTTTTTGGATGAAATGTGAGGAATTAGGGGTTCTATGGAGGTAATGGCGAACTCGACAGCTGAAATCTGTTAATTCTAATTCATTCTTCAGGTTTATGTTGTTTCCGTTTATTTATATTTTGTTGTTTTGGATAACATGTTTTCTTATTATGTTTTAATTCTGAATTCAAGTTTGTAATGAGTATGCGGTTGTTTTCTGTGAATTTTGGTGTTTTAGATGCAATTTTTGGAAATAGAGTCCGTATGCATAATGCTAATCAATAACTTAAAACCCGGCGGTGTATTTCTTAGGTGTTAATTGTGAATCTTTATTGAGTATTCACTTTTTTTTGCTTGCTTTTATTCGAATTTTGGTGTTCCGATGAACTGCGAGCAAATTACGGGCTCTGGTGGTTATTTACTATTAACAGCTGAGTGACCTGCCGGTTTAGTTACAGTTATGTAATCTTTTAAATTTTTAGCAAGTATTATGTTAGTGGATAAATTATGGTGTTTTACATTAAATCTGAGGAATTATTGGTTTATTATGAGTTCAGTTTGACACTTGTTTTTGTTGTTGAGAAGTCCTTGTGTTGACATCTACTTTGAACATGTTCTCTTTGACTGGGACGGATGCTTCTAGTTTGAATTTGGTTTGTGTTAGTATTTGGTTAACTGTTTTTGAACTCAAAGTGTAGTTTTGTGTTATTAGTTTTTAGTTCTGTACTTTATTCTGGCATTTGATAGTGAGAAATGTGCATGCTTCATCTCTCATTTATCCCAAAAAATGACGCGGGCCTGTATGGATTGAAATGATCTTCGGGGAAATGTCCAGTATTTCATGGCTTTTAGTTGTTTTCTACAATCTGAAGGGGCAGTTGGTTAGAACTTATTCAAAAATCAATTCATCGACTGATAATGTTCTCTCTCTCACACGTCAATAATTCCCTTTTGCGTTGCTAGAAGATTTGGATTGCAGCAAGAATATGTCTCTGTCTGGTGGAGACCAAATATGTGAATCCGTTGACCATTTTCCGCCAAATTCATTGGCTCCATTTCTTGGCTCATAATCGCTTCTTTCTTGTGATTATTAAAGGTTTGCCGCAGAGATTTTTCATGACCTGCACGAAGAAGTGATGGCGACTGCAGTAAGAGGGCACAACTTAATGATTAGAGTCCAACAGCTTGAGACTGAAGTTCCTTCCATTGAGAAAGCATTTCTCTCCCAGACTGATCATTCTCCTTTCTTTTACAATGCTGGTAAGAACTTGCTCCTTACATATATCTATATCCCTACGTCTCTTCTGCTGTCTTTGAAGGAATCTTTTACAAGGTTCCTTCATTTGGCTGCCACGGATTGACCGCATGTGTTTCTTAAGTTCTTTATGAATGCCACTAAATATTAATGTATTGTGTATTGTCATCTTATTGAGTTGTACACTTGCTGAGTAAGTGATTTCTAAGGTTCTTTGGGGTTTCATCCTCTAAGGCAATCTGACTCTTCTTTTGTGATTTAATTATGCCTGAGGCTGCTTATTAGATGGAACTATATTGTGTTTGACATATTATGTTTCAGGTGTTGATTGGCATCCTAATTTACAAATGGACCGGAATCTGATCACACAGGGAGATTTACCTCGATTTGTGATGGATTCCTATGAAGAATGCAGGGGTCCCCCTCGTCTATTCCTTCTAGACAAGTATGATTTATGTTCACTTTTTAGTTGACAAGCTACTGTCTCTTGCTGTGGAAAGATCTCAAATGAAATCAATGATTTAGGTTTGATGTTGCGGGTGCTGGAGCATGTCTAAAACGTTACACTGATCCTTCATTTTTAAAAGTAGAAACCTCTGCAACTAGTGCAGACATACAGAGGGAAAAGAAGATCCGTAAACCAAAGGTAATTTCTCAACAAAGAGTTGCAGTTTTCAGCCATAGATTAATAGCGGAGAATATATTAGAAGCTTCCTTGCTCTGTGATAGAATTTGGTTTTGCTAGGAATGATGTTTGTGTACGTTTCACTCATCACAGATTTTTAAAATATGCCCTAGTAAGGTATCAAACCTCCAATCATATTGAATATTTTAACCAAAATATTGTGAGAATTCTTTCTCCAGATACAAATAGTATGTTCGCTGATTTTGTTCAATCTTTTGACAGTTTCACCCTTTCTCCTATATTTATCTGAAATTGATATATTATATATGCTGCTGGCTTAAATTGTTGATACGTGATTTTCGTGATCATCAGATAATGCTGCCTAAGTTATTAAAATATAGTTCTGACATTATCCAGAATACATAGCAGCAGTCGGCTTCTTCATTTTGCTCCTTATTTATCTTCTATGCATTCCTCCAATGATTATTTGTCTCTTTATAACAATGCTTACACTGTTCATCGATTGATGCACACATTTTTTTACAATGATGCCTGCACGTTAAACAGAAGAAAGGGCCACGCTGGAGAAATGGAGAAACACCTGAAGTTTTACCAATGGTGCATGCCAAGTGAGTCTATCTTTCTTTTACTACATATTTCTCTTTTAGTGGTTAATGTGAGGAATAAGATGTATCTGATTTTTGTTTCCTAACTCTTACAGACTCCATCAACTTTTTCTGGAGGAGCCTGCTGAAAATGGTGTTCGCAACCCTACACGCCGTGCAAAATTGAAAAGGAGGCTGAATAGATTTCCATTTGACTCAAAAAGTGGGAAAAGCTACATGGAAAAACTATTGAAGACTCCTTCCCCGGAGCATAAAATGCTTCATGAAATCACTGATGGTTCACCCTTGCAGTTGCCTACAGATGATCATGATGAATCTCATGCTGAGGTACTTCATGTAAGATCAGTTAGTCCTGGTAGAGACAGTGTGGGTAGAAGGAGTCCTCAACCTCCAAACAAGGTTCGCACAGATGATAAAATCTGTGAGGTCCCCAATTCATATCTTAATACAACTGATGACATCCCATCCACTCTTGACGAGGAGACTGGTGAAAAGGATATAGCTGTCGATGGAGAGCGCAGAACAGAAGGGAGCTTAGCTGGTGACCAATCTGACGAGACTGCTAGTGAGATAGACAAATATGTGGATGCACCTTCAACCATAGAGTCGGAAATGGATACAGACTGTGAGTTGAGATTGAAGAATGATTTCACCTTGTCCACCAAAAGTCGGCTGATGATTTCGTTTGAAAATGAAGAACAGGCTATGTCAGATTCTCAATCTACTGGAGACTTGAAATTATGTGATGAGGGTAACGACTCCAAAAAAGAAATCTCTAGTTTCTTATCTTCTGATTCTCCAAGTACCTCCGATTCTCAATCTACTGGTGACATGAAATTATGCCATGTGGGTAACAACTCATCCAAAGAAGAGATCTCTAGTTTCTTATCTTCTGATTCTCCAAGTACCTCTCCCGAAAACCCACAGTTAGAGAAAATGTCTGCTGAAGGATTTCCATCTGCTGATATCCCTGATAATGTGATTGTTGATGCATCATCTTTCCAGAAAACTGGTGATGAACATTTTCATGTTGATCAGCTTCAAAAGCCTGAGGTTTCTGATAATATACGCAGTGGCAAAGATACTCTCACCAACTACAGGCCTGACTCTGAGCAGCTGACTTCTAGTTTGTGTATCACTGATTCAATACCTATTTCACTACATTGTGAGCCAGAAAGAGTTGTTAGAGAAGCTAGGCCTGGGGGACCTTGTTTGGATGCAATAGCCTCTACCCCGGATGATGAAGAAAAGAAGAGAAACGTGAACATAGATTCCCAATGTTCTCCCAGTGTCTCTGATTCAGAATCACAGTCAGGAGATGATTCTCCAAGATGCTCTTCTGGAGACCATCCAGTGGATGAGCCAAATGGTGAGAGTGCACCCGATATGTCTACTGTTCCTGATATCATCTATCATGCCACTGATAGTTCTGCAGTATCTGCTTATTTGCTGCTTCACGATGGCTGTGATCGGGAGGATCTTAATCAGTTTAACACAACTAACACATTAAATATGTGCGATGTTCCTTCTCTGAATAGAATTGATACTGCAGAGATGATTTCTACCAAGAAACCTATAACAAATGATAAGGATCCAAAGTTGCCTGAGAACTTTCCATCTGATCATACTGATGTAGCCCCTAATGGAGACATCACATCAATAGTTTCGAATGGAGAAAAGCTAAATGACAAGTTTGAGAGTGAAAACCCAAATGTTGTTTCTGATGTTTCAAATCATCATTCATGCATCATGGAAGGTTCTCTTGGGGAGGAACTTGTAGAAACATCGTTGATCAATGCTGAAATTGTAAATGCTGAAGACCATTACTCCAATGGCTCCACTGACAATGACATTAGCTTAGAAACATCGATTGCGTTGCCTATAAAAGCCTCTCCGGATTGGACAGAGGCAGAATTTGATGTTCATGACAGAGATGTTATTCCTGAAGAAGAGACAGCAGTACATCAAACTCCCGAACTAGGAAGTCCAAAATCTTGTGAAGTTGTGGGGTTGCAGGGCAGAGGAATAACAGCTAATGCTACAGAAAATGATTTTGTAGTTCGAGAAAGCTCATGTCACACTCCAGAAAATCTTGAAGACCAGGCAGGGACATCAGACACTGCAGAGAAGGATGGAATCGACACATGCAGTGGTGCCAATGGACTAGAAATTGTTGAGTTTCCTAGCTCCACAGATCCGGAACTACTGAATGAGGTGCCTGTACTGTTGGATGAGTTTGATGGCAAAACAGATCAGTCAAAGACTGCAGTGATGGCTACTTCTGAGCCTGCAGCTTCTGATAATGCTAGTAGAGAGAATGTTTTACCTGTGGATCTTGATAAATTGGTTGAAGAGCATGTACCTTGCTTTGAGGATTCAGGTTTTGATACACTTGAAAATGACAAAAATAGTCCAGGAAGTCATAGTGAATCAGACTTAGTGGAGGAGGACAATAATTATCTTCTAGAAAGTCATAGACAATCGGGGTTAGTAGAGGAAATGGATGAAAGAAAAGCTTCAATATCTGACTTACGGACGGACTTCTGCAGCACAATCAATAATGAAAATCCCAAACCCGAACCCGAACTATCACATATTGTTCCTAATTCATATCTTGATTCGGGAGTTGAACACAGCTTGGATTTGTGTGACCCTACCCAAATTCAGTCACCTATGGGACTAAGTGGCTTACGTACAGGCGAGGAATCTTTTCAGCAAAGTGGGGTAGAAAATCAAGTCTCTAATGATACTTCATCACCTATCTATCGTGACACTGAAGAAAAGATGTTACAAGAAAAGATTGAGTTGCCACCTGACCAAACTGATCATGAGTTGCCGGATTCTGGAGAAATAAGTCGAGATTTGTCATCTTTATTGCCAATCAATGACCAGCAAATGCTAGATCATGAAGATCACAAACAAGACAATGATTCTGTCTCATCTTTTTCACTTGTTAACAATCAATCTTCAGTGTCAGAGCTTCCAGGACTAAGAAACTATGAAATTGATGTCACTAGACATGTCAAGGGGCCATTAGACTTCATACTTCCCTTAAGTAATCTGGATGAGTCACCTCCTTTGCCACCTCTCCCTCCAGTTCAGTGGAGGCTGGGAAAGCTTCTGCATTCCTCCTCTACTACAGATGGAGCGACAACGAAGCACAAGGTGTTGTTCCCACAAGAAATCTCCCTTCCTACTGCAACCACTGGTGATGTTAGTTCTTCTCTTGAAGAGGTGAACCACTCTCTGTGTCAAGTTGTCCCCGAGACCACATTAAAAGAAGAGAAGGTTGATGACAGCTCTTCTACTTTGAAAGCTGACTCTATGCATGAGAAAACTGACCTCCCTCCAAAGATAGACAACAAGCATCATCAGCTTGTCATGCCTACTTCGGAGAGTGAAGTTGCACAACAAGCTGAGGAGGATGGTGATGCAAATGGAAGTCCAAAAGTGACATTGACCCCTCAGAGTCAAATTGTCCCTGAGACCACATCGAAAGAAGAGAAGGTTGTGCATAGCTCTTCTACTTTGGAAGCTGACTCTATGCATGAGAAAACTGACCTCCCACCAAAGACAGAAAACAAGCATCATCAGCTTGTCATGCCTACTTTGGAGAGTGAAGTTGCACAACAAGCTGAGGAGGATGGGGTTGCAAATGGAAGTCCAAAAGCGACATTGGCCCCTCCGAGTCAAATTGTCCCTGGGACCACGTTGAAAGAAGAGAAGGTTGAGCATAGCTCTTCTACTTTGGAAGCTAACTCCATGCATGAGGAAATTGACCTCCCACCAAAGATAGAAAACAAGCTTTATCAGCTTGCCATGCCTACTTTGGTGAGTGAAGTTGCGCCACAAGCTGAAGAGGATGGGGTTGCAAATGTAAGTCAAAAAGTGAAACTGCCCCGGCCTCGCAATCCACTTATTGATGAAGTTGCTGCTCTTGATAAGAGCAAAGTAAGCATATCCAAATTCCTCGCTTTAATAGAAGGCACAGTTCGTTTTGTAAAGTCCATATTATTCACAAATGTATATCATTCTGCAGCTACGCAAAGTTTCAGAGCGAGTGAGACCTCAAATTCGGAAGGCAGATGAAAGAGATTCAATCCTGGAGCAAATAAGGGCCAAGGTACAATGAACGGGTGTGAATTTATTTATAGGCAATATATTTACCATTATTTTATGCTGACTAATCTCACCCACGTTCATTTGGCCAGTCCTTCAACTTGAAACCTGCAGCGGTGTCAAGACCTAGTAGTATTCGGGGCCCTAAAACCAATCTTAAAGTTGCTGCAATTTTGGAAAAAGCAAATGCAATTCGCCAGGTCTCGTTCTGTTCTTTGCAGACACGCTATTGTTCTAATCTTGTGTCGATTTAGATCAACTTGATTAATGAAATTATTGCAATATTACAGGCCTGTGCTGGTAGTGATGATGATGAAGAAGATAATTGGAGCGACTTGTGAAAATTATCCATGGCTTTATCACCACAGCTTTCTCACAGTAGGAAAATCTTCTTCACACATTGAGTGGAAGGTGATTTGTTGTACCCTTTCTCTACCAGGAGTGACATGTGGGTGTATATATGTTTGATGCATGGATAAAGAGACGCTCCAAAGAGTTGTATAATTCAATTTCTGTGTATATGCTCGAGGGTAAATACTGCAGTTGGTGTAGCAATTTTTTTTTCAAGTGTAAAAAGTATGCATTTTCAATTTTGTCATTGGTAAATACTTGTTGCATTGGTTTCCACTTAGGATGGTTTCCACTTATCCTAAGATGTATTCTTAGACTGATTACCAAAGAAAAGTAGTCATTGTTGTAACTAGTTACATTAGCATTTCCATGAATTCTTTGTATCTGAATTCTTACTGAGAACATTCATTAACCCCTCGTTAGAGCATATCTATCGTCAAGCCAATTATGCAGCGGACAAACTTGCATCATTTGCCGATGGTCTACATAATAGATTTACTTGGCATCACGGAGCCCTGTATCATGTTAGTTTTTCGGTTCTTGGTGATTCGGTTGGAGTTTCGACCATGAAATCTATTTTGATATAGTTTTGTTTTAATGTTTCTTCATTCGGATATAATACATAAATATATATATTATCCAATGGAGCAAAATAGCCCAAATAGGGCGCAGTTACCAAACAAATAAAATCTCCTCGCCCGGGTAATTTGACGCTGAAGGCAGCCTGATAACCGACAATACGCATCGTATATCACTCATAATCTCTCCGATAGAAACCCTATCAAAATCTCCCTTATTTCCAAAAAGAAGAAAAAAAAACATATCCTACGGAAAAAAGAAAAAAATATCAATTTCGGAAAAAGTAATTAATTAATTAGGACTCATTTGTATTTTGTTGTTTGGGTACATGGGCAAATCATCTTCACCGCTAGGCAGAAGAAGGCGGCGGCAACTGAAGAATAACAACGACGATACTTCTGACAACACGAAGAGGAAGAAGACAACGGCGATGGCGGCGATGGAAGGCGGAGAGACGGCTGAGCAACCACGGGTGCCTCTGTCGGAGGTGGTTTCCGATTGCATAAAGCGGTGGTTTGAAGACACGCTCAAGGAGGCAAAAACTGGTGATATCAACATGCAGGTGCTTGTGGGGCAGATGTATTATACTGGCTATGGCGTTCCCAAAGATGCTAACAAGGTTTAATTTTAAGCCCATCTCTCTCTCTCTCTCTCTGTGAAATATGCTTGATTTCCAACGGTTGTTTCTTTTGGGGTTATGGTGTTCTTTGATTCACTTAAGAAAGCTATAATCTTTTACCTCGTATTCTTAGTTTTCTTGTTATGGGCTTTTGAAATTTAGGGGAGAATTTGGATAACAAGGGCTGCAAGAATGAGGTCTTCCGTGTGGAAAGTTAGCAATAAACGCCCCGGTGAGCTCCCTATCCCCTTTCTCTGTGTGTGTGTGCGCGCGTGCGCTAGCACAAGTTTTGCATATTGTCATGATGTGTTTCATACTATCTTTTTAGTCTTTGGCTTTAAGAAAGAATATCTGAGGTTTATGTGACTTGTGGCTATTCCAGGTTACAATGCTAGTGATTCGGATTCGGATTTGGATGAGTTAGCTCGTGATTCTTGATCAGACTAGTTTGATGCTTTTGTTATACGATTCAACGGTGAGTTGCATTTGTAGCTCTTCTATTTGTTCTATATGGTTTTATCATCATAGTCTAGATTCTGAATTTCGTAGACCTCTTAATCGTCGTTTGTGCTTCTTGTGCTGTTTCACATGGTTTTACGTTTTTGTACAATCAGATTGCTTCATTCTGTGAGAACCACATGTCTTGTTTATGCACGAAAATACATAAAATCAATCCCCACCCCCACCTCCCGGAAACACAATTAAAGAGGGTATTGCAAGCGTACAAAAATCAATCATTCATGGCATTAGAGATTAAATGAATGAAGCAACCATGTTCTAATGCCTCATCCGTGTTCTTAATCCCCGTGTACACCCTAACAAGTCCTAACAATCACAATCAATCCTTTTATCCTCTGTGGCCAATGAGCACCACAAACAACACCATATCTGCTTATGCTTTGTTGTGTAGTGTTCAGCTGTCGTTTTGATTCAATTGAGATAAGACTTAAAACACCATACATCAGTGGTAAAGATAGGAACCGAATGGGATTAGATGTACTTTTCGGTGCCTTTAAATTTGCACTCAACATCCCCTAGAAAGATTTGCACTTGTTGAGAGCAAGGCGAAGTACAAATATGGTATTAACTTATCACCGTAAAGGCTGCATAATCACAGATGAAGAATGAAAAAATTGAATGGAGGCACTTCAAGACCTCTCCTTGATGCAGTTTCTAACAATTATCTATATGTTTGTTATCATCTTTCGCCTTATCTTTCTACATTGATTGGTCCCTCTCTCTCTCTCTCATGATCTCTTGATAGTATGATTCTTGCACTTTTTACTACAGATGATTTAGCATTGCGAATGTGCACATTTTGCAGGTCTCCAACGGACCTGGTTGTCTGATGTGAATTGGTTTGTGGTGGTGTTGCTGAATCTGTTGTTGTTGGGTTGTAGTGATGTGATGCCGGTTGGTTGGTGCTAAATTTATTCATTATTGTTTGAAGTATCCCTATGTGTTCATCCGTGCGATGGAATCCTTATTCGTTGCTCTTCGCGGAGATCATCAAATTAGGATGTAATTGTATTTGTGGATTGATGTTTATTCGTTCCATTGATGGTTATCAAGCTACCTGGGAAGCATGCATGCTGTTTCTTGAACATAATGCATGCTTTGAAATCAGAAAAATGCTGATTTAGTCCGTTTTCCTCTCTCTCTCTCTCTCTCTCTCTCTCTCTCTCTCTCTCTCTCTCTCTTAATTGTCAAAATTATCTGTATATGTTGTTTGCTGATGTTTTTAGAAAAAAAGAAAAAAAAAAAGAAAAACATGTTTATGTATAGAACAGTGTCGTGTAGAACGTGATTTGCCCTATAAAAGAAATCTCCTGGAAGACTCATCTACTTTACAGAGTTGAATTGGTCTGAGAGTGAATAATTAACGTTGTTTTACTTGCTGTGTGCGCTGAAATTTAATCCTTCAAATTTGCGTAAAAAAGTCCCAACTAGTGGTGTCAATTGGGCAGGTTAAGTTGGGTTTTAATTGGGTTGAAAATGAATTAGGTTGGAGATGGGTTTTAAAAATTTTGTTGAATGTAGGTTGAAAATGGGTTTTAGATAGGTTAGAAATGGTTCTTAATGGGTTCGTATTTAATCAAAGCTAATAAAAAAGATAAATTAAAATTATTAATTTCTATATTTTTTATATAGTTATGAAATACTAAAATGAATTATAATTAAATAAAAAAATAAATATTTTTTTTTTTTGGTTTATGAGGTAATTCATTTAAAACCCAATATGAATTCATTTAGAATTTAATATCAACACCAATCATATGAGGTTCGATTCAACCTAATCCACTTTAAAATATATTGAATTCAATCCAATTCAAAATTATATCGGTTAGGTTTAATCCACGAGTTGAGAACCATTTTGCCACTTTTAGTCCAAACTAATGGAATTTAAAGGAAAAAAAAAGGATTATTGTTAATATTGTGATAAGCCTCCACGTCATGCATATAAACATTGCAGTTAATTACCCTAAACTAGTGTTCTAGCTAACGTACAAAACCACCAAACATCCTTATAAATTATAATCATAAATTTGTTGGTAATTTCTTAGTGGATGGGATTATTATCATAATGATATTAGTTGCTAAATTCTTATTGGATAGATTATTATGCATGATAAATTGTCATTTCAGATAATTTTTTTTACTTTCTACAATATGAAATAATTTATTTAAGTTATTTCTTCATCTTATTTTATTATAAAAGCAATGGTAGGATTAATTTGGAATTATTGATTGATTATTAAAAAAAATTTCTTTGCTTCTAATTAGTTTTTTAATTGTTTCAAGTGGAATCTAAATTTAGTCAGAGCTACAGTGAACATTATCATTTTTATTCAGATCCGTATTCAATGGAACAAATTGACTCTCTTGGTAAAGGGGTTATTAAATTAAGACTAGTGTTATTTATCTATACTATTATTTAGACTATTATAAAAAGGAAATTATTTTTATCTCACAAATAATGGTTATTTATGTAGTTTTATAAAATTTGCCCTTCAATTTTATGTGGAATAAATATAGATATGTAAAATTATGACTAAAATTGAAAATTCACATGAAATCGATTCAATTCGGATATCAAATTTTGATGTGTTAATTTTACCCTTTTAATTAATAAATACATATAATAAATAAACAAATAAAAATGATAATATTGTAATATTACATCCAATTTAAAAGACTCATGTTCTCAACCCACAAACCACTTTCTCTAATTATAATTAGTTAGTGTTTTTTCTTTTTGTATTTATTCTTTATCATGTACTTTTATTTTATAAAATTATTTTATTTTTAAATTATTACTTTTATTTTATTAAATTATTTTATTTTTAAATTATTATAGTTTAATAAATTATTTCAAATAATTATTAAAAAAAGTATTCTTTCAAAAGAAATTTAATAATATATTTATATTTTCATCCTAAAAAAAATTTAAGTACTAAATTAAAATATATATTTTTATATTTTACACACACGTAGAGTGTGCGGTATTACTAATTTATATATATAAAGTTATATATATATTATAAAGTTATATTATTTATATTCTTAAGATTTAAAACTAATTTCAATTAAATATATTTTATTAAATTCAATTTCAAAGTACAAAATTAGATATACATGTCTCATCACCTTTATATACATATATTAAGGGTCGTTTGAATGGATTTAAAACAAAAATATTTTTCAAATCGTATTTTTTATAATAGAATTGTTTTGTTTAGCCAAATAGTTTTTCGACTGGATGTAGTAATTTAAAATAATTTAAAAGATGCTTTTATTTGAAATTAGTTTAGCAAGCTTCTAAAAAAAGCTCATTTTTAGTTTTTTTTTTCTGATATCTACTTTTTTTCAAAAACTCATCTAAACATAACTTTTTTGTACTGTAGTATTTTTTTTAAAAAAATAAATATTCCTCCTTAAAAAAAAAATCCATCCAAGCATACTCTAGACTAGTGTGTAGATGCGAATAAAAGTTGTAAATAAATTAATTTAAACCTAATTTAACTGCACAAAATTAAAGTTAAAGTAAAATACTGATAGTCAAAGAATGGCTAAGTCAGCCGCCGAGAGCCGGTCAAACCCACAAGCTTTGACCAAAAATTTCTAATTTTCCACGGTCAAAAATCTCGCTAGCTTCTCAGAAAAAGCAGAAGCAGAAGCTCTTTCTCACTAACTCACCTGCTTTTTTTTAAGCTCATCAATCCCATGTATTTATAATTCTTTCACCCCCCACTCCTCCGAAAGACTTTCCATTCTCTCTCTTTCTTTCTTTTTTTGAGTCATTCAAACTCAAAAGCTCAAAAAAAAGCAAATGACTTCTGCTAATTTTTCAGCTTCTCAGTTCATCTCTTCTTTCACTGATCTTATTACAAACACCACTAAGCCACAACAAGAACAAGAACAACATCAACAACCTAAACCTTGTTGGGGGAACATGAACATGAACATGAACTCTGGACTAGGACTAAACAATCATCAACAACACAAAACCATTGAAATCCCAAAATACAAGTCTTTCCCACCGGCTTCTTTGCCTATCTCCCCTCCTCCTGCCTCTCCTTCTTCGTATCTCTCGATACCTCCGAGCCTGAGCCCGTCTATTCTTCTCGATTCTCCGGTTCTTTTCTCGTCGTCTAATGTGAGTTCATGCAAGGCAACATGTCTTTTTTTAGTTCTCGTCGATCTCTGTTGATGATGATATGGAGTACTAATGATGTGTTTGTGTAGGTCCTTCCATCTCCGACGACGGGGACTTTCGCCGGGCTGGCGGCGGAGGAGGAGGAGAGGAAGTATTCGGATTTCTCGTTCCAGTCCCAAACGCGGCCTTCCGACTCTTCATCGTCCACCGCGTTTTCGTCTTCTGCAGGAATGAATTCGATGGTTTGTGTTCTTGAAGTTTGATCACCATGTTTGAATTTCCTACGCAAGTTCAGTTTTAGGACAAGGTACTAAGTGCGTTTTTTTCATTCTTATAAGGATCATAGGTGTTGTCTTGTTATGAAATGGTAATGATATTTTTGGAACCATACCCTTTTCAATCTGAGTTCATTAGATGTGTCTAATTAATTCTTTGTTTCTATAATTAGTTAAAATAATAAATATAATGATCCCTTCATGATTATGTACATTTTATACAAATTTCTACCAGTTTTGATCAAATTTTAAGATTTAAGAGATAAAAGTTTGCTTAATTAACATATATATTATTAGTTAATTATAGGATAAGCAGAAGACTTTACAAGTCTTCCTATCCTGCTGTCATGCTTACTTGTATCTGACATTTTGACAGCTAGGTTTACCAATTCTTCTAAAATTATCTAATTCAAAGATTAGGTTAATAAATCACAACTTGAATAATTAATTATCACGAAAACACACACACATAAGTCTACAATCTGTATTATTTTCACACAACATTCACTGTACTAAACCAATTTTCAAACTGCAATTAACAACTCATGACAAGATTTTTAGAATTGCAACCAGTTTTCATGAAATTCTAGCCCAGTGTTAATCACGTAACTGTTAGTTTACTATTTGTCATATGATTTGTTGGGTTCGACTGGCATTATTCCTAACAAATCATAATTATTTCACAGGACTCATTCACAAGAAACCAAGAAGATAGGACATTCAACTCACTCAACAAACAACCTGAATTTTCTCAAGACATTCAGACAAACATTAATAATCATGCCCCGCAGCATTATCCTCGGCCATCACAGTACGTTAGAGAGCAGAGAAAATCAGAAGATGGCTATAACTGGAGAAAATATGGGCAAAAACAGGTCAAAGGAAGTGAGAATCCTCGTAGTTATTTCAAGTGCACTTTCCCAAATTGTCCCACGAAGAAGAAGGTTGAAAGGAATTTAGATGGACATATCACTGAAATAGTGTACAAGGGGAACCATAATCATCCCAAGCCTCAATCGACACGAAGATCGTCATCGAATTCCATGCAGAATCCTATGTATGGTAGTAACACGGGACAATCAAACTCGAATATGCTAGAAAATGCTCATCAGATGGATACCGTGACGACACCCGAGAACTCATCAGCTTCTTTCGGAGATGATGAGATCGAACAGGTTTCGACGATGAGTAACGAGAGAGAGGATGATGAGAACGAACCCGAAGCCAAGAGATGGTGAGTGTTTGTGTGTGTGATTTAATTGATGAATTCTATCGGACCATATTCTGAAAATATTGATTGTATTGTTTTCCCAGGAAGGGGGAGAATGAGAATGAAGGCGTGTTCATATATATATATATATATATATATATTTTGTGTGTGTGTGTGTGTGTGATTTAATTGATGAATTCTATCAGACCACATTCTGAAACTATTGATTGTATTTGTTTCCCAGGAAGGGGGAGAATGAGAATGAAGGCATATCAGCTTCTGGGAGTAGAACTGTGAGAGAGCCAAGAATTGTAGTTCAGACAACAAGTGACATAGACATACTTGATGATGGCTACAGATGGAGAAAATACGGGCAAAAAGTGGTTAAGGGCAACCCAAATCCTAGGTAAATATCGACAAAACTATCACATTTCGTTCAATTTTTTTTGATACTAAGGACACAGGATGAACAAAAGACATGTAAACATGACACTTGACACCAAGAAATTGAAACATATGATTCTAAATATCAGCAAATTCTTACCATTCTTGCAGGAGCTACTACAAATGCACTTACAACGGTTGTCCGGTCAGGAAGCACGTGGAACGGGCATCCCATGATTTAAGGGCAGTGATCACAACGTATGAAGGGAAGCACAATCATGATGTCCCCGCAGCACGGGGCAGCGGGGGTTACAGTACCATGAGCCGACCTCCAACCGCCCCTACAACTATAAGGCCCTCGGCCCTGAGCAATGCCACGAATTACCACAATAATCCCACCAGGATGCAGACAATGCAGAACCAAACCCCATACACCCTTCAGATGTTGCAAGAAACGGAAAGTTACAGATTCTCGTCCGGTTTCGGGAACTCATCAGGGCCGTACTATAACCAGATGCAGCAAGGAGAGAATCCCCTGTCTGTAGCCAAGGAAGAACCTAGAGACGACTCGTTTTTCAACCCCTACTTAAACTGAAAACATTTTTATCATTTTGTGTTGTATATGTAGATGTTACAACAGGAGTTAGGGATATTTTTTCATTTGTTTTTGGGACCATTTCTTAAGAGTAGAACATTGGCCTCATTCAAGGTTTAGTGCAAGAAGAAGAAAGTAGAATAAAGAAAATGTGTTAGGAAGCTTTGATATTCATTTCCATTTTTTTGTTTTTTTTTTTTTTTTGTTCTTTATACTTTTGTAGGTTTTTCAAGAAATTTTCTATAAACTCACTTAGTTCATTAAAAGGATTCGATTCTTCTTCTCATTATTATTATTTTTTTTTGGTTACATTCTTCTTCTCATTAGTTCCATGTAATAAAGTCTAATAAATCAAAGAGAATCAACAAAATCAATAACGAAGCAATAACAAAGCATAGTGACATATATCCAAACTTTATTTCATTCACAAAAGAACCTTAACGATTCCAAATATTTCATCTTTGGCGCATCTTCAATACACAATTATACATTTACCAACACAAACAATCGAAGAAAATATATGCCCTTCTTCTATAAGCATGAATCTTTACATGTATAATGTATACCTACGTATGAATGATTATCGAAAAGAATCAATCAACACAAGATGATCATATGTAAGTTTGACTAGAGAGTTTGTATCCGGAAACAATAGCTGACATCGCGAGCGAGAAAAAAGCAAAGAATTCCATACTGATTGCCGATGCCTGATGAATCTGTAAATATGTTGTCTGCACCTAATCTCATTCTGTTTGTTATAGGTACCGCTGATGAAGCCGCTGATATCAACAAGTATGCCATCACCTGCATTTCCAACGATTTTTTCATCTATCAATTTGATTATCGTTTTCGGTTTAAGGTAACCATCTAAGGACGTGTTAGAACACTTTCTGGAACTAAAACACTAACGCAAAGGTTGAAGTTTCAAAAATTCAAACCAGAACTACTCTGACACCCCGTCTCACATGGGACAAGTGTTGAAAGGTCGAACACCCTTTTGGACAAGTTATTCATAGCCCAATTTAAGATGGGCTCAATGAGTTTCGAAGAAACTCTCGCCCCCGCCCAGCCCATGACAACTACCTAGGAGAGAGGAGGCTATTCTTGAAGAAATTAATGTACTAATGGTAATGCATTGATCCTATCTAAACATAAATCAACGTATATCTATCCCTAGTTATTTTTATGAAAAGGGGGATAAAAAAAACTAACCTGGTCACCAAAAAAATCAATCATCTTCGTAGTCTGCCGGGAAAATATATATTTACCGGTGGACAGTTCACGATGTTGTCTGAAAACTTGAAATCCTGTGTACATTGTCGATAGAATTGCTATTGCCAATACATATCTACGAATCAAAGAAAAACATAAAAATCATCAAATGATCATCCAAGAAGAACAATAACAAATTCAAGCCCAATCAAATTAAACAAACAAAAAAGGGGCGATAATTGATTTTCACCTGTATTCTTCATATTTATCAAAATCTTTCCAATCCCCATGCTTATTAGTAGCCATTATAATGGAAGCCAGCACAGAGAAAATTAAGCCCAAGCCGCGACAAATTAAAGATCCCTTTTTGAGAAGATCCTCTCTCTTCCACCGCCGCAGGATACCCGGAATCCCGCCGTAGCTGCGGCCGGTGGTGGCGGAGGCGCCACCCCCCACCCCGCCCTGGCCCTCCAAATCCCCGCCGACCGCAGCCGCCGCCGGCGCTGGCGTCACCTTTTCGGAGACGGAGTCATCGGGCTTTGTCATGAGTCGATTCCTCGGGTTCTCTTTTGATTGCTCAAATCAAAAATAAAAAAAGAATTCGACAAATCCAGAAAAAAATTGTACTTTTTTCATATTGATTATAATATATATATATATATAAAATATTATGCTTGGATCATTATATTCCCGAACGAATAACCCGGAGCCTGATTCGTTTGTCGGAATGTGGAGCATTGTGGATGATCACAGGAGATACTAGCTTGGTTGAAGGAGTTAACTGGAAGTTTGTGAACCATACCCAATTTCGGGCTACCCACCTTTTTTTTAATAAAAAAACGAAAAACACTATTTTTTGGATAAAATAAAATATGTTTTGATAAACTATAAAACAAAGTAGAAGTTAGAAAAAAAAAATTAAAAATGATATTTTTTATAAGTTAGTTTAGAATAATTTAAAATAAAAGTATATTTAAAAATATTTTTAATTATTTTATCTAAATGCTAAATTATTATTTTTTTTAAAAAAATCTATTACAAAAATACTATTCAAAAACTTTTTTTTTAAATAAAAAAATCCATCAAAACGGGCCCATTATTACACAGTGGCGTACCAAACTTATTACAAAATTGGCCAAATAAAAACAATTTTCTAGAATGACTTGTAAATAATGGGAAAATGAATAATAATGCTATGGCAATTTAATTAAAAATAATAGCAATTTAATTATGAGATTCTTGTGCACATGATAAGTTAACCATCACTAATCATTTGCTCAAATGCTCATTCTTGAGAAAAAAAATATATATATTGCGAAAATCCAATTATTTTTTTTCCTTTTTTAAATGTGCAACATACATAATTAGTATAATTTGCTCGCAACATAATATTAAGATTGATTCCTTGCTTGGCATCTAAGAAAAACCAAATTTTAGCACATTTGGTATTGCTTGCTTGGAAGTAATAGCTTTATTTGTTTTTTATATGAACATATTCAAATTAACGATTGAAAACACCGTTCAGACAATAAATATAAAATACTTGTTCAAGCCCTTTCTCAATTTCAACAATTTTTTAAAAATAAATTATTATACTAAATAATATCAAAGTAAAATAAGTAGATAATTATAGAATGTGTATATAAAGGAATAATTACACTAATTACTCCTCTTCAATCGATAATTACACAAACCACCCTTGAAATTATTAGTTCCCTAACACCTTATTGTTGATATTTTCTTGTTTGGGTGTTCAAATCGAGTAATTTAATTCACTCAACCAATCTTCAACTAATCCATTTTTCTGTTTATTAGATTATTAATTCGATTAGTTATATTCATCCGGACATGAATTAAATGTTTAAAAATTGACTTGCAAGGGGGGCTGATTAATTTTCAGTGCCCTTTTAAATGAATAAGACAGATAATTAAATGAAGTAGTTGATTCAAACCCCCACCCCTTATGTTTCTTAAGTACCACTAGTCAATTAATGCACACTTTATTGTGCAAATAAGAACCAAGTCAACCAAAATTTTTAAATCAAGCCAATTTTCATAATTGAAATTAGGGATGAGCATAAATTTTTAAAAATCGATCTAAATGCCCGCGCCACATTAAATTGTATTGTTTTTGTCAATTTTTTTTGTAAAAAAAATCATGTTTGGACACAATTAAGTTCAAAACTGTACCGCTAAATTAGTGTGATTCTAATGTTCTTCTTAAACTGCACCGAACCAAACCGTTCAGAGATATTATATATACGTGCCTAAATTTATCCCTTTACTTAACTTAAGTTCTTCAACATATAAGATATATTCACTAATCACTTTTTAAATTATTTCAAATTTCATTAGTCATTGATTCAATCATTCAATATTTTTAATACATCTAAGCCTTCAATATTGAACTATGCATCGATTGAAAATTTAACATGATATATTATGCTTAAATCTTAAAAAGTTGTGTAGTGAATCAAAATTATTTTTTGAGCTTGATTTAACTATACAAAGTTGGACTATATCTATTAGCTTTATGTTTTATATAAATTTAGTATTTGTACTTTTTATTTTAAAATTTTTATTATTATGCGTTGATTTTTTAATCTTAGTTCAATATTTTACTAATATTAGAAAATTGTAGTTTTCTTACATTTCTTTTATTATTTTTTTATTCTTTAGATCCGCCAAACCACACCGAACCACCCCTCGAATCTCTTAAAACCGCACATTTAGTTTAATTTTCAAATATCTCAATTTAAAATATATTTTAGAAAAAAAACACATGCATGTCAATTCGATTTTAAATATATCCAAAATAAATCGAAACCGAACAACGAACCCCCCAATTAAAATCAAGAGAAATTTTAGTTCAGATTCGACTTGATCGAACTAATATTAATTACGTGGCCAATGACTGGATAACTAAAATACGCTTATTATATAATTTGTTGAATTTGATAAAATCAAGTCCGATTAAAATAAACTTTTACTTTATCACTAAAATAAGAGTCTACCTTAACCTAACAAATTTTAACTAAAAAGTTATGAGTTCAAATTCACTTGCATCACGAAATAATTACTTATGTTTCGAAAAACTTAATCACCATCTTATGCTATACACGACTCACTAAAAGGTTATAGATTCTTGATTTTATTTATTTATTTTTTGTGATAAAATTAAAGAATCTTCAATCTTTTTCAATACGGCCCCTCGATGTCTTTGTTACAAGAACATGCAATTGCTTAGGAGCTGTGCAATCATCAATAATTAGGAGCTTTGCAAAATCACATTGGCTCTACTTGAATTTGTCACATGTGTTGATATGCTTGAAAACGAAACTTAACGAAAATCATAAATTCCCCATTATTAGATAAACAAGTTTTGTACTTCGCTTTCCCTTCAAATGGGGAATATACGGAGTAGGCCACCCTCACATCTTTCTCTCACCCCAGTCCATGGAAAGATTTTTATACGAAACCAACAAATTTAGCTATACCCAATCAATTATATAATAAATATAATTATATTTATTATATAACAAATTATTTATTATAAAATATATAATATTATAGTGTTATATGACGAACGTAATTTATTTACAATATAATTAATATTGATGGGATCAAACTACATTCGACTAGCATTTTCATGCATGCATGAACTATTCAACTTTATCAATTATCAGTTGGCATAGCAGAATGAGATGTTAAATCACTTAAGTAAGATTTATGGTTTGAATCTTAGTGTGTGTGTGTGTGTGTGGATGGAGCAATTGAGTTGGGAGGTTCATCCCATAATGGGTATTTGTAGTACCCGATCCAGAATTAATCATCCAATTCATCGGAATCGGGTGGTTAAGAAAAAATAAAAATTGAACCATTCAATTTTTTATTTTTTTCAATAAAAAAAGAGAAAATATATTCTTTTAATGGTAATGGTATTTACCCACACAAACAATTAATTACTATTATTGCACCGCAAAACTTGACAAAGATCATTGTATTTTATTTTTGGGAAGTTTTTTCTATTTGGTTTATATTAAGAGTAGATTAATTTGTTCATCTCATAAATTTTTGTGAGTTGGAGCCCACGAACTCAGACAAGGGTTTTAGCCCAAATCGTCTTGATTGAATTCAATAAATTATGTAACGAGTGTTAATATATTTATTATATAATTAATTCTTCTTTTTAAATTATGTATTAATTACAAGATAAGTGTAAAATGTTCTTAATTATTTCATATTTTACATGTAAATAACTTTAATTAAATATCTCCATAATTTAATACACAAGTAGAACACCAATGAGAATGTGCTTTTTATCTATAAATGGAAAATACGCCAAAAGGGCAAAAAAGAAAAAGAAAAAGAAAAACAAGTTCCATAATTCCAGCTGTCGAATGGCAAAACCGTGATTATCTAGAAAACGCGTGACATTTTCACCACCCATTTTCGCTTTCCATCTTCTCTCTCCGCGTAGCTTCTCACCAAAACTTATCCTGTGCGTTCACTCCCAATTTCAACAACCAATCAAAATCTAAGGCTTTTTTATGCATTAGGATTTAATTCGGAAAACAAAAATAAAAATCTAAATTAAAAAGTAACCTCTCAATTTCCTTTAAAAAAAAAAAGATTTCTTCTAATGAAAATCAATTTTATTTATTTATTTTTGACTCAATGAAAATAAATTTTCAAATACTCGAAATTCTTTATTCCATTATGTGTTGCATTTTTTTTATTCCAATAATTTTATACACATATTATGAATATATATATATATATATATAGATATTATAAAATAGAAGATAAAATATAGATTTAAAATAAAGATCTTATCTAATTTTGAAACACAACTCGAAATAAAAACATCTTTTAAAACTCTTCTTATTACTCCATTCAAAAATAAAATTATTTAACTTAAAAAAGAAGAAGTCTATTATAAAAAACACAATTTAAAAAATATTTTTTTTAAGCTCATCAAACAGACCTATTATAATAAGCTTTGACAAGGATTACTTTGGGGAAGATTTCTTTTACTTTCGAACCTTGTGAATGGAGCAATTGGGTTGGGGGAGGGTCGCCTCTATAATAGGCCTATGCAGTACTCGATCCAGATTAGTTAGCCAATGAGCCGGGACTGAATGAATAAAATCAACAAAAAAAAAGAAGAAGTATCAAAAACTTATCTCAAAATATATTTCCTTCTTCTAAACTTATTGTTAAAAAAATTGGAATTTATTTTAATATAAATATTATAATTATTAATTATAGTATCTTGACAAATCTATAAAAAAAGATCTAAAGTAAAACCCTAATCAAATAAAAGTTTAATATTCCATGTGAAGCTGTGCCCCATCCCATGTGATTATTCCCCCAAAACCCCAGCTTGTCAACCGGCTCTACCGGTCAGCCACCGCCGCCGCCGTCGTCTTCTTCTTCTTATTCTTCACTTCACGGCACCATCTTCAATTATCTGTCAAAAAATCACAAGTTAAAAATCAAAAAAGCTAAGATAGATTTTCACTCTCTTTACAGCAAAAAATCCCATTTTAATATTCTCAAATTTTCGTCAGCTTATCGATTTCAGCTTCTCCAGGGCTTTAACAAATCATCCAATCCAAGAAAGCATGCTTTCCCGTTTTGCCCCTCCATTTTCCCTCAATTTACCCTTCGCTCGCCCATCCCTCCATCGCTCCCTTGTCGGCGCTAACCACACCTCCGCCCGGTTCTGCTCCCGATAAGTTTCTCTTGCTTTTTCACACTCTTTTCAGCTATAGATACACTGTTTGTTATACGTACACCACAGGAAAAGATTCTTTGGTATCTGGGTGGGGTTTTTTATTTTTTTGGTTTTTGTATTTTTTTGAGATTTTTTTGGGTTTGGTTTGGTTCTTGATGGAGCCCAGCCCGGGGAAGCCCGGGTTTCTGAGGAATGTTCTGGTGCGGCTGTTTCTATGTTGCGTGTTCATCATCGCTCTCCGATTTGCGTACGTGGTGACAATCCGGGGTGAATCGTGCGACGTCGGGGATTTCTGTTTCTTCTCCTTGCCGGAGCATCTTAACGTCCTCGCCGGCGTCGGACAGATGACGGTGTCTTCGTCGTCGGCGGCGATTATTGTATCCTCCGAGAAGGCGGCGCCGTCGACGCCTAAGAAGATCCCCGATCTGTGGACAACCAAGGGTTTCCAGAAAGCCGTCACGTTTTACTCCTCGGTGTTTCAGGATCTGCTCTCCGAGGCCATTCTGGCCCCGAGTTTCAAGGCCCTCTGCGTCGAGACGGCGATGGGAGCCGACGTCTTCGCATTGCGAGAGATCGGGGTCGATGATTCGATTGGCATTTCTAAGAAAGGCTTAAAACCCTTGGTGATATCAGGGCAGGGATTCAAGCAGCCGTTTGAGGATGCGGTTTTTGATTTCATCTTTTGCGGTGGTGGGGTGGTGGAGAAATCGGTGAGGCCGTACGATTTCGCGGCTGAGATTCACCGGACCATGAAACCCGAAGGGTTCTTGGTCGTCCACACAGGAGCTAACGATACTTACAGCTTCGAGTCGTTTCTTGGTTTATTCAGTTCATTAGCATTCGTCAAGAGTAGGGATATCGGTGGGTTCGGATCCAAAATGCCGTATATTCGAGAAATCGTTATGCAAAAGATCAATGGCAAAAGAGATATGGTTGAAAAATCCGATGGCAATTCAGTTACAAAATGCTCAGTTCCGAGTTATATGAGGGAGTTGATAAAGAAAGCAGAGCCTTTGATTGAGGAAGAACCCAAAAAACCCTGGATTACTCTCAAGCAGAATGTGCAGAACATAAAGTACCTCCCTACAATGGCTGATATCAGTTTCAAGCCTAGGTATGTCTATGTTGATGTCGGAGCTAGAAGCTATGGCTCGAGCATTGTGAGCTGGTTCAAGAAGCAATATCCGAAGCAGAACAAAACATTTGATATATATGCGATCGAAGCGGATAAAACATTTCACGACCAATATAAGCTCAAGAAAGGTGTCAAATTGTTGCCATATGCGGCTTGGGTGAGAAACGAGAGCTTGTTCTTCGAAATCAATGAGGCCCCGGGCCACAAAGAGGTGGAGAAAGGTCGAGGCATGGGTAGGATCCGACCAGTTCAGTCTTCTGATGGTTTGACATCTTCTGGTAATGTGGATGAGATTCAAGGATTCGATTTCGCTGATTGGTTGAAGAACACGGTGTCGGAGAGGGACTATGTGGTGATGAAGATGGATGTTGAAGGGACCGAATTCGATTTGATTCCTAGGTTGTTCAAAACGGGGGCTATTTGTTTGATCGATGAACTCTTTCTTGAATGTCATTACAATAGGTGGCAGAAATGCTGTCCAGGCGAGAGGACAACGAAGTACCAGAAAACATACGGACAGTGTTTGAAATTATTCACTTCTCTTAGGAAAAGTGGAGTTCTTGTGCATCAATGGTGGTGACTGGTAATAGTTCTCTTTGCTCATGTAACATTTTGTCATCTTTACAAACTCTTGAATGAATGAAAATGTATCCATTTGTTTTTCTTTTTGTTTTGGTAAATGTTCCAATTTATATGTATTTATTGTTCTTTGAATAAAAGGTTATAGTTAGAATGCTAGATGTTGTTTTTAAGGGAATGATTTGTTTGGCCCTCTTAAATTGTTACTTGATGAATTGTGTCGATGAGGTTTGCCTGAATTGTGTCGATGAGCTTTGCCTGAATTGTGTTGATGAGCTTTGCTTCAAAATGTGGAGATTGAGAAATTTAATATGTGCTTATAGAAATATGTTTTGCCACTTGATGAACTCTTATTTTCAATATGTTCCTATGGGTAATATGTTTGTTTATTGATTGCATAATTAATATCATCATACATTTGTAGATGTGGTATTCTTTCATTTTGAAGACCCTACATTTATACTATACACCAAGCTGAGGGCACACAAAATATAAGCAGGTTGGCCACTGGGATTGTAGTTTAGTGGTGGGGTTCGAAACTAATACCATTGAGATGTCGGGTTCAAACCCCTGCCTATCTGGGTGGGTGTGGGTGTGTGTGTGTGTGTCTGTGTCTGTGTGCAACTGTCATGTTCTGGTTGATATATATATATATATATGTGTGTGTGTGTGTGTGTGTGTGTGTGTGTGAGGTTTCAGGGTCAAATCCTTTGTCCTTTCTTCTTCTCATTTGGATGAATGTGTGTGTTTGTGTGTGATGTTCCGATTGATATATATAAGGGTCTCGAGTTGATTATATATATATATATATATATATAGGCGGGGTGCATTTCAAATTAGATTTGTGACAACTTGGTTTTTTTTTGATAAATTAATTTATTGTGTATGTTTTACTAATTAAAACATGTCGAAAAGTACTATGAAGAATTGACTATATAGGTCAAGAATTGACTAAACAGGGTTTTTATAAAATTACTTAATTTTTTGGAAAACCCTATTTAGTCAATTCTTCAACATAAACGTGTGAGAATTTATCTAATTGGCTATATTTCAAAAATTCCTCTTGTGGTTTAGCGAAATTGCATCAAATTTCTTATGGTTTAAAAAATAGGCGAAACCCTAATTTTAAAAATACTATGCAATTTTTTTATGATAACGGAGAGTGAGGTGCATGCATTTGGGATGTGGTTGTGTATGTAATTGAGCCTTATTTTGATTTTTAAAAGTGATTAAAATGACCAAAATATCTATAAACACAAATACATTCACTATTATGCATATTTTTTTATAAATTTAAATTAATTTATTCAATATTGCCAGTAAGTTCTTTCATTTGTTAAATTTTAATTTTTTCACCATTTTCAACATTTCTCTTCCGCCACCATCGTCGTCGGTGTTGCCGCAAGGGAAATAGCCGAAAGTGCTAGTACATGCATCTTTTCAAGTTAAATAAAACTCTTTTATTAATTTCACCAAATCTCAAACTAGTTGCATTTAATTTGAAAAAAAAAAAAATCACACAAAAACCCTTTTATCAATTTCACCCTTTTTATCAATTTCCACATGCGGATGACATTGCCTTTGGAGCCTATGTAGATGAGGTTGTTTGTAGTGGCGGCTAGAGGATCTGGGGGAGAAGGAGATCCGCGGCCATCGAGCTTGATGGCGTCGGGGAAGAAGGAGTCCGCCGCTCGATGTATGTGTCTGTGTGTGGGTGTTAGTGTGTGCAGAGTGTGTGTGTGTGTGTGTGTGTGTGTAGAGTGTGGGTGATTGTGTGCAGAGTGTGTGTGTGCGTGCGTGTAGAGTGTGGGTGACAATGTGTGTGTGTGTTTGATGTTAGTGTGTGGTAGCGTGTGTGTGTTTGACGTTAGTGTGTGTTAATATGTGTGTATTTGTGTGTATTTTTTATTATTATAATTTAGTTAAATTTATATATAATTATATAGTTTCATATTTTATATATATATTATGATTTTTATTTAATTTCGCAATTAACAATTAATTTCAATCGTTAATTTTTTTAAATTAATATCTAATGGCTCAAAATAAAACGATATAATGGTCTTTTTAATATAATCTAATGCCGTTATGAGTTAACGTTGTTTTCTCTTCGAGGGCACGTGTGTATTTTTTTTATTATCACAGAGAATTTTTTGCCTATTTTTAAATTGTAGGAGATTTGATGTAACTTCGCTAGACCACATGAGCTATTTTTGGAATTTGGCTTATCTAATTTTATAATTTATGTGGATGCTATTATTAAGTGTAATTTTTGTGTTTAAATTGTTACTTTCTATAATAAAAAATGCATTTACACAACAATGCATAATGCCAAAAGATTTCTTGGCAAAAGCTAACAATTATTACGTAATACATATTACTAATAATATAATTATCATTATCATTTCACATAATCATTTTTTATGCTTTTGTCAATATATATTTACTTGCAACTACTTTACGTTGTAATTAACTAAAATCATGATCATATAAAAATAATTACCACACAAATTAGTAAAATTTGTATAATTAGTAAAAAACCCTTTCTCCCCTCTTGATAACGTTTAGTATTAATATTATAAATTATCCAAACCACGGAGAGAACATTGCAAACAGTATCCGAAAAATTTATGATGGAGAAAGTTTGTTATAAATTTAAGGTATTTATTATACATTAGTAATATAATTTAATGTAAATAAAATTAGAAAAAGGAAAAACAATGACAATGCTATTTACTAACTGAATTGTTATAGATAAAATTCATTACATATACTGATATACTGAATCTTATGAATTTGTACATGCCCAATTAATCAAATATTGGGCGATGAAAACGAAACAATGGACGATGAAAACGAAATAAAAGAGAGAAAAAATGATATTCCATGCCTTTAATGTTTTCGGTATGACAACCATCATATATAATAATAACAATAACAATAGGAAGAGAGAGAGAGACAGATGTATGTACACATATATAAATATATGTTTTTATTATTATATATATAATGTAATATGGATCTATATGTATGTATGCATATACAGTATACACATATATACACATACATACATAGAGATAGAGAGAGAGAGAGAGAGAGAGAGAGAGGGGGGGGATGGAGGTAAATGTGAGGGCAGACGTGCAATTGTAGATAGAATGTGTCTCGAGGCCATTTGCTCATCCAAAATGGTCCCTTCTGACCTTTTTTTTTCATTGACATGATACACATTTTTGCATTACCATCATCACATCTTTTGACCAAATTCACACCCCTCAATAATAATAATACACATATCTAAGAACATTTGATCGTGACCTCCGTAATCATTCCATACGTTTTAACAAAACACACCTCTAAAAATTATGAGGACCAACATTTGTGATCATCCCTTCTTACAAACATTTTCTTGATTGTATATATCGTTTTGGCACGAAACATCTATCGAAAATCTTAAACTTTTCCGAGCCCCTGTTTCCTCTGCTTCCTTTCTTTTTGGTTCCTCCAAAATTCGAGACGAGAATTTAGAGGGACAAAAAGAATGGGTGCATGTTGTTCATGTCATAGGGGTGTCAATTTTGAAGGTTTTTTGGTTGAAAAAGAATTAGTCGAAGAAAGATCGGATCGAGTCGAAGATGATGATAATATCCTGATGAAAGGTGACGCCGGTGCGTGTGTTCGTCTTCGAGGATCGTCTAAATATGTATCTATGTTCTCACAACAAGGGAGGAAAGGGGTCAATCAAGATGCCATGACTGTTTGGGAGGTAAAATTTTCGGAAAACCATCATTCATTGCCATTTGAAATGTATATATCTTTATACACACACACACATGTATATGTGTTGTGTTATTTTGTATTAGGCTTACATTCTCTTATTTCATGAGATTATTTGGCAAACATATGATGATCCCTGCAAAGATTTTGGCTTATCAATGTGAATTCTTGTTTTTGTTATGTGGATAAATTGTTTCCTTTATTTTCCTTATTCTGTCATAGACTTGTTTGTGTTTTCCTTCGAGCTTTAGGTAACGTTTTTAACCAGAATGCGCGAAGATCGATTGTTCTATGATTTGCTCAACTAAGACGTTCTGTCCCTATAGTTTCTATGTCTCAACATAGACCAACACAAAGAACTTAATGACAGGATATTAGCATCTGCATATTTGGCATTGCTTACTCTTTTGCTCAAATAGCATTAAGTTTACCACTGGGCTGTAGCCCAGTGGTGGGGGTTCGAATTGGATACCATTGAGGTCTGAAATTCGAACCCTTTTGTCCTCTCCGCTTCCCCTTTGGATGAGTATGTGTGTGTGTGGATGAAACCTACTTTAATCATCTTAATAACATGGTGGATCATCGTCTTGCAGAGCTTTTCGGGCGACAGAGACATGTTCTTCTGTGCTGTGTTCGATGGGCACGGTCCATCCGGCCACAAGGTGGCGCAATATGTTCGCGATCTTTTGCCGGCAAAAATCTCGTCGTTGTACAGGAAATCGTTCGTGGAAGGGAAGGATCGTGTTGGCATCAGTGCCAAAAACAACGAAAACCCGGAAACAAAAAACAATCCACATTTCTTGTTGTGGAAAGATAGGCTGATCAAGTGCTTCCACGAGATGGATGAAGAACTTGAGAATGATGCCAGCGTTGAGAGCTATTGTAGCGGCACAACCTCAGTAGCTGCTCTTAAAAAGGTACATATGACTTTAACTTTCTTGCCTGTTCAAGACTGCTAAACATTCTTGTTTGCTTTGATATCTGATATCTCATTGTAGGGTGAACATTTGATAGTTGCGAATTTAGGCGATTCGCGTGCTGTCCTCTGCAAACGGAGCGAAAACAACGAACTTGTTGCTGAACAACTCACAGTTGATCTGAAACCAAATCTTCCAGGTTTAGTATATGAAAACTGTCGATCAAGATTTAATCTTTGAACTCATTTTCGGTGAAGTTTAGCCCTAACCTTTTAGTACGGATACACGATTAATCAGACGAAGCGGAGCGAATAAGGAGTCACCAAGGCAGAGTCTTGTCAATGGAAGAAGAGCCAAAAGTGTACAGAATTTGGCTGCCTGATCAAGATTGCCCAGGACTTGCCATGGCCAGAGCTTTCGGAGATTTTTGTTTGAAAGACTTTGGCCTCATTTCGACCCCTGAAGTAACGTATAGAAAGCTCACAGACAACGACGAGTTCATAGTCTTGGCAACGGATGGGGTAAGACATAGATAAACAGCAAATCACTTCTTAGTTCTTATGATGTTGTACATTCGTCTAAAATGACACGCCTGGCGGTGTTTGTTTAGATATGGGACGTGCTATCGAACAACGAAGTAGTAAAGATAGTGGCATCAGCACGAAAGCGATCCATGGCAGCCAAACTGCTGATAGAGAACGCAGTGAGGGCATGGAGCTACAAGTTCCCTTGTGCAAAAACAGATGATTGTGCCGTTATATGTTTGTTTTTCAAGCGCCAGCGGCCGTTGCTGACAAAATCCATGTCGGAAACGACTCATCTGAGCTTTAACTACTCGGAGCTCGAGGCTCATGGCGCCAGCGCGAAGACCGATGATGGGCTCGACACGGTTTTGAACTGCCAAGTTCATGGTGTTGATGAAGATGAAGGGGACGATAGCCGGTTGAGGAGGAGGAGAGGAGGAAGATGGCTCAGAAATTCGAACATGGTGGCGCGTGACGGGGACTTATAAGTTGGTGTTTACAAATGCGTGTATTTTGATTGTAATATTTGGTTTCGAAAGCGTGAACGTATTAAGGCGTAGACATAGCGAATGTGCAGAGAACTGGAAAAGTTGATAGGTAAACATCGCCAAAAAGCCTTGGAATGAACAAGATGTTTGTAATTTTGAGCTTTACTTTGAATTCCTTAGCGAAATTGATACGGTTTTTGTGATGGATGAAAACGAGCTTTTTGTGATCGGTTTTGAGGTGAGTTGGGATTTGTACATAATGTGTAAATATGTTTCTTGCTTTTTAGTTCTTGTTTGTGTGGATATATGATCAGTACAACATGAGATAGAACATTCGATTTGATTCATTTATGTGTGTTACTTTGTTTTTTTAACTTTGAATGGTCTAAAAGCAAAGGAAACACAAAGCTGGTCAGTGGCGTAGCTATATATACTTCATGCGGGGCACGTGTATCAACTAATTTTCAAATTACACTATATATATATGTTTAAATTTGAATTATTCTTCTAATTGTTTTTTAGTGCACTTTCTAATCATTCTATAGTGAGCTTCCTATTCTTTTATAATTTAATTATTTGTGTCATCGATAACCTCTAGTTGGTTAAGTACACTCTCTAATTCTAGGATCATGGCTCAACCACTAAAAATGACCCTATGGACACCCACACCACCTTCATTGTCTGACCATCTATGGCATTGGCTCAGTCTCTGCGAAAATTATTCTCATGTAATTTTAGTAAGTCTTACGTAAAGAGTAAAAGTTATTTATTTATTATTTATATGTGGAAAGTACTTATTAATCAAACAGTGTTGGTTTTTATAAATTATGTACTGAACTATTACCATTGTTAGCTTGAATTGTTCATGTGTGTGTGTCTCTGATATGTTCCTTATGAAACACAAATTTACGTATAATACAGTTGCAAGTGACAAGATTGTCAGCTATTATTTCTTTTTAATTTTTAAATTAGAAAAAGTGATTGTATGCTGCACATAATGAAGTTTACTGCATAGAATTAGAATGGTTAATAGAAGCATAATTCCTGTGCCCTACACCCAAAAATAAAAAAAAAATCAGAACCATGTCTGATCAAAATATTTGACAACACAATGGAAAAAACTCAAGAACCTCCTTTTTATCAGAAAAATAAATAAAATAAAAAGAAGAGAGAGAGAGAGAGAGAGAGAGTGCAGTCTAAATTTTTTTTTGGGTTTTTAGAGTGCAGTCTAAAAGCATATCTCTTATCTCTCTTACTTGGCTTTTGCCCTTGTTGTAACGTTGTCTTCTTTCTCGTATACCAAGAAAAACATGCATACAATCAAAGCAGAACATATTTAAAAGGAAAAAAAAAAACTCACCCCCGCCCCACACACCAGCCGTGCCCAAAAAGTCTTGCTTCACTGACCCACGCTGCTATCACCACCCACCCCATGTTCACTACTTGCTTAATCATTCCATTTGCACAAATTGCCCACGCTTAATTATTACAATCACATTCATAATACAATTCAAATTAACAGGATCCTATGCTACTTTGCTCGTGTTAGCTCAGTTTTGCTCCTAATCTTGATTTTTGTCGAGCAATATTACCAATACCACCAATTTACGTATAAGATTAATTAGAGAAAAAACACTATAATTAGCCCTACATTTCATAGTTTCCAAAATACACATTCCCAGAACAAGAAAACAAGAAAACAAAAAGAGGCTAGCAAATCAAAAATAAAGTAACAATTAAAAACACAGCATAAGCCTACATAGTTGGCGTGGATTTGCGGACTACATATCGGTACGCCGCTACCTTCCGGCGGCGGGAGGCGGAGTTGTCGACGGAAAGCACCAATTTTCCAGACTGCGTGGCCGCGAATGAGTTGTGAACGGCCTCCTCGTTGGCCGCCATCCTCCTCGGCTTCTCCACCGCGATGGTGTAGCCGCCCTCAGCGTTGGGTATGAACTCTGCGCTGTAGTCCAACTCCCACCCACCCACCGCTATGTCCCACGTTATCGTTGCACCACCCTGATATTATAAAAATAAGACGTCAGAAGCTTATAAATTCGTTTATTAAAAACTTTGTGAAACATTCTGAATATTCAAGAAAGATTCGAAAGAGCTTAAAAGACTTGTTTGAATTCTATCATATTCTTTCATGACAAAATACCACCTTTTGTTTTACAATACCTATTACATGTTTTATTCATAATACCTATCCGTTTTATCAAAAATGGCAATACTTAATGTATTTTTTCTTAAAATTTGTCTTCACACAAATAATACTAGAACATTCACATAGTCTGCCTAATTATTCAAACACTTATATTCTACAATAAATTATTAGCAGGAGTAAATTTGTCCAAAGATCACACCATTAAATTATCCTTAATTAGTATAAAAACTATATCTATAT
Organism: Petrea volubilis; assembly: GCA_026212405.1. Lineage (NCBI taxonomy): Eukaryota > Viridiplantae > Streptophyta > Magnoliopsida > Lamiales > Verbenaceae > Petrea > Petrea volubilis. Next base: position 10,265,560 of record CM047885.1, on the reverse strand, counting down.
CTATATATATATGTGTATATATATATCATATCTTTTGCAGTGACATTACATGCGAAATCAATCATTAGTACTTGAGACAAAAGAGACAAAAAGAGGAAACAAAACAAGTCAAATTAGGGACAAAATGGGCAAAAGTTAACTGAAAAAGGAAAAGATCAACCAAGTACGAAATCAAATAAAAGCATATAGTAGAGATGAATTTACCTCAATGCCCTCAATTTGAATATTCACTTTTTCTCCACCTTTGACTGTGAATTCTGATGCCGGTTTAGGTGGACCGTTGAGCACATCACCGGGTCGACTCAGTCCACCGTACTGAACCGGGACCTCCTCAGGCCTAATGAATCTGATCAAAACAACATTAATGTGAATACTTAATAGGAAACAACATTAAATACTTGATCATAAATAGAATACTAAGACAACTAAAAAACTCTTAACATCATTAAATATTTGCCCATCAAATTACTCAAAAGATGTGCATAGGACAAAATACTATTGGCTACAGTTAGTATAGTGCACCTAAGTAGGTGAAAGTGTACAACCTATGGATGATAGGCCTCAAATTTGAACACATTTTCCCACGAATCAAGCCCCCTGCAAGCTTGATGAATCGACTTAAAAGAAGTTTAATCTCAAATTTCAATAACAAAAAGTTAGTCAAACTCGAACCAAATTATTTTTATTCATATCTCACGAACCCATAATTTAACCATAAATTTGAATCAAACGAGTCGAGTTGAGTCAAACTAAGTCTAGCCTGAACAAAACTTGAGCCCAAGCTCGAGCCCTTTTCTCTTTATAGCATCGGGCTTGAGCCCGAGCTCGAAATTAGAAAAAAGGCCAAAGCTCGATTTGTTTAGATTTCTACTTGTAAACTTTAAAAGTACTTACTTGTAGAGGGTCTCGGCAACATTTCCTTCCTTGGATACCACAAACTTGCTCTTGGTTCTTTGTGTTAGAAATGGACTAAACATTGAGTACAACAAACTAAAGTACCATGGCACGTTTATGAAGATCTGCACCAACAATTTGAGATATCAAACGCATGAAAACAGGGATAACCCACAAAATCCCTCTCTCTCTCTCTCTCTCTCTCTCTCACACACACACACACAGTGTAGATGAATCACCTTTCTGGCGACCATTTCAGGATAATTATCCTGAAACAGGGAGAGAATGTGATTAGAAGCTGCTCTGAGCTCTCTTTTAGGCATATCTTTAAGATCAGTGACCTGAATAATCGAATTAACACCGCCAGGCTTAAACTGCAAGAGCTTAATCCCTCTCTCAAGAACCTGAACCCTCCACCTCAAAAACCTCTTCAATTTCTCATCATCCCCAAAAACCCTATCAAAAATCTCTTTATCCTTGAAAACCCCATAAGCATTGTAACAAACAGGGTGCCCCTCTCTGTCGAATCCTTGCATATACGCCACGGATCCCTCGAGCTCCTTGAACCCTAAATCCTCCTCCGAAACGACGTCGGCCCCGAAATCCTTCCTCCAGGCGAGGCACTTGAGGAGCATGTTGAGCGAGTCCTGGACCCTGAAATCCCGGGCCCGGAGGAATTTGAGGAGGACGACGTCTGCCCGCTCGTCCCCGTTGGCTAATAGTGGGATGCCCCACATGGAGTCGGACCCGTGGGCCGCCATGAGCCTGTCCTTGAGCTCTTTGAGGGCTTTGCGCTCGGAGGTCTTGAGGTGGGAGATGAAGTATGTGTCTTCCTTGAAGGACGGCGTGCGCAGGGCGGTGGCCTCCATTAACGAAGCCACGAAGCTTTTCTTGAAGGGTTTTGGGGAGGTGGGCTCTAATGGGCTCTGGGTTTCGTGTGGTTTCGGGGTCTGTTGTGGGGTTATCGGAGACGTGGCTTCCATTTTCGGCGTGAAAATGGAGAAATTTGTGGGTGAAAATGGAGAATGAAGAAGATGGAGATGAAACCAGGGTGTTGTATAAATTGTTGTGCCTCGTGTGTGTGTGTGTGTGTTTGTTGGGGGGGGGCGGGGGGGGGAGCGGGTGAAGTTTCGAGTTTTGAATGCGAAATGTGAAGGAGCAAAAGCGGCTTTAAGCTGAGAAACAGGGACGGGAGCCGGGGGGCCAGTCTCAGATTCCTGACGGAGCTTGCGACTAAACAGGGTGTAGATAGCCCCCGTTTGAAAATACGCATGCAATGTTTCATTTTGAAAAAATGTAACATAACGAGTTACAACATTCCAAAGACTGCACTCGACAGTCGACACACGCTATTTTAAATTATTTTTTATCTTTTATTTCAGTATATAGCAGTGATAAAGATTTCAATTCGCATATATAATTCAAAAAATAATTTTATACATCTATGATAAATTTGTGTTATAAAATATTAATGAAATATCATTTGTTCATAAATTGATACTAAGTCGCAACACAAACAATATATTGTTATTAACTAACTTTGGAAAGATTGTTATTAAAGAAAGGGATAAAAATACTTAACTCCCAATTTATAATATTATTTTTGCATTATTGTACGAAATTTTTATTAGTTGTACTTTACCATTTGAATTTTATATTTCTCATACTTAACCTTTTATGATCATTTTCAAACAATAAAAGTGAACGGAAATACGACAGATGTCCTTATATGAGATGTCACTTATTGCTAGAAAGTAATCGAATGGGGGGTTAAGTGTGAAAAATATAAAATTCAGATTATAAAGTATAATTTATAAAAATTTGTATAGCAATATGTAATAAAATATCATAATTTGGGGGTTAAGTGTTTTTATCCCTTAAAAACCATCTCAACTAAAGAATCAAAGTAACGTACACCAACGTGGTGGTTTATTGATTAAATTCTACTGCTTTCATCTTTAATTGTTCAAGTTGGAATTTTACTGGTAGTTGTTTTAAGTTATTATATGGATACCACAGTTGACCAATCATGCTTGCTTTAATGAAAAATAGAGCTTAGTTTATTAATATTTTAATAAAACTGCAGTGGTCAAATTGAGCCAAATATTAGTGAATTTTGGCAGAAGATATATTTTATGATAGTTAAATTTTTTAAATTAAAGAAACCACATCGAATCTTGTAACTTGATTTTTTATTCTTATAAAAGATAATAAAAAGAAAAAGATTAAGAATGAGAATGAGAATGAGAGTAATTTTGATGGTTGATAAAATGGAAAAATGGCATTGTGTATGGGTGTTTCCCAATGATGGGCACTTGGGCGGGGGAGGTTGCGTGGGGATGAGTGAAGGGCGTGATGGTAATAATTTAGAATAAGAGGGGCCAAAACAGAACCCAATCGCAATGAATCAGCGCTCGTGATCATCGTCAAGACTTGAGCTTCACCCATTGGGTGCCATTGATTATTGTAAAGGAATAATTATGTTGGGCTATCTTGAGATTTACTTAAATTATAAAATAAATTTTTTTGTTTGAAAAATTACCTAATAAATTTAGAATTTATAAATATTTAATAATATCAATTTTTTGTCTATAAATGTTAGGGTTTGTAATGAAAATTGTCAAATTTTTATTTCGTTCTTCTTATTTTACCCTTTTGATCAAAGTTTGAACATATTTGACTAATTTTTTAGGACTAAAATGCCCTTTAGGTCTGATTCATGTAGAAATATTTGATAGTAATAAGAGTTACAGCAAAATCAGATTTGACCCAAAGAGCATTTTAGTCCAAAAAAATTAGTCAAATATATTTAAACTTTGACCAAAAAGGTAAAATAAGAAGAACGAAACAAAAATTTGACAGTTTCCGTTACAATCCTAACGTTTGTAGATAGAAGGTTGACATTGTAAAACATTTGCAAATTCCAAGTTTGTTAGGTAATTTTCCAAACAAGAGGGTTTATTTTGTAATTTAAGCAAACCTCAAGGTACCCAGCATATTTATCCCTATTGTAAATTGATAAATGTTGCTCTTTTTGCAATAAAAATACAATAACATTTCAATTTTTTTTCAATAGTTAAAACTTAAAAGATTATCTATTATGATCAAGGACACTGATATACCATATTTTTACTCCTCATTGGGAGGCTTATAGAAATTTAACAAGTTTATAAGTTTCAATTCTTTTTATTAAAGGATAATATTATACAGGGTCGGATTTTTGTGTTCAACAATAGATTTGGGCATCTTTACACAAAGCCAAGGGTGGGGGTTAGAGGGGGTTGTTGGCCTTCCTCAAATTCATATCAAACTATAATTTACATATATTTTTATGAAATTTTTGAGTTATGTCTCTTCTAAATCATAAAATTCCTTTACCATTTTATAGAAATTGGACCCTCCGAAATAAGAATTTTTAGCTCTGTCTTTAATTGTGATACTACCTCTTGTCCTATATTGAAAGGGGTTAAAGGGGCTTGCTCACTTTATAAGCAAGTTTCCTCCTTTTATCTTATGAAACACCTTATAATTAGATCACAAAATCACATCTCTTATAGTTGTAGGTTGATATCTAATAGGGTCGGATTATTATATTTGTTCAACGATGAATTTAGACATCACCAATTTACAATGAGTATTTTTGTTGCTGAAGTAGAAAACATCAATATTAGAAGCATTATATACTCAAATTCTAGTCATTTCTAACAATATTTTGAGAACCTCGCTAATATATAATTTTAGATTTCAGCATTTCATAAAAGACAAAAATCCTTGCATTCATCCCAAAAGTAGCACAAAACAGGGTTTTCTATTTTCTTTTTTCTATTGCTTTTCAAGAATATTATACCCTTTGTTAATTGTTTCGACATCCACCATAGAAATCAGTCAAGATTATCCGACTATTATTTAAGATTTTATATCTTTTGACTTTTATGTTTGATTTAGACTCATACATTTGTTTTTTGGCATATGAAATGATTAAATATTTTAGGTAATGGTAATCATTTTTATCATACCTTATCTTGCTTTTTGAGCCTATTAATAAGTGTGGCTTGGGATATCTGCTTTACTTGATTGTTAAGCACATGATGTTTTGTGTTTTGACTTGTTTTGATTGTTTGATAGTGACAAATTAATGATTTTATTGTCTTGCTTTTATTATCCCTTTATTTGAGAAAATTCTTTTATAGATTGAGTGTTTGCATTCTGATATTTAAATTCAATCGTATATTATGTATTAAATTTTTTATAAAATATATATAATACGTAATCGAATTTGAAATGTATGGTACATGAGTGGAATCCATATACTCGATCCATATAAAATTTTTTTTATTCTTTGATAGCATATTGGCCCCAAAACAATGACCTTGTATATCATTTAAGCGACCAAAAAACAAAAGAAACTACATAAAGAGACTATATTATGATTAATGGCAAACAAATATTACATTATGATGTCGGGAAAAAAATAGAGCTTTTTAATTTTGACTGTATCGAGTTTGAGGTTTACCTAGCCCGTAAAATTATTTTCCATGTGAGTTTGGATTATCATGGATTTGTCTATTCTTTTATTCTGATACTTCTTTTTTTTATTTTTTTTATTGAAAGGTTCTCGTAGTAAGTATTAAATATTCAAACTAACCCCTAGTTATTTCTTATAATTCTAAAAAATTCTAACTCAAACCTGACTTGTCGAACCAACGACAATCACACGGTAAGAATTTTATATTTATCGTGTGATTAGTGTAAAATTTAGGAGGGGTGAATAATCACTTAATTAAATACAAATATACTTATTATATATTTTGTGGGATTTGATCAAATCAAATTCAAATAAGAATTTTTCGAATGTAAATGGGTATTTCTACGGATTGATTACCTTTGGAAATTAAAAATGAAAAATTCTAGCTCAGATTCAGTTCGATCAAACCAGTCCTAATTATGTGGCGAGTACTTTACATTTACCCTGTGAATAATCGATAATTTAAGAAGAATGACTAATCACTTGACAAGTGCAATATACGTATTATATGATTTATTTAATTTAATCAAACTAGATTCGGATAAGAATTTTCCATCAAAAATAAATTTGACTGCTAATCGAAATAATTATGTGGCTCTCTCTCTGTCTCTCTTTCTCAGTATTCAAATTTGTGACGCAATATCGATTATTTTTCATTGAATTAGTTTTTGATCTTGAATTGGGTGATGACACATTGTCACTTTCTTTTTCTTTTTTTTCCCCCCTTTTTTTCTGTGTAATTATCATATTGTTAAAAAAGGTAATTATTGAAGGGCGTGATCACGTAAATTTCGAGCTCATAGGCATGGGAAGTGTGAAAATACGAGCAAAATATTGTCTCTTTTTCTCCTACACTTTTTGACTTATCAACATTCGTTTTTGACTACGTCACACACCCACATTTTGAAACAAAAAGCTGGACAACTCATGATTTTCTATTCTATGTTGTAGCACTCATAAATAGCTAATTTATTATGGAATGTTTTCGTACATGTTACACTAGTTAAATGACAAACGTGATTTGGCTATAGCCAAAACAAAAAAAACTACAAAAATAATATTATTTTTCACTATGTATTCTATTATTCAAATCTGTAATACATGTATAAAAAAAAGAGAATACAAAGGTAATATCAGTCATCGATGTGAATTGGATTTCCTCGAGCAAGTTGGTGGAGCGGAACGCATATGGAGGGAAAGTAAAGGGAAATGTTCTTGCACGAGTTGGCGAGCAACCGTGAGTTAGGTGAAGGGGGGTATCGGTTAAAATCATTTTATACTTAAATTGAATATAAAATAATGAAAGTATTGAACAGAATAAATGCAAAAGGATAGAATATTAAATGTGTACTTACCTACTTCATTAAATGAGAGGTATTTCATAACAGATGAGCCTTAATATTAGAGAATCTATAATAGGAATTACAGATCTATATAGTAAAATATATAATGGAACAAATATTAGAATATTAAATTTGAATTTCTTTTCGGCTATAAGAGTTTTTTTTTGCCGTTGGACTTAAATATGATGATTTTTAAAAGTGTTAAAAAAGATAAAATTATTACATCATCATATTCAATCAAACAGTTAAAAATATAAATTGAACACTACCAATTGAATAGCATCTAATGAGCCGGACTATTGTAACTATGGACTATGGAGAGCCTACAATAGGGTTGGAATTGCACTAACTTTTGTGAATCGTAAATTGCAATTTAATTGAAGCTTTTCTATAATAGTAATTAATGGTCTGTTTGGATGGGTTTAAAAAAAACTTCTCAAATGATGCTTTTTATGATAGAGTTTTTTTTTTTTAAACCAAACAATTTTACTTTTGGATACATTAGTTAAAAGTACTTTAAAATGTACTTTTATTTAAAGTTACTATTGGGTGGCTTCTAAAACTAAACCAAAGCCCTTTTCGCCTTTTTTTTTTGTGACTTCTGTTTTTTTTTTTTAAAAAGTCCATCCAAATACAAAGTTTTTTTTGTTTGAAGTGCTTTTTTTTTTTTTTAAAAAAAAGACTATCCAAACGGGTTCTAATTTTGGTGCTTTTACCACAAAATGTCAATTAATTGAAGCTTTGTCTAGAAAAGTAATTTTCTTTTGGTACATGACCTATTTATGAGAAATTTAATACTGATTTTGACCATATCCCCTCCACTACGCTGGCCTGCTAGTGTGTTCAAGTGTAGTAACATTTTAAATTCCCCTGTCTGGCCCATTTATCGAGGCATCATAAGCCCAAATCTAGTAAATCCGACCCATCTTAGCATGTGGGCTCTGTCTGTGTCTGGTATAGGCCCAGCTAAATAAATCTGTATGTACAAATAGTATGGGAATCATTTTTTTGTTTTAAATACGCGCGCACACCACTCGCGTACGTACACTGTCAGTATCAAGATTCGGACAACTGACTATACTTCCTACATATCTTTAGAGACGAAGTATATATCCATACAAATGTATGTATTGGAAACGATTATATATATATAACATATAAATAACTACCGGCAAAAACTAATTTAAATAAATTATCAGCGCATATTCATAAATAATATTTAGATGAATAATTTAGAATGTTTTGGCACATTTTTATAGCAGAAGATTCGAGGTGCCTAGCGAGGTCAAGTAGGTGTTTACTTGAATAGATTAAAAACCTTGTCTTTTGTTTTTTTATTTCTTTATGGTTTTCCCAACAAGCCCAAAAAAATATCAATGACCAGAAATATAGCCTGTAATTTCCTTTTTTTTTTTTCTCAGTGAAAAATCACCAAAAATCAAGCAAAAAAAGGAAGCTTTCAGAGAGCTGAAAAAACTTTTTAGTGCCTATCGCGCTGCTCGCTAAAGATAGTACTATTTGATTAGTGCTCCTTCACACTTAAGGTTCTTTCCTCTATACAACTTCACCATTTTTGCATGTCTACTGACACATAACCCCAAATGTATATATATAGCCAATGTGTGTGTTTGATTCGAGATAATGAGCTGATTGATTGTTTGGTTTTGTTCAATTTTGTGGTATATCAGCACTTTTGGGTTTCTCTGATTCTTGTGTTTCATTTTCGCAAGTGGGTTCTGTGATCTTGCTATGTTTTTTCGATTCTTGATAATTTGTCATTGTTTCGGAAAGAGAAAAGATTATTATTATTATTATTTTTCCCTTTCACCTTTAGGTTTTGGGTTTATTCAGTTACTTTGAACTAGAAATTGAATTTAATGAAGGGTTTTGAGTTTGTTTCTTTATGTTGGGCTCGCATTGTATTATGATTTGGCCAATGCAGCTTCAAGTTATGGATGTTCTTAATGATCATATAATGTTGTAACAGTTTTAAGAGAGATTTTCTAGAAATCTTGTATATGCCTTATTCTTTGGATTTTAAACAGGTTCTTTGGGTATTCTGATGTAATCTTGGAGGAGAGAAAATGTATGATCAGTTGAGGGTTGGATAGATGAGTTTTATACTTATATTTTGTCCCATTTTTTTGGCCAACATACAGATCATGCGCCATTTTTTTCTGGTGATTTTTAATTAGCTATTGGTTGGTTGGTTTCTCAGTTGGCCCCCGAACGAGGTTATGGTAGTTTTCGTTCTGTTTTGCTCAATTGCTCTTACTGTCCATAATTCATGTATTTTTCTACCAGCTAGATTATTTTTGTTTGCTACCAGTGTTTTAAGTCATTTGTTCTCTGTTCTATTTTCCATCTCCATGGCCTTCAATACAACTTTTGGCTAGTAAACTTTGTTCTATGTTGAGAAATCAGACTTCAAATTTGAGTTCATAATATTTGCATATTCTAACACATCCATCTCTACTACCCAAAATTCTAACTCAAAGACTTCTATTACCATATTAATGTTATTCATCTTTTCATCACAGCCATCATATAAAAATAGATGTGTCGCCTTTCTATCTGGCTCATGATCTCTTTCCTCCAAACTGCCTTTGCAGAATGGGACCTGGGAGGAACTCACAGATGGCGAGAAACTTGAACAAGAGTCAACTTGGAGGTGTCATTTTTGGTTGCACGAAAAGCACTATGAAAGAAGGCCTTGCCAAACAACTCTTTGGTTAGTCATATTGGTTATTTGGTTATAATCTCTATATTTCATCAACATTCTTACATGTGAATGACATGAATAGCCAAAACATTCTTGTATGGACTGGGTCTTGGGCCCCGCTCATGCACCACAGGGTCAAGATTCATAACATGCCTGGTATGTAAATGTCTTCTACCAAAAGAAATAAAACATTACATGAATCTTGACTAATTGAGTGGGGTCCTTTAAACTCTTTGCTTACAGTTAGTAACTTGTTGAAGTATTTGGCCAAATAATCTGATCATAATTTTGGCTTCATACTTTCTATGTTTCAATTGTTGATAGGCCTGCCATCACAGCACTTTTTATATGTAAAGAACATTGAGCCAGGCCTACCATTATTCTTGTTCAACTATAGTGAAAGAAATCTTCATGGCATCTATGAAGCCGCTAGCTCAGGAAAAATGAATCTTGATCCATATGCTTGGACAGAAAATGGTTCAGACAGAACAAAATTCCCAGCTCAGGTATTTTGTGAAAATCTTGTCAGTTATTTTGAATTTAGTCAAGTTCAGACAAAGGCTAAGTGCATGACCTTTACTTTATCTTTTTCGTGTTTCTGCATTAAAGGTCCAGATACATCTGCGGCTGCAATGCCAAGCCCTTCCTGAATATCAGTTTAAGCCAATTATTATTGACAACTATTACAGTAAAGCCCATTTCTGGTTTGAGTTGGACCATGCTCAAGCAAGCAAGTTGATGTCCAAATTCTCCTCTTTAGCCATTTCTACAAGGATTTTTACACCAAAGAACCCTCCTAAGTTGAACCCAGTTATGCAAAGATTGCCCTCAAATAACAAGAGGGAGGAAAACGGAGCTTCTGAGCCACCACATGATTTTGATTCTATTGGAACATCAGCCACTTCCGATGATTTACTCTCTATGGAAGGAAACAACAACCAAGTCATGGGGCCATCAAGGGTAGAATCTGATGAAAAGGACCTAATTTACATGAAGTTGAAAGAATTGGCTCTCAATCCTGAGTTTCAAGATGCAAACCTAAGAACAAGTAATGTAGAGTTGGATCATGAACACCATGATGATGATGTAATAACTTTGGGGAAGATGAATGGTGCACATTCTTTTGATTCGCTTGATTGTACTACTATTTTGGCACAGGTACTTGTTTCAGTGTCTAGTCGGCGTCTACTTAGAAAACTAGCAATTTTGGGTTTCATATTGGAGCTAGTTTGAGCCTAAATATTTCTTTTGCTTGCTTGCAAGAGTGTGTGTTTCTAATTACAATTTATTTTTGCTCTGAGTTTAATGATTAATATGAATGGTGACATGGGATTTTGGGTTTTAGTTTATTACTGACTATTTATTATTTCTGACATTGATCTGGCATCATTGATGTGGAATTTATTTTATGTCTTAAATTGAGCAGAGCAAATCTTTATTTGTATCAGAATGAAAGTTCTTTAAATCTTTAGGATCACATCATTTGGCTTGTTCGCTTCTTTATGATGCATTGTTTATGTATAACTGACCTGTATATGCAGTTGCTCAAGGAAATGGAAGAGCTAAAAATTTTTAAGCAAGAGCAAACTCAAAGGATGGGAAGTTTAGAAAAGAAGCTGGTAAAATCTTTATCCTTCAATAACCCTTCTTTTCATAAAGCATTTATCTTGTTATCTGTGTTGAATTCTTTTGAACTTGGCTATCTTTGTGTTTATAAGTCAAAAATATTACGTGATTGATTTTTTCGTCGTGTTCCAGGCTGAGGCAGAATGCGAAATCCAACGGCTGGTAAATAGATGCATGACGTTGGAGTCTGTATCTAATACTTCCAGTAGACTTTCTGGTGACCAGAGGCTGACTGAGTCACCTGATGATTTTCACTTGAACCTTCATGACTCAATATTATTGGTTGGTGGATATGATGGTGAAACATGGTTATCAGCATTTGATTCCTTCCTACCTTCACATGATGTCTTAAGATCTCTTAAGCCAATGTCTTCCTTCCGATCATATGCCTCGGTTGCAAGATTTAAAGGAGAACTTTATGTGTTTGGTGGTGGAACTAAGTCTGTGTGGTATGATACAGGTATTTGCTTGTGCTCCCCCATCCCCACCCCACCCACCCACCCACACACACACATATTTACATACATACATATATATATATGTATCTATCTCTGTGTGTGTGTGTATGTGTGTTTCATTTATTTTTTTATTAACACTTGTATCCTGTTCGTGTAAAGTTGAGTCTTATAATGCTCTAAACGACGAGTGGACCCCGCGTCCTCCACTGAACAGAGAAAAGGGCAGCTTAGCCGGTGCTGCTTTAAATGGTAAAATCTATGCAGTTGGTGGTGGAAATGGTGTCGAATGCTTGTCTGATGTAGAAATGTTTGATCCATACGTTGGACGATGGATTTCTGCACGCTCAATGCTAGAAAAGGTAATCTATATACCATTGATTGCATTTTAATTGTGTGATTGGTTCTTTTTGGTTGATTCCGGCTCGTTACTTTTGGTACCTTACTATTAGGCTCTTAAAAGATTATGCTTGTGATTATATCTTATTTCGCATCATGTCGCTCTCTTTCCTCTACAGCGGTTTGCTGTTGCTGCTGTGGAGCTCAATGGTGCACTCTACGCTGTTGGTGGATATGATGGAAATGATTATTTGAAGTGAGTTGTGAAGTTTTATTTGCAAATTACTTTCGCTACTCTCTCTCTCACACAACCTAGATTTTCTATTATCTAGGTCTGCTGAAAGGTTCGACCCTAGAGAACATTCCTGGACGAGAACCGGGAGTATGAATGCCAAGAGAGGCTGCCAATCACTCGTAACAATGAATGAAAAGTTGTAAGTTCTTTCAGCTCTTTTTACCTTTGGACAAGTACCGGGAGTACAAATGTAGCTTATTTGTTTCTAAAAGTATTCGATAAATACACATTTGGGTTTAGATTTATTACACTTTGGGTTTAGCTTATTTGTTTATAAAAGTTTTCTATCAACTATCTTTTTCCCATCTAAATTCAATAATTATAAGCTAAGACGGAGTGAAATTTTCGTACAGATATTCTGTAGGTGGTTATGATGGAACAGCTATGGTGCCCACTGTTGAGATGTACGATCCTCGTGTCGAGAAATGGATGACCGTGGAACCGATGAGTGAAGGCAGAGGCTATTTATCTGCTGCTGTTTATAGGGGTTCTATATATGCCATGGGAGGCGTTAAAACTAACGAGGACATCGTGGATAAGGTATTCTCTCTCTCTCTCTCTATATATATATATATGTGTGTGTGTGTGTGTGTGTGTGTGTGTGTGTGTGTGTGTGTAATATAACTTCATTTTCGTCACGGTCTCGTTGTGATTGATCGACAGATTGAGTGCTACAAGGAAGGTGAAGGGTGGCACGTGACAAGCTTGAGGGCAGTGGGGAAAAGGTGCTTTGCCTCAGCTATTGTTTTAGAAAGGGATTAAATCTCTCCAAGCTTCTTTGACTTTATGGATTTAATTTTGAGGGGTGAAACTTAATATTTGAAAAAAAAAGTCATTTTGGAAGGGACAAAAGATTGAAATTTAAATGCAAATATATATATATGAAATGTGACCTTATATAAATACGAAAAGAGGCAGCCATTCTTGTTACATTCTCCTTTTGCTCTGTCCCTGATTTGAATGCATATCAATCTCGTTTGTATTTTGTAATTGTTTTAGAGAGAGAGAGAAACTCTTTCTAGGTTCATGGTAATGATCTGATATCCGCCTCGTGTTGTCCCTTTAATTGGCATTTAGCTGTCTAAGAGGGTGTTTGGGATTGCTTAAAAAAGGCATTTTGATGCTTTTGACTATAGAAAAGCTATTTAAAGTGTTTGATCGGGCAAACATCTACATAAAAAAAAGAAGCAGAGAAGTTGGGAAAAAAATGTGCTATCGGCTTAAAAGTAATTTTTGATATTTTTGTAAATAAATTGACTTTTTTTGAATAGTCAACTATTATTTTTATTTTCAAAGCTCCCTATTTTTACTTTCAATCTTTGACTACTTTTTATTTTTATTTTCAAATATTATTCACTTTTATCATGCAATTTTTTCCTATTTTTTTTCAACAATTTCGACTTTTTTACAAAGCAAAAGCAATTCCAGACACATTTTTAAGTCTCACTGGTTAGTGCTATACTGCTATAGCAACATTTGTCTCGTTAAAATTAATGTAGACCATGGCATAATTAAGAATGCTATACGAAAAGGGAGCTCAAAGCCACCTTATCTTATACGTGGGAAATGCACTTCATTACCTATTTTCTTTCGATTAATCAAAAAATATTTTTTTTTAAAAAAATAATATTTTCATATATAGTTTTTACATTATGCTTTTGTTAAAACTACGCGAATCCCATCTTTAAATTTTACAGAAAACATTATTATATATATATATATATATATATATATTTTAGAGACATTCATAATGATTTTGCAACACTGAATGAATATTAATATCCTCATGAATCAAACGACTTTCATCTATTCTTGGCTACTTAAAAGCTCTATATTACGAACTAAACAAAATTTTAACCACATAACTCTTTGGTTTAACTATGTCTAATTAGATTTTATCACCTACGGGAACAACAACTTAACGGGTAATCTGGTCGATTTATTAGTAAAATTTACTAGGGAAATTAATTTTTAATTACCCATGTAGATAAATTAATTATATGTTAACAACATGGATAATTAAAAATTAAATTTACAAGGGAAATTAATTTTAATATTTTCTTTTACCCTAACAATCGGAGGAAATAAAGAACAATGGGAGGCATTGACTCTGAGATTAAAAGAAAGCTAATTGCTAAAATTGGTTCAATTTTACAGAAAAAAATTTGGGATAATTACATCTACTACCCCTCGAAAGATTGAAAACTACAGTTGGTCCCCCAAAAATTTTCAATATTACAACCACATTCCCTAAAGAATTTGAAAATTACCAAAACCCCCCTCATCAGCCGGTTCCCGGTCATTTTTGGATGACGTCAGCCAAAATATGAATAAAAATCCAAATTTACCCTTTGTAATTAAATTATATATATAGGGTATTTTTGTAATATTAATTTTAATGAGGGGGGTAATTGTAATTTTTGGTTCAAATTTTCTGGACTTAGAAAGACTAGCCATTGACATTTGAAAATAGTCGTTGCTCTTTCTTCATTTTGACTGTTGCTCACTTCTTTTTATATATGTGTTGCTAGATTGCATTTTTTCACCATATCTTTACTACATATGTGAAATGGCTTCTTCTAGTGGTTCCTCTAGTGTTTTGGGTTTAAAGTATAGGAAAGAAAATTACAAGCAATCAAACTGTAGTAGAAAAACAACTATCAAGGTTGCGGAGACGCCAAGAAATGCCAACAATTGTTTTGTTGGTGCTCAATAAACGGGTTCTCACATTGGTGTCTTCCTTACGCAATCGAAAAAGAGAATGAATACATGCAAGGTCGAAATAGGCAATTTGAGCAATAAGCAACAAGTTCAATGCCCACAAACATTGCACCAAGAAGCTCAATTCCAACAAACCTTGCACATGGTGAAATTGAGCATGGCGGCATTGTTTATAAACTTATATCTTTGAATCTTAATTATTTTACTTTTTTTTTTGTTATTGAATCTTATTTTACTTGCCGTGTATTTGCTAGCATAAATTTTATCTACTTTAGGAAAGTGAGATATCAAATTAAACCCCCGGCTGACTGGGGGGGTTTTGGTAATTTTTAAATTTTTTAGGGAATGTGTTTGTAATATTGAAAATTTTTGGGGGACCAATTGTAGTTTTCAATCTTTTGAGGGGTAGTAGATGTAATTATTCCTTAACATATTTTTAGGTTTTTTTTTAATTTAATTTAAATAATTAATAAAGCATGGGTAAAATCGGAACTTTTTTAAAAAATGACCGGGAACCGGCTGACGAGGGGGGTTTTGGTAATTTTCAAATTCCTTAGGGAATGTGGTTGTAATATTGAAAATTTTTGGGGGACCAACTGTAGTTTCCAATCTTCCGAGGGGTAGTAGATGTAATTATCCCAAAAAAATTTCTATTCCAAAGAGTAGATTTGTCCTCAAAGTTTTCGATGCAACAATTACTCGAAAATTCTCAAAACTATAATATATATACACACACATATGTAGGCATTTGGTTCAATGGATATGTACCTCATCTTTAAAAAGGTATGTCAAGGTTTAAATCGTGACAATGTAAGTGTATAAATAACGTATGTGCGTATTATCAATATATATATATTATTCCAATTGGAGTTCTGAATTGTTATGGTTCAATAGTATAGGATTTAGTTGGATAATTTATTAATGTAATTGATTCATTATAATAGATTTATTTAAAAAAAAAAACAAAAACAAACTATGTAATTTTTGTGAAACTGAAAATGAGAAATAAATGTGATGATATCATCAAATATGTAATTTTTATATGAATTCAATATTTGTACGAATTAAAATGATTCAACTTGTGTTACAATTTACAATTTATAGATCGATTTTTTTTCAAGTGAATTGATGATATTTCACAATCTAAGTTGTTCGGTATGTATATATAGAGTTCAAATTGAATGCATACACGAATTTCCTTGCCGTAATTGTTGAAAAATCACACAAAATTTTTTAAAAATCATTCTAAAATTTCATAATAAGAATAAACAATTACAATACATATTAATATTTCAAGAACACCAAACCAATTTTTTAAGTGCAGTTATGTTGAATAATTTCTGGTCAAAATTATTCAACCTGTTAAGAAGCAAACTGAATAATAAAATTAAAATTTGAATTCTAAAATTATCAATAGGACAATTAGGTCGAGAGGGTCGTCTCATATTAGCGATCAATGGTATCTGAATCCGCATGAATTGATCAGTGGGTTGAAAACTGGTTAAAATCACACACACACACACACACACACACACACACACAGTGTGGGTTCGAGCAAGGGCATTTTGGTAAAACAACATTGAAGGGCAATCTGCGGGGGCTTCGATAATATTCCCAAAGTCCACCATTTTCATCACCCGAAGTACCAAAATTGAAGCACAGAGCAAGAGAAGAAAAAGGGTTTTCAAAACGATGCCGTGTTTGAACCTGTCGACGAACGTGAGCCTGGAGGGCGTAGACACCTCCTCCATCCTCTCGGAAGCCTCCTCAACTGTTGCTAAGATCATCGGCAAACCCGAGGCTGTCTGTATTTTTCACACATTTTTTAGCTTTTTTTTTACTTTCTTGTTTCTATATTTTTCTGCTTCTGAAGCCTATATTCGATGAAATTCATATTGGGAAAGCTCTGTTATTGTTTGATGTTTGGTTTGAGAGGCACTGGTTTTTTGGTGAAAAATTTGAAAACCCTATTGCAATGTTGCTTGTATTTCATGGTATTTGGTGAAATTCTTGTGGTTAATTACTTGTTTTTTGTACATGAAAGGTGAGGATTATGTGAAATGGCTGGTGAATTGTTGCGAAATTTGTGATTATTGTTGAAGTGTGCTCTTTTGGACGCCATTTGTGATGTAGAAACTTGGGATTTGGTGCAAAATGAGAGAGTTTTACTTTGCATCTTGTCGGGGTGTTGGGGGTGTTAGGGCTTCGGTGGGCGTGTGGTTTCAATAATGATCAGTTGGAATTGTATGTCCCCCTTCTCTTGTAATTTTGGAACAAAGGGATTTTCGGTTTCAGTTTCTATGAAGTGATTCAAGGAAACTAGTTTCTTGTTCGTTTCCTTCATTTTTCGACTTTTTGTAATTGGGAATGGTGAAGGCTGGATGTGGAAGAGGTGACACTGTAGCTGTAGGAAACTAATAAACTGTTGCATCTAATTTGGTGCAGTATGTGATGATCGTGTTGAAGGGATCTGTGCCAATGGCATTTGGAGGGACGGAGCAGCCAGCTGCTTACGGGGAACTCGTCTCCATTGGAGGTCTCAGCCCGGATGTCAACAAGAAGCTGAGTGGTGCTATTGCCAATGTTCTTGAGACTAAGCTTTCAGTACCGAAATCACGGTTCTACCTCAAGTTCTATGACACCAAGGCAAGAAAACTCAACTCTTTAACGTCCTTGTTAAAATGGGCTTTGAAATGTTCTAGTGTCTTCTCATTGTACTCCTCCTGCTTGTTTAGGCCAGTCAGAGCCAAGAATATGCACAATGTCTGCATGCTTTACACCAGTACTAGATCATGTAAATGAACTTTTTTAATATTTAGAGCCGCGATTGAAACTTATTGTGTACTGTTTTGCGTTTGTGTGTGTGTTGTAACTGCATGTTGTAGGTTGATCTTTGTCCTAAAATATGTGATGTTTGTCTCACCGAAACATCAACTCTTTTCTTTGCAGGGCTCCAACTTCGGGTGGAATGGTTCGACCTTCTAGGCGTTTTGACTCTGATTTCCGTATCCTGTCTACTCTATTATAAGTGTATGCATGGAAGAAACTATGATGACTGCATATGATGCATTTGGGTTTTGATTAACCCACTTGGACATCTTATATTTTGCTTATATCCATCGATCTTTTATCATGGATTACGCGCAACCTTTCTAAAGTTTAAAACTTTTACTATGCTCTATGTGGTTTCAAGAATATTGACGCTGTAATTGTCGCCTCGCCCCTATGATTATTCGGTTCTACTGTTATCTACTGCTCTCTTAATTTCCTTGGATGTTTATCTGGACTCGAACGACAGGCATTTTCTTATGGCGTTTCAATGATTTGTGATATATGCTTGTCGGTTTGTCACTTGTTGAAGCATCAAGAACTATGATGTTGCGTAGGGGCTTGAACCTGGTACCATTGATTTTCTGGATTTGAACTTTGTTTTTGTCTCTCATTCCCCATTGGGGGCGTGAGTGTGAGTGTTTGTGTGTAGCGTTTCGGTGGGGAATGTGTGTGCAACGTTTCGGTTGATATCTACAACGATGTTGCTGCCCTTCAATTAAATTGGTTTTCCAGAATCTTATTTCTATTTGAATTAGATTGGTTTTTAGTAGTTTGTTTATGAAAATGGGGAACAGAGACTGTGTACCAACTCTTAACGTGATTGTGCTACCTAATTATATAATTGTTGTTCCAACAAAAGTTGGACAACATAGGCAAACAGACATTGCTTTAATGAATCTTTGTTAAATTTTTGCGCATATATGTGCTAGTGAGTTCATAATTCAGCCTTTTAACCAAATAATGACACAATAAGTACCAAGCACATGACATAATATTGAAGATAAATATGGGATTTCAATAAAATATTGGAATGCATTTAAATCTTTTTGTTGTCTTATTCATTAATAAGAGGGGAAGTAATATCAATTGAGATATTAGGTTCTAATGTATGATCTTTTTTTTATTAATTTAAATAGTTATTAATGGTCAACTGATGCAAAACAAAAGGTTTAAGTACAATTCATTTTAGTCTTGATATTAGAAAAGTTGGGAAAAAAACTCATTTGCACTTTCAATCAATTTTAGTTCCAAAAATTCAATTTTAATCAATTTGATCCCACTTGCTTCAATTTCAATCTATTTTTGTTCTTCCGTCTATTTTCTTAACAGAGATAGCTGTTTGACTTGTTTTGATCCATTAATCAATATATTTTTCCCATGATCCAATCACCTTGAATTTTATAACGCTTTTGCCCTTTATTTTTTTGTTCCCAAATAGTTGTTATTGTTATTATTTAATCGAGCTTCCCAAATAGTTATTAATTGTCAATTGATACAAAACAAAGGGATTATTGCATTACATTTTAATCTCAATATATATATATATATATATATATATAAAGTCCTTTAAAAAATAGACCGTGGTTTATTATTTCCATGATAATTTTTTTTTATCTGACGATAAACCACGTAGATATATCTACTAGAATTTAAATCGTAGCCATTACACTTCCAAAACTTTTAAAATGGGATATATGTCTATTAGGCCTAAGGCCCCGAACAAATTTTATCACCACAAATTTCATAACACGTTTGCTCATTATATTCTTTCACAAATTATAAAAAAAACAAAAGAAAAAATGGAAAACAGTTGATATTTTATTTGTTAGTTAATTAAAAACAGTTGTAATTTCGTCAAGAACCTCACATGGAGCCACCGACGAAATTTCGATGACCCCCCTCACACACACACACACACACATATATATATATATATATATATCTCTCTCTACCGTATCAGCTAAGCAATAAAAATCTAAAGTGCCGTGTCCCAAACGTGCCCTATACATAAAACCCTCGTTCTCGTACCCCGGCAAATTCAGCCCTAAATCAAATCCCCAAATCACTTGAAAATGGCAAACAATTCGTCGCCCGCAATCCTCCCCATCACCAACAACCAACCCCCTGACACCACCACCACCACCGCCACCGAAAACCAGCACTTGTCCTCCTCCTCGTCCACCTCCGCCGTGCGAGCGTTCTTCACCGGCATCTCCGGCACCGTGCGCGGCGGCCTCTCCAACACCCGTCCGTGGAAGGAGCTCCTCGACCGCTCCGCCTTCTCCAAGCCCGAATCCGTCGCCGAAGCCACCGCCCGTTTCCGGAAGAACTACAGCTATTTCCGCACCAACTACCTCGTCGTCATCTCCGCCGTCCTCGTCGTCTCACTCCTGACGAATCCGTTCTCCCTGATCCTCCTCGCCGGCCTCCTCGCCGCCTGGTTCTTCCTCTACCTCCTCCGCCAGTCCTCCGATCCGCCTGTCACCATCTTGGGCCGCCAATTCTCCGATCGCGAGACGCTCCTCTTCCTGATCGTCTCCACCGTCTTCGTCATCTTCCTCACCAGCGTCGGATCCGTCCTCGCCTCCGCCCTCATGGTCGGAGCCGCCCTTGTCGGCTTGCACGGCTCTTTCAGGACTCCCGAAGATCTGTTCCTTGATGAGCAGGAGGCGCAGGGGAGCAGTACCGGTTTCCTCTCTTTCTTGACGGCTAACGCCGCCGCCGTGGCTCAGGCTCCTCCGGTGGCTGCTAGGGTTTGATGGCGTCAATGGTAATCAATTAATTCGTCATATTTCTTAAATCAAAAGCGCAATCTGTGTTAATCGGATTACGGACACAATAATATTGGATGTGATTAGGTGGATGACTATATATGTATACATATAAATCTTGTTATTCTTAAATAGGGGGATCGAGATATATATAGTGTTCCCTTTCTTTATACCAGATCTCATATGCAATTTTTAATTGTGTTATATTGCAAATTGGGTTTGAGCTATCATTGATGGTGATTTGATCATGTGAATCGCTAAAATTCAGCAGCTATTTTGGGCATTTTCCTTTGTTTTGGATCAAATTGTAAAGCTCAAATGCTGGAGCAAACCTCATATATCCATCAAATGATTATTCTGTATCATATTCTTAATTTATTTTTAAAAAATATGTAATTTGTATAAGAAATGTGACACAATTATGACTTTTGATGAATATGTAAAACTCAAAATTTGATAAGTCTAAAAAAAAAACTCAAAATTTGATATATGCGAGGACTTTCCAATCTGTTGTATTAATTGCTATTGGGGTGGAGTTAAGGGGGGTTTCGTGGAATCGCCGACCCATAGGATCTATAAAATGTTTTAGTTTGTATGTGATTGTATGTGATAACGAAATATATATATATATGTTATAATCTTTTTGATGGCAAATATTATTTCGTGAGATATTCTTGATATAAAATGTTTGATACTATTAGTTAGTATACATGAATTAGAAGGAAAATACAGAAAGCTTATCTAAATTTAAGCATAATACAATAAATTATAATTCTTATCAACTTAAATTTATTGGATTATACATCACATCCCCTGGTGAGAGGGGCTGTTCATAAGTTGCCTGAAAAGAAATCAGGGTTGAACTTTATAAAGAGTCAGAAAATATTCCACCAAACATAAATATGGGTGTGGTATTCATACAATTTCACACATAAGTCACTACCAAACGCAACCTACTTGTATTTTTAAATAAATGTTTAGCGGTGGTAATTCGTAGGTTGGCTCGGGTCTTGTGTTGTGTTGAGTTGAGTTGGATTGGGTTGGAGAAAGATTTGATTGAAAATGATTTAAAGTGGATTGTAGATGGATTTGATATAATTTTTAATGGGTTCAATATATATATATATATATATATATGTTGTGTGTGTGTTTACCCAAAGCCTACAAAAAGATAAATTAGAATCACTATTACATGTATTGTTTTATGTGATTCTAGAATATTAAAATAAATTGGAATCAAATAAAAAAATTATATATATTTTTTGTTTATATGGTAAGTCGTTGAGCACTCAACATGAATTCATTTCTATTATTAATCTATTTAAAATTCAACATCAATATCAATTATATGAGACTCAATTTAACCTAATTTATTTTAAATTATATGGGGCCCAATTTAATTCAAAACAATATAAATTAGTTTCAATTCATGAGTTGAGAATTATTTTGTTACCCTTACACATGCCTTTGTATCCGTTAACATTTCAATTTCTCAACCGAACATTGGAAGTCTAAATTCCGTCTTGATTATCGGAAAATATCTCATTGATGTTTTTGACAATTGAATTCGAAAATAATTATGTCAAATTGTTAAAAATATGATATGTTCTTTTTTGTCTTAATCACTTAATTTTTATTTATTGATCGATTAATCAGGATTGGGTACTACAAAAGGCCCAATATGACGGCGATTATTCTAACCCAATTATTCCATTCACACTATCAAATTCAATGAAAATTGATAGTATTTTATGAGCCTCTCATCGTCGCTATAGGGCCCGTTTGGATGGGTTTAAATAAAAAGTGCTTTTCGAACGGTGCTTTTCGAACGGTGCTTTTTATAGTAGAGCTTTTTTTTTAAGCCAAGCACTTTTGCGTTTGGGTACAATAATTAAAAGTGCTTTAAAAGTGCTTTTATTTGAAGCTACTCTGGGATAGCTTCTAAAAAAAGCCAGTTTTGGCTTTTTTTCTGGCTTCTGCTTTTTTCAAAAAGCCCATCCAAACACAATTTTTTTTTTTGAACTGCTTTTTTTCAAAAAAAAGTGCTCCTTTTTTAAAAAAAGCCCATCCAAACGGGCTCATAATCAAGTAATCTAACGCTTGTTAGTTATGTAACAGGGCCTCGTATATAAAGGCCACAAAAGCTTTTTCGATGATCTGAAATTTCTGCAGATTTGCTTACTTTTTCGTTCATCATATGTTATTGTTCCACTTTTGTTGTTATAAAAGGTTGTCGTGTCTCTGTAATCCTATTATCATAGCTTTTATGCCCCAACTTCAAGGACCAGAGACCTAACTAGGCTCTTACAATTAAATCAATTCAAAATTTGACGAATACTAGGTTTCACTGTTTAACGATTTTGCTTAATACTTCTACTCTTATGTACGTGAGGCCTCTTATTTCTATTATTAATTCTTGGATTGACATAACTTGATATATCTAATTATACTTGGTGAACCTTGATTTTGTAAATTGTCGTACTATTTCTAATAATTGTGACATATATTTTATTTTTATAATACTCTTATTTATACAAGAAAAGTTCCAACCATTATGGTTTATTAAGTGATAACAAATTTTCTATATTAGAATCAGTTTTGAAATGAATGAATTAAAAAGAACGAACAAGTAAGGAAAAGAACAAACAAGTCTGCGTTCAGAACTAATTTTGAAGTGAATGAATTAGAAAGAACAAAGAGATAACGGTATTAGACAACTCTTTGAAGAAAACAAAATGATACGAGACGACTCTTATTTTAACTATATTATAAATAGATATTCTCCTCTTGCCAATCACAAGTTTTCCTTTATTCCTTTTGTACATTGTCACAATGCCCTTTAATGCTAGATTTCGAAAAATACTTTTCATGTCATTCCCATTCAGATCCATTCCAAATCCCGACATACTACATGCAGTGGTAAATGATCGAAATTAGAAAAGAAAAAAAAGAAAAAAAATATGATATGCACAACAAAATTAATTAATTCGAATTTAGTAATATATTCAAACATTTTGCAGGATGAATGTGCCCCCAAATTAAGAAATGAAGTAAATTGTCACAGTAATTTTGTGTCAAATAGTTCGTCAATTATTAATCAAGAAAAGGTCAAAAAAAAAAAACAGAGTGTATGAATAAGTCAAGGATATTACAACGGTCAGAGCAGATACCCTACCTACCCAGTACCCACTACACCCCAAACCCGAGACAAGAATATAGCCGTTACTTGTCCCGCGTCAAACACGGGCTTTTTTTTTTTTTTTTCCTTTTTCCCAACCCTAAAACAAAAAATTAATTATATATAAAAAAAAAACCCTTAAACAAAAACATTTAACGTTGTTCAATCCGGAAAAAACACACACACACACACACACACAATTACTTCTAAACTAGCCGTTGGCTTCATCAACTGAAACATACATACATCATCTCATTATTCTTCATAAAACCCTCATACTTCAATAAAGTTTACACTCATTTCTTTTTTACTCACAATTTTCTTGAAAATAAAAAGAACAAAAAAATGTCGCAATTTCGATTTCAGAAAGAAAAATGGAAACTAGCCCACATCTTATTTTCCCTTTCCTTGATTATGTTTTCAAATTCCCAGCTAGTTTCTTGCAAGAAATGGGATGGGATTATAATCACACAATCAGATTATCAAGGCTTGAGAGCCATCAAACATGACCTTATTGATCCCACAGGGGTCTTAAAGTCCTGGAATGACACCGTTTCCGGAGCTTGTTCGGGCTGGGCCGGGATCAAGTGCGTCAGAGGCCAAGTCATCGCTATCCAGCTCCCCTGGAAAGGATTAGGAGGCCGGATATCAGAAAAAATCGGCCAGTTGACGTCTCTCCGGCGGCTGAGCCTCCACGACAACAACCTTGTGGGCCCGGTCCCGACCTCGCTGGGCTTCCTTCAGAACCTCAGAGGCGTTTATCTATTCAATAACAGGCTTTCGGGCTCTATCCCGCCGTCTATCGGTAACTGTTTGCTTATTCAAACTCTTGATTTGAGCAATAATCAGCTTTCCGGGATTATCCCACCTAGTCTTGCAAACTCCACCAGGTTGTATAGGCTTAATCTCAGCTTCAATGGGATTTCTGGGATTATCCCGGATAGCTTATCACGGGCCCCGTCCCTCATCTTTCTTGCTCTGCAGCACAATAATCTATCCGGTTCTGTGCCTGATAATTGGGGTAATTTTTCTTATCAGCTCAAATCTCTGGCTCTTGATCACAATCTTCTTTCTGGAAAAATCCCGGCTTCGTTGAGCAAACTTGCCATGCTCGAGGATTTAAACCTTAACAACAACGAAATCGAAGGGAGTGTACCTAATGAAATAGGTACCCTCTCGAGTTTGAAATCCATTGATTTATCATACAACGCTCTTGATAGCCAAATCCCAGAATCCTTTCTGAAACTACACAATCTCTCAGTCTTAGACTTGAGCAACAACAAATTCACGGGCCCGATCCCCGACACCATCGGCAACATCACCAGCATTACATTTCTTGATTTATCCGAAAACAATCTGACAGGGGAAATCCCGTCTTCCCTGTCCAATCTACCAAACCTCTCGTCGTTTGATGTTTCGTCTAACAATCTATCTGGGCCCGTCCCGTCTGCTCTTGCAAAGAAATTCAACTCTAGCTCGTTCACGGGCAACCTTCAGCTGTGCGGATACGAGGGCTCAGCCCCGTGTCCTTCTCCAGGCCCGGAGCCCGAAATCAATCTTCCACTAAAGCATCACCGTCGAAAACTAAGCACAAAGGACATTATTCTCATAGCTGCTGGAGCCCTTCTAGTAGTTCTCCTGATCCTATGCTGTGTGTTGCTCTGCTGCTTGATCAGAAAAAAAGCAGCTTCGAAGGCTAAAAATGGAAAAACAGGGGGGGCCTCTGCCTCGACCGCCAGAGGCGGCCTGAAGGCCGTCCCGGCCGGTGGGCCTGAAGTCGAGTCGGGAGCAGAAACGGGTGGCAAATTAGTCCACTTCGACGGGCCTTTCGTGTTCACAGCTGATGATTTGTTGTGTGCTACTGCAGAGATAATGGGGAAGAGTAGTTACGGAACAGCTTATAAAGCAACATTGGAGGATAACAATCAAGTTGCTGTTAAGAGGCTAAGAGAGAAGATCACAAAGGGGCAAAAAGAGTTTGAATTGGAGGTCTCTGAACTGGGCAAGATTAGGCATCCTAATATCTTAGCCTTGAGGGCTTATTATTTGGGACCAAAAGGGGAGAAGCTACTTGTCTATGATTACATGCCCAATGGAAGTCTTGCTTCATTCCTCCATGGTAAGAAAGGTTCTTCATATTCTATAAAGATCGAATCTTGCCCGTCAAAATTAAAATTTCTGACTCTATCTCTGATCGAATGTGCAGCTCGAGGACCCGAAACCAGCATCCCCTGGCCGACGAGAATGACCATAGCCATTGGGATAACGCGCGGGCTATGCTACCTCCACGCTGAACAGAACATGGTACACGGGAACCTAACCTCAAGCAACGTCCTCCTCGACGAGGGAAACAACCCCAAGATAGCTGATGTCGGCCTCTCCCGTCTCATGACGAGCTCGGCCCACACCAACATAGTCGCCACAGCCGGCACGATGGGGTACCGTGCCCCCGAGTTTTCCAAACTCAAGAACGCGAGCACGAAAATCGACGTCTTCAGCCTCGGCGTCATCATTCTCGAGCTCCTGACGGGGAAGTCCCCGAGCGAGGCCACCGACGGGCTCGACCTGCCCCAGTGGGTGGCCTCCATTGTCAAGGAGGAGTGGACTAATGAGGTGTTTGATGTGGAGCTGATGAGAGACGATACGTCGAACGTGGGCGACGACTTGCTTAACACGTTGAAACTAGCCCTGCATTGCGTCGATCCTTCGCCGGCGGCCCGGCCCGATGCTCAGCAAGTTCTGCAAAAGCTTGAGGAGATTAAGCCCGAGACTAATCCCGATGTTGCGCCGGACGATGGTGCAGCTCAAGTTACGGGGAAGAGTGAGTGAAAAAGTGATTGTGTACGAGGCTTTTTAATTATCTGTTCTTGCTATTTTTATTCATTCATTCGTTTATTTTTATTCATTTGTTTAGTGTGTATATATATATGTATTAATCATTAGTTAGTCTATGTAATCGTATTGAGGATCTTCTTTTCTTAGTCTACTGTGTGTAATAAGTCCGAGGAGATATAATTATATATATATAAGAGCCTGGGAATCAAAGTATTTTTTTTGGGATATGAGATATGGAATAATAAATGTTTTGATACGAGTGGGCCGGATTGGGCAGAGTCGATTGGCCCAAGACTCTGGGTGTCTCGCTCTGGTCTCTAATAAAGCTGGACTCTGTTGGACGCTGGTCCAATCTCTCTCTCTCTCTCTCTCTCTCTCTCTCTCTCTCTCTCTCTCTCTCTCTGTGGTCTGTAATAAGCTGGACTCTGTTGGAGACTGGTCCAAAATCTCTCTCTCTCTCTCTCTCTCTCTCTGTGTTGGAGACTGGTCCAATAGTTGATACTTCAAGATTGGGCCAACTCAAAAAGTGGTTTATGATGGTTCAATTGGGCTTGTGTATGTTTGTTGGGCCAACAAGGGGCTCAAATTGCCCAAGTATGAATTACTTTGGTGCCTGGCGGTGTGGGACAAATATTAAAAGTTGGAATTTTATTGATATATATTATTCATCAATAAAATCAACAAATAACATTGATTTTACACATTAATGACGGCACTTGTAAGCAATCCATAAACGTCAACTAAGATGGCTCTTTATTTTGAAAAGCCTTGTAAAAGAGTGATTAAGTTTTAGGGAAAATTATGCCTACACACCTTAATATATCTATATATATATAGTGTAATTATAAATTAGGTTCCGTATTTTTTTTAAAAATTTACAAATACTTTCCTATAAAATATCTATCTGCTTTACAAAATTCACTATTTATCAAAGTGGGACGTAATTGTGAGTTGTATTTCTAGTATTTTCATTGGGGTTTTGTGATAGGATCCACATGGTCTTGACAAGTTTAAAATGTAAAAGCTATATATATGATCTCAATTTAAAAAAAAATAGCAGTGATGTCCGATTATAGATAATGAGGTTCAGTGGCAGTTTGTGATAGTATAAAATGAAATTATTTTGCAAAAATTGGTGGAATGACAAATCAAGATTTGGTAAGATGCATCTCTAGATGATTTGGGTGACTGCTATGAGTGCGGGAAAGTCATCTTTTTTGTCATATCCGTTAATCATTATAAGAAGATCGTAAATCTCGAAGGGGATATTTATAATTTTCAGAATAATAAGAACTAATTTGTAATTACATTACACCTCGAGAATTGTAGATGTAATCTTCATAGTCTAAATTATTGAATTTATTTTCTTTGGTATCTCTGTATAGTTAAGGTTCTCTTATGATTTTCGACGACAAATAGATTAACAATTTATTCAGAAGATAAAAACTAAATGAATGTTTTAGAAGCAACTCGATAATATCATATTCTTGTTCGAGAAATTTAGGAATATAGTTAATATATACTCATTTCCCACCTTTTGGGCATGTCTTTGTTAAGGATAAATTTCACACCGTCTTTCGTAGAATAATAGCTTACGAGGTCGGACCTCCATATTCAATAATAGGCATTTACAACATCACAATTATGTGAAGATTTATTTGTTATTTATTAAATCAACTTAGATTTTGTCCGTTCAAATTAATTATTAGTAGAATAATACCTTACGAGGTCTGACCTCCATATTTGATGACCGGTATTCACAACATCACAATTGTGTGAAGATTTATTTGTTATTTATTAAATCAACTTAGATTTTGTCCGTTCAAATTAATTATTAGTAGAATAAATATATTAATTATAACACCAATTTGAAGATTAATGAAAGCAATAATTGTGTGTAGTAGTAAAATTTGACATCTGGATCCTAAAATCTCGCAAACATTTGAGTTTATTTTTCACTGGTGGGCATATTTTAGCCATCTTGTCATTTAGACTAATGATATTTTAGACTAAGACAATAGGATTAAGCCAACGATACAATTGATATAATTAATTAAGACAATCTCAAAAATTAATTTCTAATCTTTCTTCATTATGTGTATCAGAATCTTTTTTCAACAACAAAATCCTTGACGTAAAAAGAGGGAGCAAGAAATTGGCCCCATATTATTATGATGTAGTTGTAGATTTGATAGATGAAATACATATGTGACTATTATATATCTAACGATTTTAAATTTCAAGAAAAATAGAAAAATGAAGACTTGTGGAATTTTTCTTGATCTTTCGATTTGACACAGGGGACTTTTCGGAAATCAGATAAATTAATCGCTCCAAAAGTTTCAACTTTTTATTTTTATGTTATTGTATTTTATTTTTTGAGAGGAAACTCAAGAACAAACGATTACATCTGATGACTAACTATCAAATACAAAATATATATATATATATATATATATATATTATATAATAGACTAAATAGTGCTACTGGACCACATATTGATAGATCTCGAACTTATTACGACGCGTTAACGGGTCTCGAACTTATAATGTCGTCGTTGTGAGGCTAGAGATGCTATTTGACAACAATGATAAAAAATAAAGACAATTCTAAGATTAAGACTTTTCAAGAGAATGATTCGAAATTTTTACAGAGTGGAACCATATAATACCGGACGCAAAACAGATCTTCCAGAGAACAAGAACTTTTTAAAATAAGCCCATTCGATTGGGACCCTACAAATCCGCTCTTTTGCCTATTCAAAGATCAACCCCTTGACTTCTCATTTTTATATTGAAAATTATTTGTAAATAAAGAAATATTAAAAAAATTTCTTATTTTCTAAACAGATCCTCCTACATGTATATATAAACATTGGTACATCAAGAATACACAAAAAATACTCTTCAAATTGTTGATTAATCATCAAAAATTGCTTTAAATCAGCATTTCATAATCTAATATAGGCATCTACGTAATTTCTCATAAACAATTACCTATAAATGAAGTAGAATTAGGCCATGAATACATTAATGACCTTGAAGAAATGAGGCCATGAATTGCCTGAAAATTGGGTACGAGTCAATTTTCAGGCAGGCATGGTTCCCATAAATAATGCACAATACTTGTACTCTGCCCCCCAAGCATAATCAATTTATTAAAAAAGGGAACAAATGATTAATCAACAATTCATATCTCTTAACCTACATACATTCATAATCTGCCATCTTCACTTTTTCTTCCCTTCTCTCGATCATTTATTCTCTTTCCTTCTCTCGATCGCATATCAATACGTGTAATGTGCATCCGTGAATGAAGAAAAAAAATGTAGCTAATTTTTCTCTTTTTTGATCTCAATCTCTTATGTGTATTCATAAATAAAATATATATACATATATACATAACATCATTTTATAACACAAGATCCAAAAAATACTATATTTCATTGGCGTCCCAAAAATCTCATCAACACTTCATCCATTAAATAAATTTCAATTATTAAAAAGTAAATCTCAATTTGTTCCACGCCCTACCCAAGTTTAGATTTCATTGAACGCCAATATCTAATGTTACATTTTATAAACACCACATTTTCTTGATTAAAGTCTTTTAGCTAATTTGTATTAAAATCAGTCATCATGATCTTAATTTGAACTTTAATCTCGAAAAATATGAACTAAATTATAAATGATTATATTACGCGAAATAATCAGATACCATATACAAGTGACAGTACAAATAAATTAAAATTCACATTTACCAAAAAAAAAAAAAGAATGAATTGAATCTATAATTTGTGAATTATAGAACCTCCCACCTTTTTCCATTGGTAACGACCTTCTTGCAATTTTGTTCATCTCTTCAAGCACAGTACTAGTCCCACAATCCTGCAATTCAAACAATCAATGGCCAGATAAAACAAAAAAAAATCGAAACCTGAAAAAAGGGAGAATGAATTGAATTAAATTAAATTAAATGAATGTGCATTCTAAAAACCATGCAGATACCCCAAATAAATGAAAGCCTCAAAATCAGGACTTAGGTTTTGAACATAGTACGAGAAAAAAATCCATGAAACCCAGGATGGATAGCGCAATCGAGATCTATTACACGTTCCTCACCATCCTCCGCCACCGCCCCACCACCGCACACGGCGGCGGCGGCGGCGGCGGAGGTGGACAAGATCATCATCCATGGCGCTATCCCTCCTGAGCTTTATGGGTTCTCCATACTTTGAACAACTAGCCTACACACCAACATCTGCATGCATATGTATATATATACATAGATAGATATGTATGTAATGATCTACACACAGACACACATGTGGGTGTGTGTGCAGAAGAGCAGGAGGAGATAGGGTAAGGAGTGGAAAAGGGGGGAGTGTATTTATAGCAGCATAGCAACGTGGGGGATGGCAGGGCAACGTCATCAAATTTTCTCCCGTACATAGAGAGCCCCCCCACATCAAAATCTTTGACTATATTTTGTACTGTGTCTAGTTTGTTCAAGGATCACTGTGCAATTTTTCCTTTAATTATTTTCTGCCATTTTTTATACACCCCAAAAATTTAAGAAACTTTTTGTAACTTCACTGTAGACAGGAAGAATCTACGGCCAGCGATTTTTGCAGCAAGTTTTTTGATTGTTGTCCGAAATTTATTCTCAATTGTTTGATACATTAGAAGGTGTTTGAAATGATAGTTTTTGCCTTGTCAATCGGCAAATTTGATTTTCGTTTCGTCTATTGACAATTTTTAGTTCTATTTTTTAGATTTCTTTCAATTGTTTTTATGATAAAAAAAGACAAGTTTTCTTGAGTTGGATCGGAAGAGATGTGCATTCATATATCCTTTAAATACTAATTCCGACAGCGGTCTTATTTTGAAAGATATTTTGAGGGTTTACATGCAGTTTCGTGTTATCTTGACTGTTCAAAAAATACTTAAGTATTGTCTATGTGTGCGGGATGCTTTGAGTTGAATCAAGAGCAAGATTAAAGAAATATAATTTTGAAATATGGTGTTGTCTTGGTATTTCAAGCTTTTGACTCATCATAATTTCTACACGAATAACAAATTGGTTATTGAAAATTATTATTTTATTTGCAAAGATTTGGACAATTTGTATCTTTATTTTGTAAAATAATTTGCGAATCAAACCATTTATATAATTGATATACAACTTAGTTCTATATGATTGAAACTATTGTCCTTCTTTTGTGTACTCAGATTATATTTATTGATATTTTTAATAATTAATAATAATATACTTGCCTCCTTGCCGACTTCACTACTTCTCTCTCCTCTCTCTCTCTGTATATATATCGTTTGAATATTCCTATGCTTCATCATGACTTTGTGTTTCTTTTCCACTAATTAATTAATCTATGGGTTAATGATGAGCATGGAATTTTGAAACTTAAAGAGATCCAATTCACATCTCTTATCAACTCTACGTTATTCTAAACTCAATTACTAGAAAAATGCACCATTAGTGCTTAGGTGATGTTTTAGCCACCTAAAGTAATTAATTGTGTGCTGAATATATGGAAATGCCAATATTCAAAATAGGTTTCGAAATATTTTGTATTTCAAACATAAATTCTTTAATTCATGAAGAAAATTAGGCAATTCTTCATCAAAGAGAGAGAGAGAGAGAGAAAGAGAGAGAGAGACTTAGGAAATGACTAGACGGACGTGAGAGGTCGACTCGTATCCTAAATAGCATTGAGCTAGCAGGGCTTCGATTTGACTGCATACCAAATATTACATCTGATTTAGGCCCTATACATGTGTGTGTGTGTATATATTATATTTGACACATTGATCTGCTAAAATATCCAACTTTGATGTGATATAGTGACCGCATATGCAGACCATCACAAAAGGGTGAATAATTTAGTTGCCGGATTAAAAAAAAAATGGTGAATAATTTTAGGCGATTTTATTTTTAACTTTGTCAAATCAAATAATTTGATTATTTTAAGTCTCTTCCTTTTTATAAAAAAATTTATGAAGTGTCGAGAGCCGATAAAGTATAATTCAATTGACCAAATTGAGATTGCAAAATCGTGAGCTCTTAAATTTGATTTTCTATCAAAATACGTGTCTAATTTTTATTTTAATAGTAGTCTATTTATTGTATTATAATAAAATAATTTGATTTGTAATTCAAATTTTTGATTTATACTACTAGAGTTATTGATCTAATTAAAAAGAATTATTATTAAAAGAAAAATAAAAACAAGGTTTCAAGGTCATGAGTACGAGAACATAGATTGCATGCAATTTATAGCTAGCTACAATGAGTAATTGGTATATATTTCCGGGAAATATAATACAATAATCATTGTAAGGCCAATTATAATAGAAATTAAGATTTTATTAATGGACAATTAGCACATTACACTATCTAAACATACTTAATTGCTATTATGCATCATAAAATTGAAAATTTGGCATTTTGGACCCTTAAAAATACATTAGCTTGACACTTTACACCCTCCATCATTCCCATTGCAATTTTCCACTAGAAGTAATATTCCGGCCAAAATTAAAAGGGCAACTTTGATAGTTTATATAAAAATAAATATATAAAGTAACAAATTGAACTTCTACTTCTTTCTAAAAACTAGGATACAATATAGAAAATTTGGAGAAAGAATGAAAGGCGAAAGAACTCATATAGACGGCTTGAGTGTTTCTCAATATCTCTCTTCAACTTTTTACTTACTTTCTAGCAAATTGAAGAATCTTGACTATTGAAGTTAGGTAATAAGCTATCATGAAAATATTAAAAGAAGATGATGACAACGAATGAGTATTCCACATTGAGAATATACCATAAAATATTCTTTTGACTACTTTTTGTTGATTTTTTATTGAATTATGGGCTATCACACACAAGTTCGTATCATTGCCATTCAATGACAACCTTATTTTTCGAGGCTATGAGGTGCTTTTAAAGTGATAGTACTGAATTTAGTATGAATTATTGGTAATATGTAGGCTAAGTTTTGAATTTATAAGATTATCTTTTGATTTTTAGATTATTTTCTGAATTTTTTAGATTTTTTAATTTTGGCCAAAATATTTTTTCTAGTGGAAATTTTTTATGGGAATGGATTGAGGGTGCAAAATGCCAAACTAATATATTTTCAAGGATGCAAAATATCAAAATTTGAAATTTAGAATGCATAATACTAATTAAATGTATTTAGAAGGTATAATGTGTCAATTTCCCCTTTATTAATTAATGTAATTCTATTTCGTAGTCAAAACGCATATTCAAGGAATAGTTTTTTTTTTAAATCTCAAAATTGAGTGATAGAATATTAAAAAAAATTGAAAAAAATATTTAAAAGTTCTAATACTTTGAACTGGTGCATAAAATTCTACGCCCACATCGAAATATTCAAAAGGATTGAAAATAGAGTATTAATTATTTTGGAACTTTTAGAAACAAGTGGCCATTTTTGAAATTTTTGATTAGTGTGAGGGGATCGAAAGTAGAGGAGAAAAATTAGGGGACATTAATTTAATCCCACATTCCACACTCTACATTGGCTTAGCGAAAATTTTTACCCACATCAAGTTCGATTATATCAAAATTAATTATTTAACGAATATTTTACACTTATTATATGATTAATGTATAATTTAAAAAAAATAACCAATCACATAATATATAATACACTTATTATATAATTAATTAGATGCAATTAAATCAAGTCTAAACAAAAAAAATTCCTTACTTGGGGAGACGCATAGAGAATTGTACCCCATTTTTTGTGAATCTCACACAAAATAATGAAAAATACAAACATAAAAAATAAATTATATATATACATATATATATTTATATATATAGGGAGAGAGAGAGAGAGAGAGAGAGAGAAGAAAAAGCTCACCTGCTACGATCTATCTGGGGATGTGATGCGGGAATGAATCTATTTTCAGTCTGCGGTGCCGTTGATCTCAAGCCATTTTTGCTTGTTGACTCATTAGCCTCCACAAATTATTCATCTTAATTTTAAATATTTTTTTTTCGTACTTAGATTTGAGAATTATAAATTTTTGTCTCACTTATGTTAATTTCAATAGTAAGGATCAAGAATTTTGAGTTCACAAATCACAATGTGGATATTAGTTTGCTCAACAATAATTTATTTTTATCTAATATTCAATAATGTAGAATAATAGTTTATTATTGATTTAATCGATTAATTGTAATAAATTTACTCTATTCAAAATAAATAAATAAAAATATAATCCATAGTGAAGAAATAATTAGTTTTGATGTGAGGAAGAGGGCAAAAGACAAATTGCCCCAATCTCCTGTAATTATTTTCTAACAAATGTTAGGAAATTTTAGTTTAGATTCCAGCTTAATCGAATCAAAACTAAGCGAATGACAATACATTAAGGATCCATTTGGATTGGATTTAAAAAAGTACTTATAAATTTATTTACTTTGAAGTGCTTAGAAAATCTAACAATTTTTTTTTTACTTTGAAATGCTTTTTTTAAGAAAATATATAGTATTTATTCTCAAAAAAACCCATCAAAACGAGTTATAAATCTGTTGTGTATGTAATAAATACAATAACACTTATTAAATTGTGTGACTAAGATTTGATTCGGGCACAACATTGTCATATTCAAAACATACAATCTTTTTATATGAATCGATATAATTAATTGATATGTGACTGACACGTGCTAATAAAGATCAATAATATATTTTAAAACAATCCTAGGATACAGTAAAAATAACCTAGCATCTTTTTATTTATTTATGTGTGTGCATTTATAACATCAAATACTACTTTAGAGAATGACACTGAGCTTTTTCTTAATTATCTTATGTAGATGCAAATTTTTTAGACATGACGTGCACCGTATCTTTATCAAAAAAAAAAAAAAAAAAACAGGGCCCATTATCATATTCGAAATTTAGAGAGTATTTGGGATTACTTTTGCTTTTGAAGGAGTTGAAGTTGTTGAAAAAGTTAAAATAAAATTGAGCAATAAAAGTTGATAGTGTTTGAAAATAAAAGTTAAAAGTTAATAGTAAAAGTATAGAGTATTTAGAAATAAAAATAAAAATAGTCAAAAGTTATTAGAAAACAGTTAAAAAAGTTCAATTTATTTATAAAAATACCAATAAGCACTTTTAAGTCGCTAGAAGTAGCTTCCTCTTAATTTTCATTTTTTTTTAATTTAATTTAAGTAGAAATTATAAAATCAAACACTTAAAGTAGCTTTTTTTAAACTAAAAGTAACAAAGTACTTTTTAAAAATTTTTCAAAATGCCCCCTCAATCATGTTCAAATTTTCAATTGCAATTAAATTGAAAAGATAAAATAATTGGTTAAAATACTTTTCAGGTCATTTTCTCTTCCCTATTGATTAACACTGCATGAGTCGTTAAACCATCAAGACCTTTTAAATGACATGATTTAACAGAGAAAAAAGAAAACGATGTGGGCTTTAACAATAGAACCAATAAATAAGCTTCTGCAATTTTAATTAATTTCTGAAAAAAAAAGACTTTTCAATTTAATTATTAATTTTGTAGCAAATCTAAGGTTCTATAAACTCTGGCAGGTCCAGTTGCGGCAAGCATTAATCGAGCACTATTTTTTATTTCTATAAAGTGCCACACCTGGAAATGCTGTATATATATCATTTGCCCCATTAAATAATTGTATGTATAAGTCAGTTGTCGAACATGATAACTCGATCTTGTGAATTATTATTGAGCATGAAGTTGTCAGAATTTTATCCTTTGTACGTATGAAAAGGCGTTTTACAAATTGAGAAATGAAAATTAGCTTAAATCGATAAAGTCACTGAATTTCTACCAATGTAGCACAAACCTATAGTATCATCAGTGCTTGTTGTTGATCAAACGCTTCTAAATTCACTTAAAAAGAATATCTATTTGATTCATATGATATGATATTTCTAAACAAAGAATCTAAATTATGTGTTAATTTGTATGAATTTTTTATAATTTTTTTTCAAAAAATTATAATAAATTTTGAATTATTATATACTTTTGGTACATAAAAAAAAAAGATAAATAATTAGGGTATTCAATTAAATGATACTCTTGGTTACTATGTCAAAATCAAGAGTCTTATTGTTTTCACTTATGTAGACACTACATTGGTCTATGTAAGTATTTTTTTTTTTGGAGTCCAACAATTTAGTATAATTAATTCCATACAAAACGATAAAAGTCGTTGAGGATGTTTGCAAACATTTTTATATATATTTTTTTAAAATAATTGATTTTAGACTTTTTCTAAAAAGTAAATATCTCTAAAACTATATAATAAAAAATAAAATTCCTTTAATTAATTGGTAATTAAATAATAATACGTTTTTACCTTTGTTAGAGAAAATGAATACTTATTGATTTTTCTATCTAATAACTTAAACTTTTAGATAAAATAGGCAATCAATATGATATCAAAGCTAAGTCAAATATAAAAGGTCTGTGTTCAAATATAATCTCACCGCTACTAATTTATGAAAAGGAATTTCAGGTCCATGATACAAAAGAAAGCTCGTTTTCATCTAATAATAATAATAATCTAAAAAATGTTCAATTTTATTGGAAAAAAAAAAGAATCTTTAAAAAATAAAAAATAAAGTACTTAGATTTAACTTTTAGCGCACTCAATATCTTGCACAAGATTGCAAGCTTTTTGGGATGTCTTGAAAGTCGTTGTCCAAAGCTCCTATCCCACCAAGTTATGTCCATGAATAGTACTAAGTCTATGTATAGTATGTTATATGTAGGGGTCCTCAATCAATCCCTAGCTTTTCTTTATATTTTCCCCATATTCTCTTACAATTATTAACAATCTTTTTAATTTCCAAAGTCAGGGATTAATAATGACAAAGCATATATTCCCCATTATTAATTCGTTAATTTTCCAACCTAAAACATAGGTAGAAACCCTTTTTTTTTTAGAGGAAAGCAAATGCTTTATTCAACGAGAATTAACCATGTCTGCTATTACAAGATGAGCTATAAAATTAGAAATATGGGTGACACCTTAAAGTCGAAATTCTGCTGAAATTAAATAGCATCAAAGGTTTCTTTGAGGGAATAGTTCTGCTGATTTTCCGTTGAAAATACTTGTTTTCGATGAATTTCGCCAAAAATTCTGCAAAAAATCTCTCTTTTTCTTGCAACTAGAGCCGTGTTTCTGGCTAATAAATGGACAACTCTATTGCATTGCCTACCGACATCAGCAATCTCAACAGAACTACAATATGGAAAACTTTTGTTAGTCTCAACGTTCATTGATTAATTGCTTCTAAATATTTTAGCTAACTTATATTTCATTTTCGTTGTACATGCATCTATCTTACCACTCTCTGGAAATTTCATTTTCGTTGTACTTATATGTATATGTGTGTGTGTGTGTGTGTGTGTGTTTGATAGGCACAAAATCTTGGTTTTTACCACTCTCTGGAAATTTTCTTCAAGAATTATCTTAAACCCTAATCCATGTTTAATACTTTCAAATTTCAAAAAAAAAAAAAAGAAGTCAAGTTCAAACGTTGAGCTATACAGATCCGACACGAACATTTCGGGTTTGAATTTTGAACCCGAAAAGGGAACATTGCTCAATCAATCACACGCCCTTGTTTACAAGTTTGGGCCCAATGAAGGCCCAATATCTATGGGCACAATCATCTTCCGGGCCTGGCTACGCCACATTGACTTGTGACGCCTTCTCTTCTTTAATTTTAGGACTTGTTTGATTATTATTATTATTTTTTAATTTCAGTATTCTCAACTACGCATATATTTGTTAAAAAAAAAAAAAAAAAACTATGATTGGTTGATTTCTCCTAATTGGCAACTTCGAGCCGTAGATTGAATTTCAAATTCCTAAAAAAAGACCTATCTATTTGGGTGATATTGTGAGATTTCAATTAAAATTTTCAGAAATATCAAATTAAATAAGTTTACAAAATACCTTAATTGTATAAATGTATACCATTTTCTCTTTAGAAGAAAGTCTTAATTGTGGACCTTATACACAATTGATATTCAACATTTTACAACTGAAAAATCAAATCAAACATATCCATAGAAAAATGAACTTCACTTTAAGAAAGCACATCGGCCCTTCACTAAGAGAAATTTTATAATAGAGAAATTCTGTCACAGATTTAAGGTATTTGTGATGAATTAATGACATAATTTAATGTAAATAAAACTAAAGAAACAATTCATAACAAGACATTTTGTAAGGAAATTGTTGTAAACTAAATCCGTTACAAAAACTAAGTTTATAATATATTGATTCAACACATAAGGATATACATTCTTTTAGTGTTTCACATGAATCAAGATGAAAAATTTGGCAAGGCAAAAAGAAGATGAGAAAAGGCTCTCGTGCTTACTTTTGTCCACAACACACACACACGCGCACCTATATATATATATATGTATGTATATATATATATATCAAAATATGTGTAAGAGGACATATTATACATAAAGGCCACAAGACTTTAATTTTGGAAAAATTGATTACTTTTTTTGCAAATTAACAACAAGTGCTTGTATATATGTAGGGTTAATTAGAGGAATACACATAGAAAATGGGTTAATTACATAGGCTTTGTAGAAAGTATTAGGAGATTGGGCTTAACTTAATCTCAAAAACTAGTTCAAGAGGTGATGATTGCCTAAACTTTTATAAACCTCATCACGCCTCCTCACTCCCAGACCCAAGCACCGGGACACAACTTGTAGCAAGAAATTAAATAGTGGGAGGCGTAATTAGAACACAAGACCTAACCACCTTGGAGTAAGAAATTAGATAGTGGGAGGCGCAATTAAAACACAGGACCTAACCTGTTCTGATATCATGTAGAAAGTATTAAGGGCTTGGACCTAACTCAATATCAAAAGCCAGCTCAAGAGGTGAGGATTGCCCAAGTCTTCATAAACCTTACTACAATTGGCTATTTATTCAATGTGGGAGATAGTTATCAATGCAACCTTTCATAAGAGTCCGTTAAAATTACAAATACCATCTCTCTTCCTTTCATAATTACCCAAATCTTTCCTATAAATTTACATCGGTTAGGATTTGAATGGAAATTATTGATTTTGACAAAAAAAAAACTGTAAATGACTATATATTTTTAGCATCTTTTGTTGTTCTGCTATTTACGCCACATACGTCACACTTCGTTGAAATTATATATGAAAATATATTGTGAAAAGTGAGTTTGTGGTTGGATCATAAATTTACACTCAAACCCTCAAGTGCATTACATTTTAGACGCATCTGCAATTCAAAATTAGGTTATGGTAGGATTTCCAAAAATTGGTATCATAACTGACTTAATTACGTACTCTTTTTTCAATTTTATCCTTGGCTTTTAAAGAGTTCCTAATCCCATAGGCAATTAATCATATTTGATTAAAATAACGAGAAAAACTTCTATATTAGAGGTCAAATTTAACTTTTTTTTTTAAAAAAAATTAATAGTATTGATATATTATGTACTAAATTGATCACCTTGTGGTTTCCATACGATGCTAGTAGTGGAACCTTTAGCTAGCATCCTTACGAATTTTATTAATGTTTATATTTGATCCTTTATGATCATCAAAATTTTAAATTTCAAATGTTACGTAAAAGAAAAGGACAAATATAGCTAACAACTCTGGTGAGTTTTGAATTTGACATCATTGAGGATTCGAGTTTAATTTGAACCCTTTTATCGTCTTTCCTTCCCCTTTGGAGGTGTGTGTGCATGTGTTTTTTTTTTGATACAATCATATCGAGACACCCTATAGATATCAATCGAAATATAACCCCACATACGTACACACTCACTCAAAAGGGACAGGGGTAGAAGACAATAGTGTTCGAACTCAGGACCTCCCTAATACTACATTCGAACCCCCACCACTCTCCTTTGAGCCCAGTGACATGTGTGAGGTGTTTCAGTTAACATCTATCGGGTGTTCCGAATTAATTATATTTAAAAAAAAAACAAAGAAATAAAAAGAAAATTTGGGATTGGATACATTAAGTACGACCTAGACAAGAAGGCACGAGATTAATTATTAATAGCCACTCCCTCTTTGCCCACTTGCACTGCAACTTGCAATCTTAAAACCGTCGTATTCTATGCTATAATTCTATTCTATTTTCCACAACTTTCATTTAATTAATTTATTTATTTTTTCTCCCTCTAAAGAACAAAAAGATGAACAAGTTGCATGCATAAACAACACCTTTTTTTAAAAAAAAAAATGCAACTTGCATAACGTACTATGGCTATTTTTTTTCTTCTTTCGTTTGTTTTTGTTTTTGTTTTTTTTTTTTTGATAACTTTTCTTTCGTTTGTTTTAACAGCTAGCTATTTGGTCTCACCAATTTGGCCAACTTGCACTACTCTTGCAGGGGATGCATATATGGCTAATAGCTGTAAT
The DNA here is from genome assembly GCA_026212405.1 of Petrea volubilis. NCBI lineage: Eukaryota > Viridiplantae > Streptophyta > Magnoliopsida > Lamiales > Verbenaceae > Petrea > Petrea volubilis. The sequence goes on along the minus strand of CM047885.1, from coordinate 10,224,533 downwards.
GATTCCATTCAATAAACTCTCTCTCTCTCTCTCTCTCTCTCTATATATATATATATATGTGTGTGTGTGTGTGTGTGTGTGTGTGTGTGTGTGTGTGTGTGCGGTACATGCCCCATTAACCTCGTGGAGGACCTCATATTTGGAAATTTCTATGTGGGACTGATTATATAGTCCAATATTGACTTGATTCTGGAAAATAATCACTTAAATTTGAGAAACGCGGCTTGCAGTAAATTATGAATAATTACGTATAGTAATTAATAATATTATTTCCGAGTTTATTGAATCATCCATGGTACATTTTTTTTTGAATTTATCAAGGGAAGAATGAGAACAAGGACGGTAACGTATATTTTGAATTTTTAAATTTATGAATCGGTGTTTTATTATATATTTAACTTAATTCCCAAATATATGTTAAGATTATGGGATTTATAGAATGTAAAGACATCTAATATTTATTTGTAATACAAGATAAAATTTTAGTTTTCTACTTCTGGCCATTAAAGCCTCAAGAAATTAAAAGGGCATACTCAAGATCTTCACTTCTCTACTTCATCTAGTGTGTGTGTGTATATATATATATTTGCTAATTATAGTCTTGAAATTAGATGATGCGAAAGAAAACTAGTTCAATGATAGTCACTATAAGAAAACACCCTTTTACTAATGAAAATTTTGCGATCGAATCGAAATAAAAATTAATCAATAACAAGTCATTCACTAACAGAATTTGTTATAAATGAAATCCGTTACAAAAACAAATTTCTTAATGCGATTATTTGTCACTACAGAGGGTGCATTCTTTGCAATCTTATAGTGAATAATATATATCCAGAATCTGCTTATTATTTTGAGAGATCAAACCAAGTTTTTTGCTTTCCTAAATCAATTGAATTGAGAAAGGGATCATTCACAAAACCAATGCACACATTGTACAAAAACTAGCTCCTAAGGAACATAAAGGTGATTGATAAATGAGTAATTAATTAATTAATCCCTCAATTATCAATTTTGAAGCTAATTAGTTAGCTGAGTTTGCAATTTGCAGCATCCCATGAGCCAAGTTAACCTCTTCCCCCTCCAAAGGTCGGCCATTTAATTTAACGCGGCTTCATTAACAATTTAAAATTCCCCATTTGCAGATTTTCAACCGTCATTGTGTGTGTTTGTGTGTGCGCGTATCATATATATATATATATATACACATATAAACTGAACAACAAAGTGTATATGATTTTTGCTTTTTACTTTTTACATGTGATAACACAAGAAGAAACACATTAAAGGTTCAAGAAAGATATTTATGAAACTAGGGGCAGTATTTATTATTCAAGACTAGAAAAAAAAATAGAGAGAGAAAATATATATCAAGAGCCAAAGAAGAAAAAATGGAGCAATTTGCCAACTTGATCGAACCTTACAAATTATATGATAAATATATTGCCGTGATTGATCAATCTCATAAACTATTCAACAATCACTTGTCATATAATCAACACGGATTCCACCAAATCAAGTCCGAACTAGAATTTATGCGTTTCCGGGATCCCAACCACCAAAAAAGAGAGGACAAAAGGAAAGAAAACAAACAAACAAACATGATCCTTGAACAATCAAAACAAACTAACATAGGATATACATAATACAAATGTAATCCAAGTACTATCAATTCATTCTGGGATCTCATAATAGATCTTACAGAAATCAATTATATATATAGTTATATATGTATATATATATTAGGGCTTTCGTCTGGCTAAATTCTCAGCGATCTGAGCCAGGGACTGTAGATTACATTTGACGATGGTGTCGACAAAAACGCAGGTCTCTTCTTCAGTATTACCTTGGGGCACGTCCACCACGTACGACTCGACGACCACCGTGCCGCCGCCGTTCGCCGCCGAGTGAAGGGTGGTGACGGAAGCGGTAGTTGGCCAGCCGGTGGTCACCTCCGACGACGCTGAAGCTGATGACGTGGCGCTCGTCGTCGAGGATCTCCAGCCGCTCGGTGCTGCTGACTGCGGGCAGCCCGGAGATGACGCGGACCTCACGAAGAGTGCCCACGTCGCCGTCTCCGAGGATGACGTGGCAGCTCTTCACGAAGTGCTTGTAGGCCTGCGGGTTGTCGAAGCGCCGGACGACGGACCACACGGTGGAGACGGGGGCTGAGATTTGCTGTGTCACGGCGGAGCAGCACTGGTTCGGGCCCACGCCGTGGGTGTGGTAGCGGGCCACGTGTTCGGGAACGTGGGCGGCGCTGGCAGTGGGGTGGCGGTGGGGACATGCTGAGGCGGCGGCGGTTGTGGTGGGTGCCTCTTTGATTCTTTGGAGTAGAAGGGAGGATTTTGGATGATTTGAAGGCATTTTTTACGATAAAATTTTCAGTTTTTTTTGGTGGTTTTGTGCCTAGCTAGAGAGATGTGGTAGGCTATATATATGACTTTCAGGCGGTGTATTGGCTGCAAGATGATATATACAGCATGTGTGTATATATATGTAGAGAGAGAGAGAGAGAGAGAGAGAGAGAGAGAGAGAGAGAGAGGGTTTCTCAAGTCTTTAGGCAAGTTTCTTCTTACCAATGGAGGATGTTAGAGAGAGAGAGACAGAGAGGGTTGTTGGATTTTCTGAAGAGGGAGAGAGAGATGGGAGGTTATGAAGATTCATGTGAGGGCAATAAAATGGGATCAAGTTGCTCATTGGAAGTTACTAAAATGACCTTAAGCGTAGGACATTTCCTAAATAGAGATGTCGACTTGACTTAATTATTAAAAAATAGATAGAAGTGTTTCGAATATATATTTATACTATTATAAAAAGAAAGTTATTTTAATCTCACAAATGACGATTATTTATGTGATTTTATAAAATTTGTCCTTCAATTTTATGTGGAATAAATAGAGATATGTAAAATTGCAGCTAAAATTGAAAATTCACATGAAATCGATTCAATTCTGATACTAAATTTTGATGTGTCAATTTTACCCTTTTAATTAGTAAACACATACAATAAATAAAAAAATAAAAAGGTCAATATTGTAATATTATATTCAATTTAAAAATCCATGTTCTCAATCAACAAACCATTTTTTCTAATTATAATTATTTGGTAATTTTTTCTATTTATTCTTTATCATGTAATTTTATTTCATATTATTATTTTATTTTTAAATTATTATAATTTAATAAATTATTTCAAATAATTCTAAAAAAAGTATTCTTATTAAAGAAATTTAATAATATATTTATATTTTCATCCTAAAATTTTTTTAACTACTATATTGAAATATATATTTTTTATATTTTGCACACACATAGAGTGTGCGATGTTACTAGTATATATATATATATATATATATATATAAAAATATATATTTGGTTGTGATTTCAGAGACTTATATGTAAAAATAAAGTAATGTTCAATTTCATTTTTTTTAAAACAATTATTATTCATATATTATTTGTTTTATTAGTAATACCACATTCGACTTATTATCATAATGCTAGAATAAATTAAACATTATACCATATGGGACAAACTTTGGCAACGAAAAAAATCGTAACAAAAACTTTTAGCTACAGGTTTTATGGGACAAACTTTGATAACGAAAATATTTGTTATCAAAAGTTATAATGACAAAAAATAGATTTCTTGTAATGAAATCTTTCATTACAAAAGATCATTTTTTTTTGTAGTATATATATACCAAAATACAAATCATAAATGGGGCTAAAAGATTATAGATTGGTACGTGGTTTAAAAGCGATATGAATAGGAAATTATAGTACATTGAAATGTTGGATGTGAGCCACAAGTTAGATTCTTTAACTAAATTAAAAGAAGATATATACCCAATTTTTAAGACAAAAAAAAAAAAAAAAATTGAATAATAGTGTTCCATATATTTATTTCTGTGATAGCCTTGTTTTGAGATTAAAAAGATAAAATTGTTTCCCAAGTCTTGAAATATATATATATATATATACTATTATAAAAAGAAAATCATTTTTATTTCACAAATAACAATTTCTTATGTGATTTTATATAATTTGTCCCTTTAATTCTATATGTATACTATTATAAAAAGAAAGCCATTTTTGTCTCACAAATGACAGTTTCTTATGTGATTTTATAAAATTTGCCCCTTTAATTCTATGTGAAATAAATAGAGACATGTAAAATTGTGGCTAAAATTGAAAAATCTCATAAAATTGATGCAACTCCGATATCAAATTTACCCTTTTAATTAGTCAACACATGCAATGAAGAAACAAATAGAAATATCACTATTGAAATATTACATTCAATTTAAAAATCCATATTCTCAACCTACAAACCACTTTTTCTATCATATTGGTTTTTGGAAGTTGAAATCAGACCTTTTCCTTTTCTTCTTTTTGTGTTTATTTTTTATTATGTAATTTTATTTTACATAATTATTTTATTTTTAACTTATTATTTTACATAATTATTTTCAAAAACTATTCTCACAAAAGAAATTTAATAATATATTTACATTTTGATCCTAAAAAAATTGAAGTATTAAATTAAAGTATATATTTTTTATATTTTGCACACACGTAGAATGTGCGTCATTGCTAGTGTGTGTGTATATATATAAGGTATCAGCTTGAGTAAAAGATCATTTATGTTTCGCACATTTCAATAAAATGGGATTAATAGACATGAGACATAAAACTAAAATAAATGGGGCTAGACTTGATTTATCTTGGTACCAATAATTAGTGGTGTATTAATTTAAGATTGAACTAATTGAAAATAAAATAAAATATAACAAAACAAGACCACCATCTTGTTGACATGTACAAGCATTATGAATAAATTAATATCAGACACTAATTTTAATTATTTATAGACCGAAATAAGTGGTATCTTATTTTATTCAAGGATTGTAAAAAATAATTAAAGAATACATGCAATGATAATATATATATATATATATATATATATATATATATATATATTGCACTTTTATTTGCTTTCACATTGCGAAATTAACGTGTGAGTTTATAACTTTTTCGTGAAAGATGAAGAGGCAGAGTGTTAGGCCATTTTCTTGATCTCTCATTCACTACTGTATGGGAACTATTTTAACGTCACCAAAAATCTCCACAAGACCTCATCTGATCTTTGGATTTATAATATTGATGTTGTGATCCACTTGAAATAAATTATAAAATGTGGTAGTCTCTATCAAATATATGTAAATTTTTGTAGTACACTTTGATTGTAAGATAGTATTTCTAAATAGACAAATTCTTTCATGTTGATATATTTAATTTGTTGATAAATTTTATCGATGTTAACATATAAACAATTGATTAACTTAGAAAAAAAATAAGTTAATTACGCTAATAGTTCCCAAAGTTTAAAGTTAGGAATATTTAAGTCTTGTAAGATTAATTTGTTACACGATTTAATCCTTTTTGTTATAAATAATTAGTAGCACTTTAGTTCTTTTGCTGGATTTTTCAACCAATTTAACCAAAAACTAGGCCGTTTTCTGTTAATTTTCACCTGTCAACGTGTTTTTTATAAACGATTTCAAACAAAAAAAAATTCTTTTAAGTAAGTGTTTTTCGGTGAAATTTTGCCTCAACTTATCAAAATTAAGGACCAAAATCTTACATATTTAATACATAAATGATTGAAACGTAATGATTTAAATTTTTTGGGCTAAAATAATTTAAATTAGTATTAACTTTTAGGGACCATTACTAACATTACCCCCGCTGAAAAAAAAAGAGGAAAAGAAAAAGAAAGAAATCAGTAATTGGTGCAAAATAATTAAATAATGGAGCAAATGGCTCAACAGCCCCCATAATGAATTTGAATAAAATTAATGGGTGTCATTTCGAAATAGGTCAAAATTCATTTCACAATTTTAAAATTTTGTTGTGTTTCCTGTGTTCTGATTGGCCACAATTGCCTATCAACTTGTACATATTCTCCCCTGCAGTCATGTCACGCACACCTTTTTTTCCACCTCGATTTAATTCGTTTCATAATGCTGAATTAATGAAATTGATCAATTTATGGACTTTGAATTGTAATTAAAGCACACACCACCGCTATTTGTTTCGCCAAATTCAAAGATTTATTTAAATTACATTCGGGCATAGTTCAAGAAATAACCCATGCAATTGGTGTATGGCGTATAAGCATGTCTGGTATTGTTCTAAAGAAATATAACTATTATTATCAACAAAAATAAATAAAGAAATATAACTATTAATAATTATTTTATTAATACGCAAAACAAGAAAGCATCCGGCCTTCACTGATAGAAAATTCATGACGGAGAAATTCTGTCATGAATTTAAGGTATATTAGTGACGAAATTTAATATAAATAAAATTAAATTAAAAACAATCAATAACAAGATATTTACTATCAAAATTATTATAAATGAAGCTCGCTACAGAGATTAAATTTATGATGTATTGATTTATCATGACATTTTAGAACAAAATAAACCACTTACTCAAGTGTTTAGTCACATAAAAAATATCAAAACGATTGATATAGAATTAATTTAGTCTGATAAACATATATTCCACCTTCATTAGGCAAAAGAACCGCGGACATTAGATGATGAGGGTTGGTACGATCTATATAATTAAAAGCATTTTACACTTCTTTCACAATTTCTCAATTAAAGTCCTTCAATTAACTTTTGTTATTAGATAGTTAATGTATGATCTCGTGGTATCAATTTTCAAGTGATAATCTCCAATAACTGATTGTTAACACTTGAGGGCTTTGATTGAAAAACATTAACGAATATAATCAGTTGCCTCAATGAATTAGTTAGTCTTAACCTTTCCTGAGGATGTGACATGAAAAAAAAATAAAAAAAATAAAAAATCCATATATATATATATATATATATATGTGTGTGTGTGTGTGTGTATTTGGTTACATATGCCTAACATATACGGTTTTACATTTTTGTGTCTTTCTTGGAGAGGACCACACCAGATTCAGCCCCTCTTCCCCTCTTTCACTATCTTTAAACTACTATTAGCAGTGCAAGATATAAAAAATATACACCTTAATTTAATACTTAAAATATTTTAGGATCAGAATATAAATATATTATTAAATTTATTTTATAAGAATACTTTTATAAGAACTATTTGGCATAATTTATTAAATAATAATATGCTAAAAATGAAATAATTATATAAAATAAAATTATGTAATAAAGAACCAAATGCAAAAAGAAGAAAAAAATATCGGATAATTGTAATTAGAGAAATTATTTATTTTTGTGTGTGTGAGAGAAAAGTGAGAGAACTAAAAACATTAATTATTGATTTAAAAGAACTTTTTATTAAAAATGGATTTTAACTTCCAAAATCAAAAATAATCGAGAAAGTGATTTGTGGGTTGAGAAAATGGATTTTCAAATTAGATTATGATATTACAATACTATCCTCTCTATATGCTTCTTTGTTGCATGTGTTTACTAATTAAAAGGGTAAAATTGACACATCAAAATTTGAAATCCGAATTAAATTGATTTCGTGGGAATTTTCAATATTAGCCAAAATTTTACATAACTTGATTTATTTCACATAAAATTGAAGGGCAACTTTTGTAAAATTACAAAAAAAAAAAAAAACTGTCATTTTAGACACAAAAATTACTTTCTTTTTATAATAGTATATATAGATATATCTCTAACTATTTCACATTTCAAATTAAATATGATTGAGACACATCTATACTATTATAAAAAAAAGTCATTTTTGTCTTACAAATGACGGTTATTTATGAGATTTTACAAAATTTGCCCTTCAATTTAACGTGGAATAAATAGAGGTATGTAAAATTATGACTAAAATTGAAAATTCATATGAAATCAATTCAATTCGGATACCAAATTTTGATGTGGCAATTTTACCCTTTTAATTAGTAAATATATGCAATAAATAAGTAATTTGATGTGTCAATATTATAATATTATATGCAATTTAAAAAATCCGTGTTCTCAATCCACTAACCATTTCTCTAATTACAATTACTTGTTTTTTTTTTCTTTTTGTGTTTATTCTTTATCATGTAATTTTATTTCATATAATTATTTTATTTTTAAATTATTATAATTTAATAAATTATTTCAAATAATTCTTAAAAAAGTATTATGGAAAATTTTTTTTAATAATATATTTATATTTTCATCTTAAAAAAAATTTAAGTACTAAATTGAAATATATATTTTTTTATATTTTGCACGCATGTAGAATGCACGATATTGCTAGTTTTATTAAAATGAACCATCATAAATTACAAGAAGAAAAACATTTTACTATAGATCTTTAATTTTCTCACATTATGTCATGTTTAACTAATCGTAATTAAGAAATTAGAGAAGATACAAGTTCCGTTCGTGTAGCACCGCGAAAAATAGATTGTAATTCTTAACAATTAATGAAGCCGAATGCTAGTATGTATATTGCAAATATCCCCCTGTGTTATTTAAAAATAGTCAAAAAAATCTTGTGTTATTTTAATTATCAAAATAACCTTTTGAAAATTAAAATTTGCTTACCGCCCCTTAACTGATATTGACTAGTAAAAAAATATGAACTTTCAAAATTGCTCTTGTATTTATATGTAAAAACTCGCCCAATTTTTTCTTCATTCTCTTTGTTCTTCTTCTCCATTCACCCATCTCCCCCTTCCTTACACACCCCACACCCAAATTCCTATCCACACACCCAATTAAACACACAACTCAGCACAGGGCGATGAGCTACAACGATTTGGCCAGTGAAGATGAGAGGTAGCCGAACGATTTGGCCGTGCAGAGGTGGGGGTTGTGTGTGTGTGTGTGTGTGTGTGTATATATACGAAAATATTTATACACACCAAATATATATATACACACACACACCACACACACACACACACACACACATATATATATATATATATATATATGCGTATGTTGGTGGAAAAGATGTATGTTATACAGATACACACCAATATATAGGTATATATGTATATAGGTATATATGTATATTTATGTTGTTTTATAATTATATGTTGGGGTTAGGGATTTGGTGTTCAGAAAAATGAAAAAAATTGAGGGAAGAAAGGAAAACAATGTTAACAAGGGGGTGGAATGCACCCCCCTGAAGACGAGCACACTGAGCCATTAAAAAGGGCAAAATTGTCATTAAAAAAGAAAAAAATAAAAATAAAAATCTTCGCACAAAATGCGCGTGGCATGTACTTCCCATCGAAAGGGTTTATTTGGCCAACTTAAATTATCACAGAATTTATTTTGATAATTAAAATTTCACGGAATTTTTTTTGGACAATTAGATATAATACAGTTAGATGCACTACAAAAAAACCATCTATTTTTCTTGATACAATACTAGTATGTGCGTGTGTGTATGTGTCTACATTCAATTTGAAAACACTCTAATAACTAGAATGCCATACACGCTCACTCAAAGACAAAGGGAAAAAGATAAGGGAGTTCAAATTTAAGACTTCAATTGTATTGATTTAAAACTCCACCCTAGACTATAGCTCCGGCGGCAATACTAGTACATATGTAGTTGACAAGTATTTCTACAAACTAAACGCCCGTAACTAAATTTATATAAGAATAAATCAGAACCACTCGATCATTACCCCTAATAGAGATAATTACGCTTTTTTTATATTCTATTTATTATATCGAGATAATATATAGGAGAAATTCAAAGTCTCAACAATTACGCACCTCTCTAGACCAACTCGTCGATTTTTCAAAAGAAAGAAAAAAAAAAAGGGGTGGAATTTACAGTAATTGTTGTTATTTGTTAGTCAAAAGTTCCTATCCCCACCAAGAAAAGAAATAACAAGAAAAGACTAAGGTCAATCCTCACAATAACTTGGTCGTAGATGTTGAAATTCTAAATATAGGCTTTGGAGAAATATCTAAGCCCAGTGATAGTTATGTGTGTGTGATTTTAAGTCTTGGACTCCGGCCTATTAATGATTTTCATATGCATACGTGCATAATTTGATCTTCATTTCAGATGTTTCTCACTATGTCACAAGACTTCACATGATTCCTAATCCCGTCACGCTTCTACTCTTCATTTGGATTATTTGGGATTTGATCATTCTCATATTCAAGACTTTTATGCATAAACGTTTTATGTTTTGAGTAATACAAATTTGAGAACAAAAAAGAAAAAAAAAGACTTTTATGCAAAACTCGATGTCATATATGCTTCAAGAACGTTGATTTCGATCAATTAACATTAATTAAAATTGTTCGAACCGATTACAATAAATTTATATTAATGAACAGCATGGCTGTAAATGAGCCAAGCTTGAGTCGAATTTTTAAAAAATTTTAAACTTAAGTTCAAGCTCATGTAAAAAACTTGGGCTCAAGTTCAAGCTCAAGTCCATCAAACTTATAAATTTCTGTTTAATTTCAAGCCCATCACAAAAATTTCGAGCTCGAGCTCAACTCATTTACAATCGAACCTATTCTAGCTCGAGTTCAAAGTCAAGTTCACCTCTAGTAGACATTGTTATAAATATTGGATTAATATGAATTTTGATATTTGATATATATATATATATATATATATATATAATGACAAATTTGAATTTTGAACATCTATGATAATACTATATATAATTTTAATACTTGCACTTAGGCACTTAGCTAGTATAACTTATATTATTTTTGATATATTTCAAAATAAAAAAACAAACATACAAGCTCATGAGTCGGTTTGCAATCTTTTGAACATTTATTTTTAAACTCAAACTTGATGTACTCGAGCTCAACAAAAAGAAAAAATCGAGCTTGAATTGAATCTAACTCGAGCCAACACATTGAACTCGGCTCAATTCGTATTACAACCCCATTCAAGAGTTATCCATTAAAACAAAAAGATGATTTATACTAAAAAAAAAATTAGGTGGAGTGTATTAAGGTTGGGATCTAAGTTAAATGTCATTTGCTAGCCAAATTTAACTGGTGGAGGCCCAAAAGTGGTTTTAGATATATTTATGGGGAAAGATTAGTGGGTTCCTAATTAAAACTCGGAGAGGGATTAGTGGATTTCCAAGTATAACTCCATCAATTATGCATACCAATTTAGGAAACTAATTATGCTTTGCCTCATTAACTAATAAGGGTAAAATGGACATTCCCTCTAAATTCCACAATGTGTCTTTAAAATTACGCGCCAACCGCACAATGATTAGCGTTAATTTAACAAACTAATAATAACCGCTTTGTTTTTAATTATTATTATATCCATCATCTATACGTAGCACAAGCAATCGAATATAAACTTGCTCACAGATTGCTGAAAATTCGCGACGAAGACCTCTCTCTCGCTCTAAAATCAAGAGAGAGAGAGAGAGGGGAAAATATTTCTTTTCTTCTTAAAGATTATTTGTGATTACTTGATCCCTGATATTAAATAGAAGTTGTTGGTTTTGATCTGTGATAAAAATGGATCAAGTAATTAACGGGGTGGGTTCCCTTTGGCTGAGTCAAAAAGCCGGCAAGGAATTGAACACGGTCGGCGATGATATCAACGTAAGACTCCTCAAACTTTGTTTGATTTCGTTGAAATTTACGATTTTTGTGAACGCATTTGTTGTCTTGTCTGGAAATTAGGTTATTGGGATTCTGGGCATTGCTGCATTGTGGATTTTATTTGAGGATGTTTGGTTTGGGCAATGTCAGTAGATGTGTTTATCTGAGGATGTTTAATTGCATTTCTTGATTTGTTTACACTGAAATTAGGATTATTTGGGATTTTCATTTGCTGGATGTTTGATTTGAGAATACTGATAATAGGAGATAAATCACTTTTGGTCCCATAAGATTAAAGTCATGCCACATTTAGTCTTATAGGAATTTTAATTCCAAAATTAATCCTACAGGATTCGATATTGGAACAACTTTAGTCCCACCGATTAGAAATTTGAATTTGTTTGCAAGAAATGATGATGTGGCAGGCGAGATCAAAGTCATATGCTTATTTGGCTTGCCTTGTTGTTTTTTGTTTTTTTTATTACTCAACACATACTTTGATGACATGTTCAATGAATAAAATGAGTTGGCATTTTTTGTGATGATGTGTTAAATAAATAAAATAAATTGTTATTCTTATTAATGAAAAGTCACAAAAAAATATATCTTAACAATATCAATAAAAAAATATAATATATAAAAAAGTAATATACAAAAATGTTATATATAAATATAAAAATTATTTAAGTTATTTTATTTTTTATTTAAAAATTAAAAAATAATCCTCAACCCCCCATCTTTTTTTCCAACCCTCCCCCCAACCCCAAATCACCCCCTTACTCTTGTGGCCACACCCCTCTCTTTTTCTCTTTGTGGCAATGGTGGAGAGACCCAGAGGGAGAGAAAGATCTCGATCTCAAGAGGAAGAGAGAAAAAGATCGAGAGGGAGATCAACTGAGATCGAGAGAGAGACAGAGAGAATTCAAGAGGGAAAGGAATATAGAGACGATCTTTGGGGGAGGGGACCATGGTGATGGAAGAAGGAGGGAGGTGGGCTGAGGGGGAGGCAGTGTGGGGGTGAGGAAGGAGGGAGGGGCCGCCGAGGGTAGGTGGCGGTGCCAAGGGGGAGGGTGGAGGGCTCGGTAGTGGCAGCGTTGGTGTATTGGCCAATGTGGTAGTGGTGGCGGGGGGATGTCGGCACTTGGGGTTGGGTGGGTAGAGGGACTAGGGTTTTGGATTGGAAGTTTTTAATTGAAAGAAGATGGGGATTGATTTTTTTTTTAAAATTAATAAATAAAATAAATAAACTTGAATAATTTTTATATAAATAATATAATTTTCCTTTTTCCAAAAATAATATAATTTTTATATAATAATTTTAATATATATTTTTTATTTTTTTTACATAGATTATTTTTTTATGTTTATATATAAATTTTTTGTATATTATATTTTTATATATATTGTATTTTTTTAATTTATATATGTGCACATCATCACAAAAAATATCAACTCACTTACCATATCATCACAAGAAATGCCAACTCATCTTTTTGGCCAACCACATCACCAATTTTGGTTGAAAGATTTCAATTTGTCGCCGGTGGGATGTAAATTGTCCCAAAATTCATTCTTATAGGACTAATTTTGGAATTAAAAATTTTATGGGACTAAATGTGGTATGACCTCAATTCTATGGGACCAAAAATAGATTTATCTCTGATAATAGACATGCATTTTTATAATGTTTTGAGTTATGGTACGGTACTAATTGTGATATCTAGAGATGTATTATTTGTTTTAGTAAAAATTCCATGTCATTGTTTGTGATTGTTTATATTCAGATTTCGTGTTCAAGTCTTGTGTATGGAAAAAATAACCGCCTATATAGGTTCCCATGAGCTTTGCCCCGGATTTAGTCGGGCACCAATGATGGTGCCGGATACCAGAGGTCCCTGGACCAAAAAAAAAAAATCAACAAATTTGTCTAATCATGATGTTTCCTTACAAGATCAGAGCATCAAACTTATGTGAAGTTCATGGTACCTTTGATAAAGTTATCTGTCTAGTTATTACAAGAAAGATCATCAGAAAATTTTCGGGCACTATGAAAGAGAAAACAAATTGTAGCACATCGTAAGAACTTCCATGAGGATTTGGTCAAATTCTCAGTTATTATTTCTTGTGCACTTTGTCTCCTAATTCGCCTCTATAGTCCAACTTTCTTTACTTATCAAGACAGTCCATGTTGCTCCATTTAATTTGCATTATAACATCTAATAAAACATTTTTAAGGAGTTCCTTTGATTTTGTTTGTATACTATGTTGTAATGATATTTTGTTTCGACATATCAACATGGTATAATTTACAAGAAAGGATCAATACATGCTCTGTGAATTTGCCTTTGCACTGATTTTAAGTTTTTTTTCCTGATCTGTTGTGGTTAGAATTTGCAAAACAGTGTCGAAGAAGGAACCAAATGGTTGGTTAACAAGATAAAAGGTCCGTTCCTTCGCCAATTCGCTTCATGTGTCTAGTTAACGAAAAACGAACTCTTACATCATACTTATCAGCTAAAAATTATTACAAGTTTGGGTTTTTCTTTTATTCAGGAAAAGTACAGAAACCGATAACAGAAATCCTCAAGGAGTACGATCTGCCGGCAGGATTAATCCCTCGTGACGCGACCAATTACGAGTTCAACGAGCAGACTAAAAAGCTCACCGTCCGCATTCCTACAGTCTGTGAAGTGTCGTACAAGGATCAATCCATTTTGCGTTTCGACAAAGTTGTAACCGGGACTTTAGAGAAAGGTAAGCTGTCTGAAGTAGAGGGAATCAAGACAAAGGTGATGTTTCTTTGGCTTAAGGTGTCTTGTATTTCTCTTCAAGAATCGAAGCTCAATTTCAATGTCGGTCTGAATATGTCCAGAGATAAAGACGCTTATCGGTCTCAACGGGACGGGGTAATCGTAGAAAACTTCTGAGGTTGTCTTAGTTACTGTACTAGTAGTACATTTGCAAAGGATTTTGGAACTTTTTTGAGTACTATATATGTGGCTGGTTGCTGTATAATTAGGACACATCCAATAGTTGTTTTGCTAATGTTGTTGAAATTTTTAATGTAATGAGTTTCATAGGAATTGTTTCACAGCTTATTACACTGATCTTATCAGGTCAGAACAGATTGTTTTTTTCTTAAAAAAAATAAAATTGCACCAGCCGGGAATCGAACCCGGGTCTGTACCGTGGCAGGGTACTATTCTACCACTAGACCACTGGTGCTTGTTGTTTTGGGTCTTTTACAATATAATAATAGCCAAGACCAGAAAAAGGCCTGTGCATTATTTAAATTGTTGCAAGTTATGAAACACTTGTGTTCAGACCAAATTGAGCACACTTTTCATGTATTTTAGCCATTAGTTTTGGTTCCATTGAGTGGCTGGAAAAAAGTTTTGACAGCTTCATACGTAGACCAGCAGATTGCGGCAGCTGGTGCATGGAACAGCATTCTTGGAATCCATCCCCTCATCAGCCCTCCATATCCATCCTTCTTCATGATTGCTCCAATCACGTCCCGGATCGAACTGCTGGAAAACCGATCGACACCACACACGCCCTGCATATTCAAATAGATTAGCAAACCTTTGGCCTAATGAACATGTATCTCCATTTTAGAGGCATCAAGACTGTAATGTCAGGATTTGAATCTCGATGGTATGCGTGAATGGTGTGTGTGAATGTTCTGTCTTGATCAAACCATTGAGATTAAGAACGTTTGGTCTAATGAATATGTATCCAGCCTTTATAGGCGTAAAGAGCGTAATGTCAGGGTTTGGATCTGACAGTGTACACTGAGTGGTGGTGTGTGCACCCTTTACCTGGCACTGCAACTGAGTTTTCACAACATCAAGCGGGGTCGTCACCACCGCGGCCAAGGCCCCGGCAGCTGCGCCGGCAGTCGCATGCACCAACAAACCCTCCTCCTCCTCATCGCCGCCGCCGCCGCTGCTCTCCAGGGACGAAACCCAGGCCACCATCCCCCTCTTTGCTGCCTCGTACGTCGCGAAATGGACGGCGGTGAAAGGCGCGTTCATGACCACGGTCGTTTTGTAACTGGCGTAAAACGCCCCCACCCCCTCCTCCACCAACACCCGCCGCACGCAATCCCCGACTCCCTTGTAGGGGCTCCCCTTCAGCTGCAGCCTCTGCTTCACCACATCCATCGGTGTAATAACCGCATCGCTCGTAACTGTAGCGAACACCCCCGAAGCCGCGTGGGCCATCGAGTTATTCGGGTTCCCCGAGGATAAAAATTTCTTGCAATATTCGTATACGGAGAAGTACACTGCATGGGCCGGGCCAGCTCCGAGTCCCATTGCCGCGATGCCGCGGTAGAGCCCGGCGAGGCCCTCGAGCTTCAAAATCGAGCCGAGGGACTGCCGGAGAGTTAACGATGGGGGTGGTTTGAGTGAAGAAGTGCTAGTGATGGCTTGCATTCGGGTTTTGAGAGTGTCGATGGGGAACATGGCCATGTGTTCGACGGAGCCCGCGATAGAGCCCGCGATCATGAACTGCCAGAACTCGAGGCCGTCGTGAGCTGCTGGAAAGACTGTGACTTGATCATTTAGGTAGTTGAGTTCAGGGGTTTGGTCGAGGTTTGGGGTGGTTTCCACCGTGGTGGGGGCGGTGGCGCCCATGGCGGCGGTGGTGGGAGAGTTGAGGAACTGTGGAAGTAGATGGAGGGTTTAAAAGGGTGATGGGATGATGAATTGGGCCTGTGGAGATCGCTTTCGGATTGAATTTAAGGGGTTTGTCGCCATTCAAAAATTGATGTTCTGGGGTAGAGGGAGAGAGAGAGAGTCAGGGTTGAAGATATGTTTTCTTTATAAACCAAACATAAACACTTCCAACTTTTGATGACAAGAATCATTTAAACGGGACTGAGAAAAAAGAAGATAAAATCACAAGTATTGAAACCTTAATAGAAACTGAATTTTTTTGATTATGCATGCTTGATCTATAATTTGAATTGGCAGGCCAAGAATCCAGTGATGGTGATACGAGAAAAGTAGAGGCAAATAATGACAAAGAGGGCATGTTTTATCCACACGCCTTGCCTTTAGTGCCTTTTTTTTTTTTTCCTTAGTCGTCAGGTTCTCGACCTATTGGCTGACTAATTCAGTTTCAAGTACTACGGAGACTCAGCATGAAACAACTCTTCTAGCCCAATTGGTACATTCACAACTCCGCTGACTAATCCAGTTTCGGGTACTACAGAGGCTCAACATGAAACAACCCTTCTAGCCCAATTGGAACATTCACAACTCCAAGTTTCGACTCTCGACTATTTTTTAAAGAATCTAATGTTTCATCCTTCTAGACCAACTATTAGTTGGTATTGGTGCTTGTTTTTGTATGAGTGTCAAGACTCACAATCACCATGACAGCTTTTATCTCCCATTCATGTTAAAGAGAAAGAATATATATATCTTGATCAACATCAGGGACATTGTGAACGTGTGGCGACCACAGGTAGCTTGACGAATTTAGCTTCTTCAAAAGCAGCAATAAAATTCATATAGCAAATTTATATATATATATATATATATATGCATGATAATTCGACAAATAGCAAGTCCTATTTATGGGACACTCATAGACTGTGGATTCTTTGCGTGATCCTAGAAAATTAGACCATCTTCGGTCAAATTAGGGTTAATCACATGTCGAGTATTTTGTATTTGTCCAACAATTGGTGGATAATCTATAGAGAGTGATCAATCACTTGGTAAGTGTAATAAACTTGTCATAGAATTTGTTAGGTTTGATCAAATTAGGTTCGATTTTAAAGCCATCTGCCAAGTCGCAATGTTTTGGTTTAAATAAGCCAACGGTGCCTAAGCATCAACAAAGTGATTTCCTAATGAGGCTCACATTCCATATTACATGCACTAAAAAGTAGATAAATAGGGGAAAAAAAAGAATAAATTTGTCTGCAAAATAGAATCTAAAATTCCTTAGAGAAAAAGGGGGGATGTGAGGAGTAAATTAAAGGAGAGGGCATCTAACTCCAAAAGATTCAAGATAAGCGCACGACTCTTCCTCGGAATATTGGTTACTAAGTGTCGACACTTTTTTGAAAATTTCATATATATATATATATATATATGCAGCACCTTTAATAATGAAAAAAGCATTTCATTAAAAAAAAGGCAGCACCTTTAATAATGAAATTTTTTTTACGGTTACAAATTTAGAGTACTTGTAATGAATTAGGGACAAAAGTCATAGATGAAATTCATTGCAGACACTAAATTTATAATGTAATATTTTCTTACTAAACGAGATACATTCTTGTAGTACTTTCATCATTCGAGAAACATGTATTTAGGGGAAATTTTGGTATTTTGAAATAAAAGGGGATTATTTCTAATTAAACCAGTTATATAACTTTTAAGTGGCGAATTTCTTTTGAGAGTGACACTTTTGAGGGCCAAGTAAACTTGAAGATATAACTGTTAACTATAGTTGCTTAATTTGCTACAACACAATTTGAACTTTAAAAGTTTACTTTTCTTTGATGAGATGAACAATTAACACGATTGTATTTGCAATGTATTAGTGACATAACTCAAAATAAATATAATTAAAAAGACAATCAGTGATGAAACATTTACTAACAGATTCCTTATAGACGAAATTCTTGACAAACACTAAATTTTGCAAACTAAACATAAGGCTTTTTGGATTACTCAGAGCTATTTCATATGTGACATGATATTCAAATGAACAAATAAGTATATGTATATGTGAATTATATATGATCAAACATTTCAAAAGAGAAAGCATTAGTTTCCCCTAACTCCACAAAACACATGGTCACAAACACACACACACACACACACAGACACTGTTTGTAGATTCTCATTCTTGATTTTCATTCACCACACTGATCAGAAAATTTATGAGCCCTCTATTCTAGCAGCTTGAGCAAAGCCAGACAGACGTGAGATAGCCTTCAAAACTCTTTTCGGGCACCGATTTTTCATATTTGTGTTAAACAAAATTTCCAACACTTGCTTCTTTTGCTGCTTGTGTTGTTGCTCAGTTTAGGAGGAGTTGAGGAGTGTATAATCTCCCACATCACCTGTATATCTCCATATCCACTACAGGCCTCCATGTCCTTGTATAAAGTCACCAGCCCTTTACTCTTTTCTATGAGAGAGAGAGAGAGAGAGAGAGAAGTTATATATAACTACGCATAATTGTATGGAAGAGCGTTGAAATCATGATAAAATTTAAGGATTACACTTTATCAATATACACAAGACTAATTAAAAAGATGGAGCCTGGGAGACTCTCTGTGTGTGTGTGTGTGTGTGTGAGAGAGAGAGAGAGAGAGAGGGATTACACCCCAACTTTTGCCCTGTGTCTGAGATGTGAAGCAGCATTAGCAAGTATATACTTAGTTGGGAGAATAAATGAGTTCTTGATTATGGAACCAAGATTTTCTCCTAATCTCCATTTCCATGGAACCTCTTTTAATTTCGTTTTATCTATTTATATTCCCTCATTTACTTAAAAGCGTTTCAAAATAAAAAAATTTCAAGCTAAAAATACAAAAGAAAAACGACTCACAAGGAAGCAACAAGACAAAAAGCTTTTGAAAGCTAACAAATTTTGATCTATAATTTTCTTAAACTTCCATGATGTGATGTGGAAAATAATGAGAATGATTAATTGGAAAAGTCCAATTTAATCAGAGATTTTTCTTAGGATTTGGATATTAATTATCAATTGAGATCCTTTCAGAATTATAATCAAATTTCTTGTTTTGTTGTTGAGCAAAGTTTATTTTAAATAACAAGAAAAATTGCTTTGTATTTTGCTCTTCTAATTTATTTAACAAATCAAAGATTCTTATAGATTATCTATTGTTTTCAAGGGCCCCTGGTCAAACGGTTGGTTGGATTTTTTGCTAGTGGCTTTCTGCTTGTGTGGACTCTCTATACCTAGAAAAAAAATTATGTTCTAATAATTGCGTAATCATTTTAATTTGTGTACTTAATGTTGTTTTTGGGAGATTAACCGAAAGAATATTACTTGTTGACATACACATAATTACGATTATTTTAGCAATACACAACGATTTATTATATTGATGTTACCAAAAATACGACCTTGATTGAGGAAGGGGGCAGGACCTCCATAATCCTATATAGGTTATGGTAGGGCCCGGACCATGAACTCAATCAAGCTTCTGAACACGTGCAAGCACGAGGGCTGCTCTTCCTCACCTCCCTAATCCGTAGTGTCCTGAAAATGAGTTTTTTACCTGATTTCAGGGCAGATTGGACCAGGTATGGAGCTGTTGTCACAACATTCACCTACTATCAATTTGACCAGAGGAGCTAATTGATAGCCTTTCTAGTATGCGTTTTTACCACACCACTCTTCTTGAGCTCACACAACAATTTATTATATTGATGTTACCAAAATTAAAACGAAAAAGGAGCTCATAGGGACAGGCATTCCACACAACTTGGTGGAGAAATGAACCCAAGAACTCATAAGCCTAGTCAGCTCTCATCTTCCTTAGTTGAGCTAGACCTGATCGACTCTCTTGTTCACATTTGACACCACGAGAATGCAAACATGTGAAATCTTAACAAATCTTGGCATCAATACTTGATTCTCTCCCTAGACTAAATTACGTTCAAAACCCTTGATGCCTAATAGTTTCATAAAGAAAACCATTATCTAGTGTTAAAATGTTTGCCTCAAATGCCCTCAAAACAATCAAACAAAGCAAGGAGAAATCTGAAACATGAGGTAACAAGACTAACACGAACCGAAAATTAAGAAACCCCAACATACCAATTTCAAACTCAAGGAAATGAAACTCCAAAAATTTGCACCAAATATCAAAACATATCATCCGAAAAGTAAAAATTTCCTCGAATTCGCAAGAAACAAGATAGGTATGTCAAAACATAATATGGGAACAACACAAAATCTCAGCAAGAATTTCCCTAAAATGGCATCTTCAAAACAAAAGTCCAGCTGGTAATAGCTAAATCTAACTTTAACACAAATCCAAAAGGAAACTTAGATGTGATGTTCTCTCTAAGCTGTGGCAGACTGGGCAGCAAGCCTCTTTCTGGCCTCCTCGATAATGGACAACTTAATACCTTTACCCTTGGGAAGGGATACCCAAGGCTTTGTACCCTTACCGATCGTGAAGACATTGCCCAACCGGGTAGCAAACTCGTGGCCAGTAGCATCTTGGATGTGAACGGTCTCAAAGCTGCCCTTATGCTTCTCACGGTTCTTGATTACGCCAACACGCCCCCTGTTTCGACCACCAGTGACCATAACAACATTCCCAACATCAAACTTGATGAAATCGACAATTTTGTTAGAGTCCAGGTCTAGCTTGATGGTGTCATTTGCCCTGATCAGCGGGTCTGGGTAGCGGATTGTCCTTCCATCATAGGTGTTGAGGTAAGGAATGCCTTTGTTACCAAACTGGACAGAACGGACTTTGCAGAGCTTAAACTGCACAACCATAAAAAGAGTATAACAATATAGCTGATGGCAGTATAACTCAGCATTGCGAGATTCAGAGTTCAAAAAGTGGAATAGCTCAAAAAAAAAACACAAAAACAGTTAAACAGGTTGAAGGTAAAGTAGAACAGACCTTGGCCTCCTCATCCCTGAGAGAGTGAAGCCGGAATCGACCCTTGGTGTCATACAGCAGACGGAAGTTCTCATTGGTCTTTGGAATAGAAACAACATCTATAAAAAGGAAAAAGGTGATGGTTAATGCTAACATATCTAAATACATAAAAAACTGTCTCATGTGCCCCTTCAGCCAATACCTATTAATATCAAGGGAAACCATGAAAGGATTTAAAATTGAACAACAAAAGAATGCTGAATAAGTATATCAAATTACAGTAGGGTCACTTTCACAATAAACCCTTGGAAATATAGGTTACTAGCAGTTCTCGAGTCTGAGCATCATAGTTTTTTTCTCAAAGAGTTCAACTTCAAGATGAACAGAGCACAGCAAGGAAATCATACCCATGAAACCAGCAGGATAGGTCTTGTCTGTCCTGACCTTTCCATCAACAAGGACATGGCGTTGCATCAAGATGGAAATAACTTCACGGTATGTGAGAGCATATTTCAACCTATTCCTCAAAATAAGAATCAGGGGCAAGCACTCCCTGGATTTGTGGGGTCCAGATGATGGTTTAGGTGCCTGCATAAAGATACATTTACAAGAACATCGAGTAACCACGACACATATAAAGAAACATCTATGAAGACCAAAGACATTATCGAGGGGCGTGCAGGTTTCATACAAATCTACGCTATGAAAACACAAACAAGAAATGGAAATGAAATATAAAAAACCGAACTTTTTCTTTTTTTTAAAAAAAAGGATAAGGACAATTAACTTACAAAAGCACCACCAAGCTTGTCCAGCATCCAATGCTTCGGGGCATTGAGCCTCTTCATGTGTTTCTTCAAACCTCTAGCCTGTAATACAGCAGAGCAATTAAAGCAGAGATTATTAAGAAATCTTCAGGTCCCTGTCTCTAGTTTTAAAATTGACGAGAACCCGTGAGGAAATAAAAACAAGAATTTCGGAGGACTCTACCACTGAGGGATGCTACATGACTTAGAGAAATAAATGATATCATTTTATTCCCAACATCTATTGTTCTCATAAATGTAAAGACGTCTGTTTTATCCACCACATTCTCTACTTCACACCACGATGCGAGAATGCCCAAAAGTGCAACATAACTATTAAAGCCGTAAGTCATGCATTCCCATTTCTAAAATCTTTAGATTCTACTTCATCAGATATAAAATTTTACATAAAAAAGTTATACACATATATCACCAAAAAGGAAAATACCAAATTGCCTCCAGAATCTGAAGACTAAATCACCGATTCGTCTTTTCTTAAACAAAATCACCATCAAATTCAAACACATAAACCTCAAAACATACGAGTACCAGTTCAGCACTGCAGCATTAACTGGAAAATCAATCTTTTCGACCAAAAACATAACGCACAATAGCACAAACAGGAGCAAACAAATCAACAGAAACACAAAATCCTTTATAGAACTGCTTGTAAATGCAGTAACCACGCCATGAAAACATCACAAACGCAAATCTACAAATAAATTAAGCTAGTTAAATAATAATTGAAAGTTGATGCGCTCGATGAACTGACCATCTTTGCTAGCGGATGACAGTGGCCCTCTCTCTCTCTCTCTCTCTCGCCTCTCTCTCTCCTCGCCCGCTTCGCTTGTCTACTGAAAAGCCGTGGAGCTACGGTAAAAAACCTAGCTCTCTGTTTATATTTTGTTGCTGGGCTGCCCTAATCACAAATGGGCTGCTTCAACAGCATGGAGATTTCAAACCCTACAGCCCATATATATTGGGCCATTATATGGGCTTTCAGTTTGGGCCCACACTACTTTACCAATAATTTGAACTTGGACCCATCTCACCGATAATTCATTGCTTTTATCTATACTAATATAAAAAGAAAGACATTTTTATCTTATAAATAGCGGTTATTTATGTGATTTTATGAAATTTGCCCTTTAATTTTATGTGGAATAAATAAAGATATGTAAAATTGTGACTAAAATTGAAAATTCATATGAAATCGATTCAATTCGGATATCAAATTTTTGATGTGTCAATTTTATCCTTTTAATTAGTAAATACATGCAACAAATAAGCAAATAAAAATGTCAATATTGTAATATTACATCCAATTTTAAAAACTCATGTTCTCAACCCACAAACCACTTTCTCTAATTACAATTACTTGGTTTTTTTTCTTTTTGTGTTTATTTTTTATCACGTAATTTTATTTCATATAATTATTTTATTTTTAAATTATTATAATTAATAAATTATTTCAAATAATTCTTAAAAAAGTATTCTTATAAAAGAATTTTAATAATATATTTATATTTTCATCCTAAAAAAGTACTAAATTGAAATATATTATATATATTTTTTATATTTTGCACACACGTAGAGTGTGCAGTGTTGCTAGTTATAAAAAAAAAAGAAAAAAAAAAGAGAAAAATCACAACATTTTTTTTTTTGTAATTTTTATAAAAATTCATAATCATTAGTAAAAAACTGGATATTGGTGAATTTATTGTCGTTAATTAATATTTTCACTGCAATTAAGATGTAACCTTTATATTGCGAAAAAAAAAAAATCAAAAAAACCCTCCATCTCAAAAGTTCTGGATACAAGCGATTACGGCCCAGCCATTAGCCTTGATGAATCAATAAGATTATTTAATTTGTTGTTGTTTTTGTTTTGTGTTAATAATACTTTCCGGGATTATTATGACTTGTTTAATTTACAATACATACACCGGTGGTATATAGATATGTGTATTGGTATGAAATAAATTATCACAATAATACAATCGATTGACCATACTTAAAAATCTATAAATTTAAATAGAAGAGGGTCACAAAGTTAGAAAAATTTTAGACGAATTAATTTGAAATTTTCATATAATTTTAAAATAATAGAAAAAAAAATCAACCCACTTTTCGTAATAAAAATAAAAACAAGGTTATATATGTCTATATATCTATATCCAATAATACTATATTATTTTAAGAATTCAACTACTATAATAGTTTAAGAATCCAATTTCTCTTATTATCTATGAAAATGGTGCACTTGCAAATCACAAGAGTGATGAGTAGAATTAACTTATTAAGTTTGTTTACTCTAAATAAGAGATCGACACAATCTATAAAACATTCAAGAGAAAAATATATATGCATAATCTCTAATTTTAATTGAATTTTAATGGATTAGTGAATCATTAAAAACTCTAATATACTTTAAAAATACTAGACCTTTTTTTTTTTTAGATTTTCGATCAAAAATGATAAAATCAAAACACATTTTTAACCTTTTCTTAGAGGATTATTCATCAGAAATTTCTGGCGACTGTAACTATAAATAAAAAAATGATTATCGATGATTGGTTAACCAATGGATGTGTGTGTGTGTGTGTGTGTGAAATATGGGTCATTTTCGCTAGTTCCAAATATTCAATTCATTTGTTTTGTTGCATTAAACGTCAACACTTCACCGATATTTAATAAAATATACATCAATTAAGCTCGTAAAAACAAGTAAATTTTCCCTTTACAAACCCTGCTTTCACTAAAATACAGTGTTGGAGGACATAAATGTAAAGGAAATCAAATAACAACACAAGCAAATTGGCCAGATTGATGGGCTAGTCATGAACAATTGAATGAATCAAAATAGAGGCCTCCTCCGTCGCCGGACCTGCATCATCTGTTCAACAAACACAACCAAACCCCATGTTAACTTCTCTCTCATCCCATTATTCAAGAGAGAGAGAGAGAGAGAGATTGAAGAAAGATAGAATGAAAATACCAGCAAGGGGAGTAGGCAAGTGAGACACAAGATCATCAATCAAACCTCCACCGCCTCCTCTGCGGGCGGCGGCCTGCACTGGCTGATCCTTTTCATCTTCAGTTTGATGCAAAATCCGACAGATCAAATTACTGAATATACCTCCACCGCCGGCGGTGCCCTTTTGATCCTCCTCTGAATCAGTGCGCTTATCCTGATCTACTCCGGCTTTGGGACTCAACGGCGAAACCAAGTTCGAAATCAAATGGGCCATAATCCCACCCTCCTTCTCTTGTCTTTCTTCTACTTGTTTTGGTTCATTCTCGAGATCACCATCTTTCGAAACCAAGGCAGCGATCAGGCTACTCAGAACCCCACCGCCTTGCTCTTCAACTCTCTCTTTATCTTCTTCTTCTTTCTTCTCAGGCGAAACCAAGTCCACAATTTCTGTAACGCCGTCGTCCATCTCTCTCTCTCTCTCTCTCTCTCTTTCTCTTTTGAAGACTGGGAT
The DNA here is from genome assembly GCA_026212405.1 of Petrea volubilis. Classification (NCBI taxonomy): domain Eukaryota; kingdom Viridiplantae; phylum Streptophyta; class Magnoliopsida; order Lamiales; family Verbenaceae; genus Petrea; species Petrea volubilis. The sequence continues at coordinate 10,199,020 of CM047885.1, read as the reverse complement.
TTCGAGTGTTATGGGGTACATTTACAAGCGACCCTTACATAAAGGCAGGTATGGGGAAGGATGCCACGTGTACTTAGCAGCTTAAATAAATGGGCTAGTATCCAGTGAGATGCATGCACGTGACTCTGTCTCTTATTCATAGGTCGGTTGCTTGACTTTCCCAATAATGTACTGTTCTGTTAAACTAAATTATTTTATTAATTGTTAAATTATAATATCAATTAATATTTTTTACTTTAATTCAAATCCTTTTTTTTATTGAATTTATTTTAATCCAATTCAATTAAACAAAATTAAGCAAAAAATGTTTTCGTCGTGACATAATTGCAATATTGTAATTAATTAAGGAGTCTCCCAAAAGCCCAAAAGAATTAATGACATATTAACAATATCCTAATTGCTATTAGCAACAACAGTAAAAGTTTGAACTACTTGCATTGTAATAACAATGGATTAAAGAAACATATATATATATATATATTTGAATTAAAATAACAATAAAATTATTTTATAACAATGATGTATTATATAAAACAAAATTACATTAATATCCCATCCCCAACAATTTTAAGAAATTCTCATAGCCAAAAATGCCTCATCAAGAAGCTATAAATCGCATGATAAGCATAGTCCACAATATTTCATAACTTGTCTACAAAAGAAAGCGCATTTTTTAACGATACGCATAAAAGCCGACTAGTCATTGTACTGAAAAAAATTTGTTGAGCAGAGATAAGCAAATAAGAGCTCACAAGTAGTTCAACAAGTGCTATAGATCAGATTGAGCTCTGCCAAACAATGCCTTCTCCTCCTCAGCCTTCTTTGCAGCCCTCTTTGCCTTCCTTCTGGCATCCCTTTCAGCGGCATCTTCTTGGACTTTCTCCATGATCGTGCTGAAACCGGGAATCGTACGCTCCAATTTGTTGTATGTTTGTACGCTAAGGTTGTGGAAGATTTCAAACAGTCTCTGCGCGGACAAAACAGTAGAACATATTACTAAACACCGAGTAGACATGGTTGACTACTGCATGCTTAATCAACACGATTTTCTCGTCTTCCCAAATAATCATTAGGGCATTTGTTGAATCAAGTAAAGTGAACATGGCCTCACAGTCAAGATTACTAATCATGCGATATGTATCCATAGGTAATTGGTGGCAGACACGTACCATGGCATCTTTGTTCCATTCAGCAATGTATGGAGGGCCAGTGGTGTATGTACCGAGAGGCTCACGGTACCACTCACCACCATATGTTATCTGATCCATGGCTTGTTCGATGCTCAGAACCTCCCATGGTCTCAAACCCGGAATAATTTTTGCCAATTCGAGCCTGCCTCACAAAAATAATGCATATAACTAACTGTTTTTTCAGGCACACACACAAAGTTAATGAAATGCATCAAAGAAAGGTGGAGATACTACCTAAGATCTTTTGGGATGAATTTGTTGGGCATGTGGTCCTCTTCTAGAAGTGATGTCAGCTCAGAGCCGCTTGCCCAAAGAAATAGTGCATGACTAGGAATTCTCACGCCAGGCCAAACACCATTGTTAGCCTCTAGCACAGCTAAATCACGTCTTTTGCTATCGTATGCTTCTTCTTGGACCTGCTTATAAGTTTTATCCTCATGCCCCTTGAGGGGAACCCAAGGGGGTATTCCTTTCTGTAGCTTATGAAGAAAAGCTGTTGCAGCAGCACCTAATCTAACTGAAAATCAAACAAGACAGAGCCAATTAGGAGAAAGTTGTCTTAAAAAAAGGTTTATTTCATGTAGAAACCTTATTACTCTCTCATTCATGGACCAACACGGGTCTAACAATAAATACATATGAAAGGAGATAATCTTGGAGCCTATTGTTTTATTCTCATCTGTCCCAACATATGTTATTAGAATATTGTTCTTTATTGCTCCCATGAGATTAACAGCTTACATAAATTCAAAGAACAGAGAGAAGTTTGTAAGTGCTCATGATATGCTCGACACACTTAAAACTATCAAACACGCTGTGGCTAGATCTTATTGGAAATTTAAGGTGATTACTACCAATACATGTGTATAGACTCTCATTCCTAATAAGATTACAAGTAGGATCCAATGCACCAACAAGTAAGAGCTAGATAACATTTTTGAAAATATAGATCACAAACCTTCCCAAGTGGCGATTGCACGCTCCATACCATAGACCATGCCAATAGGTGCCCATTCATCCATGTCTTCGCCCCATATAAATGTATGCTTGTCAATTATTCCCGCACCCCAAGCAGTTTTGAGTTGTATTAATTCCATTGGACCTCTTGTCCGACCCAATCGATCCTTATAATACCACCCACCACTTCTCATGATAACTATGATAAAAGCAATATAAATCCATCAATTCAATGAGAAACAGGAAACATTTAGATATAGCATACAGTAAAGTAGCAGAAAATCAAAGCATTCTAGCACTTCAATAATAATACTACTTTCCTAAGAATACAGCACACAACAAAAGAAAACACAGATAACCGAGAAGAGTGGGATGACACAAAACATAAGTCGTTAAGAAATAAACCTTGCAAAATGCACACACTCACTTGTCAGAATCAAAATGCAGTATCATCATGTCCAACACAGAAACAAAACCAAATGTATAAGAATATCTTTTGTATAACAACTAAATTTAGCGATTAACCATCCTCAAACCACTTTATAAGCATGTATTAGAATATTTTTCTGTAAAAGATAGTCACTTTCCAAAGGCTATAAAGTTCAAACAACATCCAAGATCCCCACCAATACCACAGCAAATAATTTGCAACGCATATACATCTCCCAAAATATCAGGGCAACTAAAATTACTACTCTAACAAACCCCAAAATACTTGTAAAGAATTGTGTGCATAATCTTTACGAATAAAGTAAAACCGTGTACCGTAAATAAATGAATGATATTAACTTACAGTCATAATACCGCTTCTCCAGCTTCTTATAACCTATAGCCTGCGAGACATCAATCGGCCTACCCGGAGGGTACGGTCTCTGCCTGAACCCCCAAAGCCCAAAAAAGAACTGCCTAGCAAAATCCCAGAACTTATCATCTGACTCCCTCTTCGTTTTTATAGCTTTCCTTGGCATTGGCCTCCCATCCAGCCCAATCACATTGGGCACTGCCTTCACAAACACAATAAAGAAAATTTTATTCACTAAACAAACAAACTCAAACTCAATCAAAACAAACTCCATTTCATAGCAAACACCACTTTTATAAAATCAAAACTCACAAAAACTTCATCAAGCATCATAATTTTGAACAAAAAAACAAACAAGGGTTCAAACATACCTGCCACAATTTCTTATCTTCGCTCTTGTACGGAGCAGAGTTCTCCTGAAGCTCAATCTCATTAAGCTTATCAGCAATCTCCTCAGCTTGAGCCAAGAATTGCACAACCGGGCTGCTCCGAAACTCGGCCCACCACTTCTCATTCTCCTCAATCTCTTCCTGGGTCGGGTTCTCCTTCTTTTCGGCAATCGGGTCTCCCTGCAATATCCTCTCAACCTCAGGGGTATGTCGATAATCAGGCAAATTCTCGCACTCCCAGTAGAACTGGTCCAGCATTTGGCGGTACTTCCCGGGTTTTCCATCCGGGTCAGCTTTGGGTTTCTTCGAAAACGGGTTGGATATGGAGGCGAAGTTGGGGGTTTTTGAGTGGGGTTTAAAGAGCGAGGAGACGAGGTTGATTGGCTGAAATGGGATTTTTGGTGGATTTTTGAACCAGTTCTCGTTGAACGGGTTGAAATTTATTGACGCCATTGATGAAGCGAAATAGGCGGATTTGTGCCTGCCGGCGTGGTAAATTTAGCTATGGAGAGAGAGAGAGAGAGAGAGAACTGAGTAAACTGCGAGTAAGGATGAGAGAAGAGAGGGAAAGGATTTAACTGCAGTTCTTCTCCTACAGTAATCTGCAGTTTCCTTTTAGTTTAACCAAAAACCCGCCCAGAAAGAAAACACTAGACACGATTTTAGAAAGCGTGCTACTGATATGGACTGTAGAACGCCAGGGGTTCCAAAGATTGATGGGCTCACCAAATGGGCTAGCCCAACAACTCTCTTCTTGATTTAGGCCCAATATGTAATTTTGCCAAAAGTGGGGGATGTAATTACAAATTATTTTTGTGTAAGAATAGAGTATAGACAGATATAGATTGTGGTGTATGAATTTCAATAGTCACTCTTAATTTATTGCACTTATTTATTTTCTTGGGATGATCTTTACGTTCTTACGTATCAGCCCATCACACTCTAAGTATCCCCTTTATGGGCCAATGACCCACAACGCATTTAATGTTCACTAAATAAACATACCTGCTTTACCAACCCCAATTCACTAATTGAGGGGAGAGAAGAGAGAGAGAGAGAGAGAGAGAGAGAGAGAGTAGTAAAGGATTTAATTATGTGAGCGAAATGTGGCAAATCAAGAAATGCATGGCTTAAAAAAAGTGAAAGCCAATCTGATAAAAGAAAAAGCCATAAAAAGGTTGAGTCTAATACAAACAAGATATGGATAGAGAGGAAACAGTAAAGAAGCCATCTTTTCTTGATGCCACAATCCCAACGTTAAAAAAGATAGATACAAGCATTGTATTATAACAGCACATGGAACCCCTTTAAACCAAGAAATCAATGGCTTCTCAGAGACAAGTTTATGGGCTCATTCTCACTCTCTCTCTAGCACTAGCTTGCTTAACATCTCAAGCTGAAAATGATTCAGACAATTACATGGTCAATTTGTCTTTGTACTATGAATCCCTGTGCCCGTATTGTGCAAACTTCATTGTGAATTATCTTGTGAAGATCTTTCAGACAGATCTCATCAACATTGTCAATCTCAGGCTTGTTCCTTGGGGCAACACTCAAATCCAGGCCAACAATACCTGGATTTGCCAGGTTTCGTATTCTCCCAAGTACACCACACACACACACACACACACACACACACACGTTTTTGTTGCTTCGAATAACATTATACGTTATTGTTGTGCAGCACGGTGAAGACGAGTGCCAACTCGATGTTGCAGAAGCTTGTGCCATATATGCGTGGCCGAGAGTGGTAGGAACCGCCCTTCGCCGCCCCGGCCCCTCCCCCGCATCACTGCACCGATAGGCTGTGCTAGTGGCTTTTATTAGTGTGTGTGTGTGTGTGTGTGCACGCGTGTGTTTTCAATTTTTGCTTGTAATTTTACATAGGTTTGTTGCAGGAGACACATTTCAGATTCATATACTGCGTGGAGAGGCTGCATCTGATGAACAGGCACGCCGAGTGGCAATCTTGTTTTGGTGCAATCGGCTTGGATCCTAAGCCGTTCGATAGTTGCTACAATGATGGGCTCGGCTATCAGGTTAGCGGACAATTTCATGCTACCCAATTGGTTATATCCAACTGATATTTTTTGTCGTTGGATTTGAATACGATGATGTTAACAAATGTTAAAAAATTAAAATTACGACATTATCATACCCAATTCAATGACCGAAATCACTACTCGAATACTATCCAAATAGTCTGCATCTCATGAACTCAGGTTAGCATGTGTTCATAGTTTAGATGAAGCTTTCAACAAGGCTTTAGGTGTATAGGCTATTGGTTTATGTATATATATATATATACATATATATATGTGTGTGTGTGTGTACCAACTACCACTTGGTTTAATACAATGAGACGCTAGATCTACTCAACAATGTTCAGGGTTTGAATACTGGAGTTATGAATGGAACAATTAAGTTAAAATAATTGCCCCATAATGGACATCTATAGTAACACCCCCCCCCCCCCAACACACACCCACACCCACACCCACATATATGTTTGTGTATGTCTATGTATGTACTAATTAAATTGTGAATCCAGTGCATCGTATATGATAACGATAATCTATTTCGAATAGATACACAAATAGATAATATGACATCAACACCAAGGTACCAGGATCACATTGAACATTATCATTCAGCTCTATATAAGTGAAACACATGTTCGAACAACACTTTCATGTATATTGATCAGTAGTTACATTTGGTACCATGGGTTCTGATTGTTGAATCGAAATTCACTGTTGCAGCTTGAGAAAGCATATGCTGATGAAACGGCTAATCTCAACCCCCGACACAGATTTGTTCCATGGGTAGTCGTCAACAATTTTCCTCTTCAAGAAGTTAGACCTCTCTCTCTCTCTCTCTCTCTCTCTCTGTGTGCAAGCGCACATGCACGCAACCATCCTACCATGCTACACACGAGTTCTGAGACATCATTGTTATCGTGGATGCAGGATTTCCCAAATTTTGTACGATACATTTGCAAAGCTTACAGAGGACCTAAGGTGCCCAATGCTTGCATGTCAAGTTCATCCAATATCAACTTATCCAAAGTAGCAGTTTCTACACCTCAAGTTTGCACTCTAGGGGATATAAAAACTCTAAAACATTAACAGAAGCATAGAAAGCAGGTTTACAGGCTTCAGAAACATGTTATGGATATGAGAAAGTCCAGAATAATAGTCATCTTTCCTAATGCAAAGATTTTGTTTCGCATACTTTCAATGCTGCCCATGTTTAAACAGATACCAACATTAGCATGTAACAAAACTTGTTACATGACATTAGATGGAATTTACTGAACTCCAAACGCCCCCGCGCACGGGTGTGTGTGAGAGAGAGAGAGAGAAACACCAGAGATCATGAAATGAAGACCACAAGAAAAAAATTTAACATATCAAGAAACCACCGAGCAATATAATGCCACTTTCAAGGCAGAATCAGAATAATGCACATTAGCGCACGAGTTACATGTGACTCAGAGTGCAACGAATAATCTCGATTCAAGACAAGTTTATCAGCTTCCAAATATCATTACAAGTATCAAAGGGAGTAACCTTTGATGGATCAAACTCAAATTTTTGAACCACTTTCTTCTCTCGCTCCACAATATCTAGGATACCAGAGTCAAAGGAAAAATCCACCGGCAAGGGGATGTATTAAGTGGTAAAGTAAAGCCCAGATGCATAAGCTGTTGAGTTTGCATATGGCATGCCAATAACAAGAAAAAGTTAATGCTACAAGTAGCTAATTGAGCAAAGAAGGATACGGCCTGATATTTTGGATGGATCATCCAAGTATGGTATTATATTTGTCACAGATGCATACATCGAGAGTTTCATCCTACAAAATCAGAGAAACTTGCATAAGCTATAAAACCAGGAAACCATTGGAAAGACACAATGTAAACCAAATAACTAATCATGAACAAGAAATTCAACCATGACCAAGCAATTAATCATTGTATTGATTGAGGGAAATTTAGAATCAGCAAAGAAATGGCAGCATTTTATCACCATCAGGTTATGTTGTTAAAGAACATTATAAAATGCAATTGACATCATAAACATGTAAAAGAAATGCAAAATCATCGAGGTTTCAAATGACTCACTGAGCTCTCATCTCATCTTGCTCGAATTTCTTGATGGTTCGCCTTTGTTCTTCGACAGAGTCCATTTGACGCTCTAGGCCATCAATTTCATTGATAATCACTGTGTTTATCTCAATAGTTGTTGTTAGCCTATGCTTTCTAGAATAAAACACAAATCGGAAAATATACCAGTAGAAGTAAATTAAATACTTATCTAAGCTCCTCTGCCACCATCTGCTCAAGTCGCTGTTCCTCTTCCAACTCTTTCTGTAACTTGTCTAATTCTGCATCAGCAGCACTCTCAGTTTCTGCAGCTGTTGTTTTCTGCTTGCATGCATCAATTTTCTTTTCATAATCTGCGAAATGTATCAACTATCAGTAATAGACAAAACTAACCAACTACATGACCCTAACCATTTGAAACAAATTTCATTTCGAAATACTTTCAACAAACCAACAAGAAGTTATAAATTTTAGAAAATTAACGCATCCCTAGGATAACACAAACCACATGAGAGGTTCAAGAATCTAAGGAGCTTATATGAAATTTAAGAAAATCGATTATATCATAACAGAGAGATTCAGTTCATGTCCAATTACAGCAATACCATGTTAAATTCGGCTATACATAGAAGTTGAACTTCTTAGCTACTGAGTTTCTCTCTAATCTCCAAAAAGTAGATAACTCCAAATACAGTAGCTTCCACAAAAAAGTGCTAACCAAATGGTGAGAAAAAAGAAATCAATTCAGCAGCCACAATCAATTTACTCATCACATTTTTCTCTTTTTGATCAACCCAAAGAATTTGAATTTTGAACCAACTCACTGGGATAATCCAAGCAATTACAAGCAGCTTAGCCCACTAGTGATTTTACAGTTCAGCTCACATTTTGAAGAAAAACATGAAATTAATAAGTATAGCAAGAAAAATTATTACTGCATAGTGAAATAATCGCATCATCACAAAAGCAGGCTAAATCTTCGGAAAAATAAGAACTAGGGTTTCGAAGAAAAAAGCCAATATAGACGAAAAAATGTGAACCTTCAATCGACTTTTGAGCTTCATTCAAGTCTTTGTCGCACTGGGTCCGAAGGGCATCGGATTGGTTCAGGAAATGCTTTAGACCGACGATATCCTTCTCCTCTTTCAAGAATGCAATCAAACTGTTGCTGTAAGTCATCAGCTCTTCCATATTGATTTTTCTTGATGTTTCCCCCATTTCAATGGTGAATTTCAGATGTAACAATTGGGGGCAAAAGGGTTCTAGCCTTTTCAAATTATCAGCAATTATCGATGGTTTGAACAAAACTAACCGGATTTATGAAGCTCCAGCGAAGTGGTCTGTTGGGGGGGAGCGGGCGAGTGAGGTGGATTGAGATTTGAATGGGAAAGAAGTGGAGTAATTCTGTGTGTGCGTGTGTGTGAGAGAGAGAGAGAGGGAAATGTCGGAGAATTTCGAAATTGAGTGTAAATGGCTTACTTTATGATATACATTTATAGTATTATTTATTTTAAATCCTGAGATATGTTGGAGTAGACAACGTTTCAATTTTTATTTTAGAAATGTATTGCTAAAATATTTGAATGAAATAAGATCGAACATTATACATGTTATTATACATGAGATTTGAAATATGATTTATTTTTCTTTTTTTTTTTGGATAAATAATTTGAAATGTGATTTCAAAACAACATATATATGATTTTCAGAATTCAAACTTTATTCCAATTTAGTAACATTATGATTCATGTGTTCCAATTCAGTAAAAAACATACATAATTAATACCAAAATTAAAATAAAATAAAAAAGAATAAGTTGGTAAACTTCTTATTTTTTTGCACCTAATATTGGTAGACATCATTTGTCTACTAGTTAGTAGATGATCGTTTAGTGATTGGTTCTAATAATTAAGTTGTTGGAAAGCGCCAACTTACCATTCTACCGTTTAGAATTAAATAGTTTTCTATAATGTGTTTATTTTTTTACTTTTTATTTCATTTTTGTTTACGAGGAGTCAGGAAGGGATTAAATAGCTACTTCCTCTATGATCAAGTCACGAATCTCCCCCGTAGGCAGAGTATCCTAAATATCAGATGAATTATCAAGATTGTGGCCTAATCGAGCAAGTGTGTCGGCGCATTCGTTGCTAGTTCTTCTGACATGTCTGATTCTCGAGCTCCAAGGCATACAAAGCAGCCTCCTACAATCCTTAATGAGTAGGCCAAGTGGATGGAAGCTGGTATCAGCTGATTTCACAATTTGCATAACAATCTGAGAATTAAGTTGACCAGAAACTTGAATGAAGTTCACAAGTTGGATTCTATCAAAAAGTGTACACACATCTTGATCGGCTAAACAAAAACTTTCTATGTGAAGGCACGGGTCAAGTCAAGAAAGTTCACCTCTTGGGGTGAAACAAAGTGATACGCCCCAAAGAGGAGGGGGTTCGGGCATCAAGGAGGCTCGTAGGATGAGCATTGCACTGTTTAGCAAAGTTGGGTGGCGGGTGCTAAAAAACGACTCCTGCGCATGGGCTGAGATCTTTAAACAAAAGTATTTGAAGGGGGATGATTTACTCCAGCACAAACCTAAGTCAGATTCATCTAAAACTTGGAAAGGTGTGGTTTGAAGCACTAAGGAGTTGGAGGGAAAGATCTGTTGGCGTATAGAGAGTGGGGAGGATATCTCCTTTTGGTTTGATAGGTAGCTTGGCCACCATAAAATCTCTGAACTCATCGATGGTAGTGTTGAGAGGGAGGATGCTTTGCTTATGGTGACTGAACTTCGTTCCAATAAGCAAGGCTACTGGAATTTAAGTCCCCTCAGGACACCAATCCCCCTTGACGAATATAATGTACTTCTTAATTTGAGAATTCGTTTGACGATTTTAAATATTTTAAAAAACTTATAAGTTAACTACACACTTTTAAAATTAAATTACATGACGTGACACTTTTATGATATTTCATTAGCGGATCCCCATTAAAAATCACGCAATTTTTTTGTTCTTCTTATGTACAAGAAGAGAAAACATCTAAAATTCTAATCCTGCTGTCGACGATTTTTCATTTTCCTTTTTTCTTTGTTTGCTATCAATTTTTTTTCCTTCTTCATATTTTTGGCTTGATTCTTGTAATCCTTGAATTCATACAGTTCATCTCTTTTGCTTAATTTTGTGATCAATTCTTTCTTCAATTTTTTGAGCTTAACTCTGTTCATGATTGAATTCAGATGATGGTGAATTCAAATAGTTAAATGAAATTGAATGCTTCGTGTGACGGGATATGGCTGCCGGAGAGAATTTTGACCGACAGTAGCGGTGTTGGTAACTGAAAAGCGCCGAAATAGGTAACGAAGTTTGTGTGTGTGTGTGTCCCTGAGCTTGCGACTGTGCTTAATTCTTTGTAATTTTACTGTTTGATTGGCCTACAAGTTGTACGAATTAGCATAAAATTGGCCTACAATTTGTGATGCGTATTGTGTTCCAATTGAAATTCTTTTTAGATTTAGTTGATTACAATGACAGAGATGAGAACTTGTTACAGTTGTTACCTGAAAGAAAACACAAATGCGGTACTAATATGGGAAATGCCTCAATAATAAGAAAAGAAAGGGGGGAACCGAGTATACATTTTGCCCTCTTTAGGGTATTGTGTGTTGTTGTTCATTACATTATCAGTCAATTAGCTCAATAACTAGGTATAAAGAATTGGCTAAGTGTGCATAAATCACTTCTTACAGACAGATAATTGTCATTTACACGGCTGCCTATAACTGGCGGGTCTTTGATGTCTTCACATCCATGTCGAAACTCTTACAAGTGGTGTCTCTTTCCATTGCAGGAGCATCTCGTTTTCTCTCGGGCCTCGTATCTTTACATTGTAGGCATTCTCTCTTTCATCCACCATTTGCTTTGCTTCAGACAAGCTTTCTCGGCTCAGCTTCCGCCCCTGCAATCCAGCTTCAAGGTTGTAAGTGTTTCTTCTCATCTCCTCCCAGTCTTGAGACCAAGAAACCAGGCACATGAAGGGTGCTAGGAAAAGACTTTCCAAGGCAGTTCTTGCTTCTGCAAGGTAAACTGGGAAATTCATCTCCAATGACTCGAAGAGAGCTTGGTAATGTCTCAGAAGCCTGTCGAAAAACAAGGCATAACCACAACCATTGTCGTGACTTTCCACTGCTTCTCCATCACCGAGAACCACAATCCCTCGAAAATTGGCGAGCAATTCCTTGGCTATCTTGACAAATTCAATAACGCAGTTTCTTGGCCTTCTTCTTCCCATATGTGGAAGTCCGACCATGCAGTTGAACGCTAGCCATTCTCTTCCTTGTCCCCTTTTCTTCATTCTCATCAGCTCACCAGCAAGATCCTCAATATATTTCTCTTCAACTTTCAGTTTTAGACCATATTCTTTCGCGTGATCCTGAAGCCGTTTCTTGGTTTCCCCAAAATCCCAACAAGAAGAGGCACAATCGTCATCTGATTTTATTGATGTGAGTATAAGTGCCTTCCTTTTTCGGCTCAAGGTCTCGATCAGTGAAGGCCATTGAATCCCTTCTCCAATATCAAAGTCTACTACGTGCAGTGTTGCTGCATCATCCGGGATCGATTCCAGGATAGTGGAGTTAGCTGTGAAATGGGCAAACGTCCCACAGGGAAGGCTTTGGTACAATACCTTGAATGCTGTTGTAATATTCTTGATTGACTCTTGTCTTAGGTATTCGCCTTGGTTTTCTGTGGATTTGAATAGGTTGTATGAAACGCGTTCCATGGCCACACCCAGGGGATTGGTTTTCTTGTTTATGGATTTGACTATCACTTCAGATAGTTCAATATCACCATTCTCCATGGCCTCTCCATAAGCTCTTATCAGGTGAAGGAGGGATAATTGATTATCCAGTTCCATCTCCTCCCCTGGCAAAATAACTGACATATCTTGGAGTTGAACTATTTCTGAGTTCTTGATAGGTACTGAGGAAATGCAAGAACCCAGACTCCATTCAGCCCCTTCGGTATCATTTGCATTTATCCATTCACAAAAATCTTCGATTTCATAACTTGAAATGGTCTCCAGGCCCTCCATGGCTGAATCGTTTTGAAGTTCATCAGCTAAGTTATGAAGATCAAGAAACTCATTGGAGAACATTGTCGGGACATATGAGTTTGAAGAAATCATGGGGGACTCTCCACAAGAGGTTAATGAAGAGAAAAAATCTCTATATTCAATCCCACAGAGATCGATATCGGGATTATAAGGCGTGTTGTTATTAAAAGCTGAGTATGGGAAATTGAAGGCTGGCCATGTGGGAAGAGGAAGCTCAGATTGTATCATCTTCTTGGTTGTGATTGAACTATTGAAGGCAAGAGTGGGCATTGAGCTGTGATTACAGGTATCATCATTTATATATATAAATATATGTTCATGTGGTTATAGATGTAGACATAAAATGAATAAAGAATAGATAGGAAAGACTACTCTATTGGTCATATATTAAACAGATTATAAAATATGGTGAAGTTACCTGAGTAGTCTTCTTTCCTTCTTGAAACCTTCTTTGGATGTTTAGATATGGATTTTATTACTCTAATATTTAATCAACATGGTTTAAGTAATTATTATTTATGCCTTTCAAGATAATCTCCACTTGTCATAGGTTGACATTAGCAGTCCATGGGTCCTAGAGGTCTTCTTCATGTTGAAGAAACACTGTAAACGAAGAGGGAAATTTTTAACTTAGAAGGCGGAGATTGAATTTTTGTAACATATGGACACTTTTAACATTTGAGGAGTAGTAAAAATTCAAATTTTGATATCAAAATATATAAAAGTATAGCCTTGTAGAAACTTTATATGGAGCTAACGGATGCCCCAATTAGTCCTTCCTCGATCCCTATGAAAACCCCATATAATTACACCGTATGAGGACACAATTTCCTAGATTACTTGATGTGGTGATATAGGAGATGTTTGTAAACGCCTCTGTTTTTGGAGAAGTATACGTAGTAGAAAAAGTTGAGTAGTAAAAGTATGTAGCACTTGGAAAGAAAAAGTGAAAAGTAGTGATTGAATTTTAAGAAAAGTAAGTAAGGGCCTGAAAACTGCTTCCAACTTTTAACTTATTTTATTTATTTATTTATTTATTTTTTCCCAATAGAAACAACAAAACTCAAAACACCCCTTTAGCTTGATGGGCTTACAGTTGTTCCCTCTTGGTAATGGTTATTTAGAGAAGACGGAGGAAATTAAAATTGCTTTATTTCCTTTTCCCACAAGTCTAGTTATTTAGAGAAGACAAATGGGGGAAATTAAAATAACTTTGTTTCTTTTTCGTAGTGTCCATTTATTTAGAGAAGACAAATATAGGAAATTAAAATAACTTCATCTCACTTTCCTACAGGTCTCTTTTGATGGTCATCGTAATACGTACATTTTAGCAGTAAAATTCCATGTTATCAAAATTTATTGTTAGCAGAAGAGAATTAACCTGTTTAGTTCAACATTCTTTCCAGCCTCTTATGTTAATGAGATTCTTGTGTATACACTATTCTAGCCACCTGATTTTTATTCATTGATCGAAAATCCGAACCAGCTATTCTAAAGGCTTATTATGGGACGATCCTCCCAATTCAATTGCACTATTCATAATTTTAGGATTCGAATTTTGAAAGTTGCTTAAGGAATCTAACGTCTTATACTACTAGACCAACTGATAATTGATCAAGTAAGTGTTCTAATTGTTCTTTAGAATAGTCAATTCAGTGAAATCCTTGATATTTTTTTTCAATTTAATTATTTGGATAATCTGTAACTCATAGCTGGTATGTGCATTTTCTGATCCTACAAACTTGACTATGTTTTTTTTTTAGAGGGGGGGGGGGGGGGTTATTTCCACTAAATGAGATGTTTTTTTGTACTTACAGGATGTAAAATCTTATTTTGAAAATGACAATTGGTTGGATAAAATAAGATGACAGGGCTTATAAGATATTATTAACAGCATTATTGTAAGTAGTATTGTTAGAACTTTAAAAATAGATGAACAACTCCTCACTTTTTCAAAAAAACAAAAATAATAACTCATTTTCTGATAATTTTATCAAATTGTTGCACTGTTTTATAAGATTTCAAACTACATTATAACACGTATTTAGGAACTTATAAATATCTACAACAATACGACAAATTTCGAATGAAATTTCAATGGTTAAATTGACTCTTGTTGCGGTTGATTCCTTGCTTCAAGGCCAGAAAATGGGATCTCCTCACCTCTAGGGAATCAAGAATTACTGCAACATCAATCACTCTTATCCAAACCAACGGGGGACACATTGTCTCTGCGCTGTTAAATTTTCTCTCCGATTACATCATGTAAAAATTTAAACGGTCAAGAAGGAGAGTAAAAAATATTTATTATCTCCAATAAGCTTAATGCAGAAGCATTTTATTTATATCAAATCTTATACGTGAAATTCATTCATACATCGATGGCGGTTAGATTCAAACATATGACATATTATTTGGCATAACTCTTATATCATGTCAAATGATTGTTTCTATTACATTTCTAGGAAAACGAATTTAGGGAACAAGATTGTTTTTGAAAAATATAACGGACATTTTCATCATATTTTCAATTATTGGATTGAGTTTCATGATATTATAATTTTACGTTTATACACTTTATGATATCATCATATTTAAATACAACAACTGAAAACATCAATCGGATAATTAATACTTAATTGGGTAGCATTAAATTTTCCACGTATCAGCCCCTTCTTTCCTTGGTCCTTTTTACATTGTTATTTTCTTTGTTTCGTTCTTCTTTTTTTTCCCCCTTTTCTTTTCTTTGTTTGATTGACAATGATACTTTCAATTACACCAATATTGTCAAATACAAGCCACTGGGTGGTGGGGTTCGGACGTAAGTGTAATACCAATGATATCCTGTGTTCAACTACTCTTTGTATCTCCTCTTTCTACAATCTTTATCAGTAATAACTATAATAAATAGTAATAAATAATTAGAACAACTTGACGAAGAGCAAAGCATTTGATGGACTTGACTTGGCCACGAGGCCATCAATTTAGCATTCGTTTGCGCCCTCATTTTCGACCTTTTCTCCTATTTATTACACCTTCACATAATTAATGGTACTCACATAATGCCACCTAAATATAAACTACAATCTCAAATATTTGTGGGGTTAACTATAATATTTCATACAATAGAGGTTTTGCGAGAATGGATCTAATTTCTTATGGTATAAAAAATCATAAATAGCCCTATAACGTTTGATTTTGTATTACATATTCAACGCATTGGAATAAATATTTGTAATGCTAAACCGAATATCAAGGGTTTAATCGTAATTTTTCATATTGTATGATATTTTATGAGAATGGATCTAATCGTAGGGTTTTTTGTCCCTCATAAATGATATTAACACCATAAAAAGATATTGACATTTCACTAAAAAAAAAATACAATAACATGAGACTAGTAGAATGTATTGAATAAGTCGTGCAGTAACTCTACTTTTCAATAGTCCACATTTTTAAAATACTTATTCAACTTTCTCTTGATTATGAATTAAGTAGTAAAAAGATGGTTAATTAATAATTCTACATTTCAATGATATTTAATAATAAAAAACTCAATTGACTCTCTCTTGATACTATGAAATAAAAAATTATATATATATATATATATAGTTAAAGAATATTATTAAATCAATTTATACCCTCCAATCATTAGGCGACATTCCAATTATACTCCACATGATTGTGAACTTTAAAGTCTAAACTTGCTTAATAAATAGAAAATATCCAAATAATAAATAATAATAATAATAATAATAATAATAATCCATATATATATATATATATATATATAATTCAAAAGCCTTGAGGCTATCCAAGTAAGTGCATATGTGGATAGTCTCATTTAATTCTATTTTGCTATATGTGAAATTCAAAATATTTTTTCTATACGAATTTAAATAAGTATATTATTTATCCAAAAGAATCCAACAATGATCAAGTATTTAAAATAAAATGGATAAAATTTAATGCATATAAAATAAAAAAAATTAATATTTTATTAACAATATTTATCATTTACTTTACTAATAATTAATTTTTTTTTATCTACATAAATTTTTAAAAACTTCATTGCCTTATTAATTATACGAAATTAAAATTGAAATCAAACATATTCCACAATTATGCAACTTTCTAATATATTTATCAATTTATTTTGCGAAAAAAGCTAATTTTTGGCCACGTGTGGAATTTTATTATTTATTTTAGTTTAAATTTGGATAAGTATATATGGTTCATTATCTTAACTAACAAATCAATGCTAATCCAAAAATCTAATATAAGATTATATTATTAATACTTTGCTCAATAATTTCTCCAAAAAATTAGCTACAAGCGACACTAGCAGTTTGAATTCTTCCTATTTATTAAATATTTATATCGATATTTTTTATTTTCTTTTTTCTCTAATAGAAAACGTTTTGGATTCGTCTAGCCATTGTCCATCTCTCATTGAGATTTATTGAACGCAAATTCTTTCTTACTCACAGTTTTCTCTTTTTCGTATATAGGCATCACAAATATTTCACTTTTCATGATGCTTTCAAATTAATTCTTTGATCATTTCCATCATTTTATGTATTTTATTCTTTGTTTTTGTTATCTTATAATTTTGTTATTGAAATTTGTTATTATTTTGTTTTATTCAAGTTTTTTTTTCTTAAATTTTATTTGTTATCATTATTTTTTTTTCATTTAATTTATTGGCCTATAGTAAGAAGAATTTTTTTCAAACTTCTTTAAATATTTTACTTCAACGATCCCAATTAGTTTGTCTTTTTTTTTTTTTTAATATTTTCATTTGTATGTATAACTCAAGCTCTTTTTCCCCTCCTAAAAGTTCAGATATGATGTTTTCAAGTTAGTTTTTTTTCTTTTTTTAATAATTTCTACCACTTCTCTTTATTTTGTTATTTCTTTATGTTTTATTAATTTATTCTTCAAATTTGTTCTTGATTCGTTTTATTTAGTTTGATTCTCTTTTTTTCTTTTCTGTTCATTTAATTTTTATACTATAATAAGAAAGATTTTCTAACTTTAATACATTTTTTTTGAATGAAGGTAGTCTATTACAATTGATCGAATATATATATTAAATGTACAAAGGTATTTTTTAAATCTAAAGTTAAATTTAAAATTAAAATCTTTTTACATTTAATATTGATGTGCCAAGCACCACTTCAGTTAGACATGTCAGCAGATGTAAACTTGTTCAGATCTCAAGTATGGGGCAGCAAAGTCCTCGACCAAGTAGGTTGTCTTCGATAGAGATCCTAAGCCAGGCTATCCTTGATACAGGTTGTAAGTTGGGATGTTCTCGATCGTGAGGTTTTAAGCCAGGAAACTTACTAAATGTGAGGACCGATCCCTCGGAGAGATTTATTGTCCTCGAAAGTGCGTCTGTATGGAAGATGGGGAGACTAGGAGTGCAAGACACGAGAGGAAAAATACCCCCAGGCTTACCTTCAATAAAGTCTATGGCTCCAAAGCCACGAGGGGCCTCTACGTGCACTTGAGACCTCTTATGCAAGGCAAGCGGAGCGAGGGAACAAGTGGCTTTAAGGCATTGAGTGCCCTCAAACAAAGTAGTATCGAGGGCACGAGTCATATACTTAGTCTTCGCCAAGCTCAACGACCATCAGGCAAATCCCAGCTGGCATGGCTGACTAGCCCTGTACCTACTGCCACCTAACATGCGCCTGCTGCACATGGATCCATCCCATCGGCCTCCAGCGCATTAATTACCCTTTCATAAATACAATCTTTGGCCATAAATGCTCAAGATATACATTAAATGCAAATTTGACCCCCTATTAATTAGAGGCAAGGTCAGCCGCCACTTAGGAGTTCAAGAAGTGACAAAAAACATGCCCATTTGTACCACATGTGTCAGAACGGTTGACCAACCCCAACCCCCATCAATCACGTTACGTCGGGGGACCTCTCTCATATAAATAGTAAAAAGACTCTCCCCCAAGAGGTATCCATTATTATTCCTTATATTACATGTAAGAATAGCAGTCTATAGTTCATTATCTTCTCCAAAAATATCGTAAACTAACTTGAGCGTATCAGACTCGGCCACGCAGCCGACCAAAATCAGACCACATCATTTTCTACACCGAGGCAAAACTAGCTAGTCTCACGTAAGTTCCTCCGTCTTGGACAAGTGGGCCACCAGCATTTAACCAAAGCATATCAGACTCCGCCATGCGGCAAACCAAAATCCGACCGCATCAAATATTTTGAGTATTTAAATATTCTCTACAAACTCTACTACCGTTTGAATTCCTCATATTCATCAAGTATTTGTATTAATAACAAAAATATTTTGAATTTGTTTAGCTATTTGCTATTAAATTTCATTGTATGCTAAGTTCTTTTTCTCTTTTATTTTCTTTTTTCATATTCATGTCACCGTATTTTTCATTTTCTTTTTCATATATCACTTCTTATTTCATTTTATTTTTCATATTTCAATTTTTGATGATGTTTTTAAAATGAATTTTTTGATCGATTCTAGCATTGTTTTGGTACTTGTATTGTCCTATTTTTCTATTCTTCAAATTTGTATTTAATTTGTTTGTTCCAGCCAATGTTTTAAAACCCGGACCGTTCATCGAACCAAAAAATCAATTGGGTTAAGGGTCACCGGTCTGACCACCGGGTTAACCGCGGTCGAACTGGTGACGTCATAATTATGTCATAAATAATATTTAATATATCAAAAATAATAAATACTAAAAAAAGTCAAGTATTTTTCTTGTTTAAAATTATTATTATAAGCAAAAAAATGCAAATAATATAGTTTTAGCTTTTCAACATACACAATCATATATTTCTCAAATGAAATGCGCTTCCTTCTAATATTAAAGGTTTGAAATATGGTAAAGAGAATTGTATTTAAAGAGATTAATAGAAAAAAATGACATAAAAAAAAAAAAACAAAAACAAAACAAAACTTGTACATGAATTATTGAAACTAACCATTAATAAAACTAGCAATTTACATGCTCTACCAACTTATATTACTTTTTGCAATGTAATATGTCAGTTTAGTATCTATTAACAATATAATGTCATATTGTTCTAATCAATGTTTTAAAACCCGGACCGTTCATCGAACCGAAAAATCAACTGGGTTAAGGGTCCCTGGTCCGACCGCCGGGTTAACCGCGGTCGAACCGGTGACGTCATAATTATGTTCATAAATAATATTTAATATATAAAAAATATCAAAAATAATAAATACTAAAAAGAACTCAAGTATTTTTCTTGTTTAAAATTATTATTTTAAGCAAAAAAATTGCAAATAATATAGTTTTAGCTTTTCAACCTACACAATCATATATTTCTCAAATGAAATGCGCTTCCTTCTAATATTAAAGGTTTGAAATATGGTAAAGAGAATTGTATTTAAAGAGATTAATAGAAAAAAATGACATAAAAAAAAACAAAAACAAAACAAAACTTGTACATGAATTATTGAAACTAACCATTAATAAAACTAGCAATTTACATGCTCTACCAACTTATATTACTTTGTGCAATGTAATATATCAGTTTAGTATCTACTAACAATATAATGTCATATTATTCTAATGCAATTTTATTCATTAAAAATAATTAGTGTGAGTGAATTTTTAATTAAATGGATTTGGTGAATTAAAAATATTAGCATATAACAATTGTATCCTCTATAATTAGTTCATATAACAACAACCTTCCATGCTTTTAATAAATATGACATTTTCCTTCAATTTTTTTTTTTTTGTTGATACCATACATTAATAGCAATAGTAACACTAACAACAAGTCAGTAATGAAGGAGAGAGAAAAAATACACCGATATTATTTATAGTGTAATTGACTCGACCGATTTTATTGACCTGGCACCGGTTCGATTGGGTCACCGGTGGAACCGCCGGGTCAACCGATTCTCTCAAAATACACCGATTTTGAAGGTCTGACCGAACCGTTTTCTGGTCTGGATGGTGGTCTGACTCTTCGAACCAGGCGGTCCGGGTTGGGTTTCAAAACATTGGTTCTAATGCAATTTTATTCATTAAAAATAATTAGTGTAAGTGAATTTTTAATTAAATGGATTTGGTGAATTAAAATAATTAACATATAACAATTGTATCCTCTACGATTAGTTAATATAACAACAACCTTCCATGCTTTTAATAAATATGACATTTTCCTTTATTTTATTTTATTTTTGTTGATACCATACATTAATAGCAATAATAACAGTAACAACAAGTCAGTAATAGAAGGAGAGAAAAAAAATTAGGATTTGATTGGTGTGGGATTTAATTTATGGTGTAATTGACTTGACCAGTTTTATTGACCCGGTACCGGTTCGATCAGGTCAACCGGTTCTTTCAAAATACACCGATTTTGAAGGCCTTCTGATTTTGAAGTTCTGACCGAGCCGTTTTCTGATTCGGATTGGGTTTCAAAACATTGGTTCCAGCATTTTTTGATTTAGTTTGCTTTGCTGCATTTATTATTACTTTCATTCATTTAATTTGTTGCATGATAATAAGAAGGATATTCTTAGATTTCATTGCATACCTTCTTTCCGCCATTCCACTTAATTTGTCACTTTTTCCTATATATTTTATTCATCCGTATATATATAGTTCTAGGTTTTTTTTTTTTTGTTAAAACAAAAGTTAACACATACTTTTTTTCGTATTAGCTTTTTTGATAGTTTCTACCATTTTAATGTATTTTATTATTTCGTTTATATTATCTCATTGTTTTATTCTTCAAGTCCGTTACTAATTGTTTCATTCAAATTGTCTATTAATAATTTAATTTAGTTTGCTTTATTATTATGTTTTTCGTTCATTTAGTTCATAGTACTATAAGAAGAATAAATTTCTTGAATTTTAAGGTGTACATATTTTTGTTTGTTGATGAGCGAATTTTTTTTGAATGGAATGATATTCTAGATTAAGAAGACACTTTTATGGATTTTTAATATATATTTAAAAGTTTATCTTTAGATAATTATGATAGTTATTCATTTTTATTTGATTCTTCCAAACTTCCTATAAGAAATTATTTGATTAAATTTGTTCGTAACATTTGTTATAATGTATTTACAAGTTTATAAAGTATTAGAGAATGTTCGAAGAAAATATGGAAGGGGAATTCACAAGTTCTAAGAATAAAGTACAAAAATTTTAGTAAGTTTAAAATAATACAAAAAAAAAGGACTCTCTAATTATATACAAAAGGTGATATACTACAGAAAATAAATATCGTCATTCCAATTGTAAAAAAAATATCACACATTAACTTGATATATATTTAATAATATTTCTGATAAAGTTATATGCTTTAAACCTTTGAGTATACTCTTGCAACATGGAGTCAACACATTTTATTTTAATTTCTAAATTCTAAGTGAGAAATTCTTAAAATATGGTGAAAATTATTATTATATACTTGAGATTATAGTTGTTGGTATAATATTTCTATTTAAGTATACATTCATATAAGTTTGTTCAAGTATAATTTTTTTACTTTGAGTTTACTACAAAATATTTTGCATTAACAATTGTCCACCAAACTCTAATTTAATTTTATTTAAAAATTTATATATTTCTAATTTATCATTATTTTTATTACTATAAAAAATTATATATTATTTACAGTATTCAAAAATAATAATATCCCGTGCCTAGACACGTGGTTAGGGTTAGTAATAATAATAAATAACGGTACTTTGACTTGGCTTTCAACTTTGGGGGGGGGGGGGGGGTGCCGCCGCCGCCGGGGCTACACACTGTTGTAAAATTCAAAGAATGAACTCCGTGCCAAAACTTATTCAAAGGGGACTCTTCTCACGCGTATGATCACAAACTTGTGGCCTAAAATATTTCTCCAAATTAAAAAAAAAGTTATAAAAGAAAAATTAAACAAAAAGAGTGGAAAAAAATTAGCAAATTTGAAGAAAAAATTGAAAAAAGAAATATAAAAATATCTGTTCAAGTTAGCATTTTCCGACTACGAAATGAGAATTTTCCAAATTAAAAAGACTGAAATTGACTCAAAATGAAGTAAAATGGAATAATTTTTTGGACGAAAGCTGGAATATATATATATATATATATATATCATGCTTGACCCGCTCGAAGAAACGTGACAATAGAAAATGGAAAAATAGAAGTTCTAAGACGTTATTAAGACAAGTCTTACAAGTTTAATGTGGGTTCTTAATTAGTTAATTATGAACATGATGGTCAATTATATGTAGTTAGTATTAGATAATTAATCTAACTAGAATGTAGGTCAAAAGGCAATGAATAGTATATCCAACTAACCACTTGTTAATCATATTAACTAACCTATGATTGCTTCTGAAAAATGGTGAAACTTATTGAAACCTTTTATTTTAATTGTTTTTAGAGACAAAATAACAAATTTTAAATCTTAGAGCTAGGTTTGAACTCTTTTTTTTCTGTAAAATATAAACAAGAATATAATTCCATATACCTTTGAGAAAAGATAAATACTTCTATCGGCCATTTCCGCTCCCTAATATTGTAAAATGGTGTTTTGTGATCAATTCATTATTCATTTAATTATTCAATATACTATAAATTTAGTTTCTGTACCGGATTTAGTTTATAATAATTCCATTACTAAACTATTATTTTTTTTAATTTTATTTATATTGAATTAATTCTTCATAAATATTTTAAATTTGAGAAAATCTTTCCATCACAAAATTTTAATGAATAAATAATTGCTATCTTGTAGTGAATTTCGTACGGCCTACTCAACCTATAGAAATAGAGATATTTAGGTGGGATCCTAACTATGTTAATGTAATTTTTAATAAAAGGAACCCCATTTATTTTTTTTTGGGGAGGGGGGGGGGGGGGGGCGGGGGGGGAAAGGAACCCCATTGACAATTCTACGCCAGACAAATCGATACAATACATGTATATATTATGTGTGTGTGTGTGTGTGTGTGTTTAACTGTAATAACAAATTAACCGTAGAAAAAAAGGTACCGAATGTAATTATATATAGTTCTAGAACCGCAAAGTATTCTAACCTTATCCCCAACTTGTTTGATGTGGGGACTATACTGTGTGGCTATGACGATGCTAACTCTAGCAGCATATTTTTGCCCCAACTATAATGCTACTTCAAATATCAATGCACGTTGACCTTCATAGAAAATCCAACCTTTTCTTGTCTTTCTTTACTCCAATTGATCTTTATATGTTCATAATCTTGAACTTCTTTTTTGGGACTTATCAAATTCTTGATTCTAATCCCATATGGCTAATATTCCCAAAATCAAGCATCCCATAATCCAACTACTCTCTTTTTGCACCTGTTTCTTGTTATCACAATCCTTTGAGTTCATCTTCAATGGCTTCAAAAACTCGAGTCTTTATCTCGAAAGAGCAACTATAATCAAATCTAGTGGAGCACTAAGGCTCACTAACAAATCCCAAAATGTAATAGGCCATGCATTTTATCACAATCAAGTTCCCATTTTCAATGTCACCCCACCAAACGCCTCCTCATTTAGTACAAATTTTGTCTTACAAATAGCCCCCTCAAGCTTGAACAATGGAGGCCATGGCTTAGCCTTTGTTCTATCACCCTCTCCGAGGTTCCCTCACGCCTCCCCGGGGCACTTCATGGGAGTCTTCAACCAATCGAACGACGGGGACCCGTCGAACCGCGTCTTTATGGTGGAGTTCGACACGGTAAATGGTTACAACGAGACGTCGGATAGCGATGGCAGTCATGTCGGGATCAACATCAATGGTATGGCTAGGATGCCCTCGAAGGCCACTTCTTATCATGTGGATGGGACTCAGGACCGGGAGGAGGATTTCCATTTGGAGAGAGACGGCCCGGTACAAGCCTGGATTGATTATGATGGATTGGCTAAAGTTGTCAATGTAACAGTTGCTCCATTAAAAGTTGCTAAGCCAAACAGGCCTTTGTTATATTTGCATATCGATTTATCGCCGGTTTTGATTGAAAACGTGTATGCGGGGTTCTCAGCCGCGACGGGGAACAAGTCGAGCTCTCATTACATCTTGGGATGGAGTTTTAAACTTAATGGGACTGCTGATCCGCTTAATATAAGTCAACTTCCTGTTGTGCCGTTTGAGAAACCATCCTCCTCTAATGAGAAGCTGAAAAAAGCACTTATT
This sequence comes from Petrea volubilis, assembly GCA_026212405.1. Taxonomy (NCBI): domain Eukaryota; kingdom Viridiplantae; phylum Streptophyta; class Magnoliopsida; order Lamiales; family Verbenaceae; genus Petrea; species Petrea volubilis. The sequence continues at coordinate 10,174,265 of CM047885.1, read as the reverse complement.
GCAACTTTTTCTGTTGTGCTTCTCATCTTGTTAGTGGCACTGTTGGGCTTGATCTTTTACAAGAGAGTGATGAGATTTGAGGTTCTTGAAGAGTGGGAACTTGATTGCCCTCATAGATTCAAGTACAGAGATCTTTATAAAGCCACTAAAGGATTTCAAGAAAGTGAGATTATTGGAGTTGGAGGATTTGGAGCTGTTTACAAGGGCTTTTTACGAGCCAATGGGGTTGAAATTGCAGTAAAAAAGATCATGCCAAACAACCCCTTACGAGGGATGAGAGAATTTGCTGCAGAGATTGAGAGCTTGGGGAGATTAAGGCAAAAGAACTTGGTGAATCTGCAAGGATGGTGTAAGGACAAAAATGCCCTTCTCCTGTTTATGACTATGTCCCTAATGGAAGTCTTGATTCTCTACTCTACAACACCAAGAACAATGGTGTTTTCTTGACTTGGGAGCAAAGGTTCAACATAATCAAAGGGGTTGGGTCGGGGCTATTGTACTTGCACGAGGAGTGGGAGCAAGTCGTGATCCACCGGGACGTGAAATCGAGCAACGTGTTGATAGACCGCGACATGAACCCTAAACTAGGGGATTTCGGCCTCGCGAGATTATACGACCATGGCAAGAAATCACACACCACAAATGTCGTGGGGACGATCGGGTACATTGCGCCAGAGCTGACTCGAACGGGCAAGGCCTCGACCAACACAGACGTCTTCGCATATGGGATCTTGCTGCTCGAGGTGGCATGCGGGAGACGAGCCGTCGTGTACGAGGCAGACCGGAATGTCATATTGGTGGATTTTGTGGTGGAGTGTATGCAAATGGGGAGCATTTTTGATGCAGCTGATGGTAGATTGGAGTCTAAGTACGTTGTTGAGGAGATGGAGTTGGTTCTGGGATTAGGGCTTCTTTGTTCACACCCTAAGGCTGAGGCTAGGCCTAGCATGAGGCAAGTGATGAAATATCTCAATGGGGATGAAATTTTGCCTGTTTTGGATAGGTTGAGCTCAGCTGGTTCAAGGAGAAGAGATGAAATTACTTCAAGATTTTTGGCTTTAGGGTTGAGTGATAGTATTGCTACTACTACTAATACTACTATAGGTACATCTTATCAATCATTTTCTACAGGGGCAATGTCTTATAGTTCTTTCGACTCGGGTAGATGAAATATTGGGCATTTTTCTTGAGATAATTGTAAATTTATGTTGATCAAGGCTATGAGCCTATGACAATTGGATAATATGATTTTGTCTTTTATATGTGAATTTTCCCTTCAATATATACATTTTTGGTTCTTTTGGATCTCCCACTAAGTATGTTTTCTTCGTTAGAATTTCTATCTTTGGCTTGGCCGATTAAATTGCTAGGTCTCAGCATTTACTCTTCTTTCCATATATATATCAGATATTCATGGTGGTGATATTGAAAAAAATAAGAGTTAGTTCTTGAGAGTTCAATATTGGTTGATTATAGTATCGAGATTAACATTTTTACCACGCTTGAAAACGGTACAAAGTAATTATCAAAAAAAAAAAAAAAACAAAAGGTACAAGTGTCAAGTATAATGCCATTTGTAAAATTAAAATAAAAAAAAGAATATTTTTCAAACTCAATTTGAACAATCAAATTTCTGACGTGCCTCTAAATATTCAACATAACTGAGCTAAAACCTTTAAATATTTCACAAGCATATTATAAAGTGGTTTTAGTAGAGAAAAAACTTGACCAAGAAAATAACTAATAAATGCTGCATTTGACCATTCTCATTCACCAAGAAAGTTCCTCCAATCAAGAAAAGTAGCATATATTAACTTGAATTTCTTAAGCATCTGCTTCAAAAGTATGAGTTGACATTACGAAATGATGATAATAATGATAATAATAATAATACTAATCATCATCATCATCATCACCACCCAGCCTAAGAAATTGAAGAACTTAAACACAAACGCAAATATGATACAAAGTTGCAATTTATATAGTTTTCGAGGGAAGCAAAATAGTAGGTGATAAAAGTAGTGAACTAACAACTCTTCAAAGGATACTACCTACAATAACAGGCCACTGAAACATGGTGGCCACAATGCATACAACCAGCAAAATTTTGTGATAATTAGCAGATCAATGAAAAGAATTTCATCATTTCGATCCCTTTTCATCTGTATCAGACGACACTCGACGACGTACGACCTCAAGCCCACATTTTTGTGGGGGAGAAACCGATGACTATGGTCTTACCAAAACAGACGCAAAATGAGCAAGAGTCGGGAGCTGAGAAAGATGCTCAGCCCTGGGCAGAAAACGCACGCCCGATCATCCCCTGAGTCCATGTAGCTGTTTCTTTGAGCTGTTCATCATCTGACTGAAGGCACTCGGATAATAAATCGGTACAGTTTTTACAATCTTTAAACAGAACTTTTATGTTTGAACCGAGTGCATCTGCTAGATCACCCAAAACTGCCACTGCCGCCTTAGTTACACTCTCGTCCCTGAACAGCAGAATAACGAACACACAAATCCAGAGTAAGAATATAGAATGAGAAGTAAACAAACGAGTAAATCATAGGGCCCCGTTAATATACCTCTGTCGGTCTTTGGCAACCAATTCTATGAACTGCAGGAGATGAGGAGCATGAGGTAACATGAGATCAGCCTTGGAATTCTTAAATCCCTGAAGAATTCCAGAATAAGCCTCGCAAATACTGCGCCTAAGCTGGTTACCATAGTCTATCATCTCCTCATCACTGTCGTCCATCTGAGCACACACTTCTGATGCACTTTGCATCATTGGCAAAGCATAACTGATATACTTTTCAAAGTGTTCACCGATTGCAAGAGCAATGTCACCAAAGCAGGAGAATATGGGAGGTTTGACCGACCGGTGCAATTCAGCACTGGAGAGATCCTTGAGGAGATGTGTCATGATCCCGTCACAATATGGTAAGACCTTGTCATCCAATGCACGGCAAATGTCACCAACCACCCCGACTGAGATGGCACAAACCTGATACTCCTCAAAATTCTGCAAGCCCATTTCTAAGTACTTGTAGAATTCTTGCATGTATTTCCCAAAATCAGGTCCAGTGGCGTAGGCAAGTGCGCCAATGGCCAGCATAGCTTCTTCATGAACAGTGGAACTACGACAAGCAAACACATTTAGGAAAAGCAGCATGATCTGGTCAGCCACCTGCAGAATTATGGGTTTAGTTTCATCAGCGCTGCTTAGTTTCTGAATTATAACCTGAAGCACACCACAAAGAGAGGCCTGTAAATCTCCTTGCTTTTCCCTATCATCAGATGATACAATTTGAAGACTTAAAGTCTGTTCCAACTTCGACATGATAGCAGGGAGAAGTTTGGCAATTATCTGAGATGTCTCAGAAAGGTTCGAACACCTAACGACCTCATTCAAGGTTTCATATGCAGCAGACCTGAGTTTAGAGTCTCCTCCATCTGTTCGTTCAGCTGTGGTAATTAAACTACTCAAGATATCTGGAAGATAAGGTGTCAGCAGGGAAGAGCTTGGCCCAGCATCTTCATATCCCTGAGCAAGAAAATAGATGGCTCCACAGACCTTCTCTGCAACATGTGGAGCATCCTTTATACTCTCCAATAAGACCCCCAAAATGCGTTGGAGGTTAGCAGGGGTAATAACAGAGAAACCAGTAGCTGGTGAGTGCAGCAACTCAAAGATACGACTAAGAGTCCATGCAGTTGTATCCTTCACATGGCTGTTTTCATCGCTCATTGCATTAAGCAGAAACTCTAAGCCAGCGTTCACCATGGGGGATAGCTTCTCAATGCTTGGCCCTTCGAGGATTGAACCGAATGAATATGTGGCTGCTTCCCTGGACCGCCAGTCAGTCTTTGATATGTTGGTCTCCACAAAAGGCATTACCAGAGGAACAATAGCATCCCCAACAGTCTTAGCAACAAGACCAAGACATGTGCCACCAGCCATGGCCAGATTCCAAATTCCATCCTCCTGATCTTGGTCCTCATCCTGTTTAAGTAGAGTTTCTAGCAGCATAGGCACTAAAGTTGGAAGAGCCTTTTGGATAAAGCAAGAGTGTTCAACACTTGAATCCCCACTCTCAGGGACCTCATAATCTTGAAGCTCCAACTCTTCATCACAAATAGAGCTCCAAAACTCTACTGCTTGAAGCGCAACAGCCTCCTCATCTCCTTTGACAGCATTAGATGTAAGCTCAAAGATCCTTTGCATGTAAGGTTCAAGCACCTCATAGTATGTTGATGCAATGGAGACTAGACACTCAAACGCAGCCTGTCTGATCTCTGTCTCTTTTGCCAAGGCAGTATCGCAAATCACCTTCATTATATAGTTCCTCTCCATCTCATTGTCGAAGTTGGTCCGAGCAAAATCAAGGGCATTATATAATGCCCTAGTTGCAGCAAGGCGGACTTCAGGGTTTAGCTCAGACACATTCATTCCTTGAACAACGGCTGTTAGAATAGCATTTACTTCATCTTGCACAAGATCTTCATGAGATATCTCCTCACATACATAACCAAGCGTTTCCAGGGTGGCCTGTTTAAGGGATGGAGGTTTATCTGGCTGAGTCATATTGGCAAGCAACAATCCAACAAGTTCTGGCCATTCTTTTCGGGGAATTTCAATTGATGCTATCTTAGCAACTACCTGGGCGGCAGTATGACTCGCTTCCCGAACAGAAGATCCAAGGGTATTCAAAAGAGAGTTCTTTATTTGGGATTTAAAAGAAATGTCAATTGCAACCCATTGTTGGACAAGCTGTTCCTTTCTTGCAGCTTCTTTAGCATCCAGGGCATTCTTAAGGACAATACCAGCCAGTCTACGAGACTCGGTAGGTTTGCCATCATTTGCGAGCTCAACAGATAATGACAGCAGAAATCCTGGTAAGTTTTGTGCCTGAAACTGACCAAGGATAGTCTCAGCCTCAGTTCGAACTTTTGCATCTGGTGATTGAGCAGACAATAGATACTGGGTAATCTCCAACGCCATTTATCCTACACAGAAAAGAAGAAATGATGATAGTCAAGCATGAGAAACTTATTAATTATTTATGTTAAAACCCACGAATCACAATAAATAAAAGATACATAGAAACATCTAGAACAAAACTTTGAATGAAATACGGAAGATTACACACAGAAAATGCCTATGACAAGTAGCCCCATTCTATAAACATTTCCAACTTAAAGATCACCCAGCACTGCTATCACAAAACTCTAAATCATTCAACAAGTAGATTCGTGTTTTTGATAAGTTTTCAGTTCAATGAATTCTATTGAAATTACCTATATGAATCAAGGAAAACAACATAATAGATTAAATTTCACGACCCACAAGGCAACCGTCTCTGTTTAATCTAGCAGGGCTTCAACCACATCAATAAACAGATCTAGAAATAGAATTCGCCAAACAACTTCAAAATCATCAATACACCATCTCGATCGTAACAAGGCAAAAAAATGGATAAATCGATTTCAAAATCAAATCCACCGGATGTCGTAGACCTAAATACTAAGTGATTAAACCGACAAAACTAACTCGATACACTTAACAAAATCAACTGAAATACATACAGATCTAAAGTTGTAGAAACATGAATCGAGAAAAACTTACCTCAATCAAAAAGCAAGTCGAAAAACCACTTCGATTTCAGTTGAGCAGCTAGGGTTTTGCCCTTCTATCTAACGCTTCTCCAGGTGAACTCTTCAATAAAACAGCGATGCTTTCCTCTTTATATGCTTGAATAATCTATAGACACAGTCCTTCTGAATGTAAACAATTGGTGTGTGAAATATGTGTGAAATACGTGTAGAGAGGGGGGGGGGGAGAGAGAGAGAGACGCAGAGGCAGACGGAGAGAGAGATTTCGAATGGAGAGAATAAGCGGGAGGGGGGGTAGAGGGAGTTGCTTAATAGCGAATCAAATTTAACGGGCAGGCTGCTGCCCGTCTTGCCCGAAATGGGAGTGCTCTAAAACCCTAGTAATTATCAATATCAAACAAATTAAATGAAAGTGACCGTTACAAATCAAAAAAAAAAAACTTACCATATTTGCTTCACAACATTTTTTTTTTTTTGAAATTTTTTAACCAATAATAACATATGCATGTTTACATCCATCAATAATTTTTGATATAAATATATATCTTTTAATTTTTATTATAATATAAAAATATAATAAATTTGAAAAAAAAAATCTATAATAGAAAATATCTACCTATATATTCTCAATTGTTTTTTTCTTAGAATATTGTCACCAAAACACAAAATAATACCAAACACTATTTTACTCTCTTTTTTTTCTCGCTCCATTTTATATATTGTTTGATCATTAATCTTGTAAATATATGTATATATATACACACACACGCGCACGCCCGCACATAAGAAAAAATAAATAAGATCGACAGACAAAAGGAGTGTTTTGAAAAACTTAAAAAAAAGCATTTTGCTGCTTTTAGCTTCAAAAAAACTACTTTAAATGTTTGATTTTATAACTTCTACTTAAATTAAGTTGAAAAAATACAAAAATTGAGAAGTTAGGAAGAAATTGCTTCTAGCAGTCTAAAAGTGCTTCTTGGTATTTTTTTAAAAATTAGTTTTTTATTTATGTAGCCCATTAAAAACAGCACTAAATGTCACGTGTGCGCGGGCACGTGCCAGTCATAAATGGAAACCAAAGTGGGCTTATATAACTGGGCCTTGTTTAATTGGGCGCATTTTCAATTTGAAAGATCTTTTAATGTTTGTAAATTTGATGTAGTGCCGTAAATTGGAGTTTTTTCTTTTAATTTTCTTAAAGTCAATTTTCATAATTACTTGGTTATATGGTTTAACACATAAGAGGAAGCACTTTTAAAAGTGTTTCAATTATGCACGATTGGGGCATTTTATTAAAAAAATTTTTAATATAATACTCTTACAGTGACACATTATTATGTCTCGATAAACAGTGTATTCGAGTTGTTCCTCTTTATTTTGGATAACAAAGTTTCATTACATCCTAAACATTATTACATTCTTGAATAAGAAGTTAAAAATAAAAAATAAAAAAAAAGAGTCTTTTATTATAATTATGATTCTGCCATTTCCTCTCTGTATATGTTTTAGCTTCATTTTATGTTTAAAATAAAATGCATCATAGATTCATAGTTAAACAAATTGACACCAACTTAACAGAGAGAGAGAGAGGAAGAAGAAGAAGAAAGAGAGAGAAGAAGAAGAGGAGGAGAGAGAGAGAGAGCAAAAAGGGCAAACTGATGTTCCAGCAAAAGTAATGTGTTTCCAACTGCAACTTGTACATCTCTGTACTCATACCATACATATACTAATCTCTGTACAACATAATCCATCAAGAACACCATAATCCACGATGATCAATCAACCTTTCTGCTTATAATTACCGCCTATAATAGCATCACAGACAGGGCTCTTATCGCTACACGGTTTAGCCTTCAATCTCCATGTGAAGAAACTACCTAGGCCACAGCCCTTGGGCGAGTCGAACGATCTCCTAATGCTAGAGAAAGAAGGGTTGAAATAAGGCGAGTCCGAGAGGGGAAGTTTGTTGTTTAACACGGAAGCTTCAGCTAACGCTTGGGCATCCGGAAGAAATCTCTGTATGATGAAATTCGGCGAATGGTAGCCGTTGGCCTCTGAGATTCTGCCTTTTGTCGCTCTGCAGCCCATACCATCGGTATCATCATCTACCGATTCAGCCAGTGAGAAGATGTCTATGATATCCGTGAAACGTTCGTTGTGACCACATTCTTGATCAACATCTTCATCATCACCATCATCAAGATCATCGCAACGATCGCATGGATTACAACAATGATCAATGGCTATGGCTTCATCTGTAAGCGGTGGGGCCCACCGGCTAGGTGGTGGTTTTGGCGGCGGTGGGATGTCGATATTGCACGTTTTCTTGTCTTTAGGCTCTCCGGGTATTCTTTCCCACGAAAAGGGCACCATGTTGCTGGTGTCGTTAGTTTTTGTCTGGTCAGTGATGGCACCCGAGACGGGGCGCCTAGTCGACAGGAGGGGCACATTGAAGTTGAGCTTTTGCTTCTTGTTTTCCTCCATGTATGCAAAAGAACTACTTATCCTATAAGTTTTACGATGATTTGAGATTTTAGTGAGAGATTGAAGATGAACTTCTGGAAAAGTAGTTGAAGAAGAAATAAATACAAGACAGTTGGGATTGTGGGTTTCTCGTGGACACTTATAAAAAGTTGCACTTTTTAAGGGCTCAAAGTTTACTATTTTTTGTATTCAATTCTGAAGGTCCATTTGGAAAAATAGCAGCCAAGAACATAAATATACTGAACAGTCCATATACAGAAGACATTTTGAGAAAAAGCTAAAAAGCATGAGAAAGAAAATCACTTTTCTAGGCCAAAAATACCTGCTAGCCAGCACATCATCAAAGGCAACAATGTAATGTACACATTTTTCACTTTCCTGTTCTGCCATTTCAATGAAACAGAAACTTTTGTCACATAGTAGGCTCAATCTTGCAAAACCCTATGTGAGCCCTTCAATTTACATCACCCAAAGAAAAAGAAAAAGAAAAAGAAAAAGAAAAATAAATACGCAAAAACGTACGTATTCATTTCGAAGCATTCACTCTTTTGATTTCTTCTTCTTCTCCGATATACATTTTCTCCTATCTTCCCTCTCACCAAACGTGATCACGATGGCCGATCCAAGCAGGATCGTTCTACAAGCAAAGCTGACGAGGAGAGATGGATCAAACTAATGGCTCCCCTAGAGTCATAGTGCAGTAGAACAAACTCATATAGCAACAGCCGATAGCTGCACAAGAATTACGAGACATCCATCGAATGTGGCTCGCTTTTTCCTTGTCAGTTAAGTTCTTCGTTAGCCCGTTTTTTCGCTTTGTGATACAGTTCGAGTGTATCTGAGTGTTTAGGATCGAGACAAAGGGCCGCCTCACAGTCCCGGAGGGTGGATAAGTAATCGGCCATGGAATCATGGAAAGCTGCGCGAAGATGAAGCAGCTGTAGGTCCGGCTTGAAAGCTATCGCTCTCGTGAGCTCTGCTGTGGCTTCGGCTTCCTTGTGGTCATCCATCAAAACTGAAAGGGATAATCACAAGCTTAGCTTCTACCATCATAGATGTACATGAAATGATAAAATAAAAACAATGCCGACTGAATAATTACGACACCCTTCCTTGCAAGCAATTACGCAATCTTCCCTCTTCATTTCAAAATTACACATACCTCCCTTGTAAAGTATCTGTGTCTTATGGTCACCCCCTTGTGTTGGTTATTACACATAATTTGATGATGTTGAGTTCAAATTTTAATTAACTTTTTGAATTGCCCTTGTATCTATTAATGACCTCATCCAAATCTCTTCAAAAACTGTTATTCTTAATAAAAATCTCAACAGCCAGAAGGGGTATTTGTAAGCATGAAGTTGTCAAAATTCCACACCGAATATATATTAAAGCTCATCTGTGATATGAATCTTTGAAATAGATTATTTTACCAATGTAATTGTAATGAATTAATCAAATAATCATGAACTGCTAAAAAATCTAAACCAAACGGACCTAAATCTCGATACCCCTTCCCATTTGAAGGAAAAATACACAGCTTATAACTACACAGATAGTGTCACATAACCAACAAGCCAAAATCACATAGAAATGCAACACTATTATCCAAAATATTTTGCCAGCTCAAAATCAAACTCTCACTTCTCTCATCATATGCATATTGAAAAAAAAAAAATGAAATTTATGGGAAGCTAAAACTCACCAGCAGCCCGGTACCGGTATGGGTATGTTCTTAGAGGGTCGAGTTTGGTAGCCATGGCAAGATCACTTTTTGCCATTTCACGGTCACAATACTCAGAACGTTTCTCATAAGCTGATGCATTATACCTAGCCTTCTCAATCAACTTTGTCATCTCATCATATGCAGCTTTCCTCAGATTTTTGAGATGGTATACACGTGCCAGACCTTGATGCGCTCTTGTATGCTTAATATTCAGGGCATTCATGTAGCAGTCAACTGCATGGTCTAGTTTATCGACATCTACGTAGATACTTGCCAGATTACTCAAAGCCTACAAAACCACATAAGTAATCACTGGTATTACATATGAGAAGGGACAGATCCATAAATTTAACATGGGGTGAGGAGGGGGGTGTAGTGGGCGAAGGGAGATTTTCGAATGTCATTTCAGGGTATGCAAAATGTATATATACATACATATATGTAATCAATTTCGAAAGTCATACACGTACTTGTCCTTTCCTAAGACCGTCAGACGGGCACCTGAGAGCCTCCTCAAGAAGCTCGATAACATAGAATGAAGACTCTTGATCCGTCGTCGTTTCAGAGAGAACATATGCTTTGAGGAAATAGGCTTCAAATGATCTCTGTATTGAGATGGACTCTTCTGCTTTTGCTATTGCTTCTTCACGATAACCTGTATCGTATAATATCCAGCCTTCATAGACCAGTCTTTCATGCTGAGACACTGCATGGTTTCGCGCCATTCTCAGACTTCTCATCGCAGCCTTGTGGCAATTTAATCTGTAGCAAAATATGGGGTAATCTTCATCACTCTAGTAAATCAAATCGAAAATACAAGAAAGATTTGAGCCTCATGAAACTGAAAAGCATTAAACCACTCAAGACAGTGTTGGGACCGAGGAGCTAAAGGGGGCCTGCGTTTTATATTTTATAAGAATTCAATCTCCCCTACCAACCCCGATAAAATTTCTGACTCCGTCCTTGCCTCATGTGAAACATAATAAAGAAAGGAAGCAAATAGCTAAATTCACATTCCCATTGAAGGAAATGATAAGAAATCTTCTTACAAAATCTTAGCAAGAACATATACATTTTGCAAGCACATGCTTATAGTCAGAGACTTAGTCAAATAATAGCGGGATTCAATTGATCAATGAATAAGCTAGAAATTTTAAACATAATAGCAAGCGCAACTAACCGTAGGAGGAGGAGAGATTGCCTAAACCGTAAAAGGCTCTTCCCCGGATCATTGGCCAACATATGGTGCACAACAGCCAGGGAGCCAATATCATCCACTGATGACCACCTATCATAGAGCTGCATCCAGCAGTCAGCCTGGCTACACTGCTGCACACGATGTTTCAAAAGCTCCACCAACTGGTCCCCGTCGAACTTCCCATGAAACATCATGTACTGAGGATCCAAAGTTAAAAGTGCACGCACATCCCTCAAAGCAGCATCGTAGTCCTCAAGCAAAATGAAGAACCATGCACGCAGCTCAAGACAGTCTGGTGAAACCTTAAAACCTATGATCTTGTTAATCTCAGATATAGCACCACTAATATTGTCCTCCTCCATCATTTGGACAGCCCTATACTTGTAAGGATACAACAATGTGGGGTCCATTTCGGTAGCCATATTGAGATCCATTGTCCTTTCTTTCCCGCTGGCATATAGGGACCTTTCTTGATACATCCACCCGGTGGGTGTATAATCAGATACAAGAGAGTTCATCATTTTGTAAGCTTTGTATTTGTGGCCCCTCTTGCTTATAGCTCTCGCCACACCAACCAAGGAATAAACATGTCCCGCCTCAACAGCAGCCTCAAACCATTTTTGTGCATCTTTGTATTCTTTCCTTTCAAGCATCACGCATCCCAACTGGTGGAAAACGAGTTGCTTCTGCCAGGTTTTTGTAGCTGATTCGCCCATTCTCTCTAATAGCATTACGGTGGTGTTTGATTTCATATCCTCCTCCATTGCTATTGTGCTCAAGAAGCAGTATAGCAAAAACGAGGCATGCCCCACTAATGCTAGTCTCTCCCTAGCTTCTGAACTGCAAAAGAGTTTCATTACATTTGGATTATGCATAGAACTCAGGAGTTCTCTCAAAAAGACCTGCAAACAAGCTGCCACCAAGAGATAAGCAGTCTCCTGCAACCCGTATTCTATGAGAAGCACAGCGGTCTCCATGTCATCAACAAGAGATGCCAAATGTGCATCACACACGGATTTCATTTCATCACAGCAGTATCTATTGGCCAATACAAGGAGTTCAAAGACAGTATTAGGATCAAAAGAATGCACATGCTTTGTCCTGCTGAACACCTCGGCGGCTCTCATTGCCTTTGCAGAAATCCTGTTTTGAGTGAAGCATATTCTCTCCTTTCTAGATTCCATGAAGCTACCATATAACATTGATTTGAATGGTCTAGATAGAGTGGCAATCTTAAATCTATTGCATTTAACCTCATCATCATCTATACAGAACATCATATCATAATCATAAGCATCATTGTGACCGATTGATGAAGTAGAGCATTCTTGATCTTGCACACCGGACTCCTCCCCTCCAGAACAGAGGCAGATGTCATTTGCAGACTCGGGGTTATATCCCATGACAAACGAGCTCTTGGGGCATTCCATGCTCCACCCACTACAATTCATTGGCGATACACCAAACAACTCATCCTCTCTTCTTTCAAACCTCAACCAAGCTGAAAGTACAACCTTAGAATGCACGTCCACCGCATGCTCCCTAGCAGACCGAAGACATCTCCTGAACAATTTCGGGTCGGGTAATCCCCTAAAGATGGAGCATTGCTCCATGTACAAGCCTGATCTCTCGAATTCAGAGCAATTCTCAAGTCTCCTATAAACATCGGCTAAACTCCCCACAAAATCAACGAATTTGAGACACGGATCAATCTGAGGCTCGATGAGATCCGCCTGTGGAAGCCCGTAAATCGCGAGAGCCTCAGCTAGAAGAGTTGAATTACTCTGAGAGTAACTCTGATAACGCCGATGAGATTTCGACCTAATTGAATTAACCCTTAAATGTTCTTGCAAGTGTTGCAATAATTTCTCCCCCACACCACCGCCGGCGGCCGCTCCTCCGCCGCCACTGGCGGTGGGATTAAAGGCGTAGACTTGGGAGCCTTTGCACCCATCTACCATCTTCAAACTACGCATTGTATTGAAAATATGTTGCGGCATCTTCACTAAATCATATAACCAACCTACAAATAATTCAATAAAAAAAAAAAGATATACAAAAATACGATAAATGAACAAAATGCAAATGGGATTCAGTAAAAATTGAGAAAGATCAAATCTTTACCGTCAAACACCACCGTTGACCCAGAATCGGAACACAAAAATTAGTGCTCCTCACCTAAAAAAATGAAAAAGAATAATCTAGGTTTGTCAATTTTCTCGTATTGTTTTGTTTTCTGATATAGTTTTCTCCAGTTGATGATGATGATAAGGGTTGGTGGTAGTGGTGGTGGCCGTTGATATGCACGGCCACTCACTCTCTCTTCTCTCTCTCTCTCTCTCTCTCTATATATATATATATATATATATATATGGTCTATATCTATATCTAAGTCTGCATATCAAGCTATCATCAGATTCGTTTTTGTATAGTTGCTTTTCTTGTTTGGCTCTATTAGCAGCAAAAAATTACACAGTAGCTGAAAATATTTAGCAAAAGTAAGTGAGAAAAAAAAAAAAGAAACAAAAAAAAGGAAAAAGTAAAGCCTGCTTCAATAAACCCGCTGGAAATGGAGAGCCGCTGAATATATATATATATATATATATATAAAGAAAGTCATTTTTATATCTAAAATGACAATTTTTTCCTCATAATTTTATAAAAGTTGTTCTTCAACTCTATATAAAATAAATAGAGTTATGTAAATTAAAGTTAATATTAAAAATTCTCATAAATTAATTCAATTCGGGTATCAAATTTTGATGTATCAATTTTACCATTTTAATTAGAAAATACATACAACACATAAGCAAATAGAGAAGACAATATTGTAATATTACAATCTAATTTGAAAATTCATTTTCTCAACCCACAAACCACTGTATATATTATTTTTGATTTTTGAAGTTGAAATCCATTTTTAATTAATATTTTTAGTTCTCTCTCTCTCTCTCTCTCTCTCTCATGCACACACACACACAAACATTTCTAATTAAAATTATCCGACTTTTTTCCCTTTTTTTAAGTTTATTTCTTTATTTTGTAATTTAATTTTATAAAATTATTTTATTTTTAACTTATTATTATTTAATAAATGATGTCAAATAGTTCTTTAAAAAGTATTTTTATAAAAAAAAATTAATAATATATTTATATTTTGATTTTAAAATAATTTAAACATTAAATTAAGGTATATATTTTTTTATATATTACACACATATAGAGTGTGCGACACTGCCAATATGTATATATATATATATATAAAAGAATGTATTTCATTTTTTGTCCTGACATTTGACCTCAATTCAATCTTGATTTCTCACATTACAATGTATTATTCAATTTCATATTTTCATTAAGTTTTCGATTAAAAAATCCTAATATAATATACAATTTATCCCCTGACAAAATAAAAAATATATATTAAAAATACTAATGAAAAAACTTAATAAAAAGACAACATTGAATAATATATTATAAAGTGGTTAATCAAAATTGATAGTGCCTATACACAAGGATCAAAATCGATTTGGATGCAAATGTTAGTGAAGAAAAATAAAATAAACCCATTTTAAAAAAAAAACCTTAATCTTATTTTTAATTCAAACTCGCAATTTTCGGGCGTACCATCACATGCTGTGGCGGCGCGTGGCTTAGTGGGGTTTTCGCTGACAGATAGAGCGTGGCGTTGCAACTTGTGAACCAAGGTTGATTAAACGACAGCGTAATGATTATGAATAATGATAATGTAAGTGGGCTGGCGGACACAATATACTGTTTTGTATAATGTCTCATAGTTGGGCTTTGGGCCCGAGCCCATCTTTCTATGTTGTTTTTGTCTCATAATTTAAAAATGCTGCGTTTTTAATATTTTACGATTAAGATTTTCTTTCTTTCTTTTTTTAAGTTTTTATGTAGAAATAAAAATATATTTGAATTGCTTGAATGGAGATATTAACAAATATCTGTGATTTTTCTTCATGAAATATGAACTTTTAATATATTTATATTTATATACAAAAAATTCTTACCTTAATCAATTTTGACAACATTCAAGTTTTACCATAACCAGTTTTGACAACATGCAACTAATTATACGACAAATAATATTACATTTGGCACATGGTTTACACTGATATGACAATACTCTATCCGAACAATTCTCTTTTAAATTCAATTTAGAGGGTGTTTTGCTGAGTTTATAAGCTCCTAAAAATATCTTATGAGCTGTTTGCGAGTTTATAAGTTTTTTAAAAGTGTTAGATAATTTTTTTAGTAAATAAGCTTTAAGCTCAAACAAAACAAAGCAACCTTCCCCAACTTTTTTTTTAAACAACTTATGAGTTATTTAATATGAAAAGATAAAATAACATAAATATATTTATTTTTTTCAAGATTACATTTCTACTATGTAAAAAGATATTTATTTATATGAAATTAATTTTACTTTATTTTTTTCAATCATCATTACACTTAAAAAAAAACCTACAATCTCTAGTTTTTACCAACTAAAATTACAGCTTATAAGCTAAAAAAACAGCTTATATGCTACAAGGTCTCATTTTATTCCAAATACTTTTGAAATTTATTTTTAAAATAAGACGTAAGAGCTTATAAACTCTTTAAAATAAGCTTAGCCACACGCTCTCTTGGTTGTCCTCAGCGTATTACACAGTAAATTTATAAAACCCGACACTTGTTATCTAATTGACAGCGTATATAACTTCAAAGTAATACGCCGGTCATATAAATATATGCAATTCATTCAATTCGTCATGTGAAATAGTGCAGATGAGCTTGAATTGGATCTGGATTGGAATTTCCATTTATATACATTCATATCTTATAATAATTTTGAATTGATTTTTCATTTTTCTTTTAGGTGCCGACACTTTAATTTGAACAATTTATGGGAAACAAAAAACTAAGTGGAATTTCATAGAAAAATCCGATTTAAGAATCTAGTGATTAGACAATTGGGCAACTCCATATTTCAACAAACTGTGGACCTAATACAAAATGATAATCACGAGTTGAGAAAAGATAGGTGAAATGTAACATTACGTGGGAGCCACAGAAAAGCTAGAAAATTCAAATTGAGACCATATATTGTCATTTGATGTAAATATAATCATACATAATTAAAATTATATGTACCAAAAAAAAAATATATATATATATATATACACGTGTTCTTTCCATTGACAATATATACACATATTCTTTTTTTCCCTACTGAAGAATACGATGATAATAACACCAGATTGAAAAAATTCTCCATAATTCTTCAATTCGATTAATTTTCTATTATATATTGATGTTGTCGAAATCCGTCACACGAGATTCGTAAAAGTTCATTTAAATTCAATTCATGAAGTCTAAAGTTTAAAATCAAGCACTAGCACCCTGGCCCTTATTGTTCTTTAGCTTCTAAGTTAAGATAAATTAAGCAATAATTATATAAGTTAATTATTCTGAAATTAATATACATACATATTGTATTTATGAAGTTATCCCGTCAATCGAGCAAAATTAAACTCAAATATGTACAAAAAAAAGGAGGAAAAAAAAAATGGAAAGCAATTAATTTGTTGTTCTTGTTGCTTTGGTTTTTTTTTTCTTTTTTTTCAATTTCAGCAAAACAAAATAAAATTAGGTAGAATACACGAACCAACGAATGAATTGTGCCATGGAGCAGCTCGTTGAATATCTAGTATGATAAAATAACTATTCAACACAAATGTGTGAAAACATAAACAAAATCGATTTGAATATTTACATTAAGAATACTCACAATATATATATATACTTGCACACTTTCACAAGCGCGCACATATATATATATATATATATATATATAAATGAAGGAAACTAAAGTAGCCTTGACCTTCCAAAATTCGTATAAAACTATGTTAATTATATGCACTTTCATTGAAGTTTAGGATTTTACTTGTCTTAAAAAAAAAACATTGCCCTTGACATTTTCTCAAAATTTAGTATTGCATTCCCACATTAAGGGTCTATTTGAACAGACTTAAAAAAATATTTATCGAATGGTGTTTTTTACGGTAGATTTTTTTTAAAAAATTAAATATTTTAAGTTTGGATACAGTAATTAAAAATATTTTAAAATATATTTTTATTTGAAATTACTATTGGGTAGCTTCTAAAAAAAGATATTTTGGCTTTTTTCTGACTTTTATTTTTTCAAAAAGTCTATTCAAATACAATTTTTTAAATGCTATTTTAATTTTAAAAAAAAAAGCCATTCGAAAGGGCTCTAAGTTTCTTGGCATCCCATTTCTCTCTCTCTCTCTCTCTCTCTCTCTCTCTCTCTCTCACTCACACACACACACATGTATGTATAATCACACTTGTGTTGTAGTTGGAAATTGAAGTTGATGATTAATATATGTATGGAGCTGATCATAAAACGACAGACATGCTTATTATGAAACGATGCTTGATCCGTATTAATAGGCGAACACTACACGTATTCCTAAGGAACCTTAAGTAATTTATTTTTAAAAATTTGCAAAAATCAATGGGAACATAACACAGGTCCTGTTGGGGGTTGACTTCGTAGACAAGGGGGTCACTTCTATGATTCATAATAATACAAATTAACTAAAAGTTGAGGGCTATGAAAATTTTGTATGTATATATAAATGTATATAATATTAAAAGAGTTGAGGGCTTTGAAAATTGTATTCTTTTATTTGGGTGAAATTATTTAATTCGAGCTTGGTAACTAGCTTTAAGGGGGTGCTCGATTTCAAAACCTTAAAAAACAAAAAGGAACATTTTTGTGCTTTTTATTATTTTTAACCAATTATACAGTAGTATTTGGTAAGCTAACTTATATATATATATATATATATATTTATATTTATATTAGACAAAAATTAGAAGTTGAAAGCAATTATAGACTAACTTTTTTCTTCTCATGGTATTTTTATAATTATTTATAAGTTGATTGTATCTTGTTTAAGTATTTCTCAACTTTTTTTTTTATAAATGTTCCAACTACTTTTCTTTCCAATTTTCGCTTCTATAACTGCAACTTCTCTAAAAATAGAAGTATTTGCAAATGTCTCAAAACCTTTGTCATTCGTTTCTTTTCAATTTTCGCTTCTATAACTGCAACTTCTCTAAAAATAGAAGTATTTGCAAATGTCTCAAAACCTTTGTCATCCGTTTGGTTCTAGGATTTTGATAAGAAAAATAGAATTCAAATTTTTTTTTTACTTCAAATGATAGTACTTTATATTTTTATTATTGATCTTTTCCATTTTCCTCCCACTTTTCCTCACCAAAATCCTGATTCCAAGCATATCATTAGAGATTGGAAGTATTAAATTATTAAACTATTGAATTCAAGCTCTATTTAAGTTGAGGGTGCCATTAATGCTATTATATTGAATGATCGTCTATATATTCCACAGATGTAAATATTTAATTTATAAAATGCTGAACATACGTAATATTAAGTCCGTGCAACACATTAATTTATGAAAACTCTTCTGAAATTAATTATATATCTTCTCCAAATAATATTATCAATGAATTCATGAACCTAGCTAGCTAGTCTTTGGAAGTACAGGTTATGATCATCAAACTCAAGAAGCCCGTGAGAAAGACTCCATTCCAGTTGTTAAAGAAAACACACACACACACACACACAAACACACAACAAATTAATTACAAGCTTTTACACACACACACACAAACACACACACACACACATATATATATATATATATATACACACACGTACGTGGGAAGAATTAAAAGCAATATGTTTCATCATTAAAGACGTTCATGAAAATTACTTGGTGAGAAAACTTTTTTTGTCTCTAAAGTTTTGTGAATAACTATATAGTAGGTCACCAACCTTAGAAATTTTAGCATGAAAAAAGAGAAATTTGGTTGGAGTAATAATTAT
Source organism: Petrea volubilis (assembly GCA_026212405.1). Lineage (NCBI taxonomy): Eukaryota > Viridiplantae > Streptophyta > Magnoliopsida > Lamiales > Verbenaceae > Petrea > Petrea volubilis. The sequence continues at coordinate 10,155,296 of CM047885.1, read as the reverse complement.
CCTGCACGTATATATATATATATATATATATATATATATATACTCACACACACACACACGACTAAGAATTTAATCATGGGAATTCCAAAAATTTTACGACTAAGAAATATATAAAAAATCCCAAAAATTAAATAATAGAACCACACAATATTGATAACATATTCTACATACCAAAAACAGGTCGTCTACCACATGATGTCAAACTTATGATTAATTAGAAATTAATTAATTGTAATAACAACTAAAATATTGCATGATTTTAATCAAATAAAAAATGTGGATGATGTTTAATTTGTCTGGGAGGAGGGTCCCCAATTCCAGCTTAAGACCAAACCCCGTGATTCCCGTCGTATGGGAACCTGCAAAGCATGCAGTTTTTTCTTTTTCTTTTTATTCTTTTATTATAATTTATATATATATATATATTATCCTTAAACCTACGTACATAAGTCATATTAATCATAGATACATTTATCAAAATTCAGAATTTATCTTCATATAAACAATAAAGTTTCTTTCTTATTTTGAAAATTCAATCTCTTACGTACCCAAAATTAAAATTTCTGATTTCCTTTTTGTTGGAATTTGGAAAACAAGGTCAAATTTCATTAGTTGTTACAAAATTAGTAGAATTCCAAATGTGGCATATGTTGCAGGTAAAATTGACGGACTCATTGCATAAACCATGGTTTGATGAGATTCTCTCTCTCTCTCTCTCTCTCTCTCTCTATATATATATATATATATATATATATATCACACACACACACATACACAATGTAAGTATATATATATATAGGAAAAATTACACTGACCACCCCTGAGGTTTGGCTAATTTACGAAAAAATCCCTACTTTTTTCAAAAATTACCAAAAACCCCCTAAGGTTTCAAAAATATTACAAACTTATTCGAATTTTCGAGAATACCCCTTCCCCTTTTTGGGTGATTTACATTGACCACCCTGAGATTAGGCTAATTTACGAGAAACCCCCTGTGGTTTCAAAAATTACCAAAAACTCCCTGAGGTTATACTAATATTACAACTAGCACCTACTTAGGTTGACTTATCAACAATATTAATTCTTTTTTTTTTCCCTCTGTAATATTGTTATCATAAAATTTTAATTTAATAGATTTGAAAAAAAAAATATGATTACTGATTCAAATAAATATTCCGAATTTAATGTTATGAATTTATACTAAATATACGTAATATGAGTTAAATTTATATTTGAGAAAAATATAATTATATGCATCGTATATATCCATTATGTGAAATGAGAAATATAAACATTGATTGAAATAAAAAATTAAAATTAAATAATGCACTTGAAAATTTTATTTAGCTTGAGGACTCTAACTCATTTCTCTTAAAATTTACTCCGTATTAGCGATAATATAACATACTTGATGTGTTGGTAGATACCTTTAATGCATTAAATTCAGAATATTTATTTGAATAAATAATCACATTTTTTTTCAAATCTATTACATGAAAATTTTATGATAACAATATTACAGAGGGGAAAAAAAGATTTAATATTGTTAATAAGTCAACCTAAATAGGTGCTAGTTGTAATATTGGTATAACTTCGGGGGGATTTTAGTAATTTTTGAAACCATAGGGGGTTTCTCATAAATTAACCAAATCTCGGGGTGGTCGTTGTTAATCACCAAAAAAAGGAAAGGGGTATTTTTGGAAATTTGAATAAGTTTGTAATATTTTTGAAATCTTAGGGGGTTTTTGGTAATTTTTGAAAAAGTAGGAATTTTTCGCAAATTAGTCAAACTTCAGGGATAGTCAGTGTAATTCGCCCATATATATATATATATATATATATGTGTGTGTATTAGAATCTCTTGATATTGATGGAATTTAAAATAGTGGAAATCCCGTCCCGTTTTGCCATACAAAAAATGGGAGGGTCCCGATAAGAATTGGTTTTTTCGAGTAATTAAGTGACAAGAATTGCAAAAGTTTTAATTCGAACTTAGTCGGACTTCCAATTTCCGGGTTTTTTGCAATTCTATTGAAATTAGAATAATTTTGTCCTAAGTTGAACAAGTCCACAAAATCTATTATATTTTTGAAGTCCGTGGAAAAATGGTTTTTTTTTTTCTTTTCTTTCTTTTTTTTTTTCCCTGACAACGGTGGACAATAGTGACCTGGCTTCACATGAATGCTATATTATCACTATATGTACTTAACTTCATCCCTGCATATTAACATCGAATATTAATTGATCCAAATATATATTATATACATGTTCATACATCCATATACACTTTTAGGTAAGGAAAAATATTTGATTGAGAGAGAGAGAGAGAGAGAGAGAGAGAGAGATGTCTTTCACCTTCCTCTCCACCATCTAGGGTTTTAATACTCTTCATTTATTCTATGTAGAATTGTAGATAATCATTCATTCATCCTCAAACCAATAATTGATCATCGAATGTCTCATACTTTCTTTAACCAATATTAGTGTTTTAATTAGCCAGTTTTGATAAGTTCTTGAGCTTCAAACGCCCTACTTCTAAAAATATTGTGGCTTTATTCTCTCTCTCTATATATATTGAACACATAGTCATTTTTAAAATTAATCCCTTTTTTTCCTCTTCATTACATTCTACAACTCTGATCAATTACAACTTTAGAAAAAATTAGGGTTTATAGCAAAAATAACAAAAACAAATCATTAATGGAACGCAGTGGTGAGACAGAGACAAGCCCTTGTGATGAGAAAAACGGCGACGAAGATGAGAGTACAATCGAAGAGAGCCGTGAGATCAAGATCAAGCCCTCCCTTAGGCCTTATCATCGATCGAAGATGCCTAGGTTGCGATGGACGCCCGATCTCCATCTCCGATTCGTGCAAGCCGTGGAAAGACTTGGAGGAAAAGAGAGTAAGTTTTAATTTGAAACATTCAAATATTTCATTTTATCGTAGATTTAATTAGCATGAACTAATTGGTTAACTTCTTGGGGTGTTTGAGTAATTTCAATTGTTACTCCTTTTATTTTGGGGGGTATTGTTGCAGGAGCAACACCAAAATTGGTACTTCAGTTGATGAACATCAAAGGGTTAAATATTGCTCATGTCAAGAGCCATTTGCAGGTGATTATTTAGAGATGTGCTTGTAGAAATCAACTTTTAAGTATCTATGTAAAAGATAAAAAGAAATATATATATATATATATATGTATATATATACTCACACATATACTCACACATATATATTGGTGATCAATTACCAATTTAACCAATTAATTACTTTAAACTTTAATGTGACAAATTGTGATTTTGATTGTGCTTTTACAGATGTATAGAAGCAAGAAAATTGATGAGCCTAACCAAGGTAATCTACCCTCTTCTTTTTTCTTGTCCACATTCAAATTTTCGACATTATTTCTTTTTCGATCGAGGAATTTTTGCTGGTTTCTCAACTACTGCTACGCCTAATGTAATGAATACCCTTTTGACCACTCTATCGGAAGTAATTAGGGTTTTTTTTCCGTTATTTTTCTAAATAATCCTTCTCCATTGCATTGTCAGATCACAAGTTTTTCATGGGAGGCTTCGTTGATCGAAAAATGTACAATCTAAGCCAGTCCCCTCTTCTTCCAAGCTTCAATCAAAGACATCATTCTTATAACTTTAGGTATATATTACATCAAGAATCTTAAATTAGCCAAATATATATATATATATATGTTAATTAATTAGTCGTTTTGTTTCTTACAATTTCTCATTTAATTTTTTTGGAGCACTTTTTTTTTTTCCCTAAATTTTTCCAAAGGTTTGGATATGCTTCTTGGAACAATCATGGGAAATGCACGAGCACGAAAGATGAATTATTTGCAATTCAATATTCCAAACAGAACCCTATCGATCATCATCAATCCATTACATCCTTAAACCTAATTATACAACCTAGAACTCACGATCATCAAAGGACTGTTTCATCGGATTTCGCTACGAGTACTAATGATGATCATCCTTCAAGGGATGAGGCATATAGTAATGGATTCAAAAGGAAAAAGCACTCGAATCACGAGCTCGATTTGAATTTATCCCTCGGGATGATGAAATCAAGAAACTATGGCGACGATGAGCCGATTAAGAAGTTGAAATCAGAAGACGATAATGGAAGAGGAGTGAGTACTCAGGATCTGACTCTATGAATTAATAGGCTAATTCTAAGTGAGATCTTGAGGTACTTGTTTTTTCTTTTTCTCTTGAGAATTATACATTAATTTGTGATAATTGTCTTGTACTTGTAGCTAGCTAGCATGAAGATAAAGTCATAACAATATTTTCTAAATTAAATCAATTTTTTTTTCTCTTTTCTCGATTTATTTTTGCAAGATCTGACTAGTTTATCTCGGGATAAAAAGTTTCCAGTACAAATTTTTACATTTAATATTTACAATATTTGATTTAAGAATCTCTATAAGTCCATCTTATATATATATATGTGTGTGTGTGTGTGTGTGTGTGTGTGTGTGTGTTTGTGTAATATTATTCAGAATTTAAAACCGACCAAATTGTCTCTTATTTCTGTAAGTATATATCATCTTACCCCGGCTTAAAATTACACATCTTGATTGAGAAAAATGAGATATAATAATTATTTTTTCGCTTCTTTTTGAAAGTGAAATTCGTTAATTCTGATTAAAATCCAGTAAAATATTGGAAGATGGAGTAGTAACTAAATATAGATGAAACATTTATTGTACTCAAGTATATAAGTTACCATTTAATGCATTGTCAATTGGTACCCTTACGTATATTAACATGTCGATATATATATATATATATATATTGAACTTTTTTCTTTTTTCATTTTCTAGAAAAAAGAAAACAGAGAGTAAATTGTAAATAAATAAATAAACAAGAAAAAGAATAAAATATAAAAAGAATGACGTGGCTTTCTTCCAGAATATTTTTTTTTCTTCTGCTGTATTTTTCGGTTTCTTTAAAAAAAAAGAAAATAATGAAAAAAACATAAAATATAGACGAATGGCCCATGCAGGTCTCGAACCTGCGACCTTCGCGTTATTAGCACGACGCTCTAACCAACTGAGCTAATAGGCCTTGATGTTGGTGTTGTCAATATAATAATAAATATCAAAATGTGGACAGACCCCGTTGAGTTATCAAAAAGAAACCAAGGAGAAAAAAATGTAAAAATTTTGCATACAAGATAGAATAAAACCAGTGATTACTCAAGTTCTAGCTATTATATATATATATATATATATATCGTTTCAATAGGTATTAATTGTTTCTCCTAATATGCTATAATTATATTTTGATAATTCCCTATCTAAGTTGCACATGAACAAGAGGGAAGGGTACTCGTTAGGAATGTCAATTATGATAAAAGGAAAAAAAAAAAATAATTGTATTTTCTTAATATCAACCGCGCATGAATACATGTAATTTGTATTGATAAATGTAATAAAAAATATTACAAAAGATCCCCACTGATTCATCCATTGCTAGTCAAGTGCCGTTTCATATATGATTTGTCATTCGGGAGAAGATGGGATAAATGTACAACAACTATCTAAGAATTTCGATGCATGAATAATCAGTTATCAAACATCCACATCGTATGGATAGTCTAGTCCCCTACCCTATCTTATCCTTTCAAAAAATAAGAAGGATTGCGATAAAATAAATTAGGTGAATATTCCTTTTCTTTTGTTTTGGGGTTAATTAAGGAAAACTTTGTGTTTTAATCCATTTTTATAAAATTTCTAAAAGGTTACAAACAAGTCCCTCATCTTTGGTTCCACATTACTGATACCCCTAACTATAGTTGGGATTTATAATACAAAATCAGTTACTAAGAGGGTATTTATAAATTTTCATGCCAGCAAAAAAAAAAAATTTAAAATGGGCCCAACTTCGAGGTTTTTGCATAATTAAGCCTTTTATACTTAAAGAAAAAAGGAAAAAAAAAACACACTGAATTTAACTAGCCAATGTTTTGGTTCATTAAAAACCTCGAAAAAATATACTAAACTTCTTGCATTCTTCTATTTTTTTTCTTAGCTATTTGATTCTTATTTATTGATCAACTAATTCTAATTCGGGTACTAAAGAAGCATAATATAGAAGCGACTCTCCTGATCCAATTGCTCTATTCACAACTCGTTGCATTCACGGAACCAAGCATTTACTTGCTATAACAAAAGTAAAACCAGCTTAAAAATGAAACTTTTATTCCCAACAATATATATATTCAAAAACTATTAGAAATGTTTCCAAAAAAAAATCTGTACACTGATACTCTATGACCAATGAATCCACAAACTAAAACCATCACAAAAAAAAAAAACGAGTAAAATATAATCCACAAATTAATTCAAGAAATATATATACTCGAAGATTTAATTTTCCGGTGACCAACCGAGCTCGGCGGCGCGGCGCTTCTCCGGGTAGAAACGACGCCGTATGCACTGAAAGAGTACAGCGAAGGCGAGAAAACCGGCTGAGAGAGTGATGAGCACGAGCATGGTTATCTTTCCATGAAAGGCGAAGTCACTATCTTCCTTTAGCGACGAAGCAGTTGCAGGAGAAGAAGGCGAGAAACTCATGTAGAAAATAGCGACTTTTAACGTAGTGCAAAATACAACAAATGTGAGGGCCAAGGTTTTATGTTTTGAGGTGGGGAAAAAAAAGATGGGCATGAGTGCGATATAGTGGAATCAAGGGGGTGGAGTCGGAAATTTTCATTGGAAGGGTGAGGTTAAATTTATATAAATATTAATTAAAGATATTTTTATTTATTTATTTATTGGTGGGAATTAATCAAGGGGGTGAATTTGAATTTTCTTTAAAACAGATATATGTAAAATTTAGTTCAATTTAGACTCGAGGGGGGCAACAGCACCCGTTGGCCCCCTGGCTCCACCACTGAATTTTATTTTTATTATTATTATTATTATTATTATTATTACCCTTGCTTTTGTACAACGACGACAGTCCACTAAGAAAAGGTTGAATTAATTTGGCACATACAAAATAGTAGTATCACAATTGTGTACCAATTGTAACACCTCATAAAAAGTAACTCAATAAATTATCATAAATTAGGGTGACATGTAGGGATGCTAATGGCACGGATTTTAATTCAAATCCGATGCGAGTCCGATATAAATTTTAGCCTCTAAGGCACGGATACGGACTCGGCGATACGAAAATTTTTAAAATTTTAGAACACAACCCGACTATTAAAATATTATATTATATGTTTATAATTTATTAAATTAGAGTGTTTGATAGATAAATAAAAGTATTCATCATTAAAATAGCCATTCGTGAAGTTTTCCGACAATTATTTTTAATTGAAATTTTCTAAAGAATAAGATAGAGATTAAAAAAAAAAACAAGATGTGAAACAAACAACAATAGAGAAATAGTCTGAAATCTAATTAATTAGTTTAACATTAAAATAATATTCTTTTTTATTGTCATTTTTTCTACTAGCCTTTTATGAAATTTTAAAAAAGAGCCCATTTGAGCTTTGTAAAATATCAAAAAAAAGTCTAATCGTGTCCAAAACATCTCGCCATGTCGGGCATGCTCTCAACTGTGCCTGACATCGTGTCGAATTTTTTTCTTTTTATTTTTTGGACGTGCGATTGCCGTGCTCTTGTATCCGACATTTCATGTGGTAATTTTTTGAGGTGTCCGTGTGTTATAGATTTTAGTATATTTAATAGACTAGATTCAATTATAAATATTCATAATTCAAAAAAATTGGATGGAATATGAAATAATGAAGAGAGAGATAAATGAGTGCCACAGTGCAGACATGTGAATAAAATTGTCTAAAGCAATAAGGCCGGGAAAGAGACAGCAAGAAAGATATCGTTCAGACAAAAAAATACAAAAATAATTGGTGAATTTTGTGGCTAGGAAAAAAGTTTAGTTTAATTGATATTTAATTTATTTTTGGGCTGATACTAGTGGCCCGACTTTAAGTTTAAAGCCGAAGCAGACCTTGACTGGGCTCGAGACTTGGAAACTGGAACTCTTCGAATTGCTCCCAAAAAAAATTATTATAACTAGTAATATTGAAGTATTCAATGTGGGTATATAATAAAAATAATAATTTAATTTAATAATATATTAAATTTTTTTGATAGTAATTATATCATCAAAATATTTTTAATTGTTTTCAATAAATTTATAAAATTAGTAATAAGTAAAAATAAAATAATTTACCATAAAAAACTAAGAGAACAATTACAAATAATTTTTTAAAAAATAATATTGAAGAGTGTTCAGAGATAAATGAGGATATAAGGGGAGGCGCAAAATATAAAAAAGAACATACAAGAGGAGAGAGAAAGTTAAAAAAAATTAAAAAATTGACCGATCAAAAATAATTATTAAAGAGTGCTGCCTCTTTATATAATATTAATAATAAATTAATAATGACGACGCCGACGATGATAATAGCAACAACAACAACAACAACAACGTTGTTTCAAATAAATTACTTTTTTTTTCTGCTAATAAGTGTATTACAAAAAACAGTTATTATATATATAGAGGGACGGTGTAGAAATTTTTAATTTAAGAGATAATATTATTTCCTTTATAAAATATAAAGACAACTTTATCATTTTAACATTTAATACACACACACACACATATATATATATATATATATATTGTCAGTTTTTGGAAGGTGACTTGTCATACAAATTACTTTTTCTTTTTCCCATTGAATAAGACGACAGAAATCATAATATTAATTTATTAATCAAATTGAACATTCCATGATACGCAGTTTCCACATCTCTTCTCATTTGAAAATGATATTAAGCTGTGTTCGTGTGCGGTTGTGTTGAATTATCAATTTGTTTTTATATCTTATAATAATAAATTCTCTGTTGTCCTTTAAGATTGCTGAAATTATAAGTCAAATTAAGATATAATTCTATCCACTAAAAAGTCTGATGGTGAAATTATAAGACAACAAAACTTTCTTAATCAACTCTGGGTCTAAATATTAATTAATTGCCCTCCAAAACAGCAGCCTCCGTGTCCTCGTATTTTCATACGAAGCTTCTTTTCAATTCCATAGCCCTCAACCCGAATAGAATCTTTTATTTTACTTTTCACACATTGTTCCAATGGCGGGGCTAAGGCGGGCTAGAGGGTGTGACTGTCCCCTCCTGCTCTCAAATTCATGACGACTTAAAGTATATATGTATTTTTTGAAAAAAATAAAATTCCCCATCCCCCACCAAGGTAATAGAAGTGTTTTTAATATCTTATAAATTTTGATCTCGTTTGATCGTGATCCTTTAAATAAATTTTTTTAATTCTATTGTGGCTTTGAGCTTTATTCAAAAACGGAGCCAAGCGGTGAGGGTTTGAACGCACAATAACTCCCAAAATTAACATCCAAACAGTATCTTTTATTTTATTGACTATTTTTAATTTTCATTTCATAGTATTATTATGTGAAAATTGTCAAATTATTTTTCTTTTTTTTCCCCCAATATTTGGCACTTATACGACATAAAATCGAAATATATATATGCAGCCCACTTGGACTAGCGACGACTTTCAAATTTCAAACATGCTTTCTGACGGAAAATTAAGACCCTTTGTCCACGCACACCTACCAATCCATCACCCATAAAACACTAACCACATAAATATCAATAGGGAAAAAAAAAAAAAAGACTAATCTTATTCACGAAAATCTCCATAGCTGAACATTCCTCAAAAGAAACTAAGCCATGGCCACCAATCTCGCGGCGGCGTACGAGCCCCGCCTACCGGCGGTCCCGGATTGGCTGAACAAGGGCGACAACGCCTGGCAGATGACGGCGGCGACCCTCGTCGGCCTACAATCCATGCCGGGCCTCGTGATCCTCTACGCCAGCATAGTCAAGAAAAAGTGGGCCGTCAACTCCGCCTTCATGGCCCTCTACGCCTTCGCCGCCGTGCTCATCTGCTGGGTCCTCCTCTGCTTCCGCCTCGCCTTCGGCGACGAGCTCCTCCCCTTTTGGGGCAGGGGGGCCCTCGCCCTCGACCACAAGTACCTCATCCGACAAGCCGCCGTGCCGGAGGCCAGGACGAACCGGCCGTACTTCCCGATGGCGACGCTGGTGTACTTCCAGTTCACGTTCGCCGCCATCACGACGATCCTGCTGGGCGGGTCGGTGCTGGGGCGGATGAACATCAAGGCGTGGATGGCGTTCGTGCCGCTGTGGCTGACGCTCTGCTACACCGTCGGCGCGTACAGCCTGTGGGGCGGCGGGTTCTTGTACCGTTGGGGGGTGATTGATTACTCCGGCGGATACGTCATCCACCTCGCGTCGGGGATTTCGGGTTTCACGGCGGCGTATTGGGTGCGTATTAATTCTCTCTCATCTTTTAGCTTCCATTATAACTTCGGAAAATTCTAGTCCCTGACTGACTTGATTGAACTAGTTTTAATTATATGATCAATAATTTACAATTGCTATATGGCGAGTCAATTAATCAATCACTCATAACGTACAGTACATTTATCGTACAATTTATTGGATTTAGTTAAACTAGACTCGGTTTGAATTTTCCGAAAATTTCATGTTTGATTATTTTAAAAATATATATTTTTTAATCACATTAATATATATGATACCCCTTTTGCTATTTTACAATTATCTACTTTCCTTTGTGGAGCATGCACATAGCTTAATTATGCCAATATTTAATTTATTAAGCTTTTCTATATATATTGCAGATATGAATATTGGATGGTATTATTCAAGTTTTTTTTTTTTGACAAATTCTAGTTAAATTTTGCTTGTCGATGACATTTCTACCTTTTGAAATTAAATTAAGAAGATTGTGTAATTATACGTATAGTTTAAACAAGAATGGTGTAATTCACTACAAGAATATACCATTTTCACGAACGAAAAAATTCATCATAGAATGTAAATATGTGATGAATATTTATTGGTGTAAATCAGTTAGTAATTATATTATCATTGATTGTTGCTTCAATGAAATTTTAATAGAATTCAATCATAAATTTAGGACAAATAGCTTCTATTTGTGGTGAAATCTATCTATTATAAACTTTTTGCTAGTAAAAGAGTGGTTTCTTGTAGTGATTGATTTATTTGAAATATAATTGATTAAATTTTGAAGACAAGTGTAGAGGTTTTAAATTCTTATAAATTACCTTAACTACCCCTCTTTACAATATAGTGGGAAAAATAATAAAGTTAACAAATTAAAATTTTATTGCATTATATTGTTTGCACTTATAAAATAACTAATTTAAAATTGGGTAACTATAGAATCATCATACTAGTTCATTATGTATTCTTGTTTAGTTTATTTGAGCCATTTTCTTTTTCTTTTTTCTAAAGTCCCAATTAATTTTCTTGCATCACAATTGTTTTCAATATAGTTTTTTAGGACAAATAAATCAGTCCCAAAAGGCCTAATTTATAATATAAAATGAATAGTGACCTAAGTGTTATGCTATTTGATACCCAACCTCTGTAATTTTGAGTTGAGTGTCGTTTTTAAATTATTTCGGTTGAACATTCCTTAATATTCCATAAATATTTCATGGAAATAGTGAAAAAAAGATCACCAACGTACTAATAATAAAAGTTGGATACAAGAATGCATGGTTATAAAAGTTGGGGTATCAAAGTGCAAAGCATCTGAAATATTGAACCGTATAACATAATTTACTCTAAAAATAATTAATCAAACGTTTTTTCATGATTTGTTTTTTTTTAATACATTAATATTTGTTTGATTATCTACAGGTTGGGCCCAGGTTGAAAGCAGATAGGGAAAGATATGTTCCGAACAATATATTACTGATGCTCGCCGGAGCTGGGCTCCTGTGGATGGGATGGTCAGGGTTTAACGGTGGGGCTCCATATGCTGCCAATATAATCTCATCAATCGCTGTTTTGAACACCAATATATCTGCAGCCACAAGCATTCTCGTATGGACATCACTCGATGTTTTCACTTTTGGGAAGCCTTCGGTTATCGGTGCGGTGCAAGGGATGATAACCGGCCTCGCTTGCATTACTCCTGGTGCAGGTATGTAGATTTAGAATCCGTTTGGATAGATTTTTTGTTTTTTTTTAGCGAACAAGCACTTATTGTTAGAGAAAAAAACACTCTAAAGTAAAAAAAATTATATTTGAATGTACTTTTAGAAAAAGAAAAAAAAAGTCGCAAAAAAACCAAAACCATTTTTTTTAATTTTTTTTAGAAGATACTCACGGTAACTTCAAATAAAATTACATTTCAAAGCATTTTTAATTATTGTATCCAAACGCAAAATTGCTTAATTAAAAAAAAATATTATAAAAAACACCGCTCGATAAGCATCTTTTTTTTTAAACTCATCCAAATAGACTCTTAATTACACCTAGACCTCCTCTATTTAAGTATTCATTTACAACTTTTAGGATAAAATTGGACGTTATATGAGATTGAAAATAGTGATGACACTAGTTATCCGGAGGTTTGTAGTAATTACACTAACTACCCTCCTATAAAATTGATAATTACACCGATTACCCTTCCTGATATCTTACACTTAACCTAGTCATTGACCATACTATCGCAAGGGCGAAATTAGATTTTCATTCTTATATTTTGATGAGGACAACACAAACAGAAAATTAGCTTAATGACTAGGGGTAAGTGTGAAATATTAGGGACTTCAAGGGTGGTTAATGTCATTATCAATCTTAGAGGGGTGGTTATTATAATTATCCAAAATCTCAAAGGTAATTAGTATAATTATCCTTTTTTTTTAATGCAAAACATTTTTCATTAATGTTTTGTAAAGCATATAAACAACAATTTTATTATTTTGAAGGAACGAAACTATAATTTTTAATGCAATTTTTTTCTATTGAATCTTTATAAAATATAAAAATCGCTTTTATTGTTTCGGGTGGGGAAATTTTAAACTTCTATGTGTGTGTGTGTGTTCGTTATTTTGAAAAAAAATTGCAGGGTTATTGTTGGGCAAGTCTTGCGAAAATTTGGGGCATCATAATAAGTCAAATAATTGTGATTTAATATATGTGATGAGGAAAGCTGGTAGAACTAATCGTCCTCTTAAACTTATATAAGACTCTCTCTCTCTCTCTCTCTATATATATATATATAGATATATATACATATATATATATATATATATCAAAATTTAAATCATACTTTTTTAGATGTGTTAAAAATGCCTTTTTATTTTATGGAAGTGACAAAAAAATTCATGATATCTTAGTTCTGCAAAATTCCAATTCACTAAAATTAATATTTCTTACATATATTCTATTTTAAATATGACCTAGGTGTGGTGCCCTCGTGGGCGGCTATCGTTTATGGAATTCTGGCTGGTAGCGTGCCTTGGTACTCAATGATGATCCTTCACAAAAAGTCCACGTTGCTACAGAAGGTACAATTTAATTTAATTTAATTTAATTTCTTCCTTTACACGCCTTTATTTATTATCTTATTATTATGATTTTGATTTTTCTGTACTTTTGCGAAATTGACAAGTCTACTTTTTTTTTGATAAATTAAATTGACAAGTCTACTTTTTTACACGTAGCTTTCTCTTTTATTATACATTTCCACCAAACTATAAGGATTTCACACTTTCTCATATAATTTTATGAGATAAAAATATTTAATCCTCAAAATATAGTGTTTTTTTTACACATTATCATACAAATTTTTTACAAATTGTACTGTATAATATAAACTTTATATTTTTCACACTTAATCTCTTGCGGTCATTTTCCAGCAATACAAAGTGAACAGAAATAGGGCGCGTGTCCTCATGCGAGAGGACATTTATTGCCGGAAAATGATCGGAAAGGATTAAGTGTGAGAAATATAAAGTTCAGATAATAAAATGCAACTCGTAAAAGTTCGTATAGTAATATGTAAAAAGTACCATAGTTTTAGGGTTAAGTATTTTTATCCCTAATTATCCCTAATTTTATTATTTTGTTATACTTGAGTTATTTGATTTTTACGCTTTCCCCATAGGGACCTATTTTCGATCTAAAATCTCATCGGAAATTTGACAACATCGGATATGTACACCACTACCCCCCACCCCCGACCCACCCACCAATCAACCTTAAAATAAATATTTGCATCAAAGAAAGTGTCATGAGTTCATATTTCGATAAGTTTTTTTGGTCAAAAATGAGTTCCACTCTCGGATAGTTCATGTGGTATGTCAAAATATTATTTTTACCTTTTATAAATTAAACTGATGGGTTTTTTTTTTTTTGGGGTCCAAATTATTCATAAAAATATATTCATGCAAATCAAATTTTCTTTCACTGATGTCAATTCTAGCTCTCTCAAGTCCCACTCTACTTTCTTCTTTATTGGATTTCAAGGTCATGATTATTACGTTTATTTTGTTAATTATATTGTTAATTAGTGTGTTGCACGAGTGATGTCTAAATATATTTGTTTAGCCTCAACTTTTATTTTTGTCACACATTGGTATGTTTGGTCTCACTTTGTCACCTTTAAGGGAAAAAAAAAAGTGATTTATTTCACTTTGCCTCTTTTATTGATGTTAAAATATTTAACTTCTAAAAATTTTATTATATTTAATATAAATAACAATTAATTAAATTAGACCAACAATAAAACGACATATTTTACTTACCAAATATTGCGATTCACCAATTTCTTACACTTGCTGTCTTTGTTTGACCAAACGTTTTGCACTAAATTTGGGCAAATCATAGTCGCAATGTATGACCTCTCCACCCAGCAGTCAATCAAAGTTATCACCCCTCTACTTTGATTTGTAATACTTTACGTGACACACACACACACACACACACACATGTATGTTTGAGTTATTCTTTCTTTGTAATTTGGATTAATGCATGCAAGAATAATTTGAAAAATTTACTAAAAATTTGAAGTGTAACATTATTTCTAATACACCCAAAATAACGTCTTTATATTGTTCAAATATTTGATCTCGCCCTCAAAAATTAAAATTACTGATCCCATCTCCTTATCCACAGGTGGATGATACATTGGCAGTGTTCTACACACATGCGGAAGCCGGAATCCTGGGCGGACTCCTGACCGGCCTGTTTGCAGAGCCTGACCTCTGCCGCATGATCCTTCCGGTGCCGAACACGAAGGGCGCATTCCATGGCGGAGGAAGCCTATTCGCCAAGCAACTAGTCGCGGCGCTTTTCATCATCGGCTGGAACTTCGTCTCCACCACCATCATTCTTCTCGTCATCAGAATATTCATACCATTGCGCATGCCGGAGGAACAGCTCATGATCGGAGATGATGCGGTCCACGGAGAGGAGGCCTACGCCCTATGGGGTGATGGGGAGAAGTACGACTCCACCAGGCACGGGTGGCACAACCCGACTCACGTGGAGGAGCTGGCACCAGCAGGGCATTTCATTGGTGCTAGGGGAGTGACTATAGATCTGTGAGGGTTTAGGGTTTTGTGTTAACTCTATTTTTGACTGGTTTTGTGGATATGATTTGTTGTGTGTATAATGGAGTTGTTCCACAGTAGATCAGATATTTCTTTGATCAAATTTAAAGGATATGATGATCTCTTTAATCTCAACAATATTTGCACATTAAAAATGTCATCCTCTATTCTTACATGAACTACAACGGTGTATTTCATCCTGCACCCGATGCCAAATCAAATTTGAACATTGACATATCTAACGGTATCAGATAATTGGATGGATGCCATATCTGGTATAGAAGATTCAGTTTGATGTTCTTCACATCCTTCACCACATGTTCAACAACGACGAACATATGTTGACCCGTTGAGGGCGAATCTTACTGCCCGTCCCGCATTCTATATGTCAGCTCTAAGGGCAGAATTCAATAGAACAACACAGACCACAGCAGCCAGAGTGAGCAACAAATAGAGATCATATGTGCAATGCATCATATAAATCCTTGAAGTTGAAAGAAAAATTCATGAAAATCAATCGAACCGTAAGATCAATACACATAAATATCTGTTCATCCAAATATGTTAAGGTTTAGGATCAGAATAAGGCATAGGATCCGAAGGCGGCATGGGGTAAGGATAGGAATAGGGCCTCGGGTAAGGGTCCGGGTAAGGGTAAGGATAAGAGGAAGGCATAGGGTAAGAATCAGAAGGTGGCATGGGGTAAGGAGCATTAGAAGGCATAGGGTAAGGGGTATAATGGTAATATGGCACATTGGAGGGGGTCAAACAGGGAACGGGGGGAGGGTTGTAAGAGTTCATGCTTTCATGGGCACGATCAAAAGTCTCCCAGTGAGTTGTTGCATGGTTTTCACTTGCACAGCTGGGATGAAGATCCTCCGGTTGAGTAGTTACGGGCAAAGTTTTAGGCGTTTTGGGGAAGGCACTTGAGTTTCTTGACTTGAGGACGTCCAGTGTCTCCACGATGCTCTGGACCCGACGTACCTGAACAGGGTCGTGTTAAAGTTGCTTTAGTAGAAAAAAAAACCATATTTCAAAAATATAAATTCTATTGGAATTTATACAAATTGAATCTGTACAAGGAATAACAAGAGGAAAAAAAGGGCGATTTGTGTAGTTTCATCATTCAAACTACACACGTATAACAAGATCAAAAGGAAGCTACTCCAAGCCAGTCATTATACAAGCATGTCAATATCCTCACGAATATTCACAAGATACTCCAAAAAATCCGCAAAAATCATTACTTGATGTAAACCTAGTATTATCATCACTCTGATTATTTATGACTCGAGCTCAAATTTTCGGGGTGTTACATGTATGATTACAGAAAAAACTAACCAAAGACTAGACAACTATCGCCAATTATTTCTTACTTTTAGCTAAGCATAACGATAAGAGTAAAGTAGATTGGAAAATAGAATACTAACTAACCTCCATCTTTCTCTGAACTTTCCCGTCTCCTTCAGCTTCAATTCCATCTAATTTAAGCAATTGCCTCATAAGCATCTCAGTCAAATAAACAATTTCCTTGTCATCAACCTTGGTTCCTCTATCTAAAACAGCTTTCAATGCAAAAACCTAGCATCAAACAACGAACCTCCACATCACACAATGGCCATAGAACCAAAACAGAGCTAAAAACAAAAATTAGTAGAGATCAACCTTTTGCTCCAGCTTATCAACCTCTTTCCTAACTTCAGCAACAGCTTCTTCTCCTTTTGAGATCACACAGTTTTCCTTAACTTCTTCATGTTTTCTTCCTTCACATGGCGTATTCTCAACGAGTAGCACCTCAGACTTGTCCTGTACACCGGCTGTTTGGAGATACTCATCATCTTCTTTTTCTTTACCTCTGAAGAGGAGCTTATGCATCTCGGGGTTTAAACCAATTCTTTGAGAAATAACAGATTTGAGATAACCTGAATCCATGAGAAACGAATATTCGAGCAAAGATAAGTAGAGCATGCACATCGTAACTTATAATGTTTCTAAACATAAACAAAAGGTTGTCTTCGATAAATCAGATGATTTGACAAAGCTGTTTTTATTTCGAGGCATGTAGATTCTAACATATAAACATTAAATAGAAGGATGACCCAAAAGTAAGATCTTTTTCGTAAAGAATGCTAAAGACCCGCATACATACATAATAACATTATATAATTAGAAAATAAATAGTTAAGATAGAGTGAAGTAATAAAAATGAAGAGAAACAACAATACAGGACAGGGAATAACGTCATCTTTGTCCCATAATGTATGCATTTTTCTCAATTGTGTGCCAACAATTACTATTTTCTCACACTTTGTCCCATACAATATCAATTTTCTCACATTATGTCCCGTGGGTCAATTTCCGTCAAAATTTTTAACCGAAAATGCCTCATGTCATCCCAACAACGACCTATATGAATGGCTACGTGGTGTTTCCGTTAAAACTTTGATGAAAATTGCATGCGGGACATAATGTGAGAAAATTTATACTTTATGGAACACAATATGAGAAAATTATTATTACAATTGAAAAAGGGAGTGCATATAAAAATGCTTAAACCTATTAATCCCCGCTGGCCCAGCCCGTATTAATGTTAAATCTATCAAGGGCCAAAATCTTTATGCTAAAGTTTGATCATCCTCTTGATATCATGAACTAAACAAACAGAAGTTTCCATTGAAACAGACACTGAAAACGGATTAAAGCAGCAAAAAACCAACAAAAACTACAAACAAACGCAGAAAAACAAAGACAAAACATAAATTCTATTGCTTTAGCTATGTACCAAATACATTAACAATGCACAAAAGAATCAAAACTAACGTATTCCACAAAGCCCCCCTCAAAGAATTAAAACCAAACCCATGATTCATTCATCGCATAGTAAATAATTAACAACAAATTAAAGAAAAAAAGAAAAGAAAAATACCAAAAGTGGAGTTAAATGGCACAGCAACTTCGTATTGATTATGCCCATGAGAGACCTTTATGGTAACAGTACTGGGCT
Source organism: Petrea volubilis (assembly GCA_026212405.1). Taxonomy (NCBI): domain Eukaryota; kingdom Viridiplantae; phylum Streptophyta; class Magnoliopsida; order Lamiales; family Verbenaceae; genus Petrea; species Petrea volubilis. The sequence continues at coordinate 10,136,775 of CM047885.1, read as the reverse complement.
GGTGACCCGGTATCAATCCCAGCCCGAATACTCCGTTTCTGCGGCAATTTTCAGGGTTTGGATTCAAACTCTTCATCGCCCACCAAATCTGTAGAGAATTGTGCGTCAAGGTTTTGCAAATTGGTATTGTTTTTGAGAATCGAAAAAAAAAAACGAAAGAGGGTTGGGGTCGAGTGGTTAGTTGAACTTGGTCATCGGATATTTAATTGAGCTCTCTCCCTCCCCCCCTCTCTCCCGTGCAGGTTACTCAATTCCTACGGTTATACGCAAAATCGTGATTTCGCCACTTTGTTTTAAATGAAGTGGACACCATACCTATCATGCGACATCACACGACAGGTTTAGAAGATTATGACCCGGCCCAAGATGAGGGCCATAAGGGTCACATTATCCGTGTTCTTTGTGGGCCGTAGGTGGCAATTACAAGTTTTGGGCCTGTTGTTTTTACTTGACTTCAGTGTTAGTCTCTCTCTCTCTCTCTCTCTCTCTCTCTCTCTCTCTCTCTCTCTCTCTCTCTCTCTCTCTCTCTCTCTCTCGCAATTATAAGTTTTGGGCCTGTTGTTTTTACCGGACTTCAGTGTTACTCTCTCTCTCTCTCTCTCTGTTAAAACTTCATATATTTTATTAGATTCAAAAGAAACTAACTATGTCCATACATTTGGCTTGGAAATTGATGATACTATATTCTTGTTCTATATCGAAAGAAGCCTAGGGATTTAATAAGCTTATATGCTATAATTCCTCTCTCACACCTTGTGAGGTGCATTTTCATCAAATGAAAAAATTACACCGTCTCAAAGTGCGGGACAATATCTTGTAGGGCCAGACGGCCTTCATGGTTTGCCACGAATTGGGGCATCATCAAATGGCACCGTCCATGGGAACGATGGCCCTATATCTCTTCCCAAGTCCTTCGACTGAGGGGCTTATGATGATATCATATTCTTGTCCTATATCGGAAGAAACTAAGAATTTGACAAATTTATAAGCTATAATATCTCCCTTACACCTTGCGATGCGCTTTTTCATCAAACGACAAAATCCTACCATCTCAAGGTGTGCGACAATACCTCGCAAGGTCAGGTTTTCATATTCAGTGACAGATTTGGATATCATTAGAGATAAAACGCGATTTGAAATAGAAAACCTTGTATGGTGAAAATATATTTAGGCGGTACAAATTAATTACTACAAAAAATTACAAAAAATGTCATAATTTAAAATTAATACTAATAACATGAATAAATAATGATATATAGCTATAAATAAATTTACTGTTTCGGCTATTACATTTTTCAATTAATGACAACATGATAATGAAAAATTGTCTCCTAATTCGTAACAAGATTTTGATTGTATTCAAATTGTCACTTTACGGACGTGACTAACGATCAATAATTACGATTTAAGTACAATTTTCGTCATTATTAACTTTATGAAAATCATTTTCATAATCGAAAAAACAAAAGAAATTATCACTTAATATATAACGTTAATCATAATAATTGAAACGTTACTTGATTTATTCGCACTAATTTTCTTTTTTTATCTTAATAATTCAGTACGAATACTTAAGACAACATTCCTGTACCGTCACATGCATTTCACCAGAAACATTGTCAGGTTTGAAGTTCTTTAGTTCAGTGTTCAATCGAACAATCCACAAAAATAAATTTATTTAACTTTAATGTAACGAATAAGCTTTCGAATAAGGTTCTACAATATTTAGATCAATTATATTTATTAGTAATATTGGCACACTTAATGCAATTATATAATAAAAAAATAATAATTTAATTTAATAATATACCAATTTTTTTTCCCTATTTGGTGTTATATATACTATGAAAATATTTTTAATTATTTTGGTAGATTTATAAATTAGTAATAAATAAAAATAAAATATTTTTAAAGTAAAAAAAAATTAAGAAATTAATTACAAAAAAAAAATTAAAAAATAATATTGAGGAGTATTGGGAGATAAAAAAGGAAAGAGAGGTGTGAGAGGGAGGGGAAGAGAAAACAGAAAGAGAAAATAAAAAAAAAACGAACAAGAGGAGACAGTGAAAATTTAAAGAAAAGAAAAAGAAATCAACAGACGGCAAAATGAACACATTAGAAATAGTTATTAAAGATGCTACTCTTTTATATAATAGTGTATCTATATATATATATATGTGTGTGTGTGTGTGTGTGTTTGTGTTTTTGTACTTGTAAAGAAATTAATTAAATATATATTCTGCATGACTGTGTAGTGCGTGTTGGCCCTATCCCTAAATTCTAGCCTGGAATTTAATGTGTTCGCATAAATTAAGGAAATTGACAATAACTTCAAATTCTTGAGTACTTTTTTGCTAGTGCCAAAGAATGGAGTGTATTTATTGTTTTACAATAATTGAACCTTAAGTTTATAGGTGTCTTGTATAATAAATCAAGTAAAAATTCTTGCTGTTTTGTACTGAATTGGAAATTGGAATCCTCGTTTTCTACAAATAGCTTATCAAAGTTAGTATATGACGAACTATTTATTGTTATTAATTAGAGTCGAGGAAACCTTATTCCAATGGTAAATTGGAGATCCAAGATTATGAGGCCGTCTGGATGGCTTTGAAAAATAAGTATTTTTTGAACGATATTTTTTATTATTAAATTTTTTTAAGTCAATTAATTTTGCGTTTGAATACAATAATAAAAAATAATTTTATTTGAAACTATTCTAGGTTTAAAAAAAAAAACATTTTTTGGCTTTTATTTTTTTCTAAAAGTTCATCCAAATATATGTATATTTTACTTCGAAATGTTTTTTTTTTAAATAATTGTTTCTCCCCTAAAAAAAAGTTCATCCAAACAGGTTGTATATCAAATACTCTGATCACTGGGGGTCGACTAAATGTAGGGCGAGTGTTGTGAAAACCTATTGAAAGATCTAGGATTCACTACAAGAAATCACAATTTTTACTAATGGATCAATCTATAACGAAATTACTTAAAATGAATCATGAAATAATACAATTTTGTAGTGGAGTTTATCTATCTATCACAAATTCATTAAGAAATATTGTCATTAATTAATGTTTTTGTTTGATTAATAAAATTCATCACATATGCCATATAAATGTCTCAAACACAAATTTTTCATTAAAGCATTAATAGAATTCTTTCTTATGGTGTGTTATGTATTTAATTAAAGCATTAATAAATTTAATAGTAGTTTCTAAAGGGAAAATACTACTTACATTTATTTTAGGATTATTCTACCCTTGTTCTACTTGATGTACTCATCACATTTATAAAATTTAAATGAGTATATTGCGTTAAACACCCTAATATTTGGGGTGTTTTATATTTTGATATCTAATATTTGTAAATGTGCACTTTGGTATCTAACTTTTATCATTTATGCGTCGATGATATTTTTCACACTATTTTGACTAAATATTCCCCAATATTCTCCAAAACATGCCTAAATATTCCACAAATATACTATCGAAATAGTAAAAAAATACTATCGGCACACAAATAATAAAAATTAGGTATTAACATGCACATTTACAAATGTTGAGTATTAAAGTGTAAAACACGCTAACGATTGGGGTGCTTAATGCAATTTATTCAATTTAAAATTGGTATAAAATAGATATCGAGCTTCACTTATAATCAATGCTCAAAATTATTTTTGAGAAGTACACTTTTTTTTTCATGCAAAAAGACGTTAAATCAAATACATTCTAATTTTTATTCTTATATAATGTTTTGTTTACTCAATAGTCCAAACACACATTTTCATTAACTCTTACACGAATACCAACTAGAGTTGATTTGAAAATTTAAAACACATATTCATGAAAATAAAACCAAATTTAAACATCCTAGAAATTTAATTTTGATCCATTTTCAACACTAAAAAAATAAACTAATCTTTAAATAATTATAATATATATGCACACAAACAAATGTCTGAACTTTTTTTTTTTTAACCTATCAAATTTGTATGGCCGCCATGAATTTGTGACATGCACAGTGACACGTACTGTTTGTTCGTCATGGTTTTATCTTCTTTCGGCAGCATTATCGGTTCAGTTAATAAGTCTAATCAAAACAATTAATGTATTTACTGTGGACATATATATTTTATCCAATCACGAACATGTCTTGTATAATCATCATCATAACACACACACACACACACACACATATAGATTAGAGAGAGAGAGAGAAACCCTAGCAATATATGATTTTCTGAGTGATACGAAGACAGTTAAAAGCAGGTAAATTTGAAGTTGAACAAGTAAAAATGATTAGGGCTTCTGCTTTCTACCCACCAAACGAGAAATCCGGAAATTCATGTGCTTTTGCCTGCACCAATCTTTTTACCAAATCTTCTCTTCTTCAATTACATATATCAAAGAAAATAATTAAGGGCTATACATAGGGTTCTGAATTTTGATTGCATGCACCACACTGTTCTTGATGTTATATAATATTGAAAAAATTAGAAAAATAATTTATTTATATATACAGTAACAAAGACGTTAAAACATCAAGAGGAGAAAGAAGTTGATAGATATTTTTTTTTATATATATAAAAAGAAAATTTAGTATAAATGATAAAAAAATATATACCCATTTTGGAACTTTTCTATAATTGTAACACAATCAAAGTTGTCACGCACAAACAATGTGAAAGATCAAAATTTTAAAGACCATAAAAAATTATCAAAATTTTGATTTTAGAGGATGAGATTGGTTTTTTTTTTTCAAATTATGTAAGAATTTATCATTTTTGAGGGAATAAAATTTTAGATTTCAAATAATATACATTTATATACATATACATATATATAATATGTGGTCGAGCAATTGTAATTATACAACGATCATAGGCTACACGCGACTATATATATTGACGTCCTAGGACCTATATATGGTGGTTATGTAATAAGGGCGTCATTCTTTATAATTCATAAAATATTCATTCCTCGTGTTGGGGGTGGGGGGGGGGGGGGGGGGGGTGGTTGGGGGTGACAATGGGACACATATTTCTATCTTTTAAGTCCAAGTGGACACATGGGATTGTTCGAAAAAACTATATTATATTGCACTACTAAATGATTTTGGGTCTACATGTTTTGAACCTTTTGAAATTTACTTATGAAATCGTCTTATCTTCGAGGACGGTCTAAAGTAAATTATAGAATGCTAAAAGCAAGTGCACATATGACAAACAAAAATTCATATGATTCCTCGTATAATCATGAATACTATTAACTTTCAAATTAGGGATACAAACCATTTAAGCTTTTTCGCTAGTTTGAGGAATTGACTCGTATAAAGTTCGAAAAATTGAAACTCGAACTTAACTCTAGTTGAGTTTTCAAAAGTGTCAAATCGAATTCGAGCAAAGTATTTTTAGTTTGTAGGCTCATAAACTTCCTTTCATATTTGTTTTTATGTTGTATAAATAAAACATTGATATTAAAACTCAAACCTACACTTCGAATGCATTAAAATAATTGAAAATTTTTGAATTTGATCAGTTTGAGTTATGGCCATATCTGATTATGATTTATTTATAAATTCGAACAAAAAGAGTTAAGTCAAGCTTGATGAACCCGTATCCGATCTCCACCCGGTGGCCTTACCTGCGAGGTATTGTCCCGCCTGCGTGGTCATTATTCCTGCTTAGCAGGATTCCACGGGGGATTTTGCCTCAAAAGGGCCCTCGCTAAGTGGGAGAGGCTTTAGCGCTTTTTAAGGCTACCAAGCACTTCGTCTCCACTCGATGTTGGACGGATTACGACCTCATCAAAGCTCAAACCTCATTTTTTTTGACTTGTCAAGCTTGAATCTAAGAAAAAAAATAAAAGATTGGCTCAACTCAACTTGTTTAATTTGCAATATTATTTCAAACATTTGTACATGGCTACAAAAAGCCCTTTAAAAAGAAGTGCACACTAATATGTGAAAGAATCAACTTTACTCTCAAACGAGGAAGCAATCAAGAAAAAAGGCCCAGAAAAAAACATGAAATAGTTTAATGTTCTTTAAAGAAAGGGTATGAATCCTAGGGCATAAAAAAGACAAACAAACAATAAAAGCCCCGCAAAGGATTTGGTCATCATCAAAATTAGTCATAGTTTGGAATTTTTGAGGGGAGGCCCCCTCGGGACCCCCTCATTTTTCTCATAGGGATTCATTAAATTTTCTTTTTAATTTCGTCACATTGGGATTTGGCCCCCTCCTCCTTTCATTCCTAACCAACCCAAACAGTACAATCTCTGTCAAATCCTACTATCTTTGCTTTCCCATTTGTACCCACCCTCAGGTACTTTTCTATGAGTAGGACCCCTCTAGACTCCACGAGCCAAGAATATTTATGTCTTTTAAGCAGCAAAGTATATACATATATATATATATATATATATATATATGGAAAATTATATTTTTATGACGTTATGTTGCATAAATTTGATATTTAGCAGTCTAATTTATTTAATTTTAATTTTAAGACATAAATTTAAATTTTTTTTATATATTTAGAACTTTTGACGTGAGTATGGCACAAAAATTACCTTCATGGCAAAAATTTTGGCTGGAATCTAACTACAATATTGACATAGTACAAAATTTAAAAAAATTACCTTTGGCCATTTTTTTTCTCGAATTTTTTCTCATATATTTGTTTTTCATTCTATGAGCAACTTATTCATGTATTTAATTTGAGGATTGAATTATATTTGATAGAGTGATTTTTTTGTAAATTTTAATTTCTTGTTTTTCCATTCTCACTGTTACTTGTTTCTTTTTTTGCAGAAAAGGGCGACTTGGGGGCGGGCGGGTGTGCTAGTTTGTTGGGGAGGGAGGGCTGTCTGAGAGCAGGAATTATGTTTTCTTTTTTTTGTTTTTTATTTTTAATTAAAATAATTAGCAATTTACATTTTTATAGTCAATTAAATCTATTTGGCATGTCATTTTATTTTAAAAGACATATAAGCACCATATAAACGCTGACATGTTAAACATTTTCAATTATTCCGCCGGCGATGTCAACTTTTTGGTTAAATTGCGTAATTTGATGCATCAAGTCCTAAATGTGGCAAAAAATTTTAAATTGATATCCTAAAATTAAAATTGAGCAAATTAGAGTCCTGAATGTCAAATTTTGCGGCATAGTGTCTTAAAAATGTTTTTTTTCCCCAAAAATAGATATCAAGTCTATATGAAAATACGATCAATTTGGTAAGGCAAGGATGATTAAATAAATACAAAGATAATAAGAGGTTAGTTCGTACGAGTTATGATGAAATACTTTTTTATAGCAATTAAATTTGTTTAATTAGTTGGAAAAATTGCATTAGATATTGATGATATTCGGTTTTTGGATCTGGACACGTCCTCAATGAAGATATGATTTGGGCCAATAGTAATGTTGGTGGGCTTCTTAACCTCTTAAGATGAAAACACATGTAAACATAGTTAAAAGTATCTTCAACGAATATTCTCCAATATTTAAGTTAGCTAAAATATATAAGGAGACAATATTGTGATAGAGTACCAATATAGAATGATTAGTACTTATTCTAATGGTTTCTATGGGTACTTGTATAGTTGAGGGTTAGGGGATACACTTGATAATTAGGGCTAATGTCGAGGATTTATAGGGTTGAACTATCCTTGATCCTCTAGGCTAGTCAGAATCGTTATGCGTCAGAGGGTAGTGAGTACTCGCATGTGAAGATGGTGGGGACCACGAAATAATCTCAAATCTCATGGTATGTCAGTGTCAAAATATCAGGGTTGTTCAGACAATATTTAGAGCAAAATCTGGTTGACCGATGTGATCTGGGCTATCGACCATGGGTAGAGGAGAACGGTTTTGCTGAGGAGAGGTCTTCAACGAGGGATCTATCGTAGTCGGCAAGACGGGTTATATCAACAAGATGGCCATACCAAAGTGTTAGGCGTTCATTCCACATGGCGCTTTTATGGAGGTCCACGTGATTTAACCAAAGTATTCTATATCAAATATATATATATATATATATATGTCAATGTATCCTTTCTTCGTCTAATGATGTGGCATTTTCATTGAGCTTAGCATTTTGTTTATGATTGAGAGTCTTTGATCCGCATTTATGCCTAGTAACCAAAATATTTCATCTATTTCAAAGAATATATATATATATATATATATATATATTTTCTTCTCGGGTAAAAAAAAAAAAAACTAACCTTTTCTCTAACTTAATTTTCCTAAAACCTCTTTTGGTGTCCTAGGCTTCCCTGCTAGCTAGGTTAAAACACTTGTATGATTGATATCCGAGCCAGAGATTGGCTGACTTTAAAATGACAATATATACATACAGTTGTTGTATGTACATAAATACAATCACCCCCCCTCCCCACCCCAACACCCCCACCCCAAACAAATTCATCATTTATTTCAACGCACCTAACAAGAACCATCTCCCACTATATATATGTTCATCTGATCACAATATCACACGCATAAATGAATATATTAATACAAAACCCTTGTGAAAAAACTAGAAAGAAATCAATGTATTCCTCTTCATTTTCAAACCCCACTTCTTGTGAGTCGTCCACTTCTGCCGCCACTAAGGCGGAGAAGAAGAAGAAGAAGGGAGGCGGCGGCAACACCGTGAAACTCTCGACCGACCCCCAAAGCGTGGCGGCGAGGCAGCGGCGCCACCGCATCAGCGACCGGTTCAAGATCCTGCAGAGCCTGGTCCCCGGCGGCGCGAAGATGGACACGGTCTCCATGCTTGAGGAAGCCATACAGTACGTGAAGTTCCTCAAGACTCAGATATGGCTTCATCAGGCCATGATCGGCTACGTTGATCATCATAATACCAATGCTGATGCAATTAATCCCAGCTGTTCAAATTTCCCAACAAACAATTTTTCAAATGTTCCCTTTCACGATCATCATCAGCGGCAGGTTGATTCGAGTAATAATTGTAATTATCCGTTGGGACAAGCACTGCAAGGGGAGAGTACTCAACTAGGGCTGCCATATTCTTGGTTCCCACAAGGCGATGAAGAAAAATATGGGCATTTTGATGGCTCCACACACAAATATTGAACTAGTTAACTAGTTATATTTCATGTTTTATGTCTTTATAAGTAGCTTAATTTGGAGATTAATGATATTTATTAGGAAGGTTTAGAACTTAATTAGTCTGTTTTTGGCTCTTTTGGAAATTAAGTCCCCCATGATTGTTGTGATCATGTTGGTGAAAAAAGCAAAAGGCAAGGGGGGATATATATGGTGAATGTATTTTAAGTTTTAAGCACTTCTAGTTATAATCTTTAGTCATATAATTTTAGCTAGTGTTTATAACTTCATTTTGTAATTGAAATTTCATTTTGTACCACTCTACACAAAGTCAAGTTGGGCTAGTTCATCTGTGGCTGAATATTTTTGTACAAGAATATTCAATTAATACATATATTATATTATTTATAATAAAAAAAATATAAAGATTAAACACCTGACCAAAAAGTCGCTTCTAATAGATAAATTAATTTATAAATCACAGCACAACGGTCTTGTAGCTCAGTTGGTTAGAGCGTTGGTCTTATAAGCCGAAGGTCGCCGGTTCGAGCCCCGCCGGGACCATTGGCTGTTATTTTTTGTGCAAACCATTTTAGTTAGGGATAATTACGTTAAGTACTCTTAAAGTTTGGCGTAATTACACACAAACCACCCCTAAAAAATCAAAAATTACACTAACCATTTTTGTGAGAGATAATTACACAAGGTACCCCTGAAGGTAGGCGTAATTACACATATCACCCATTGAAAATTACACTATCCACCAAACGGTCCAAACCATTTTTGTTAGGGATAATTACACTAAGTACCCTTGAGGTTTGGCATAGTTACACAAATCACCCTTGTAAAATTGAAAACTACACTAATTGTAAAACCATGTTTTTTGAGGGATAATTACACTAAGTACCCTTGAGGGTTGACATAATTAAACAGACCACCCATGTAATATGAAAATTACACTAAACACCCATATACAATCAAAAACTACAATTAACACCCTTGGTTTTTGTAAAGATCATCTTACACTTAGCACCAGTTGTTAACTCAATTAACTTTGTGTGCTAACATCATTTAAAAAATGAATGAAAATCCTATTTTAACCTTAATATTTGCAGTAAATATCTTGACTAATTTTGTATAATTAAAACAGTCCGCATCACATAATATTGCATTTAAGGAATTTATTGTAATACAATTAAGCTTAAATGACCTTTTATATAATACTTTAGAAATCCTAAAAATGTGTTATTTTTTTTCGTAATGTTCGTGTTTCAAATACTTTATGGTAAATTAATTAATAAACGGTAATCAATGGACAAATTAAGATATCAAAATCAAATCCTGCTTTGAAAAACCCTTATCATGTATATATACAGCATAAAAACCAATACTTAAACCTGTCACACATGCTAAGGGTCTAGGTTGTTGTGTGTGTTCAAATTACACATTATCTTCCTTCAAATAAAGAGATTAATAATATTTGTTGTTTCCTATTTACTATTCTCTTCATTTTTTCCGATTTTTAATTGATGGCAAAATACTAATTATACCATCTTCATTAATGTCCATTAATAAAATCCTAACAAATGTTCACTGTAGGGGTTGTTAAGGCAATTTTTGATTTTGAAGGGGTAAGTTGTGTAATTTTGTCAAACCTTTGGGGTACTTGGTGTAATTATCCATTTTTGTTATTATCTTTTGTACCATAAATGCCCGCAGCACAAAAATGCAGGATCGCAGGGGGTTACTTTGTCGGAAATTTTTTTCAATTATCCTATTTTTATAGATTTATTTTCAAAATATCCTTCCTTTAAAAAGATTTTTCATTTTACCCCCTTTTAGATAGTGATTTTACTATTGAAATAGTAATTTCACTGTTTAAAATTTCTTTATTTGCTTTACTATCCAAACTTTTGATTTATTTATGGTTTTATACCTTTAAGTTTTAGAAAAAGTAATGTATATCCCAGTTTTCATCATATATAAATTTTATTAGTTTTATTCTTTCTAAATTTTTACAATTCATAAGAATATAATTTTCTAATGTTCTATTTGTTCTAACTCTTTAACATAGTTTTTAAGAATTTCGTGGTTTATATTTTTATTCATAAAATCTAGAACATAACCTTCTTTATTATTAAATGTTGCAATAAGAATTCTTAAATCTTCAGGTAGATCCTCTAGTGGTTTTAAAATTGCTATTTTCCTTTTATAATTGTTTTTTCTTTTAAATTGGTTTTTTATGATATCAAAATCTTTTCCCATTATATCAAATCATATATTCGCATAAATCAAAGATGAAGTACTCTAAAACCATATACTTTTATAATATCAAGTAGAAAAATATTTCTATTTAAATCTTTTAAAAGTATATTACCTCATCGACGTCCTTAATTCTTTAATCCTCCTTCTGGACTCGTCTTCAAGCACCTTGACAAGCCTGATTGGTTTTCGCCCAAACGCCCTCCTGGCTTCACGGGACTTACGTTTCCAAACGGCTGCTGTCTCGAACGGTGTCATCACTACGGTCTTCGTAGATTTAGAGAACAGTTGGAACAATAGGAGAAATACAAGCTTAAAAGATTTTTATAGAAAAATTTCTAAACTTGAATATATATGAAAATAAACTGGTTTTATTTCCTTCAAAAAGGATTTATACAAACATGATTTAAAAGAGGGTTTACAAAGATTTATTTAAGCTGGTTTCCTATACTATGAATATTTTTTAGCGTGAAAAATCAATCTGAGTTTTCGAATGCTTTACAAATGTAATCTAAGTACAATTTATAGAGCTAGAAATCTAACTATTCGGACTTCAAAGTTTTATTTGACATCCGCTGTCTTTATCTTTATGAGCTGGAATCTTTATTTTTTTCTTCTTTATCATCAGAAGTCAAAAGCTGTCTCCCACAGCTGTCTGCCATAATGCTTTAGTGGATGATGACGTCATGGCATCCGCCGTTCCTTGCACTGACATAAGCGCTTACATCATGATTTACAACAGCCAATCATTCTGTAAGCTTTCTTCCTTGTAGTTTCTGTGCAATAGAATTCATGTCTGAAGAATTTGGTGAGGAATTTCTTTAGCAATAGAGATTCTATTTGTCCTCCTTTCATCAATAAAATCCAATTGTTGGCCTGCATGAGAGTTTCATATTGTCGCTCCCAAAGGGATTCAGCAATGGATTGAATGGCTTTAATGCCCATGGCTCTTCGCTCTGTAATCCATGAGCTGGTGAACTTGAAAGATCGAAAATTCTTTATACCAGTTTCAATCTTTAAGTTTGTGGTTATGACATCTATAGTGATCATGTGTTGGACTTTATGCCAAATGCGCATCTCAGGTTCTGGGGCTATAGAATAGAATTTGATTACGACTTCTCTATTTCTAGCAACTTGACTGACCTGGGATTTAAGGCGGTCATCAAATTCTGAAATTTTCTTTAGATCCTTTCCAACATATAGCAGATTTAGAAATTCATAGTTTGCATGCTGAAAGACTTTATGCGGATCAGCTCTAAATATGGCGGTGATTCGTGGATGAACGCTATATCCTTTAGAGTAGAATAGTGTTCTGGAATTCTCCCATCTATAGGCTTCTTCAGCAACTTCTTTATACTCTCTTTTTCATTTATTTGTGGGAACAAATTCTTCATTAGATCCCTTGCTGTTGAAGCTTTCAGATTTATTGATTTTTATCTCAATAACTTCGGCGCCACCTTGAGATTTAGAAGTTTCTTCTTTATTTTTCATAGAGTCCAAAAAGTCTTTATCAGATAATGGTTTATTATCTTGACTTCCAAAAGACTCTGCTTTATCTTTTCCTTTATTGCTCTCTTTTTTTATCACTCTCATTTTTAGCTTCACTCATTTTTTTCTTTTCTTTATTTCTAGATTCAAGGAACAAATTAAGACTTTCTTGAAGGAAAATGGCTCTTCTAAGTCCTTCTTGAGAGATATCTGTAACTGTTTTAAAATTTAATTTTATCAAATCTTTAAGAGCTTTATTACTGTCAATAATGTCTTGACAGGATTGTATCTGGGTATTATCGGTTTGAACTTTAAAAGGCTTTTGATATAAAAAGAGAGAGAATTTCTGAATTCCTTTTATAATGGCTAGAAGTTCTTTCTCATGGGTTGTATAGTTGACCTCAGCTTGACCGAAAGTACCACTTGTATACCTGCATGTCTCATTGAGATCGGTTTTAAGTAATGCTGCCCAATAAAGATCTGAAGCATCTGTTTGTATAATTAATTTATCATTTTCATCAGGAAGTTTTAATTTAAGCAAAGTTTTACATTCTTCCTTAAAGTTTTAACAATCTCTGTATGTTGATTACTCCATCCTTTAGTATTATTTTTTCGAAGCAATTTTTGAATCTCATGCTTCTTTTTAGCAAGATTTATTATGAATCCCTCAGCATAATTTAGACAACCGAAAAAATTTTCAATTTGATTTATATTTTTCAATTTATCAGAAAATTCACAATTTTTTTTAGATATCTGAGGTTGGAGTTTAATTCTTTCTTTATTTAATTTTAATCCTAAAAATTCAATTTCTTGTTTATAAATTATAGCCTTTCTCTCAGATAAGACTATACCATTTTCTTTACAAGTGTTAGCAGATTGTAGTAGATGAGTTTTATGTTCTTCTAGGGTATTAGAAGCAATTAAAACATCATCAACATAAACAACAAGAAATTCTTTATATCTATTAAAGATTTTATCCATTCGTCTTTGATATATAGAAGGTGCATTTTTTAATCCAAATAGCATAACTAACCATTCGAACTGTCCTTGAGGTGAACTAAATGTTGTATATCATATACTTTCAGGTTCCATTTTTAAAACCCTGAAGTGCAATCAAATTTAGAATAATATTTCTTTTCTTTTAACAAGATTTAGTAAAACTTCTTTATTAGGGAGATAATAACTATATGACCTAGTAAAGTGATTTAGTCTTTTATAATTTATTACCATTCTAGGTTTTTCTCATTTTTTCTCAGCTTCATTTTCAACCATGAAAGTTGGGCTACTAAATGGACTATTACTCCTTCTAATTAAAGGCGGATTTTTATATAATAATTCATTTATTTGTTTATCAAATTCTTTTCTATCTTTTTTTGTATATAACATAGGTCTTTCTTTTATACCTATATTTTCATTTAGTTCTATTTTTGCCTTTAAGTCTGACTCCTTATAAAAAGCCAGAAGATGATCATTATAATTTTCTTTTAGCTGTTTTATTACATCTTTAAGAGTTATCCGTTTTATTGTTATATTGTGTATTTTTATCGAAATTTTATCATACGGTTCACCAAGCTTCGCTGGCTGAACTCTGAATGGCTCATTTATTCGGGGTAATTTTAAATAATGATTACATTTAGTTTTGAGGATAACGGAATAAAGATTCTGTGAACAAAACTGAAACTGTTGTAAGAAATCATTTCCTAACAATATATCAGTTTCAAGGGAGTTATAATCATATATAGTATTTATAGTAATAATTTTACTTTCTAATATAACATTTACTTTATCTGCCTTTTTATTAATGTGTTTGCCTTGACCCGTAACACCTTTTATATTTATATTCCCATTCTCTTGCCATTTAGTATAGAGAAAGGATTTAAACAAAGTTATTTCTGAACCATTATCTATTAAGGCACATGTTGTTATATTAGTATCTTGTACTGTTATTTGTACAAAGACACTCAAAGGAAAGTTAATTCCCTTCATGTTTTTTACAAAAGATCTTTATATTTCCAATTTGTAATGTAACTCCATGTCTCTCTATTTTATAATAATCACATTGATTTAAGAAACTATTACCTAGAATTATATCGTAACAGTCTCCTGTCATATCACTATCTATGTAACAAGGTACAATTATTCTTAAATCTTCAAAAAGTATTGAAACTTGTACCTCTTGACCACAAGTTATTAATTGTCCTTCAAAATTTTTATATTGAAATATTATAGAAGCAACATTTGCAACTAAACCTTTATTTTTATGTTTTACAAGGTGATTGCCACTAGCTCCTGTATCAATTAATATATTTGGTCCTTCATTATATTCTTGACCATTAAAGTATTTAGCATTTATAATCATTCTATTAGTTATATCTTGTCTTGTAAATTCAACATTAGTAAGCGGTAACTTACTAACACTTTTTTTAGATATCGTATTTTTTCCAAAATCTATTTGTGGTATCATACCACTACTAGATCCATATTCTAAAATGGGTTTTCTATTTATTTTAATTTCATAATCTTTTATTTCCTTAATTTCTTCTATCATTGGTAACTTTATTGTTGTTATTTCCCTACATTCATTATCAATTTCAATATATGGTTTATCTTGATATATTTTACCATAATTACTATTAGTGAAAGCATAAATTGCTCTATAGTAAAATGTAAATGCTTGACTTTTATCCCTAAGTTTTAAGTCTTTTAAAAGTTGAAAATGTAAACTTAAAGTATCATTTTATATTTTGATCATTTATATCAACACTATATTTTGGATAACAATCAAAGCGAAATTGTGAATATATTAAATTTCCTTCAACTGTTCCCAAATGACTATTTTTAGCATCTATAAACCTATGGTCATGAAGTGAAATAACCATAGGACTATCTATTCCATCTCTAAACAAAACCTTAACTAGGATTTGAATCCTACCAAGATAAACGTATTTTATCTTCTTTCTTACTTCTTTATTTTTGATTTTATTTAAAACTTGATTTATTGAGGATTTAGTAAGCCAATTTAGTCTAATTTGCCCTTTAGTATGTTCAACATTTATAAATTTTTCAACTGCATGGCAATCATAAATATTTATCTTTTCTCTTTTTATGAAATTACCAAACGACTTAAAAAGACTTTTAGTAGGGTTGGTTGCATCAAGTTTTAAACCTATTATTTTTACTCAAGTTTCTTGATCAAAGGTTATTCGTTATGTATAACCTTCTGATCCTTCATAAATTTCTACTTCTTTATTTGAATCTTCAGTTTCAATTATATCTTTATTCATTTTTCGAATTACTAGAGTAATTTTCTTCTTCAATATATATTTCTTTATCTAAATAATTTTCTATAACTGAAAGTTCATATAATTTATCTTGAAGTTCTATAAAATCAGCTTCTATACTTCGAATCTTTTTATGTTTTTTACATTCTGGTGATTTATGTCCAATTTTTCCACAATTCCAACATTGGCATTGTAAAAGATTTTTATTTCTTTTATAGTTTGATTTTCTTTTAAAATATCTTCTTTTTGATTTTATATTTTTCTTTTGAAAATTAGTATATTTTTTATACTTCTTTTTATGAAACCTTCTTTTCTTTTTATTAATTCTTTCTTTATTACATCCCGATTGACTGGGTACCTCAAATTCATTACAATATAGAGGTGAAAATTTTTTAGTTCTTCTATATAAATCTTGAGATTTACATAATTTACTTAGCTCTGAAAAGAGGAAACTAATTCTTCTTCCTAGAGTTGAAGTTGAATCTTTATTTTCTTCCTTCCATTTGTTCATTATATATTTATTCCAAGGATGTGGAAGTTTTAAATAGTACATATTGAGATATATACTTTGATCTTCATTACTATAATATTGAGTATAATAATATTCTTTAAATTCACATGTATATTGTTTTAAATTCTTCATGCTACAAAGTCTTAAGATTTATTAAGTTAGTTCTTGCTTCTTCTTTTTCTTTAACACTTTCTTTATCAGGGTCATGCCATTCTTCTCCTAAAAATTCTTCATACTATTAATTTAGTTTGTATATTTCTTTTTATTATAGCTTTAATGTTTTCAGTTAATCCTTGCCACCAATTGAAAACAATACCATCAAATGTAGCAATTAAATAATCTATTTGTCTATTTGATGTCCATGTATCATCAGCAATGATGCGGTCCGGATTTGGTTGGTCCACGTGTCCTAATACTGCGCACTCTGAGATAGTATTTGCTGGTGGCCCACCTGCTAAAGAGGGAGGAACGCACGTGAGACTAGCCGGTTTTGCCCCGACGTAGGCTCTCCGACGCTCAAGTTAGTGGTAGGTTCAAGAAGAAGAAGATGAACAGTAGTAATATCAGCTTGGTTTGCAAGGCAAAATGAGTGTCTTACCCTTGAGTGGAGAGCCGTATGGAGCTTTTATATGAGAGTGAGGAGCCTGATGTGACATGGTTGGTGGGATCCGGTCACTTTAAGCCCTGTAGCTGTTATAATAAGTGCCTTTTGTCCCCCTGTTTCCTAGTCTTTTGGCGGCTGCTCTCACTCGTCTTTAATGAGGGGTCATACCCGGCATTAAATGGATATCTTGGGCATTTATGAGCAAGGATTGTATTTATGACTTGGCATTTAATGCGTCCACGTCTGATGGGATGGACCCATGTGCCAACGTGATGTAGTAGGTGGCATTGGGCTGAGCCTGCCAGTATCCTCCAGCTGTACCTATCCCGTCGAAGTTCCCATCTTTGCAACGGTTAAATGTGGGATTTGGCCCTCGATGGGAGCGCCGTCGAGGGCAATCTCTCCATTCGAGGGCACCCTTGTTAGCCTGTTGTCTTGTGGGTCTTCGTAAGGGAACGAGGCTGGCGTGTGTGCCCTCTCGAGGGCCTTGACGGCTTCGAGGGCGGCAATTCTATACTTGGCGGATTTGTGACGTTTGGGAGATTACGATGACGTGGCATGGAGAAATGACACTTGACTCATCAAGCATTATATAAAAAGAAAACTTTCATAGTATTTGCCTATGAAATTATTGCCTTTTTAGTATCTTCTTTGCAATCTATATTTAATTTAGAACCTCTATGATTTATAGGTTTACTATAATTAGTATCTGGAGTAAATTTATCTAATTATTTATGATATTTATTATTCTTTATATGATCATAATATTGCCTTCTATATTTAGGAATATGCATCATTTCTGATTCCTCTATTTCCATTTCTTCTGATTTTATTGTACCACTTGGGCCTCCAATTGTATTATTAGTGTTAACTAATACTTCATATTCTTCTATTTCAAAAAGATCTATTTTTTCAAATTGATCTATTAATTCATTAATTTCATTCATTTTTATCTATTTCTGATTCAGAATTTTGTTCTTTAGGTGAATTAGAAGATGTGGCTATGTCTTTACCTTTTACTTCATTTTTAAGAGCTTCTTCTTACGCTAATATTTTAGGTAATTCAACATTAATCATATATGCATTAAAGGAATTTGGATGCATTGTGTCTTTAATATTTTTTATTGGCTTTATTATAATTTCTCTTTCTTTTATTTTCTTGTCGAATCTATTTTTCAAGTATGTTTTATTAAATCTTCTACGTTTGAATTACAAATCTTTAAGATTTGAACCTCTGTTTTTAATTCTTTAAGTTCTTGATTTAGAACATATAATGCCTCAAGTATTTTATTCATTCCTGTAGTTAATTCATCAATATTTTTATTTATTTTATCCATTTATATTTTGTATATCTATTCCAAGATATTTGAGCATTTTGTTGAGTAGCTTTTATCTTTTGTATGCAACTTTATATTTTTGCTTTATTCTCTTCTGTTTTAATGTGTTCCTATTCTCGATTGTATTCTTCAAGAATTATATTTAAACTTAAAATTAGATTTATGTTGTGTATCCATCGTTTAAGATGTTCATTTATTTTTATAATCGACTTAGAACATCAAGACCTTCTTTTATTTGTTTTATTCTATTTTCCAAAAAACAAATTCTAAAAGCATCTCCTCTATGATAAGTTGGCTTTCTTAGAATAAAATCCAACTCCTTTTGATATAGATGCAATTCTGCTCGAAGCCTATGTAATGTGTAATTAGGCATTGCTAAGTAGAATCATTATTGCTCTTCGTTTCATAAGACTCTAACTTTCTATAGTACAATTCTCTAATTTCAGCATATCTACATGCCTTGGCTTTTTTATCTAGATATCTCAGGATTCTGTAGTACTTCTCAACCTTTTGATACCTTTTAGTGTGTTGAAACAGTTTATTCTTCATGGGGAAGATAACTGCCAATCAGTTTCATCACATGAGAAATCACGAGATAAAAATTCAAAATTTAAGTTATCACTAAATTCTTTATCATTTATGTCTTTTAAGTAAATAAATAGCTCTTTAATTATTAAAAGATTTATGATTGATATTTTTAATAATTCTAAATATTCCATATTTTATAAATTTTTATTGTTCTTTATAGCTCTGATACCAACTTGTTGCGGGGGGTTTTACTTGATTTAATATAACAAATTTAAGAAAATTAATAAGTAATTAAAAATTTAAAATTTGAGTTTAAACAATGTGTATAAGGATGGTTGTGACTTTTTTCTATTTTAAACATATTTTTTTAAAGAAATTTTATAGTTAAAATGAACTAAATTGGTCAAAAATACTTTGGAATGGGTTCTAGTGAAATAAAGAATAAAAGTTGGGTTTTTAAGAAATCACGTCGGTCCACATAAACAGTAAAATCGAGGTTTGAAAAGGTAATATAGGGTATTTTTGAAAGGTTTTAAAAAGGTGGGTTATTTTAAAAATTTGAAAATTAAATGAGGGTATAAGAAAAATTGTTTCAATTATTATCACTACAAAAGTAAATTAAAACGCAACATCAAGTAGGTAATGAGAGAAAACCATTAAATGTTAGATTCGAGATATAAAGAAAAGTATATATAATCAAAATTTTCTTGGCGTTCACCTTTTTCAAATGGGACCATACAGTCAATGTTTCAAGTTTTATTTTTTGATAAATTGTATAATCTTTTAATTTTTATTAAAGGTTTTTATATGATTTAGGGTCGAAGGGTGTGGGTGCAAAATTCAAAAATCTTAAAAAAAATTAATTTGTAATAAATTTAAAGGGGGACAACTACCCTTTCATTCCGTTCCATCCTGCATGCTATCATGATTAAGTAATTATTATTATATTTAATTGTTGGTGTATTTAACAACACAAAATCATTTTAAGTTTTAATTGTATTGAGGTAGTTCATAATTTCAATTCCATAAATATCATGGGCGAGACATATCTTTTTCTTTCTTATAATCATGGACAAGATATACCATGAATGGTCAGAATCAAGTGTTTAATTGTTACACTACAAAATAAATAAATTAAAATTCAAGAATTATAAATTAACAAGACAAGAAAAACAAGAAATTTTTATAAAGACAGTGCCACTACTAGCTAAAATTCAAGAATGCTAAAGCTAAAATGTTATCTTGGTCATAAATCCCACCATAACAAAACAAGAAAATCGTCAACAAATCACCCAAAACATTCATGGGCCTCATCCCACTCTCTTAAAAGAACCGCAAAGGAGAGTGTTCGGAAAAAATCTTTCGAACCCAAAAAAAAAAAAAGGAAAAAAAAAGTGAACTTGATAGCCGTATCCTTAAATATTTGCTTTACAACTAAAGCCATATGAGGCCTTGATTTAATAATAAAGTCGAAGCCGATAATTTTTTTTTTTTTTTTAACAAAGATAGAGTTGAAGGACTGGCGAGTTCCGTGAACCCCCTCAAAGCTTAAGGGCTTATTGGGATGGTCTTAAAAAAAGTATTTTTTGAGCAGTGCTTTGTACTGTAAAGATTTTTTTTAAGCCAAATAATTTTCTATTTGTATACAGTAATTAAAAATATTTTTATTTAAAGTTACTAATAAGAGTAGATCCTTAAAAAAAAGCTATTTTTTGCCTTTTTCTCTAGCTTATATTTTTTTTCAAAAAATTCATGCAAATACAATATTTTTTGTTTTGAAGTGATTTTTTTTTTTTAAATAAACAAGTGTCTTTTTTTTCTAAAACAAGCTCATTCAAACCAACTCTAATTCGAGCTGAATTATATATATATATATATATATTTAAAAAACTTTTAAATTTCACACTCCCGAAAAATAAAGTCACCTTTAATATTTTATAAAAATTCACTCTCGTCATGGTTCTTAATAAATTTTTTTAGCTCCGATCCTATCGTGAATGCATGCATTGTTCTAATTCTGTAGGTGGTTGTCCATACTCTATTGTAGTTAAAGCCAAGTGTAGCTATCAAACCCCACTTGCTACATTGATAAATTTTTCTTGATTTCTATTTTCTACATTTCATTTGATTTCAATTTTCAATTTTGATGCATGGCAACCCAAAATTTCGAGCCAATTCATTTCAAAGACCTCAAAGACAAGATTGATGGCAAAAGCCCACTTTTGGGTGCACTGTTCTTGTTTTTCTTCTTCTTTTTCACCTTCTTGTTTGTATATTTTCTTTACATATGCACCCAGCGCCGCCGCACCGTAGGCGGCGGAGACCCCGACGCGCCATCATCTGTAGCCGTGGGGCTTGATCCCGCCACCATCAGCGGCCTGCACATTTTCTCATTCGGGTCCGGCCAAAAGAAGCCCATCCCGGAAGCTGAATGCGCAATTTGTTTGAGCATGTTTCAGGAGGGTGAGAAGGTCAAGGTTTTGCCACTGTGCAGCCACGGGTTTCACTCGGGCTGTGTCGATAAGTGGCTCAGGACTCGGTCGAGTTGCCCGCTTTGTAGAGCGTGTATACGCCCCGGCGACTCGCTGAGTGGCGAGCCCGACTCGGAGATCCCTTAATTTTTGTATTTATTATGTATAGGGAAAAAAAAAAGGTTTAAATTTGAGGTTTCGAGTTTTGAGTCGTCGAGTTCTTATATATTTTACTATAGTCGAAAGTGAAATATGAATTATTATTAATATATATATATATGTAAGTATCCATTATTGATTTTTTATGATATAGTGATGATATAACTGAATTAGTAAAAAACTTGCAACTTTTTTTTTTCTCAAGGAATATGAATTAGCTACTATGTATGAGGTTCATTTTGAGTAAGCCTTGCACAAAATGAAGTGAAAATTGTCAAAGAGAATATGACACATTTCAAGAAAAATTATTTAGCTCATTTTGTAGCGCCAAGACCCATGAATAAATTTATTCAGATATTTTGCCAATATATCATTATGTGTGTGTGTGTGTGTAATTTATTCAGATATTTTGCCAATATATCATTATGTGTGTGTGTGTGTAATTTATTCAGATATTTTGCCAATATATCATTATGTGTGTGTGTAATTTATTCAGATATTTTGCCAATATATCATTATGTGTGTGTGTGTGTGTGTGTGTCTATACACACACACACTAATATCCACACTCAAATATTTTAACACATTTCCTCTTGAATTTAGAATCTATTGTCTTCTTATTGGTTAAAATAAATTTTAATTTGTAACTGATCAAATCATTCAACTACAAATTTTCTTCAATCGCTCTGAGCTATAAAAATTTCAAGATTAAATCAAATGTATTGTGACCATAAATCACATGCATATAAAATAATTGAATTTTGAAATCCAATAGGAAAAGAAAAAAAATGTTCACACGAGATTTGATTACACTAAATTAGTCCCATGTGCTATTGTGTTTACCGATCGTATTTTTCTAAAATATTCACCAATTATCCTACGAAAAAATTTAATTAATTATCGAGTTAATTCCAATTTTAGTCCATGACCTTTGACCCTTCGTCAATTTTGGTCCATCATGTTCAGACATTTCCAATTTTGGTCCCTAACGTTATAATTCGTTACCCAATGTTGTCCTTTCGTTAACTTTTTAGTTAAAAATCCTAATTTTATTTACATTTTGCCCCCTTAAAAATAGAAAAATACCAAAATGCCCCCCAATTTTTTAAAAAAAGAGCTAAAAACCCCTTTTGAAATATTTAGACTAGGGATGTAAACGAGCCGAGCCGAGCCGAGCCGAGCTTTGGCGTTTTTTTGAAGCTCGAGCTCGAGCTCGAATCAAATACCTCGAGCTCGAGCTCGACGAGCTGAAAATTTGAAGCTCGAGCTCGGCTCGAACCTATGTTCGGGCTCGGCTCGATTCGGTTGGCTCGTTTGGCTCGAACTCACAACACAGATCCAAACCCACGACACAGATCCACGGCAGAGGTGGCGACGGAGACGCAGCAGCAACAGTCCCACGGCAGCGGCGACGCAGCAGCAACAGTTCCACGGCAGCAGAAACGCAGAGGAGTTCCTCTTTAATTTTCTGTAACATGAGAGGAGAGAGTAGAGGGGGGGGGGGCGAGAGAGAGGACGAGGAGAAGAGAGACGAGAGGAAGAGAGTGGCCCGAGAGAGACGATGGAGAGAAGAGAGACGAGAGGAAGAGAGAGAGCCGAGAAAGATGATGGCGAGAAAAGAGACCAAAATGAGAGAGCCGACTACAGAGAGAGAGAGAGAGCAGATCTGCAGAAGAGATGAAGGAGAGAGAAGACATGGGGGGTGCTGATTTTGACCAAACTATTAATTTTGACCATAAATTTTATTTTTGTTTTATAATTATATATGTATATATTATATAAAATTAAAAAATATTAAAATATTAAAGGCTCGCGAGCCTACGAACAAGAAATTCCGGGCTCGAGTTCGGCTCAATAATTATATAAGCTCGGCTCGAGCTCGACTCGAGCTCGAATCATCGAATTCGAGCTCGAACATGTGTCGAGCCGGCTCGTCAGGCTCGCGAGCCGGCTCGATTCGTTTACATCCCTAATTTAGACACAACAAAATAAATTTTATAAGTAATAGGATTCAAACCCAAGTTGAGGAGGAAAAAAGAACTTAAACTTGCTTCTTCAACCATTCAACCACACTCAATTTATGCTCCAAAGTGTGCTATACATAATAGTATATTCTTTGACATTGTTGAAGTTCAATTTTTTAATATATCGATAAAATAATAAAATAAATTATTTTTAATATAAAGGGACAAAATTAATTTTTGTAAGTATATATTGATTTTTTTTAATTTATTTATAAGTATGTGAAATGGTAATTAAATTTTTTCAATATACGGATAAATTTATGAAATAAATTAATCTTTAATCTTTTAAACTTTTCAATTTAGATTTTCATAGCCTATATCTACTTTTGATATTTTACTTTCAATTTTTTTTTCAAATAAATCGAACAAATGGACATAATTGTAAAATAAATATATATTTTTTTAATTCATAATTGTATACATTGAAGGTATATTAAAAAATTGAACTCAAGCAATATCAAAGAGTATACTATTATGTATAGCACACCTTGGAACATAAATTGAGTATGGTTGAATAGTTGAGAAAGCAAGCTTAAGTTCTTTCCTCCTCATCAACCCGGGTTTGAATCCTATTGTTTATAAATTTATTTTGTTGTGCCTAAATATTTCAAAAAGGGGGTTTTAGCTCTTTTTTAAAATTTGGGGGGCATTTTGGTATTTTTTATTTTTAAGGGGGCAAATTGCAAATAAAATTAGGATTTTTAAAGAAAAAACTAACGGAAGGACGATATTGGGTAACGGATTGTAATATTAGGGACCAAAATTAAAAATATCTGAACATAAAAGATCAAAATTGATGAAAGGTCAAAAGTCGGGACTAAAATTGGAATTAACCCTTAATTATCTAACAAATGTGACATGTTTATCGTATAATAATAAAATTGGTTGGACCAAACTCGACTTGGACCAATATTCTCCTTCAAGCAAATTTATATGTATAAGTAATTATTGGTCCGGTTGGTACAGTGAATATAAGCCCAATAGCCCATTATGGATATTCAATCATCTATAATCAAAGCCCATTTAGGGTCTTTACGAAATTCTAACTCAGACCTGGCTCGGCCGAACTAGTATTAATCATGTGGGGAGTGTTTTACACTTACCTTATGAATGGTAGATAATTTAGGGCGAGTGAACAATCAATTGGAAAGTGCAATACACTTGCAATATGATTTGTTAAGTTCGACCAAATCAAGTTGGGATTAGAATTTTCCAATTTCCAGTTATTTTTCTACGTTGTTTGTACCTTATGCTGTCATAGTTGTTCGTTCCTTTGGCCGTGTTTGGCTTCTACTTCCATGCTTAAATTCAAAATCAACAACAAATACCCATTAGCGCTATCAAATAATCATTGTTATCTGCTTATGTCTATTACGAGGCAAAATTCTCGACTTCAAACACATATTCATGCTAACATTTCTTTGTTTTGAAATTAACTATTTCTGCCCTGATTTTCAATCACCCAATTCCAAAAATGCAATCTTGTTCTTGGGTATTTAATTTGTTTGATCTTCTTTTCAGCTGATTATTAGAGTTTGTGTGTGTGTAATGATTCTAATTGATTCTCACTTTTCAGTGAGAGTTTGTTCAAGTATTAAATGTGGGGTCTATGGCATATGGGTTCTCCAATCTCACAAACTAGTTTTTAAAGTGTGGCTCTTTCATGAGTCATAACAGCTTGGTATCAGAGCCATCTGCTACCCTCTCAGTTGCAATCGTGCAGAGCAGGTGGTAACGTCGGCATTGTAGTGTTTGCTCAGGTATAGGTTAAGCTAGCGCAAAGCCAGCCCGCGTGAGTATGATATCTTAGTGAAAATTTATCAAACATCGAATGTACAAGCATCATATGCGGGATTTATAATCTCACAAGTTAGCTTTTGAGGCGTGACTCTCCCATGGTCATAACAGCGTGCGTATTTGTATATGATTCTCTCTCTCTCTCTCTAAAACTGAGTTTTAACGATATTGAGCACAACATGTTCGGCGAAATTACTCACTGGTATAGCGAACAACTGGCAAAACATTCCTTTTTGAATCCATTTGAAAGTAATCAAATTTGCTTGCACAAAATCTCAAAGAATATGCTTTCATCAATCGCTAATGCATGTCTATGATTCTATCTGTGTATCTGTACAAAATTATTAAGAAAAAAAAGGAGAAGAAAGACAAAAGATTCAAAAATTTTCTTTATATATAACCAGTAAAGAAGAAGACGATGTAGGAGAAGATAAGAATACGGGTGGTGAAAAATGGCATGTACATTTGGGATTGTGCATGGCTTTCGTTATTCGTACGTCCAGTTTTGTGCAGAACACACAGTACCTTCCATCAGATAACTCATCTTTAGTATCTTCTTCGTCTTCATCATCATCATCATCATCATCATCTGTTGTCACATCTTCAATATTTTCCAATGCTTGCACCTTGCCATCATACCTGATATAACTGAATCCATATCCGGGATAAATCATCTTCAGAAATTGATCCAAATGCGCATCACACTGTTCTCTCCATTGCTTGCAGAATGCAAGAGGGGAAAGGACTAGTGCTGCTCCCACTCCATATCCCAAACCGGTAAATATAAACTGCCAATCAAATTCTTTTACATTCAATCCTGATGGCTTTTCTGATTGTTTACTGGAGCCACAAGTCGTGTTTAAAGGAAGCCCGCATAGCCCTGGGTTGCCCTCATAGCTTTCTGCAGAAAATGTTTGCAACTGTGAACCGGTTGGGATTTGTCCGACTAGCTTATTGTAGGATAGATCCAAGATTGAAAGGAATGTGAGACTTGTGAGCTCTCCTGGTATCTCCCCCATTAGCTGGTTGGATGATAGGTCCAATGATTCGAGCTGTGTCAAGTTCCCAATTGACTTTGGAACGTTGCCCGTGAGACTGTTGTGGGATAAGTTGAGAAAATAAAGTGAACTGAGATCTCCAACTGTTTTGGGTATATACCCAGTGAAATTATTGCACGAAAAATCAATGGCTGTGAAGACTGTCAGAATCTTGACAAGCTCCATCTCGAAGCCTTTGATGGTTACTGTTACTGTGTCCTGGTAGTAGTACTTGTTCAGATTAAGAAAGTTGAAGCGCAGGTGATCATGTTCCCACTGTGCACCATTGCCTAGTGCCATCCCTCCCCAACTTGAGATGCATTTTGCATACAGTTCACCGGTGAAGTTGTTTGAAGCTATATCAATTATTTGAAGATTTGGCCAGCTCTTATCGACCCCAACCCCAGGCCCATGACATCTGATGTCTCCATGAAATCTGTTGGACCGCAGCACAAGAACACGCAAACTGGATAAATTTTTTAGAACACATGGGAAACTATCATCAATTTTGTTGTTCCCAAAATTCAAGACTTCCAAAGATTTGCAATTGGCCAACGAATGTGGAATATTTCC
Organism: Petrea volubilis; assembly: GCA_026212405.1. NCBI lineage: Eukaryota > Viridiplantae > Streptophyta > Magnoliopsida > Lamiales > Verbenaceae > Petrea > Petrea volubilis. Next base: position 10,109,624 of record CM047885.1, on the reverse strand, counting down.
TCCTAGATTGTTCCTACTGAGGTCTAGAGTTTTCAGACCACAGTTGACAGAAAATGTGTCTGGTATACCACCATTGATATTGTTTCTTCCCAAATTCAACACCCCAAGACTAGTGACATTTTCCACTAGGCAGGGTGGTATGCTACCACTCAAGTTGTTTACAGACAAATCAAGAACTAGAAGGTAACTTGAACTGCAAAGAGATGCAGGGATTGTTCCTGTGAGGCTATTGTTTGCAAGAGAGAAGAACATAGCAACGGAAGCGAAGTTGCCAATGTTAAGTGGAATGGGCTGTTGAAAGTTATTGCTTGAGTAATCTACATAGATGGCTGATGCTGGGGGCATTGGAAACTCACCTCTGAGCCCGTTTGAGTGTAGGTCTAATACATTAAGAAAAGGAGGCATATCGACAGGTTTTTGGAGATCCACCAGAAGATTACGAGAAAGATTTAAATGGAGGAGTCCTCCATTTCCAATTTGCCAAATCCAACTAGGTATTTCTCCCGTAATGTGATTTTTCGACAGGTCCAAAAATGTCATTTTCGACTGGTTTCTCAGATCAGGAAAAGTGTACAGGTTGCAGGAAGCTAGATTTAACCTGCTTAGCTGAGGATATGGAAACAAACTTGAATTATTGCTGCTTGTATCGACTGTCAAGTTGTTGTATCCAAGCTCCAGCCTCGTGAGATTGACCAGCCTTTGAATCTTTTCCAGCTTGATGGTCCCATTCAATAAGTTGGAAGACAGTGAGAGAACTTTAAGCCGTTGGAGTTCGAAGAATGACCCGGGAATAGAACCTTCCAGACCGTTACCGCTCAAATCTAGTGTATCCAAGTTAGAAGAATTCATAGTGGAAAATTCACTCACAAGTGCACTAAATTTGTTGTTAGAAAGAAAAAGTTTCTGCAGTGAGGGAAGACCAAAGAGAGACTGGGGTATGCTCCCATTGAGCGAATTGTAACCTAAGTTTATGAACTCAAGACTTGAAAGGCCCTCAAAATGCGTTGAAGAAAGCGAACCTGTTAGTGAATTACGACTGAGGTCTATGTATTCAAGTTTCTTGGACATGTGGAAAAGTGGGATTGAACCTGTGAACGAGTTGAAAGAGAAATCCAGAAGAACCAACTCTGTCAGGTTGGCTATTGTTGATGGAATTTGTCCTGTGAAATTGCAATTAGACAGGTCTATCATTGTCAACATTCTGAGATTGCCGATAGAATTTGGTAATGAGCCTGAGAAGTCAGTGTAGCTAAGCACTATAGTCCTGAAAGATCCATTCCGAGGACACTCGCTTATTGTGCCATTGAGAAACAGATTGTTCGTTAAATCCAGCTCCTGCAAAGTGGGCACCTGGAAGATCTTACCAGGAAAGACACCTCGCAAACTGCAGAAGCCGAGGGTCAAAACTGTCAAATTCGGGAAATTCGCAAAGAACTCTGGAACTGTTGTTGACAGATTGTTCCTGTCTAGCCGGAGGACAGAAAGAGATTGAAGCTTTGAAAGGGAAGAATCTAACGGGCCCGATAAACCACAGCTGCGCAAGCTCAAATTTGTCAAATTTGGTGATGATGAAGACAAAGCTCGGCACCAGTCATTTCCTTGAGCTGAAATATTGACGCCATCAAGATAGAGTTCTCTGAGGCCCGTAAGATTCTGAACAAGCGTTTCCAAATTTGGGTTCTCGAGTTTGAGTGGCACAGTGACCTGGAATTGGCTGGAGAGATCAAGAGTCTCCAAATTTCTCAATGCAGAGAGTTCACTAGGAACCTGCCCACCAAAACCAGCATTTGACAAGTTCAGATATTGCAAATTGGTGAGATTTTGAAGCCCCCTTGGTATCTCGCTGTTGTTGAAGTTGTTGAAAGCCAAATTTAGCCGTTGCAGGAATCGAAGACCGAAGAACCCGCTCGAGTTGTCGATCCCACCGGAGATCGATTCATTAACCAGCTCCAAACTGGTCACACGGCCCGAGCCATCACAAGCTACCCCATCCCACTTGCAGCAGTCAACACTCTGGTTCCAACGGCCAAGCTTTGTAGAAAACGATGAACTGAATGCGAGGTTGTTCTTTAGCTCCAACAGCAACGATCTTTGATCCTCAAGACACTGACCGGACACCCGAGAAAGACACAAAACTTGGAACAGAAGAAGCCATGAAAAGAGGTGAATTCTCATTGGACTGAGTTGTAAGAAACTGCCATAAACCTGTCGAGTGAAGAGATTGTAGAAAAACAATCCATCAACTTTCAGTTTCCTTATCCTTTTTTGGGATATCAAATCCAAAAAGGGATAACTTTCGGTTGATTTTGGTTTAATTTTGGTCTGAGAATGAGAGGATCAAGAAAAGGGGTGTGCAAGATAAGTATGAAGGAGCAATAGTTGGGATGGTCAGACAGGAAACTGCGTGTCGTGTGTAAATTTTTTGTATTTTTGAGGGGTTTTTGTACAGATTGCATTCAAAACGCGTTTCAAAGTTGGCCCCTCCATTTTTTATCGCTTTGGATTGACTTTAAAGGTGCTCTTTTTTTGTGATGTAGAATCAGACGAAGACTTGGCTGTTTGTTGTGAAATTGATGGCATTCTTCTTGTTTTTCTTGTTTATTTTTACTGTTCTGTGTGTGTGTGTGTGTGTGTGTGTGTGTGAGTGAGAGAGAGAGAGAGAGAGAGAGAGAGAGAGAGAGAGAGAGCATTGCTCAGTGGGGTTGGCTCGTTTCCCTAAATTCTCTCACCGAACTTCATAGACAAATTAATTCGGAGAAAATATAAATATATAAATATATGTAGAAATTTGTTATTTTGTTAGAATTCTTAGTTTGAAACAATTTAGTTATTGTTACCAATTGTTCTGGGGAATAGGGACGAGATTCTAGATCCCATAATCAACATGCATGTTTAAATCATAAATTTGTAAAAGGAGTAATTGAATTTGAAATATCGCTCTTATATTAAACTACTGTAGTATCCGACTTCATATTAGTTGGCTAGTAGGTCGAAAATCAAGCAATGTAGATAAAAAAAAATGAATTTTATTATTATATGATAAATTGAATATAATAAAATTTGATCTTAACTAGAGTTTGGATAGCCTTAGTCCTTACCTTAAAAATGACATAACCGTATAACAAAAACTTCTTGTCCTTGCCTATGGTCTCCCCATCCCCATCGCAGCCTAGTAGTTGCCATTTATGAGATTTGTGACGCGAGTTAGATAATTGGATTACAACTCAAATCCTGACTGGTTTCGTCCAACAATTTATTATCATTAAACTATATTTACTTAATCAATTCTTTGTTCGCAAAAATATTAAATCAAAGTGAAATACGATAGCGTCACAAATGAGTTGATTCTTTCTTTAAATAATAAATATATTTAGGCCCTTCTCGAACAAATTTAAAATTACTAAGCTACCAGGTCAATTGGATTAATTGATTGATTTATATATACAAATATTAAAAAGGGCACAATTTTATTTGTATTTTTATTTTAATGTAGATTTGGTGACTTACCTAACAAATTAGTTGACCTCAACGTATATATATATATATATATATATATATATATAAATAGTTCATAATGAAATTGCATGTGCAGACTTCAACATTGGGAACAGAAGGTAACTTTCTAGTTGAATAAAAAAGAGAGAAAGAAAAAACGAACACACACAGACACACACACAAGGGGGAAAAAAAGGCCAAAAAAGGGGTGAATTACGACTGCATCCTTGAGTTATGCTGTAATTATAAATTAGTTCATCTTATTTTAAAACTAACAAATACTCAATCAAAGTTTAGGATCTTGTAAGCATATGATCAAAAGATAACTTTTCTGCATTCATAATAGTTAATCCTACCATTAAGAGATGCGTCTCATCGAGTCTGGCAATACCCATCAATCAATTTTGTCATTCTAATGACATTTGCGAAATAATTTTATTTTATATCACTACAAATACCACCGGATATGGCCATCTATAATCCGATACATCCACTAATTTTTTTTTAATTAGAAATTGACTTCACATATAACTGCTATATTTTGGATTTATTAAGACCGTGTGAATCATATATAACTTCTACATTTCAATACTCCGTCGACAATAATAAAACTCCAACTCATAAATATATCCCTTCTCGATAAATGATGAATTTTGTTAAATAAATATATACCTCATGGAGTATTTATAATGTTAAAATAAAGACTAAACTTGTAATTATACCGTAGTTTGAGGGCGTAGACGTAATTTGCTAACAAAAAAAAAAGGAATTGAGAAACTAGTGTGGATATAGGATTAGTTGGTAGGTCAAAAAACGTGTGAGCCCAACATTTTAGACTTTTGCGGCTGTCTTTTGGTCCTACTCAGCGTTTTGAAATGCGACTATTCTGTTGATTTTAACAATGATTAGTTCACTATTTTTATGTGATTATATAATATATTTACCTTTAACCTTAATTCAAAGTGTTTATCAATTTTATTTATTTTTTACTTGGAATGTCATTTTTTTCTTTTTTTACTTATGTGATTACTGGTGATGATAGTTGACGTTTTATACCGAACACTAGGATTCAAAACTTTAGGTGGTTGGGCTTTTTGGGAACTTACTGCAGAAATAGAAATATACTAATAAGATTGTCGAACTCGAGCGTGACCACTCTAATAATTTAGTTTTTACCTAGTTAATCCTAACCAAATTTAGTGTCTTAATAATATTTATTTTGTTAGGTCACAATGATAAAGACAACTATAGCGACGTTAGTATATTTCAATCCTTTTATCGTATTTGATGCGTGTAAAAAATAAAAAATAATAGAATATAATTATACTTTTAAATTTAGATAGTATAAATTATAAACATTTATTATATTTTTTATGAGTATATTTTTCTTTTAACTATTTTCCATATATTAATTAAATTACTAATAAGTGAAAGAAATAGTTTAAATTAAACAAGTGACATATCGAAGATGTCAAAAGCGGTGTTTAGATGGAGTTGATGCTTAATATAATAGTATATATGGTATAGATATATATTAGATTAGCAGACCGATAAAAGAAAAACAAAACGGTATGATAAATTAATAATCGCGTATAACGTCAGTTGAAAATTAAATTTTTTGGGTAGAGAAAATTCAAGACAATGAAGGCATGAAAGGTACCAGCATGTGGCTTATTGGGTCGTCGCCATTGATTTTCAAGACTAAGATAATTACTTTAACCTCAAAATTTTTAAGTATTTTCAGTTGCGGTCTCTGTTAACTCTTCTCCCAAAACTTCCTCCCAATCTCACACTTTACAAGTGTGCTGACTCAAGTCTATAATAATGTATTGTGGAATTTTTCCGATTTTTGTCCACTTTTTTTTTTTCTTTTTCTTCCTTGTCTGGTTTTTGGACACTTAAAACCACTGTTGAATGAATGAAATGAGTCAATTCTTCTCATGAAATGAGTCAATTCTTCTCATTTACTATATTCAGGTTTTTCAACACAATATGTTATGAATTTGCGTGTAGAAAGATACAAGTCATAGTTTACTTGATTTTGCTCTACGAAATTCCAAATAATTGTGCTTTAGAAAGGGTTATTTTCACACTATGTGGAGCTCGTTCGGAAGAAGGGTTTTTTTTTTTTTGGTCTTCCTAAATGAAAAGGAAGTATTTATTTTGAAAAAACAGTTTGGTGGGGAAAAAAAATTACGTTTGGCTTGGCTTTTTAAAAACTACAGACAAAAGAAAGTGGCTTTTTTTGTTCTACAAAACATCTAAATTAGCTTCAAATAAAAACACTTTTCATTAATACATTCAAACGCAAAAACTATTTTGCTTAAAAAAAAAACTATCGCTTAGAAAACATGGCTTGATGAGCTCTTTTTCTTTAAACCTATTCAACCGGACCAGATTCTGATTTTACATATAGATTTGCACAAGTAGTGGTCTACTTGATTATGGTTTACAAAATTCAAATAATTGTGCTTTTTAAATCCTTACTTTGACGGGATTCTCCAATGGGTTTTAAATGAAATTCCAAAGGTTTCACTAAACTTCATAGAACATACTATTGGGTTGATCATGTGGAAAGAAAGGGTAGAAGTGAATAATTCTGCTATCATAACGAGAATTAAAAATGCAACAAGTTCATCCAGCTCTAGCCTAATATATACATTTAGCTTGAACCCAATATGGCAATATATATGTAGACAAGCTTGAGCTCGGAAATTTCACCAAAACTCGTGAACTGGTTCAATTCGTTTGAGTTCTATATGTTCATATACGAGGAAAATACGAAACTCTAGGACTTCTATACGTTAAAGATATCCCAAGTCAAACATTTGCATTTTAGTACAAAAATCCAACCACACCAATTGGCTTCACAAGTCTATTTAACTCACATATTGAATTCACACCATCTCCAAGAACAAGTATAATTCCTAGGTCCATCATAGTTGGACGAAAACAATGAATAATCCTTCAAAAAGTCACAACGGGGGGGGGGGGGGGGGGGGGGGGGGGGGAGAGAGAGAGAGAGAGAGAGAGAGAGAGAGAGAGAGAGAGAGAGATGGCCCATAAACCATAAAGGTCATTGGCACCCAATAAATCACGTGTTACCAAGTCCAGTTGAGGTATGATTTCAAACGAACAATACCAATGAAACTTGGTTTCATCCCTGCATAGTTTCTTGATTGTAGAACAATATAAAAGATAGAACTCATAACTCACAAGGAATGAAGATCATAATCACAACTAGAAAAACTTGAGCAATCAAGATCATATTCCAAACTAAACTCCCCAACAATCAAAGATCAAATTTGCTAATTCTTCAATGTGTACAAAATCAACCATGCCTACTAGTTCCATCGAGCAATGAAACAATTTTGAACCTAAGTTAGTTGCAGGCTAACTGATAAACGTCTCTGGAACACCTAAAATTCAGAAATCCAGCTCGAAAATTCAGACCACAAGATAACCATTGCCACATCCACACTAGAGATACATCTATAAGCTAATTCTAACAGACAACAGAAGCAGAAAAATTCAATCCACCACGCATATATAAATGCAAAAAAACACAGATACACACACACGTAGCTATATACACACACATATATATAGTATCATATTAACAAAATTGGGTACGAATGAGCAAAAGTAAACCTCGGTTCTTAATTCTTCTATATGAAAATGACCCAAGTCTAGTAATTCCATAAAGATATGAAGCAGCTTCAGACCTAAGTCTGTTCCAGGCGAACAGATCAAGAACAACTCTCAAACACCTCATAATTCAGAAATCTAGCTCAAAAAATCATTGACTTGCCCATACTACGTATGCATCTACAAAAGCTAATCCTCAGAAATAAAAAGCTCAGGAATTCCAGCCACCACACACACACACACACACACACGTGTGTGTGCGTGTGTGTGTGTGTGTTATCACATTAACAAAATAGGGCATGAATGATTAAACGAAAACCTCAACATTGTCGAAAAACTCATTTGATTAAATAGTTGATCAGCGAAATGTTGTCCTCAAAAAGTAAATATGAGCAAAATCAATGTAGCGGAATATCATAGAAAAAGAGAGAGGAAGTGGTAAAAAGTATCTAGTAAGTTTCATTCATTCTAAAACAGTGCGCATCTTTGTTATTTATAGAAAGAGGCTTAACCAGCCAACTAATCTTATCGGGTAAAATAACTACCTCTCAATCACACCAGTACAACTGAATTTAATAACAAACTAACCAATTATCTAGAGTCTACATGACTAACTATCTCACTTGTGTACAAAATCACTATTACAAATAAAAAACTCACCGAAATGAAAGAGGCATAAAACAAAAATCGAAACCTTAGAAGTTGCACCTGAAAAATTGGGTAAACTACTTGGATCTCTGCCTCATCTTTCGGCGCTTCCTATACGCAACTTCTTCCGCTCCTCTCTGCATTGACTGCAGAATGCAAGAGCGGAAACAACTAGTCCTGCTCCCACCCCAAATCCTAAACCCATAAATATCAACTGCCAGTCAAATTCCATTACATTCAATCCTGGTGATGACTTTTCTGATGGTTCATTGGAGTTACATATAGTGTTTAAAGGAAACCCGCATAGCCCTGGGTTGCCCTCATAGCTTTCTGCAGAAAATGTTTGCAATTGTGAACCAGTTGGGATTTGTCCAACTAGATCATTGTAGGATAGATTCAAGAAAGAAAGGAATGTGAGACTTGTGAGCTCTCTTGGTATCTCCCCCGTTAGCTGGTTCCATGATAGGTCCAATGATCCGAGCTGTCTCAAGTTCCCAATTGACTTTGGAATGTTGCCCGTGAGACTATTGTGGGATAAGTTGAGAACATAAAGCGAACTGAGATCTCCAATTGTTGTGGGTATATACCCTGTGAAATTATTGCATGAAAAATCAAAGGCTGTGAAGACTGTCAGAATCTTGAGAAGCTCCATCACGAAGCCTTTGATGGTTACTGTCACTGTGTCCGGGTAGTAGTACTTGTTCAGATCAAGAAAGTTGAAGCGCAGGTGATCACGTTCTTGTGTATTATTGCCCAGTGCCATCCCTCCCCAACTTGAGATGCATTTTGGATCTAGTTCACCAGTGAAGTTGTTTGAAGCTATATCAATTATTTGAAGATTTGGCCAGCTCTTATCCACCTCAACCCCATGCCCATGACATCTGATGTCTCCATGAAATCTGTTGGACCGCAGCACAAGAACACGCAAACTGGATAAATTTTTTAGAACACATGGGAAACTATCATCAATTTTGTTGTTCCCAACATTCAAGACTTCCAAAGAATTGCAGTTGGCCAACGAAGGTGGAATATTTCCTCCTAGATTGTTCCTACTGAGGTCTAGAGTTTTCAGACCACAGTTGACAGAAAATGTGTCTGGTATGCCACCATTGATATTGTTTCTTCCCAAATTCAACACCCCAAGACTAGTGACATATTCCACTAGGCAGGGTGGTATGCGACCAGTCAAGTTGTTTACAGACAAATCAAGAACTTGAAGGTAACTTGAATTGCAAAGAGATTCAGGGATTGTTCCTGTGAGGCTATTGTTTGCAAGAGAGAAGAACAAAGCAAAGGAAGCGAAGTTGCCAATGTTAAGTGGAATGGGCTGTTGAAAGTTATTGCTTGAGTAATCTACATAGATGGCTGATGCTGGGGGCATTGGAAACTCACCTCCGAGCCTGTTTGAATGTAGGTCTAATACATTAAGAAAAGGAGACATATCGACTGGGTTTTGGAGATCCACGAGGAGATTATGAGAAAGATTTAAATGGAGGAGTCCTCCATTTCCAATGTGCCAAATCCAACTAGGTATTTCTCCCGTAATGTGATTGTTTGAGAGGTCCAAAAATGTCATTATGGACTGGTTTCTCAGATCAGGAAAAGTGTAGAGGTTGCAGGAAGCTAGATTTAACCTGGTTAGCTGAGGATATGGGAACAAACTTGAATTACTGCTGCTTGTATCGACTGTCAAGTTGTTGTATCCAAGCTCCATCCTCGTGAGGTTGACCAGCCTTTGAATCTTTTCCAGCTTGATGGTGCCATTCAAGAAGTTGGAAGACAGTAAGAGAGTTCTAAGCCGTTGGAGTTTGAAGAATGACTCGGGAATAGAACCTTCGAGACAGTTACCGCTCAAATCTAGTGTATCCAAGTTGGAAGCATTTAAAGTGGGAAATTCACTCACTTGGGCACTAAATTTGTTGTTAGAAAGATCAAGTTTCTGCAGTGATGGGAAACCAAAGAGAGACTGGGGTATGCTCCCATTGAGAGAATTGTAACCTAAATTTATAAACACAAGACTCGAAAGGCCCTCCAAATGGCTTGAAGAAAGCGAACCTGTTAGAGAATTTCGGCTGAGGTCTATGTGTGCAAGTTTCTTGGACATGTGGAAAAGTGGGATTAATTGAACCTGTGAACGAGTTGTAAGAGAGATCCAGATGAACCAACTCTGTCAGGTTGGCTATTGTTGATGGAATTTGTCCTTTGAAACTGCAATCAGACAGGTCTATCATTGTCAACATGCTGAGATTGCCGATAGAATCTGGTAATGAGCCTGAGAAGTTAGTGTAGCTAAGCACTATAGTCCTGAGAGATGTATTCCGAGGAAACTCACTTATTGTGCCATTGAGAAACAGATTGTTCGATAAATCCAGCTCCTGCAAAGTGGGCACCTGGAAGACCTTACCAGGAAAGACACCTTGCAAACTGCAGAAGCTGAGGGTCAAAACTGTCAAATTCGGGAAATTCGCAAAGAAGTCAGGAACTGTTGTTGACAGATTGTTCCTGTCTAGCCGGAGGACAGAAAGAGATTGAAGCTTTGAAAGGGAAGAATCTAACGGGCCCGATAAACCACAGCTGCGCAAGCTCAAATTTGTCAAATTTGGTGATGATGAAGACAAAGCTCGGCACCAGTCATTTCCTTGAGCTGAAATATTGACACTATCAAGATAGAGTTCTCCGAGACCTGTTAGATTCTGAACAAGCGTTTCCAAATTCGGGATCTCAAGTTTGAGTAGCCGAAGGTCGTAAAATTGGCTGGAGAGATCAAGAGTCTCCAAAAATTTCTCAATGCAGAGAGTTCACTAGGAACCTGCCCACCAAAACCAGCATTTGACAAGTTCAGATATTGCAAATTGGTGAGATTTTGAAGCGCCGTTGGTATCTCCCTGTTGTTGAAATTGTTGAATGCCAAATTTAGCTCTTTCAGGAATCGAAGCCCGAAGAGCCCGCTCGAATTGTCAATCCCACCGGTGATCGATTCATTATCCAGCTCCAAACTGGTCACACGGCCCGAGCCATCACAAGCTACCCCATCCAACTTGCAGCAGTCAACACTCTGGTTCCAACGGACAAGCTTTGTAGAAAACGATGAACTGAATACGAGGCTGCTCTTTAGCTCCAACAACAACGATCTTTGATCATCAAAACACTGACCAGACACCCGAGAAATAAACTTCAAAATTTCTAAGTATTTTAAGTTGCAAGTCTCTCTAAGTCTACTCCCAAAGCCTACTCCCTATCTGACCCTTTTTTACGTCTGTATTGACTCAAGTCTCTAATGTAATGTGCAACACAACACTTCCTACTTTTGTCCACATGTTCTTCCTTTTTTCTTGTTCTATGCCACTTATAACTCTTCCTCAGAATGAATGAAATGAGTCAATTCTTATTTACTATATTCATGTTTTTCAACACAATATATTATGAATTTGCATTTAGAACGATACAAGTTGATAGTCTACTTGATTTTGGTCAAGGATGTTCCAAATAATTGTGCTTTAGAATGGGTCATTTTCTTGTTATCTTTCTACACTCACATTTAAAACGTTGATAAATGCAGTTAATGAAAGTTACCCAAAATAAATCATTTAACTGCATTTATCGACGTTTCATTAACTTCATTTAACAATGTTCTAAACTTATTTGCCAGTGAGAAAATTTGAATTTTCAAATGAAATATCTCCCTTTTCTATGCTGCACATAGGATCCAATGCAAGTAATGAGGATTAAAGAACTTCATTCCAAGTCTTAAGTATTGCATGAGCTATTTCCTTCAAAGCATATAACGAGAAGTAAAATTGCAACAAGCTCGTCGAACTTGAGCCTAATATATATATTTCAAATGGAGCTCGAAAATTTTGGCAACACTCGTGAGCTGGCTTGACTTGTTTACACCCATACAAGCTGGACAATCATGTTCTAAAGCAAAAAAAATGAGAAAGTGCAGATAAGAATCGCCGTGGACTCGAGTCTGGAGGGGACGAGACGATGGTCAGTACACCTAGTACTGAATTTCGGCTTCAATCGAGTCTCCATGATTCAAACCCAAATCCAATTCTCTACTATCCTATTTGGCTGGTTTAATTGCAATTTTGATCCCATAAATATGCCTTAGTTCAATTTTAATTCCATTCTTTTTATTTTTTTCAATTTTAGTCCCATAAGTTCTATTTTTTAAAAATTTTGAGACTTTTTTCACTTCCTGTCAATTATTTAACGAAGAAAGCACATGCAAGGCACTATACACAAAGGTAAAATTAGGGTAAGTTTTTGACTAATGAATTCCAAGGAGATCAATAGTTGAAAAAAGGGATGCAATACAATATTTATCCAAATAGATTTAACAGTCACGTGTCTCGCAAGCACTTTCATATTAAACAATTGATGAAAAGAGTCCCAAAATTACTGAAAAAAAATAGAAGTTGTGGGACCAAAATTGAGAAAAATAAAATGAACAGAATTAAAAATGAACTAATGCATACTTAAAGGACCAAACATGAAACTCTGGAATTTGCGTTCTCGAAAGATATCCCAAATCCAAAATTTGTATTTTAGTACATAAATCCCAACAAACCTATTGGATTTATGTCAATTAACATCTCAAACCAACAAAATATTTCTGGTAACGTTTATACTCGCCCATAAAATGTAAGGGCTGCTAACTTTGCGCAGATTACGTACTAATGTTGAACAAGACAAGAGAGTCCAGCCATGTTGAGGCAATTTTCACAAGCCTGAGTGCCTGACGTACATATTACATTAACACCATCTCCTCAAATAAATAAAAAATTCCTAGATCCATCAGAGTTGGGCAACAACAAAGAATAATCCTTTAAAAGGCAATAAAACAAGAGAGAGATAGAGAGAGAGAGAGAGAGAGAGAGAGAGAGAACAATCTAGGACCCATAAACCATAAGGTCGTTCAGGTGATAGTCCCAGCTCCTCCGTAATGGAGAACGAAAAATTCTTGTTTGAACCGTAAGATTGGCCGCACCCAACTAACCAAAAAACAATCACATGATACTCGATTTTTTCTTGTTTGCACCCTAACCTTGGCCACACCCAATAAACTAAACAACAATCACATGATACATACAATTTAAGTCGGTCTAGGAATGATTTCCGCCAAAAGATACCAGTGAAATTTAGTCTAACCCCTACATAGTTCTCGATTACAGAACAATATCAAATAAGATAGAACTCAGAACTCAGAAGAAATGAAGATCATAATTATAACCAGAACACTCAAGCAATCAAAATGACATTCCAAACCAGAACTTTCGAACAATCAAGATCAAATTTCCTAATTCTTCAATATGTACAATCAACCAGGGCTACGAATCTTATACATACATACATATAATATCATATTAACCACATTGGGTACGAATGAGGAAAAAAATCCTCAATTCTTAATTCTTCAACTTGAAAACTAACCGTCTGTAGTAAGTCAATAAAGATATCAAACAGTTTCAGATCACCCAAGTTTGCTCCAGACAAACAGAAGAACAACTCTAAAACACCTCCCAATTCAGAAGTCTAGCTCAAAAAACTCATACCGGATGATAATCATTAACTCGCTCACACTACATATGCATCTAGCAAAGCTAATCCTCACCGACAGAAGAGCCCCAGGAATTCCAACACACACACACACACACACACACACGCACATACATAAAATCATCTTAAAAATATTGGGTATCAATGAGGAAGAAACAACCTCAACATTGTAGAAAAGCTCATTTGATTAAATAGCACCAACGAAATGTGGTCCTCAAAAAGTGAAACACTATTACAAAACAAAATTCACGAAACTGAAAGCAACACAAAAGAAAAATCGAAACCCTAGAAATTGCAGCTGAAAATTTGGGGAAACTACTTGGATCTCTGCCTCATCTTTCGGCGCTTCCTCTTCAGCCTCCTCATACGCTTCTTCTTCCACTGTCACCCAAAACACAAATCCTCAGATTCACTGTAAATTCAAACAATCAAAATCACCATTGACATAGAATGAGTATTTGATTAAGACACTGTACCTTGGCCCTCATGGTGAAACAGAAACTCTGCTGAAACGCAGTGCTAGCCCCGAAAACCCTAGAAGGAATTGATGTAATTGTGAGACTGAATAAAACCCTAGGGTTCGCTGTCTTATTTATAACGACCCTTTGGGTTTAACAAATGGGCCTTTTATGGTTTGGGCTCGTTCAAGTTGGACCTTACAAAAGGGCTGTGAATGTATTGAGTTTTTATCCGAATCCAATATCATATTCTACTAATTAAAATATGAGAATTATTATTGGCATTACATTTTTATTTTTACCTTTTTTTGGTTTTATCCACCAGGTTCTGGATTATTGGCCTACTAATTCGGATTGGGTACTGTAGAGGAGCATTATGGGGGCGACTCTCCCAACCCAATTGCTCAATTCACAATGTCAAGGTTCGAACCCTTGACCTTGCTTAAAGGATCTAGCGCCTCATCTCTCTAGACAAACTAATAGTTGGTACTACATTTTTATTTTTTGTATTGAAAAATTAACTATATTACCCATTCATCTTTATAAAAAATACACGAGATCAAAATTTTAAAATAAACTCTATAATTTTTTTGTTTTATCTTTCTTTTTGGTCCCGCTTAATACAAAATATATATTACTAACAAAATTTTTCAAGCCAGACATGAAACTTATAAAGTATATATGAAACTATCAAATAAAAGAAAATAAGTTAAATATATAAAAAAGTTGGGTGATACAGAAATCACAAGATATTATATAATTCTACTGATATTTAAATATGCAAAATATTAGGTAAAAAGAAACAAATTGTATATTCACGCTAATTCTATTTCTCTTCAACATTATCTAATTTCAAATAAACAAAAAGTATTGCACAATAATAATAATAATAATAATAATAATAATAATAAATGAAAAAATAAAAAGAAAAGACATATGAGTTTCATGACTACAATTTTTAAGGCATGATATCTCATTCAAATTTTACACTAATTGCATTAGTAGAATAAATTGCATATTATGGGAAAAATTATATCACATAAATGTATGCATGCTGAAATTACAGTGTAAACAAAAAACTTAATGAAATAAAATAAAAGGTATGAAACATAAATAAATACATTTGTTGCTATTAGATGGATTGTAAAAATGGAAGATATCTTAAATTTGTTCAGTACTCTTGGTATTCACAAATTTTATTTTCTCTTCCAACTCAAAAATCACTCTTGGATCTTCTAAAATATTAGTCGCCTCCATTTTTAAGTAATTAAAATTAGTTTGACAAAAAAGTAGAAAAATATAACGTAAAACATGGGCAAAATATTGCACAAAGACAATAATATTAGAACAAAATTTTTTGTCTGATCACCATTAAAATAAGAAGTTAAATAACAATTCTAAAGTTATCGTCATCAAAGCCAAAAGAAGATGGCGAAGAATTGTATTCTTGAATGTATGAAAATGAATAAAAGACTATTAAGTTTTTTTGTCTAATAAATCAAATTAAATTAATATTTAAAAATTAAAAGGGCATATTCGTCTATTGATAAAAATTATAAAGTAAGAGGGAGTGCCAATAATAATTTTGGAGTGCTAATAACAATTTCCTAAAATATTTGATGAATCAAATTCAATTATAAATATTTATAATTTGAAATAAGTGAATCGAATGTGTACCAAACGGTAAGATCCGTTGAAAATCCTAATCCAAATTTTAATAATATATGTTATGAAATTACTAACATTATGTATATAATATTAATAAATACACGTAAACAGAATGTAATATATATATATATATATATATATATATCATTATAATTAATATTTTATTATTCTTTTTTTTGAAGTAAATTTTTAACAAAATGAGGTATAGTTTTCACACATATTTCAAAAATATTTTTCTACTTTATTTAATTTTTTTTATGTAATGGATAATTTCTTTTTTTTAATTGATTACTTAATTTCAAACTTATATCTTTTAAGTTGTTATCTAGTTTTTTTTTTTTAATCAGATTTTGTATTTTATCGAATTCAGACTTGATAACGATGAATATCAAATACTGCAGAATTTAGACCGCATTCTATTCAAAATTTTCAAATTCAATCCAATTCCAATCCGTTGACAACCTTAATTACATTTATTTTATTGTGTGATATTGGCTTGGAATATTCCCAAAACAATAATATCCAACATTCCATTCAAATTTCATATTTTTTCTTCAAGTATATTTAGTAAAAAAGTTTAAGCAGTATTTGGTTTTAGCTGGGAGGTATCCTAGGAGATATCTTAAAATATACATACCGATAATCGATTGGAAAAATATGCGGAGATCAAGTATATATAATTCTATTTCATACATATTTGACCTTAAATATTTTTTTATATGATTCTATTTTATAGGGGCATATTTGACCCTAAATAATTTTTTATATGATTAGTGGTGTCATATTAAACTTTTATATTATTATTATTATTTGTAGTATTAGATTTTGTTTAGGGCATTCTGGGAGATATCTTAAGAAGTATATATAGATACAGAGTAAATTACTTTAAACACTCCAATCTTTAAGGTGTTTTGTATGTTGATACATAACCTTTGTAAATGTGCACTTTGGTACCTAACTTTTATCATTTGTGCATCGATAATATTTTTTCACTATTTTGATTGAATTTTTGTAGAATATTCGGACATGCTCTTAGAAATATTGAGGAATATTCCACCAAAATAGTATAAAAATACTATCGGCACACAAATAATAAAAATTAAATACCAAATCTCACATTTACAAAAATTAAATGTTAAAGTGCAACATATCTAAAAAGATTGGGATATTTAACATAATTTTCTCATATATATATATATATATATATTGAGAAACGGATGCAAAAACAAGTATAAACTAAAGTACATTTGATTTTAGCATACATATTCTACTCTAAACATCTTTTTATACGGTTAGTGGGGCCTTATTATATTACTATATTTTCATTGGTCACAATTAGAGCGATATAATAATTTGTTTGATGTATAGTGTCGCGTCAAATTTTTATATTATCGTATCCTATTTAAGTACACTAATGTAATAGTTGACAAATGACCATTTATATTAAAATTATAATAGTTAGATAGTCGCAACATCACAAGTATCACCATTCCCATCTCATAATATGTATTGATTAGGCATCCTATTTTTATTTCGAAATATTTATCGATCTATAAAAAACAAAATAATATTTAATAATTTTATTTAAATTGTAATTTTATCATTTTCCATCTAAAAGAAAAAATGAATACATAGGCCAAGAAAATCTGTGTACAGTAAGACAAACTTGAAAAACTATTTTAAGTTAGAATCGATTCACATTTCAGGACTTAAAGCAGCAACCAGATACTACAGTGGAGCGGCCAAAATTTCATGGTTAAAAGTACACAAATAAGGAGTAGCATAAATTATCCTCATTCTTGGGAAGCAGCTGCACCATCTGGACCGGCATCGGCTGCTCCCTCGGATTTTTCGCCTTTCTTACCTGGAAAAACACATTTACCGATGAGTTTATTGGTCAAATGGCGTAAAAAAAACTGAAACGAACAATCAAATCATCATGAATACAAAGTACACGGTGATCGCCATGAATCCAAACTAACCTTTCTTCTTCTTCCCTCCACCTTTCTTCTTCGTTTTTGTGCCCAAGGCTAACCAGGCTTTAATCTCGGGATCATCAACAGTTTTTGTGGGTTGCACCTCCTGTAGTGGGTGAGATGTGATTCTATCGGACCCATTTGGCATTAGCAAAACAGTGAACTTGATGTGCGCAACCAGGTCACCTGCAAACATAGCAATTAGCCTTTGATACAAACAGAAAGAACATAGAACGTTGGGTAGGGGTGTTTGATGGATCTCTGAGATTCTTTTGATCGTACCAGGCTTCTCATGAAGCACAGGATATGGCTGTAAAAGATCATGATTCACGCATTCTACTAGACCCAAACGAGCACGTTTCTCTTCCAAAGCCCTGTTATAAGATCATCTTTCATTATCTCAGCATAAAAGGAAGAAAACTGACTAAATTAAGAAAGACCCAAAGGCGGCATCAGGAGTAGGAACACAACAAACCTGGCAGAAAACGGCATGATAGGGAACTTCTGACTAATCTCACTAAATATGAACCGAGATGCTTTCATCTTCAGGTGATAGTTCTTGTCAACAGCTCTCTTATATATTGTGGTCTGTTTCTCATCCAACAACTTTGGCTGCACATCCCACACAAAGTCCATGACTAACCTCGGAGTTGACAAATCAATCAAATAGAGGAATTATAAAACAAATATCAGGTAAAGTAATTACCTTGCCTTCACCAGTACTTGTCACAATGTCAATGGAATAGACCTCATTTTCCTCAAATTCTGCTTCATCAACTCTTGTCTCAGGACTTGAGACACTTAACACAACCTTGTTCCCGTCAATCACGAATTGTTTCATTTGATGACTTAGCACACCTTCAACAATCTTACAGTCATATGCAGCAGCAACTTTCTGAATTGCTTCAGTGACATCTTTGTTCTACCATCAGAGAAAAAAGAATTTGTTAGCATATTTAAAATGAAATGCAAAATCGACAGATTTGCACAACCTATCACAACTAAATGGTTTTTCTGACCAACTTGATCCCTATAACAATTTGAGTCAATTTACTGAATCACCAAGCATCACATTTTCAAGTAATCAAAGATTTAGTTTGCAAGTGTGTTGCCATTTTGGCTTAACAAGAATACGGACTGACATCATGAACATCAGTCAGAGAAACAAGACACACAGCCTTTAGGGGTATTGGCAACAGGGAAAAGAGGAAACCAATAGCAAAATTGATCACCTCGGCAAAGTTGCCTTCTTATTCCAACAAGGTTAAGGAAGGGAACCCATTTTATTCTTTTTTGTTCTTATTCAACTTTGAGCCTTGAGGACTAGAAATAAAATCAGTGGACAAAAGAACACAGCTACATTAAGCAGCCAAGAATCTCGAGAAATTATAACCTCAAAATCAGAAAAACGCTGAGGAAAAGAATACATGAATCTCTATCAGTGTAACTATGACTACAGAGAACTTCACTGGATGCAGGATCCATCACTCATGAAGATGATCATCATGTAGAGAATCATGCTCAGCATAGTAGTAGAAGTATTATAGACCCTCTTAAGTAATACGGGCTATAAATGTCAGGTAGAATGACAAAATAGGAATCTAAAAGCTAAATTGGCAAATAAAGAACTGTTCAATTAGTTTGAGCCACTGGAGATAAAAAAGTGACCATTTAGTTGGAAACCAAAAGCCTTTTTTTTTCATTTGCTAAGACCAATGTCAGCCACAAGAAAGGGATGGCACCCAGAGTGCTTCACCATCCAGATTACCAAAGCTGGCCAGTCATTATTGGCAACAGGGAAAAAGAGGAGATTAACAAGGACTCAATCACCTCGGCAAAGTTGCCTACTTTATCTTTAAAAAAAACAAGAAAAGAAAAGGTTCAGCATTCAATCATCACCATCCTTGATGCTACAGAAAAGCCATTGAATAAATACTCAAATATACAAGCAATGCTGTCCCCTATCAGAGTAACTATGACAATTAGCATCATATGGTTATAAACCAATAGCCCTATAAAATGTTCATCATATAGGGGAGCCAAGAATGAATCATGAAATCAATAAATGGAATTTAATCGAACTCCAGAAAGAATATTAGTAAATAAAATAGCAGTATCAGCTTTAATGCCAAAATAACTGGCAACTGAAACAAAAACTTGTGAACCAGAAACGGGAACAAAGTGTTGAGGTATAGATATATTACCCAAGTAGTATGTTTCAGAAAAAATCATAGAACTCAACTAGGCCACTGAGTACTCAAACATGATCGCATTAAAGAAACCAAAATAAAAGTTAAGTGGGGAATACCTTTTTCCCAGGCCTCACAAGCCTCAAGGCAACCTCAGCAGCAGTATTTGCAGCAGCAATAACATCAGCTGCCCTGCCGGTCACTGGTCCTTGCTTAAGCACATGGGTGTGAGCAACTACAGCGATAAAGCCATCTATGTGACATCCCATATCACTGCAAATAAAAATCACTGTTCATACCAAACGGGCAAGTTTCCAACAATGCATTAAGCATTGCATGCAATTTCTGATGTATGCAAATATGCATCTGCATATACCAAAAGTCTAATATAAACTTACATTTTCAACACATCTCCATCTTCCAACACAGTCTCATCACTGGCCAACGGTGAAAAATGGCAAACTGTGTTGTTCACCGATATGCATGTAGGGAACGCAACACCCCTTTCTATCTTCTTCTTTACATTCTTGTACATATTCCCCGTTTGTCTATTATTACAAAACACAACATCTGAGGGCAATTCAAATAGCTTCCCAAATAATCTTTTAACATTATTTTCATTCTCTTATTTTTTTTGTTTCATCAAGGTTATGCCAGGAGATCGCAAAGAGAATGTGACTACTCACTCTCTGATGAAAGCATCTCCTTTCTCGCAAAGATCAACAATCTTAGCTTTTGGTTTGCATTCGGACAACACCGATTGCAGTGCCTCTGCAGAAATTCAACAAATTTGCACAAACCAACAAAAAATTATACCCGAATCAACGAACAACATACCCAACACAAGGAAAAAAAATCAAATCTTCCAAAAGCATATTACCATAAAAACAAACTTTTAAAACACAAATTTCAAAAATAGACTTAGAGCAGCATACATAAATCAAGAAGCACCCGGAGATTGAGACGGGATAAGGAAAATAAGGCAAGAAACTAACTATTAACAATTTCAGCGGCCGATTTGTATTTGGTAACAACTTCAGGAGAGGTAAGATCCAACTCCCTCTCCTCCCTCTCCTCATCCGACATCGTTTCAACCTTCAATAAACAATATGCAAAAATGAAATCATGAAACCGTTTCCAAATGAAATCAAACCTAAAGAGATATAATACCACGAAAAGAATCGAGATAACCGAACACAAAACGTACCAAATCGAAAATCTTCAGCGAAAGCTCTCAGTGAAAGGAGTGAAATTAGGGTTTAGCAAGCGAGAGTGGCGGGCATTACCGATTATGAATTAGGGTTTGAGGACGAAAGTTAAGCGTGTGCGGTGCGTGCTTTATATAATGTGGTTTTCGCCTTCGACAAGTGCTTGCATCGGTAGGGTTTTGGCGAGTCACCCACCCTACCGTACCCTACCCTACGCCACGCCACCCCACCCCTGCGCGCAAAAAAAAAAAAAAAGGAAAAATAAGATTATTTAGTTTTTCTTTTTTTATTTTTTTCCAAACTTGCCAACTCTATTAGCGAATTTAATTATTTTATTATTATTATTTTTTCTCCAATAAATATATTAAATTATTATAAATTTCATTAATATTTTAATAAACTCGTCGATGGTGATAGCGAGTTAGGTTAGATCTATAAAATATCTTTTTTTAGGTCAAAAATTTAAACAAAACACTTTTTTGAGTCAAATTTAAAAAAAAAATCATTATTTATATTACCTGGAAAAATAATTAATTAATTAGTGCGATTTCCTAAATCTTTGGAGTGCAATCAGCTTAAAAATGTAAGGTAGTCGCCTTGTAAAATTAATTTTAATATGATTGGATCAAATACGGATAAGAATTTCCCCATTCATGACACGATACATGTAGGTTCTTAATATTTTTGTCTTAGTAGAAATATCAAAAAGGCTTCGAGTCCGACTTAATTGGGTTTAATTTGGGTGGGAAGCAACCATTAAATATAATGGTTTCCATTCCACAGTAATTGTGAGAATTTTAATTGACCAAGTTATATAATGGGATATCGTTCCCTTTTAGGAATTGATATTTTAGAGATGGATTGAACCCCTAACAAAATAGTATATAGGGGTGCAAAAAAATCGAATTAGTTCACGAGTTTTGCGAAGTTGCGTTGGCTTGAGCTTGAATTGTTTCAAACTAGAGTTGAGCTTAATTGAGTTCGAGCTTGACATTAAATCGATCTTGAACTTTTTATATTTAGGCTTGAGATTTGTTAATTGAAATATTATTTAAATATTATATTATTTTAATTTACGTTTTTAAGTCTAAATAAAAAATTAAATTTTAAAAACAAAATAAATTAGATTTTTTTTCATCAATTGATTAAATGAAAAAAATTCAAGCTCAAGTTTGGACTTGAACCACTCAAATTATTTTGAAAATTTACGCTTTGTCGAGGCGAGTTGAGCTTAACTCAAGCTACAAAAAAAATGGACTCATCGAGCTTGAGCCTAATATTATTTTGAGGTTGAATTTGAAAATTTTGGCCAATCTCGACTCACCTCTGATTGTTTGCACCCTTAGGTAAAAGGGCCTACACCAAACGTGCTCGAATATGGAAACCTAGTGTGATGGCAAGGTATGGTCAAGTAAAATAATCAATAGAATAGATGAATCGACAGCAAATGTAAGCAAGAGAGAAGAGTTGGATTAAGTTGAGGATAATGTTTTTAAGTACAAATTCCAAGTAAAAGCAACATAAAAATGACAAATGTGATAGATCAAAAGGACGACTTGCATAAATACATCAATTGAAGAACCTCGTATGGCCAATCGTACAAGCAATTTAATGCTTATTTTTTCACTTTTTTTTTGTGATAATGCTTATTTTTTCACTATAACGAGGGAAAGTTTTATTCATACCAAATACGACTACGTCAGGATTAATCACGTAGCGAGTGCTTTGCATTTGGTATAGAATTAGTGTATAATTGAGAAATAGTAACCAATCATATGTCAAGTGAATTAATACTTACTATATGATTGATTTTGGTGCGGTCAAATCAAGTTTGGACAACAATTTTCCCTCTAATGAGGGTTGTGATAGGATATATCATTTGCCTATCCAAACTATGTTGTCCAAAGTACTTGGCAGTACTAAAATTTGCATTCGTTGGCACCCCATACAGATCATTTGATTGCTCACTCATCAACTCGACGACTTCTTCTGCAACTTCTTGTTGAGTCCAAGGATGTTTGCCAAACTTCCTTAAACCCTGATCCATCACCACCTCTTTCATCATCGTTCTCTCGTCGCCGTGTATCTTCAAACATCTCTTAATGAGCTCGGCAACGCTTTGTATCTATTCCAACATCCCCTCCCTAAACACGTGAGGATCGAGAATTCGGTACAAATAGTCTGCTTTTAACGACACAAGGAAAATGGTAGCCAGACTCTTTTCCTCTTCGTTTCTCGTGCTATTGAGGGTTTTCCTGCCTGTCCTGAGCTCGGCCAGGACAACCCCAAAACTTTAAACATCGCTTTTTTCAGTCAGCTAGCCCTTGTGGAAGTACTCTGGGGCCAAGTACCCTAAGGTTCCCTAGACTAGAGTGGAGACATGTATCTGATTTATAAGGACCAATCTCGAGGCTGCAAAATCAGATATCTTCACAGTGCAATACTCGTCCAACAATCTATTTGGCGACTTGACATCTCTGTAGATGACATGCATCGCTGCAGCAAAGTGTAAGTAAGCTAGCGTGCCAGCAGCCTCAGACGCAATCCTCAAGCGATTATCCCAAGAAAACTAAAGTGTCGTCCTACTGTTATGGATGTGGTGGAAAAGTGTATCGTGGGATGCATATTCGTACACCAATAGAGGAACTTTTGTCTCCAGACAACACCCTAGAAGCCTGACGACATTTTGTTGGAAATAATTGAACATAATATTTAAAATTCGATATTCTCGTGGGTGGATTTATTCGATAATATAAATACAATGCAATAACAGTTTTAACAGTAAAAGCACTATAGCTAAAAACAAATTAAACGATGCCGTAAATAAATAAATAAATAAGAAAGTACAGTAGACTTATCAGTATTTATTTGAAAGGGTACGACTGAATCACTGGGTTGAGCCGGTTTGCCTTAAAGAAATATTCGCCCTACTGATTGGTGCGATGGCCTGCGATACTCCTTCCAAGATAAGACAGTCCAGAGGTCCGTTCCAAGCTGCACTGCTAGGTTGGACCTCATTTTGAAAGCTAAACAACTCAAGTGGTTGTGTATGCAACGCAAAACACACACCCGGAAAGCTAAAAGTGTATCCACTTTTTAAGACTTAAGCAACTTCTTAAAACAATATACTTTCTATTTTCTCTTGTTTCGTATGTGTGTATTCTGTGTGTTTTGCAGGGAACAGGAGCTGCTATTCATAGGAAAAAATAATATAGGATATTAATACCAATAAGTAATTCTAAAATCGTAACTGTTGTAACCGTTTGTAATGTTTCAAATAATTAAATCTGAATTCATAACTGCAAGTAACAGCCGTCGATTATCAACAATCAATATCGCGTATTAATATTCTGTAACCGTTAACTGTTTCAAAATTAATGTTGTGCATTAATATTCTGTAATGGTTGAAATTAAGTTTGAATTTAAAATTCAAACATAATTCCAGGGCAGTTCAGTAAAAGATAAGACCGGGACCGTGACAATTCACCCCAACGCCCGCAGTTGCGTGTGGGACTACCCATATGCGGTACTTAACTGTTTAGTTTATACTACAACAACACTTAACCGCATAAATACTCGAATTGTCAAGGTTAAATATCCCATATGGGATTTTACACTTATCCTTTAAAATATAGACAACATTTACCGAGACTTTATCTATGAATTTACACCACAAATGGTTTCATCCTAGATTAATCCCTATAAATATTATTACAATTAAGTCCATTTCCAACACATTTCTATGGTTGACTTAAGTCCATATGATCACCTCATTGATCAACTGTTCGATTTGAGTCTGATACATTATCAGCGACTTTTTGATGGTCACAATCTGATAATCGTGGAGGATTCTCTTGTACACCGTACCATAACTGCCTTGGCCCAACATGCGATCTTCTGCGTAGTTATTGGTGGCCTTTTTGAATTCTTCGATTGTGAAGATCTTGGTCTACTTTATGCTACTCTCGTTCGGTGAAAGTCGTTGATTCAATAGCAACCTGCCGTTTTGCTAAAAGAATTTCTCTCTTAGTTTCATAAGTCATCATTTTGATATGATAAAGAGTAGAACTCATGCAGCTGCTATTAAGGCTAGAAGTTGAAGCTTATACCTGTGAAGTTTCATTTTATTTACTTAGAAAAAATAATGTACAGACACGATAATTTACACATACCTTCCTGAGTTTAGGTGAAATTAAGGATAATTCTCTTATTTTGAAAATGACAAATACCCCCCTAAGATATGTATAAGTTTAACAAAATTTGTTCTTCATTTGGATGTAATTGCGAGTTATATTTCTTGCGTTTTCGATGGCTTTTTGACATGGAATTCGCATGGCCTTTAACAAATTCAAAATGTAAAAGTTATACATGAAATCAATTTAAGAAGAACAAAGTAGTGGTGGTATCTAATTATATGATGATACTCAACAATGGTTGTTGTAGTATACAATGAACTTAATTCGTGAAAGTTGATGGAATCGCAAAATTGATTGGGGGGTTCTGTCAGGTTCGACTAATCATATCTCTTGGTAGTTGAGGTGACTATTGTAATAAGAGAAAGTTATTGGTAATTTCAAAAATTATTACTAGGTTGGTGTTTTTTGTTGAATGATGAAAAATGTCTAGGAAGTGTTGGTAATTACTAATTTTTGAAATAAGAGGAGGTCAACTGTAATTTTACCTAAACTAAAAGGAGGTGGGTGTAATTATCCTTATATATGTGGATATGTATATTATTGTGATTTTTTTTTGAATACATATCATCAGATTATATCAATAACTCTTCGAGTACAAATCAAACTATTATATCATATTTCATTTACAAACTATAGACAAACTATTACAATAAATTAAAAAATAGTATTTTATTTTCGGGGGAACGAATCCACTGCATAAACATTCGTTGCTTTTCTATTTTCAATGGACTTTTCTTTGCCGAAATTTTTTCAGCGGATTATTATTCGAAATATAAATTATTTTTCGGCGGAATTTCGACACTTATTTTAAATTAAACCAATTTTCGGTGGAATTATCCGCTGAAATTTTTTTATATTTTTTAAAATAAAGTTCCAATTGCCCAACTTAGGAGTCAAACCCGGGACCTCAACCGCACTTCTCACGTGCATGTATATGTGCTCTAAATTATCCCAAACTTTGGGTTCGATGGTAGTCCAACCTTTGCCTCTTGTTTGACAACAAACTCTCTTACCGTTAGGCACAACAGGAAAAATGCGCAAAATCGAGGGAAAAAATTAGGCGAAAATCCTGCGGAATTTCCGCCGGAAAATCGTGAAACCGGTTTTTTGGGCGCCGGAATACGCCCGGCCGTCGGTATTCCTCCGGTTTTTCCGCCGGTTTATACGAACCGAGTCGACCGGCAGAAAAATCGGCGGAATATTCCATGGGTTTATTTAAAAAAAATTTAATTTTATTAAACTGGGGGAAATTTCCCCCGGTTTGTCCCCCGGATATTTTTTGAAAAAAAATAATTTTATTAAACCGGGGGAAATTTCCCCCGGTTTTCCCCCCGAATATTTTAAAAAAATTAATTTTATTAAACCGGGGGAAATTTCCCTCGATTTTTCCCCCGAAATTTTTTTTAAAAAATAATTTTAGTAAACCGGGGGAAATTTCCCTGGGTTTTTTCCCCGAATTTTTTTTAAGAAAAAATAATTTTATTAAACCGGGGGAAATTTCCCCCTGTTTTTCCCCCGCAAAATTTTTAAAAAAATTAAATTAATTAAAACCGGGGGAAAATTCCTCCGGAATTTCCCTCGGACATTTTTCAAAAATATTTAATTTATATTTTTTCAAAAATATTTAATTCGGTCTTGCAGGCCCCAAATCAGTTCATTATATTTTTTTTTATTTATAAATTTCATTTATAATATTCTAATAATGCAAAATGCTAATATTCACAAACAAGTAAAACGATTAAAATAAAAAAAGTTAAAATAAATTGACAAATATGCAATATTATCCTATATTGTTTGAAATATAATTCAAATATAAAATACAAATTCGCCAAGCAAATAAAAACATTGTTCATACGACAAATTAAACTATCAAATGTGTATACTCGTCCTCTTCATCGTCATCCTCAAAATAGTTGATGTCATTTTCGTTGTCATCTCCGTCATTCATGGGATTCATATTTGGTTGTGGTGCGAACATGTGTTCATTTGCAATGGAGTAGGCATGAAATTAGGTGATGGATTAGGTGAACTAATCGGTGAACTATGTCCACCTACAGATGGAGTAGGCATGAATTGCAATGGAGTCGATGCAACATGATGATATGCTGTGTTCATTTGTTCATTGATAATTGGAGGATCGTTTAAGTCATGTGATAAAGGATGAGTGGTGGGAACATATGATTGTGAAGAATTAATTCTACCCAGTACGACATTACTTGATCCAGAGCGTTTTCGCGGTTGCATCTAAATTATTGTCGTTAATATAAATTAATAGATGAATTGCATACTCATATTCATTAGAAAGATACATATATAATTACATTAATATAAAGTATTTACATAAGAATTCAATCATTAACAATCAACAATTACAAATCAAATGAACCTTAGTCACTGTCTCTATCATTATTTGAATCATCGTTCATTAACACCAAGTCTTCCTCATGATCCTCATCATTCTCACTATATATTTCGTTGGTCGAGACATCATTATTTTCCTCTTCATCCTCCTCGTGAACCTCAAGTTCGACTTGTTGAACAGTATCTAAGCCAACATCTTCATCACACAAAGCGGGTACTCCATCATCACTAGAAGAGTTCATAACCTGGCACATATCATTTTGGTAAGCCTCCTCCATTCCACCAGGAGTTTCAACTCTGCCTTTAGCTTTACTTTTAATTATAGCGAATCATTGGGTCTTGCCAGGAATACAGCATGGGTACACAACAAAATAAACTTGGTGCGCTTGTTGGGCGATTATGAAAGGGTCATATTTTCTGTATCTGCCCGTCTGTTTCACCTCAATAATACTATATTTTGGGTGTGCAATGCGCATTCCCCCGTATACTCCAACTCAAGAATTTCATTCAAAATTCCATAGTAGTCATCTTCGCCGGAATCGCCATTGTAACCGCCTTTCACCTATACGCCACAATTCATTATTTTTTTACCCTCACTCCATGATCGTGTGTGAAATTGAAACCATTCACAATGTATATCGGATATGTCCTCATGGAGAAATTAGGCCCCAACGCAAGTTATTTCAAAAATATTGACAACATTCCATTATTCAGTTCAAGGACCTATATAATGAAACGTATATAATTAACGCCAACAGCAATGTATATGCATCTTTTCACACTTGATTGTGCAACAATTTTAATTTTTTTTTTTGAAAATTAAAACTTACGTTCGAATTGAAAAGATGATCTTTGCAACCAGGCCAAATTGGTTTGTTAAATTCACTCAAGAGATCGAAGAATTTTTTAGTTTCCGCATTTGACACCTCTTCCATAATAAGCTGTTCATCGTTATTCCTCATACCAACCATATCATCTACAACAATATTTTCCCTAACGGCATCGAAGCACATATCTCCATATAATGTACTTAGTTGATCGAACGATGTATTATCTTGAATTGGTCCTATCTCATCATGATCTACCCAAAACCAATAATTTGTTTTAAAATCGAAACGGAGAAGATGTTCCCTAACTTGAAACGGTTCTAGAAAAGCCCACTTTTTAACGCATTTTGCACATGGACATCGAATCATTCGAAATTTTATAACGTCTTCGCAACCTTTAGCATGTTCTATAAATCCGTCCACTCCATCAATAAACGAGTTTGAAAGCCCTGAAGAATTACTTCAGTCCTTTTATACATCCACATTCTATGTGAGGCTATCTTCGCTTTTTTGTCATAATACATAATATTATATATGTATATATAGTATATAACAATTCAAATAATAATAATAATAAGATTTTTTATTTATTGAAAATTTTAATTTTTTTTATTTTTTTTAAATTTTCGGCGAAAAATTCTGCCGAAATTTTGCTGCAAAATTCCATCGAAAATCCGCTGCAAAATTCCGTCGAAATTCCATCAAAAATTTAGAACCTAACATTTTTTTATTTATTTTTAAGTTTTTGTGGAATTTCCCTCAGAAATTTTCCCGAAATTAAAATTTTAATATTTTTTATTTATTTTTAAATTTTTGACAGAAAATTCCGTCGGAAATAGTGTTTTTTATTATCGTGAAAGTTAGGGGTGTCAAAACTTGACCCAATCCGCCGACCCGACCATGACCCACCCGAAAAAAATCAGGTTTGGGTTTGGGGTTTTCGGGTTTGGGTCGAATCGGGTCGGACCCGAAAACCAACCTGAAAAATAATTTCGAGTTGGGTTGGTTTTCGGGTTGACCCGCGAACCCGAAAAAAACAACAAGGTCACCCACAACCCGAACCCAACTCGAATAACCCGACCCACCCAAAATGTGGATAGTATAAATTGATTTAATTTTTTTTGAGTCCAAACCCTAAACACTCTCTCTCACTCTCCGCTGTCTGTTCTCTCTCTCACAGTCTCACTCCTCTCTTCTTCTCTCTGTTCTCTCACTCACAGTCTTACTCTCTGCTCTGTTTTATGCTCTCTATTCTCTCTCTCATTGTCGGTTGTCTTTTGTAACTCAGGCGACGGTCACACAGCGGATGCACTGCTTCGACGGACGGCGGCGACACACGACGGACGGACTGAATCAACAGGCGTGGGATTCGGCTCATCGGCTGCGGCTCCAGCCAAGAAGAAGCAGCCGAAGGGAAAGAGAGAGAGAGGGAAAGAGAGAGACGGCCACCGTTAATCGCCGGTCGCCGGTGGAAAAACCCAGTTTCGCGGCGACGCCGGAGGAGACGGCTCAAGGCAAGGAGCTGAGGAAGAATGAGAGTCCTCTTGCTGCTTCAGGTTTTCTTTTTAGGCTTCTAATTTTGTGCTTTTTTGTAATTATTTTAACCAAATTGCAATTCTTGGGAGTTTTTTGTTACTGTAAAAGACTAGAGAACAAGTTAGAGGTTTACAATTATTTGGATGAAATTGATTAGATCTGCTGTTTTAGAAGAATTCCCATGTAACATAGTTTTGGGGCTTAATTTTGTTTCAACCCATTTTAATTTCTTCAGAAAAAACTGAAAATTTTGGGGGGGGGGGGTGGTCGGGTTGAGTCGGGTGATTGGGTGACCCGACAATAAATCAGGTCAACCCGAACCCAATAAGGTCAGGTTCGGGTTGGCCTTTTCGGGTTGAGCTTTGGGTCGGGTCGGGTTGAGAATTTTCATGTAATACCTATGTATCAACCCGACCCACCCGTTTTGACACCCCTAGTGAAAGTAAAATAATAAACTATCATGAATATAGGAATGAAGTCTACATATTCATCGGTGAGAATCGAATCTAAGACTTTAGAGTGTTGGGGCGTCAAATTCGACTATTGAGCTAGGCCTCATCAACATTACTATGAATTAAAATAGACACTACTTGAACTAAGACCTAGTGCAAACTTGGTAAATGGGAACTGAGAGTTGTTTGCAACGCAACCTCTCTCAGCTTTTGTGCCATCACCAAAATATCCCTTCTTGCAAGTACAGTTAAAACTGCCTGGAGTATTTGTACAAATCCCATGTTCGTGGCATGGATCATCCTCACATTCATTGATATCTTCAAACGAAAAACTTAACACTGGATTACTAAATCTCATTCTTTAACAACTCGATTCATTAAAAATCACTAAAAAAAAAGCCGCAAATCGAACTTAACTAACCTGTGCAGCCTGGACTGAGATACGAGTTCCCATTAAAACCTTTCAGACAGCTACACCGATATCCTTCGAGCCTGGTGTCCGAATCAACACAGAAACTATGCCCGACACAAGCGCAATCATCGTACTTCCGAGCTTCACTGCAGTTCTCATCACCGATAGCCCACTCAAGAATCATGGGCACATTCGTCACCGTCCGGTTCTGAAAACTCGTGTCGTTGAGATCAGAGGCCCTGGATTCGAACCTGTCAGGATCCGCAAGAAACGTGTACCCGCACGGGTTGAACCAAGAGATGTTCCCGTGGTTGTCGAGAGAATCCAGAGTCACATCAACCTCTTGAGACCCTTGGGGATCGCAGTCCTACAACACCCGATCCCGGTGCATTCCCCTTCGATGTAATCCTCGCAGCTCAAACACAGAGACACGGACCCATTGGTGAAGTTCCGGCCCTCAGACCCGAATATAAATGCAAACTCGTCGCAGCCCACGATGTGGAACTTATTCGTATCCGAGAAGGTGTAGGGCGTCGAGGTGAGGTTGGCCCCGGGCCAATGAAGGGCCTCGGAGGTCGAACGAAGTGTTGCAGTGTACATGGAACCAGAAACCTATCGAACAGCCTGTTTTGACACCCGATGCCGAAGGGGTATTCGACTGTTAAGTTCTCGCATTTGGCATGGCAATTCGGCTTGGTGTGAGTGTTTGTTGTGGCGGATAGAGATAATGGGAGAAACCATAGCAAGAAGTGAAAGATAGCACGAGACATGGGGTGTTAATTGGAATGTTAAAAGTGAAAGGGATTTATTTATGAGCTGAAAATATGAGAGGTGATCTCTCTTTATATAAGTATACTAGTGATAGGAGAGTTTCCTTATTTATGTGTTGACATTTTCAGTTTAATTGAGATGAAAGGTTCGAATTAAGCATACCTACTGGTCACAGGGCGAGTACATCATCATGTGAGTATCAAATATTATTAAATACATCATAAAATATTAATTATTATCGACAACTATTATAATTATCAATCAACAAATAATCAAATTACCATACAATAGAACAAGAGCTACTATTAAACTAGAAATATAAACACTCATGTATTGGTGGGACTCGAACCCAAAACCTCAAAATCCTGGGATCTAAATTTCGTTATTTGAGTTAAATCTCATCAGTTGCATATAATTAGTGCTAGGAGCTTTGCTATCTGTGTGTTGACCTTTTTTCAAAATTGTGTGTTTAAGTCATAGCCCAAAGCTACTGATCACAACCAGATGATTGTTGAGTTTGATAGAACCAAATCTGAATGACAATTTTCCCCAGTCACATGACACAGGGCGAGAACATCACTTTAACTATGTGTGTATACATATACCCATATGTATGTATGTGCGTGCGGGCGGGTGCATGTAATTAGTGCTAAATGTTCTATTATTTACATATTGACATTTTTTAAAAGATGATATATTCCTATTGAGTCACAAATACTGATTAGGATGTAATTATAGCTTTATTAATATGTCGATCCTTGATATATCTTTGTGTGTGTATAAGTGTGAGGAGGTTTTTTACTTGTTTTGACTTTCTTCTTTTTGTTTTTGGTTTTATTTTTTTTAATTTATGTGTGAATTTGTTGAGATAGGATGTTCCAATCGTAACAATTGATTATAGGGAAGAGTATGCCACTATAGCCTCACAAAAATGTCAATCAAATTGAAATCCTTCAATTACATACTTGTTATATACGTTATTGATGAGTTCGAACAAACTTTTAGTCGTTGATTTTGAATTAAGCATCGAATTGTTTAATTCATTTTTTTAACATAGAGAATATTTCACTAGAATGAACCTACATTTTATTTATTTTGTTTTTGTTTACCAGATTAAGATATTAAGTGGACTTAGGTTAGAAAAATAAATGCATCACTGGAACACATATATATAGATAAGTTACACAAGGAGAGATATATTACTATAATTGTAGATATAACTATAGGGAATTGTTATGGGTACTCCAAACTTGTTACTGACACACAATTCTTGTTTTTTTATTGGAGAATTGACTAAAATACATCAAGTATAACTCATACGCCATTCAATTAAAAAATAAGTCAAAATTGCCCTTACACTACTCCAATTTCACTACAAGAAAAAAGGGTATTTTCGGTGGATTTTCCGCCTGATAAACCTTGGTCGCTTTTCAATTTTCGGCGGATTTTTTTTTTAGTTAAATAAATTTTCGTTATCTTTTTTAATGAAATATTTTTCGGCGGAATAATACACTGAAATTTATTGTATATTTTTTAAAATAAAATTTCAAACGCCCAACCTAAGAGTCAAACCCGAGACCTCGCATCAGCTCGCGCGTGCGTGCGTACAGGCGCTCGAAATTGTTCCAAGTTTTGGAGCCGTTGGAAGTCGAATCTTCGCCCTCTTGGTTAACAAACAACTCTCTTACCGTTGAGCTATCTTCACTTTGTTGTCATAATTCATTACATTATATATTATAGCAAACAACAATTCAAATAAAAATAATTAATAATAATAATAATAATAATAAGTTTTTTATTTATTGAAAATTTTAATATTTTTTAATTTTTATAAAATTTATATATATAATACATAATATTATAAACATATATGTATAGCATAAAAAAATCATTTAATTCTAATTAAAATAATAAAAATAATAATTCAAATAAAAACAAAAATTTTAAATTTAATATATTTTAAAATTATATAAAAGTATTAATATTATTTATTTAAAAAATACTATTTTTTATTTTTTTTATTTTTCGACGGACTTTTCCTCCGAAACATTCAAAAAAATTATTTTTTAATTATTTTTTATTTAAAAAATATTATTATTTTTTATTTTTTTTTATTTTTTAATTTTTCGGTGGAATTTTCCGCCAAAAAATTCCAAAATATTATTTTTTTAAATTATTTTTAATTTAAAAAATAATTTTTATTAATTTTTTTTAATTTTTCAGCAGAATTTTCTACCGAAAATCCACAAAAAATTAAAAATTATTAATTTTTAATTATTTTTGATTTAAAAGATATTATTATTTTTTTATTTTTGAAAATTTTCGCTGGAATTTTTCGCTGAAAATTTGCCGAAAAATTCAAAAATACTATTTTTTAAAATGATTTTTAATTTTAAAAATATTTTTTATTATTTTTTATTTTTTAATTTTTCGGCAGAATTTTCCACCGAAAATTAGTCGAAAAATTAAAAAATATTAATTTTTAATTATTTTTTATTTAAAAAATAATATTTTTTTTATTTTTGAAATTTTTCGACGGAATTTTCCACCGAAAATCAGCCGAAAATTTCAAAATTATTATTTTTAAATTATTTTTATTAATTTTTTATTTATTTAATTTTTCGGCGGAATTTTCTGTTGAAAATCTGCTGAAAATTTTAAAAATTATTATTTTTTATTTTTTTTTTAAATTTTCACCAAAAATCCACCAAAACATTTCGCTGAAAAATGGGCGTTTCTTGTAGTGTTTATACAATTAATTTTTGTTCTACAGTTAGCATTCTAAATGGAACTTCAAATCCTTTCATAGCTATAAAAATAATTTTAATTTTAATTTTAAAAAAAATAATCAGTAGCTTAAGTAAATAAAAATAAAAACAAAGTTAATAAGTTATTGCAATAATACCTAAATATTAAACATGGAAAAACTATTCTGATTCTTTTAACTTAATAAATTTATCATGTATAGATTTTAAGTGAAGTTTGACTATTTTGAATAAAAATGGATAAATATTTTTTATCCATGATTTAAATATGTTTTTTTTATACTAAATTAAATTATAATATAATTAATTAAATGTGAATACTTTAAAAAAATGTGAATATCCATTCAATTTTTCTATTTTGAAAAAGAAAGACACACATTTAAGTAATTAATGAAAATATAATTATTCATATATTTAAAAGAGTCTAAAGTTTAGTTTTGATTGAAAAGTAAATAATTTGGTTTTTAGTTAAAATATGTTGAAAATTAAATTTAGATTATAAATTGAAATAAATACTTTGTGTATATATATGCATATTTGTATAGATTTAGGGATATTTTTGTCGAAGTATATTATTGGAGGGAGGGAGGGAGGGGTTCTGGGTGTTATATTTATTAGTCTATAGAAGTAAATGATATATAGCCTATAATAAAGGGATATAGTGTATTTAATAATATTTCAGAATAAATGGGCATTTTGGACAATTTTTTAATATAAAAATGAGAATGGAGTGTCAATAACAATTTTGAAGTACCAATAACAATTCACATAAATATATCAACATAATATATGCTATAATGATTTCCAATGTAAATGGAATTTGAATTCGTCATTTATCTAAAACTAAAAGTTTTTTTTTAGTAAGTAAACTCTCAAGATTATGACTTAACACCCCCCCCCCACCCCAACCAAAAAAAAAAAAAAAACAAGAAAAAACAAAGAAAGAAAGAAAAAAACTCTCAAGGATCATGACCCATTATATTCTAAGATTGCTGAGCTGGGATGTACAAATTTGATTCGACAAAATATTTAAATTAAAGTTGAAAGTTTTTTTTAATGCTATTCTTTTTGATTGAGAGCTTGTTGATATCAAATTACGAAATTATGATTTAAATGGTATTTAGTTCTATAAAGATTCTACTTTGACCTTTGTTGAAAACATTAAAAGAAATAATCTATGCATATTTATCTAGATCTACTCTCTGTCTATTATCCATTATCTATCTATTATTTATTATTATTGTAAAACATCGAGTAGTTTGTAATGCTTTGTCTCGTTTCTTATGACGAAAAAAACGACCCTACTAGCGTGCCATTCACCACTAAGATTGTAGTATAGCGAAAAGGCTTAAATTTGGTTCCATTGATTACTTAAGTTCAAACTCTCTTTTACTTATTTTGGGAGGAATTGAAATTTTAAATTTCCATTGATTATATGGCTTTATATAGATTTGACTAGTCTTGATTGCATATTCCAATCTCCCGTTGATCCATCTTTATTGCTTAGGAATTGTTATGCTAGATTATCATTCTATTGGCAGTGGCAAAATTTTCATCTCCTGCCAAGCATTGAAATTTTCTTTTAATTTAATTTTAGTATCCAACCTCTCTGTTTGTTAGATGGAGTCATGGAGTATCATATACTTTATATTTCATGACCATGTGATAGTATGTTATTTTTGTCTAGTTTTAGGCCTCAATTATGCTTCTTTTGATTAATTTTGGATCTTAAATGGGTTAAAATTTCACAAAAGTTAAATTTTACTTGATATAGGTGAAAATTGATGAAAATGAACTAAAAACGGGCCAAAAGGTGGTAACAAAGTGCAGAGGGATGTCGTACAAGGAAGCTGGAAGGCTAAATTTGGAAATAATCATGTTTATCGCGAAAGGCGTGCTCACGCCTTATGGGCTGAAATTCCTATGCAGGAATGGAAAAAGAGAATATTGATATGACAAGAGTTCAACTTGGAAATAAATTCCCTACTTGCCTACGACTCTTAGGATTTACTAAAGAGTTATCCTAGTCCGAGATAATTGCCAATTTGGTCTCATACGATATATTCACTAGCCGATTTTGTCCCAACATTTTTTTTTAGCTAAGATAGTCCCACTGGATAGTACTCTCTCTCCAAAATGGTACCTCCGTTAAAAACTAACGGAAAACGCACGTGCAACTCACGTGCGCCGTTAATTTTTAAATAGTGGGAGTTATACGTGAGACTACTTTAATTAATTTTGAAAATTTGGGACCAAATCGGTGAGCGCTTTTGTACTGTGGGACTAATTTGGTTAAATTATATATTTAATTTTAACCATGACTTGATACATAATTAATTCTTCATCCAAGTCCAATGACCAATTAAATCACGTTATAGGCTTGGAACATTCCTAGTTCTTTTATTTCCACTTAGGAATTTTCATGTGGGATGAGATTCTCAATAAACTCATTATCTAACGAGCACTCATTTATACATACGAGTGTCACTACACTCGATGTCCATGAAACAAGACATCTTCCATTTGAAATAGTCATAATGCAAGTCTTTTAATGAGTCAAGTCAATACCCCACTGTAAGTTAGACTCACTAACTTTGAGTAATTTTAATCATGTTTTATAGTCTTGTTTCAAGACTTTCAGCTCTATGCGAAATCAAGTTTCACGACTTTAATGTAATCATGGAGATTCAGCCACAAACATTTAATTTTTTTGGCAATCTTCATTGCATAGCATTAATTATATTATTTATATT
This sequence comes from Petrea volubilis, assembly GCA_026212405.1. Lineage (NCBI taxonomy): Eukaryota > Viridiplantae > Streptophyta > Magnoliopsida > Lamiales > Verbenaceae > Petrea > Petrea volubilis. The sequence goes on along the minus strand of CM047885.1, from coordinate 10,072,699 downwards.
TAATGTTTGTGGATAAATCTTCATGATCACATTAAGGATTACTCAAAGTCTTGAAATAGGTTGGTAAAATATGATCAAAATTACTCAAAGTTATTGAGTCCAACTGAGAGTGTGGTATCGACTTGACTCATTAAAAGACTTATATTTATGACTATTTCAAATGGGAGATGTATTGTTTCATAGATGTCGAGTGTAGTGACACTCGTATGCATAAATGGGAGATCATTAGAGAATGAGTTTACTAACAATCTCATCCCACATGAAAACTCCTAAGTTTGAATAAAAAAATTAAGAATGTTTCAAGCTTATAATGTGATTTAATTCGTCATTGGACTTGGATGAGGAATCAACTATGCATTAAGTCATGATTAAAATTAAATATACATTTTAGTCAAATTAGTCCCACAATACAGAAACGCTTGCCGATTTGATCCCAAATTTTCAAAATTGATTAAAGTAGTCCCACGTATAACTCCCTCCATTTAAAAATTAACGGTGCACGTGAGTTGCACGTGCGTTAACCATTAGTTTTTAACGGAGGGATCATTTTGGAGAGAGAGTACTATCCAGTGGGACTATTTTGGCTAATAAAAAAATTTGGGACAAAATCGGTTAACGAATATATCGTATGGGACAAAATTGGCTAAAATCTCTCCTAGTCCTCTTAGGAATTTGGTCTAGGATTTGAACCCTATATATACTCGATGATATCGTATTGTTTAGACATTTTAAATTTCAATCTTTTATTCTACTTTTAGTTTTAGTCCTTAATTTTCAGCTTTTATATTTTTATTGTTATTATGGCCATGCGTGGCTAAACTACTTTATTCAGTCAAGGAGTAATTCGAGCCAACGTTTTTTTCAAGAATTGTGAGATCTAATCGGTTTGCTTGTCTTTTAATTTTATGCAATATTTGTATATTTTCTGTGCTTTTTGGAAAAACTCCATTTCTTATTGTTGTTTTGTTAGTTGTGGAATTAGGGCCCATTGTTCAATTAATTTAACTTCATAATTCCAGTTGAGGAAATCGAATCCATAATTGTTTGATTGAATCAACACAAGTGGAAAGTAGTATAATTCGTTATACTATGAAAAATATACAATCTAGTTTCGAGCAACTACGTTTGTAAGTTTGTTAGCTAGGATTTGGGTCTTTCTAGTTTTTAATGTTGTTAACGGGTTAAATCTTATCGTTTGACTAGGGTTATTCATTAATTAGGGATTATTCATAGCATTCGCATGTCTAGTCTATTATTAAGGAAAGATCAGGTTGGACGAGTTCTCTGAAGGCTATAACCAATTTATTGCATGAATTGAAAGCTATTTTTGAATCAATGATCAATTCATGAAAACGTTGTGCGAACAATTACCCTTGACTGAGTCTTTATTCTTATAGATTTACTTTTATTAACTTATCATTCAAAACCCCCCCTTATTTTACTTTTTTTTTACGCTTGGTTATCTTAGAAAGTAGTCGATAAGTTATTCCCCGTGGGATCGACCCGTCTCACCTTATTTATAAGTTAATTTTATAGTTAAAGGAGTAAGATTTATTTTTGGTCGATTCGACACCCATCACCATGAGATAAATTTCTTTTACTGTCACAATGATGAGACGAATGTGGTTTTTCTGATGTGGCATAAATACATTTTCCTTTATAGGATTGAAATGTTATAGTAAAAATTGATTAAGAATATTTTTATTCTTTTATTGTTAAGACATACACACTTTATAACGATGATCAACAAATAAAATGAATTAAAAGGTGGTTAATTTTTGTTAGAATTTATAAATTTCAAATATTTCATTTTTCAAGCATATAGGTATTGCGTAAAAATGTTTACCAAAAACTTTAAAAAAATTTATAAACTTTCAAATATCTTATAAAATATTTTAACTAACTTATAAATTTCCAATTAATAATTAATATATTCAGAAAACTACGAGCTCAACCAAATACTCGTGAAATCATCGCTCAAACACCCTCCAAGTCATATTTATTGCATCAAAAAAATTCAAGAAATTTCATATAGTTGAAAATGGTGACATAGTGACCACTGTAATTAGTTGACGAGAACAAGTTGACCATGTGAGCCACCAAAATAAGCCTCAAGCTTGAGAACTATTGATTCATTTCCCTCTTCTTAATTTAAATATTGAATAAATTGAGTTCAAACAAATTTTAATGCACTCCCACACAATTTGAGCTCCAGAAATGTATCAAGTAATTTATTTCATTTTGAATCCTATGCAGAAGAACATTTCACCCTAAGGAATCTACCTTTTGTTCATTTTGTTTAAGCAAGACTAAAACAATAATTAGAATGTTTAGTTAGAAAAATTAAGTGCATCCCACACATTCTCATGATTTTTAATGTAAAAATGGAATTTTAAGCCTTTATTGACCTTCAAGTAAACGTGTTTTTTATTTAAGTAAACTCTAAAATCACAAGACAATTTGTTGTTGGTTGGTGAGATGTGATTTCAATAAAATAAAATCAAGGCGAGAATTTGATTATTTGTCTCTAAGACAAATTTGTCCCGTATAATGCTCACAGTTTAAAGGGCAATTGTTTTGATTCTCTGTCTCTAAGACAAATTTGCTCCATATAGTGCTCACGGTTTAAACGACAATTGTATTTGAAGATACAATGACTTTTCTCGAGATAGGAGTATTTCAAATCTCAAGAAGGATGACGGTGGCGACACGCATGTGTGGGCTTTAGCTCGAACCCTCTTGAACCTAAGTCCTTGCCCGTTTACACATTTGGGTATCCCAAGGGACCCCAACCCCTTGTGAGCCTTTGGGCTATATTAAGTAGCCAATTTCTCTTCAATTTTTCAATTTGAGATAATATTCTTAAATGCTTTCCCAATCCTAGCTTCATCTATTTTTAAATGGCCAATTTTGATAATTAATTTCTTATTCACCCGAAATTGTATTCATTCGAGTCAAGACATTATTCATATCTACTTTCAAAGTAAAATTCGTTAATGCTAACTATAATTACAAATTAAAATTGTAACCCACTTAAATAATTTCTCAAAATTGGTCGACTATCAACTTACTAGAAATACAATTTCCAACATTTGCCAACTAGTTTAGTGCAGACCATGCCAAATTTATATTCTAAAATTGCTGAGCTGGGGAGACGACGTGATTATCAATAGTCAATTAGTCCAGTTATGTCCCATTAAATTATGTCCAGTTTGATTGGTATTTAAAATTAAATTTCGAAAAAAAGAATTAATATTTTATTTTTTAATTTTTGCAATATTCTTTTTGGTTGAGATCGACTACAATAGATTTTAGTTTTAATAACAAACACTTTCGTTGTGAAAAGTATAATTTTTCATTGCAAAATCTATTAACAATTTTTCGTTGCTAATTTCGTAGGCAAATCCTTATTGCTAAAAGTTCATTATAATGAAAAGTAGAATTCGTCGCCTATACATTATGTATAAGCAACATTATTGATTTCGTTGCCAACTTTTGTATGATTGGCAACAAATAATATCATCTCAAAAACTATATATTTTTCACTAGTGAATACAATATTTCATTGTTAAATGTAACATTATGAAGTTAGCATTTTTTTTTTGGATTTGCAATGATATATTTGGTTGCAAAAGGCATGATTTTTAACAACAAAATATTTCGTGCCTCAAAATTTTTTTGGCAACAAAAATATTTGTTCACAAATACTTCTTTTGGTAATGAAACTAGTAGTGCCTAAAAATATTTTTTTGTTACAAATATTTTTTGTTCCGTAAAACATATTTTAAAAATCAATCGTAATTCAAACCCTTAGTTAAGCACCTTTTGCCCATCGCACGATTCGAACCCTCAGTTAAACCCTGTCGTGCTCGTTGCACGATTTGAACCCTCAATGATGCCATTTATGCTTGTCATAATTTGAACCATAGTTTAACCCAAGTCACAAAGGAACAAGCATGGATGGAACAATTTGTATTAGCCTGGAATCAAACCCGAGTGTTGCGGAGGCATATAAGTTTGCTTGCCGCTAGACCAAGTTGATAATTTATTTATGTATTGCTATGTTTTTACACTTATTAAATTTAGGTAAGATTATAAATTTATTATTTTTATTATTATGAAGTTATTATGTATCCTTAATTTGTACAATTTAACAACTCTATTTAACAAATAATTAAGTTTTGGTTAAATAATTATCAATTTATTAAAAGTCAAAATTATTATTTGAAGTTAAAAACACAAATAAAAAAATACATATCCTTTATTAAAAAATATAAGGAATTGATAGATATTTTTTTACATTGTTAAATTAATTTAAAAGTTTATTAAGTAAAAATTAATTTTATTAGCTTTTTAAATATAGGAAAAAAAAGTTACAAGGTTTTAAGTATTCTTCTAAATATTTTAACAATTTACAACGATATTTTTGGAGTCTACAAGCATTAAATTACTTACAACGAAAACTTTTGCAGTGAAAGTGTTTAATTGTCTACAATGAAACTTTTCATACTAAAAGCACTCACAAAAGCTCACAATTATTTCCCCACAAAAAATTTACTTCGTAATTTATTAATATATTTATAACGCTATATTTGGTTGCGTAATAAAGTACAAATGCCACAAATTTTTTGTTGTAAAAATTTTAATATATTGACACGATAATATTTCGTCAGCAATTACTTAAAATTATTATCAACAATAAATTTCATTGCCTAAATATATGTATAACCTATGATTATATTTTGTTGCAAAAACAACAATATTAGCTATGTCTTCATGTTGTTCCTAAAAAAATTATTCTATTGCAACAAAATATTTTGTTGTGAATTGTAAATATTGTTGCCAAATAAATTACAAAAATGACAGCCAAAAGAAATCATATTTTTGACAACAGTAAAAGTTTTTTTTTTCTTAAAAGAATCATTAAAAAACAACAAATACCTTTTTTGTTGCCAAACTTAACTAATTGCAAAGAAAAAAAAAATATTATAACAAAAGAAATCATTGCAAATTTTATAATTTGTTGTAGTTTGTTTAGTTTGAATCAAGCTATTACTTCTTTAAATATTATTTGGAAACATTTGAAGAAATAAAGATAATCTCTATCTATCTATAATCTCTATAACTATCATCTTTTACGTTTCTTATAATTTTGTCATGGCAAAAATACATAAACCCTACTAAAATAATTCAAGCTTTTTCAAAAACACATTCAAGTCTCGCAATAATTAATCTATTTGTATAATATAATAGCGTAGAAACCTATCATTTTGATTTAATAAATAAATGTTTGTAAATTGTTTTTATGTATGCATAAATAAATAGGGATAATTATACTGGGGTACCCTGAGGTTTGCCTAAATTACAAATAAAACCCTCGATTTTGAAAAATTATCTGACAAACCCTGAAATTTACAAATATTTTACAATGTCAACTTTCTATTTACAAACTTTAGAGTTTGTAATGGAAATCGTCAAAATTTTTATTTCGTTCTTCCTATTTTACCCTTTTGGTCAAAATTTGAACAGATTTGATTAATTGTTTAGGACTAAAATGCCCTCTAGGTGTGATACATATAGAAATGTTTGATAGTAATAAGGGTTACAACAAATTCAAATTTGACCTAGAGGGCATTCTAATCCTAAAAAGTTAGTCAAATCTGTTCAAACTTTGACCAAAAGAATAAAATAGGAAGAACGAAACAAAAAATTGTTGGTTTCCATTACAAAACCTAATATTTGTAGACGGAAGGTTAACGCTGTAAAATATTTGCCAATCCTAGGGTATGTTAGGTAATTTTTCAAAATCAAAAATTTTATTTGTAATTTAAATAAATCTCAGGATATTTCAATGTAATTATCCCTAAATAAATAAAAACAAGAAAACACAAACAAGTAAAAGAAAAACAATTCCTTATCTCGACCGCTCACCAATACACGTGGCGTGTATTGATGAGTGTAACAGAAGATGTAACACGATTATGTAACAGAAGATTCGAACTGATCCTAGACATCCTAAAACATAAATAAAGTCCCACAATAATACAAAAAAGATATTTTATAACTTAATGCTCCTCGTCAAAACAAACACCCGTAAAAAAGTCTAATTCAAGAATGTCAAAAATCTTACTCCCCCAATCGAAAAATTTTAGTTCAGAACCGATTCAATTAAATCAATATTAATTATATAACGAGTATTTTATGCTTATTTATAAATAATAGATAATTTGAAGAGAGCGATAAATTATTTGACAAGTACAATAATTTAGTTCGGGTAAGAAATTCCTTCCCCCTCCGGAACAGGAAAATTTTTGATTGAACCAAGACTGGCTGCGTCAAACCAGTGTAGTTATCTTACTACATGATTAATTTGGATTGATTTGACAAGTGTACAATGTACTAAACCAAATTCGGGTAAAATTTTTTCCCTTAAACGAGAAAATTTTTGCTTTAATTATGATTGACAACATCAAACTAGTATATTACTCTCACAACGTGATTAATTTTAGTTGTTGCGTTGCAAAGAAGAAAACTCCCCCAGTCCTTTCTCTAGCAACACCCCCCACCCCGACCCCATCCAACTCACCAACCCTTAAGCTAATTATAAGCTGATTCTGAGATATCCTCAAGCCTGATAATCCATTTTCTTACCTTCTCTATTCCCTTAGTCATGCCTAAGAGTGCTTCACTACTCTTTCACATCTTCTTAGGGCTTCTCTCACTAACAACATTCTCCATAACCAACACAAAACCAAACTGCCAATCCAAATGTGGCAACAAAACAATCCCATATCCTTTCGGCATCGGCCGAGGAACTGACTGTTCATTGAGCTCCTTATTCGACGTCAACTACAAGTCTACAACGCTCAGTTTGATCCCCCCGAGGCCCTTCGTCGCCATTCTGGAACTGGGTTGCCGCCGCCTGCTACGACCCCCGCGGCCACATCACGCCCCAGACGCAGGCCGCCATCGTCAGCCTCACGACGACGCCCTTCACCTTCTCGGACCGTAACAAGTTCACGGTGGTCGGCTGCAACGACTTCGCCCTGATATTCGGGTCCGAGGGCCGCAACTTCACCAACGGGTGCGTGTCCCTGTGCTCGAGCGCCGAGGACTTGATTGCGGGGGAATGCTCGGGTATCGGGTGCTACCAGACTGCGATCCCCAGGGGGTTGAAGAAGTTCAATCTGAGCCTCCACTCGCTCAACAGCCGCATGAACATAACATCCTTCGATACGTGCGGGTACGCGTTTCTTGGAGATCCGGACAGCTTCAGATTCAGGGGAGCTGGAGATCTTGACGACAAAAGCTTTCAGAACCAGACGGTGGCGAATGTGCCTATGGTGCTTGAGTGGGCTATTGGTGCCGATAATTATAGCGCAGCTTGGCAGTACAGTGATTTCGCTTGTCTCGGGAATAGTTTGTGTGTTGATTCGGATACCGAGCTCGGGGGATATCGGTGTAGCTGTCCGGAGGGATTCGAGGGCAATACATATCTTACTCCACGCTGCACAGGTACTACATTTGTTTTTCCTTTATAATACATACATCAATCTCCCACACACACTTGCTAGGATTAAAACCTTAGCATTACACTGTCTACTTGGCCAAAGGTCTAGGACAAGTACTTAGATTTCTCTCTTTTTGTGATTTTTAATGAATCATGTCTTGATAAGATGAGAGTCTTACATGTGTTTTGGAGTTGTTCTTTTTGCAGATATGAATGAATGTGAGAACAATCCATGTAACGAAAAAGGGATTTGCACGAATACTCCGGGAAGTTTTTACTGTACTTGCAAGAAGGGATATTTTGGAGATGGCCAAAAGATGGGAAAGGCTGCATTGCAAACAACTCTCAGTTTCCAGTTACCAAGTTTGCGTTAGGTATATATGTACATATACTTCCATGAATCTAGAAAGATCTGTATTCGCATATCGTTCTTTTCTATTTCAAGTTGGTGTTTTACCTCATATTTCAAGTTAGGCAATATATACTATCTACATGTACCTGATTTGTTATGTGATTCTATGGTGTAAAATATAGGACGAAACATCAAATGAAAGTAGATAACTCAAAACTGTGTCAATCTTAGTTCACTTCGACATACTAAATAAGATGAAGTTTTTGCAGGTATAAGCTTTGGCTTCTTGGCCTTAATAGTGGCTGCTGGTGTTCTAATCTTCAGCATAAGAAAACGAAAACTCATGAAACTAAGAGAAAAGTTCTTCCAGCAAAACGGTGGGTTGCTGTTGATGCAACAGCTTTCGTCAAGCGAGAGCAGTATGAAGTCGACAAAGATCTTTACAGCTGAAGAACTCGAGAAGGCCACCAATAACTATGCAAACGATCGCATACTGGGCTGAGGTGGCTATGGTACGGTGTACAAGGGAATCCTCCACGATCATCAGACCGTGGCCATCAAAAAGTCACGGATAATGGATCAGACTCAAATCGAACAGTTCATCAATGAGGTGATCATCTTGACTCAAGTGAACCACAGAAATGTCGTCAAACTTCTGGGTTGTTGTTTGGAGACCGAAGTTCCTCTGTTGGTGTACGAATATGTGTCGCACGGTACGCTTTTCCACCACATCCACAACAGTGGGGGGATGCCGTGGTTTTCTTGGGATAACCGCTTGAGAATCGCGTCGGAGGCTGCCGGAGCGTTAGCCTATCTGCACTCCGCCGCAGTGATGCCTATCATCCACAGAGATGTCAAGTCACCAAATATATTGCTGGACGAGTATTACGCTGCAAAGATATCGGATTTTGGAGCCTCGAGATTGGTCCCCATCAATCAAACACATGCGTCCACTCTAGTCCCGGGGACCTTAGGATACCCAGATCTTGAGTACTTCCACACGAGCCAGTTGACTGAGAAAAGCGATAGTTACAGTTTCGGGGTCGTCCTAGCCGAGCTCATGACCGGCAGGAAACCCTTAACAACACGAAAAATGAAGAGGAAAAAGAGCCTGGGCACTTTTTTCCTCGTGTCCTTAAAAGACCGCCTGTACCAAATTCTTGACCCTCGTGTGCTGAGGGAGAGAACTCTGGAGCAAATCAAGAGTGTTGCTGAACTCATGAAGAGATGTTTGAAGATACACGGCGAGGAGAGACCGACGATGAACGAGGTGGCGATGGAACTCGAAAGTTTGAGGAAGTTCAACAAACATCCTTGGACTCAACAGGAAGTCGAAGAGGAAGCTGTCGGGCTGATGAGCGAGCAAGCAACCGACCTATATGTGTAGCCGATGAGTTTGGGTTTTCGTACTTCGGAGTATCCAGGACAACATAGTTTGGACACTCGCATGATACATCCTATGAACAGCCCTCGTGAACCTTGAATTAAGCAAATTCATTGCAGACCATCTTGCAACGTTTGAAGTTATTGAGATTATCATGTTGTTGTTTTTCTTGTTCTTGTTTTTGTTCTTTTTAAAGTACCTTGTATTTTGTGTTAGCATCGAAAACTTGTACTCTTGTTAATGTTTTGTATCCCTTCTTAGTCTACATAAAACTTCCTTTTTAAGCCTCCGCACATGGTTGACTAACCCAAAATTAGATGTTGGTGGCACGATTTGCGGTTGACAATAAGCACCGATTGATTCGAGAGAGATCATTTTATATTACATGAAAAAAAAATAAAAAAGATATTTTAAAATTAAGAAAACACCCAAATAATAATGCAAATAAAACTTCATAAATGTCAAACTATTGGAAATTGATAGGTTGCCAGCTACACAAGATTATTGGTCTACTTTGGCAACTCATTGGATTTTTGAAATTAATAGGTTGCTAGCTACATAAGATTATTGCAATTTGCATTGAGGTTTGTCGAAATTACAAAAACAAACCTCTTTAGTATGAAAAATTATTAAAATTACCCTCAAATTTTGTTGATATTATACAAAAAAAATTCTTACATTAGAGTTCTATTCGGAAAATTATATTTCCTTTTCAAAATACCACCCTTCAATATTTTTGATTAATTGTTGGAGAAAATGGTGAATTACAAACACCTCTCCTTAGGTTTGTTAAAATAACGAAAAGACCATCTCAATATCAAATTGACAACTATATCGCTTGAGATTTGCTCATCGAACAGTAAACTTACAGAAAAATGAATATCAGAAAATATATATATGTATATTCAAGTGATTTCCAAACCAAATATATATATATATATATATATATATATATTCAAGTGATTTTAGTCCTCAAAAAATTCAAATAAATAAAGAATTAAAGACAGATTACCATGTACGAAAGAGTCTCATCTCTATTTTCATCTACTTTCACAGCAAAAAAACAATCACCTTGGATTAGGATGGATCATAGGACTTTCCATACTATCTTGCCCATAATAAACTCCACTACTAGACCCTGGAACTACGTTAATTGCGTACAAATCCGACTGCTGATCACCAAGAAGGGCCTCATTTTCTTCCCTATTATCATCAATCCAAGGATGTTTACTAAATCTTGTAAGTCTTTCTAGCTCCATTGCGACTTCTTTCATAGTCGGCCTTTCGTCGCCTCTTAAATTAAGACATCTCCTGACGAGCTCGCCAACAGACTGCAACTGCTCCAAACTGCCCTCCTTCAGAACCCTCGGGTCAACAATTTGAAATAATCTATTTTCTTTAATAGACATAATAAAATACGTCGCCAAATTCCTCTCGTCCTCCCTTTTAGTAGCCAAAAGAGGCATCCTTCCTGTCATGAGCTCGGCAAGAACCACTCCGAAGCTGTAAACATCACTTTTCTCAGTCAGCTGGCTCGTCTGGAAATACTCGGGATCCAGGTACCCTAAAGTCCCCTGTACCAATGTTGTCACTTGGGTTTGGTCCAACGGCACTAGTCTGGATGCGCCAAAGTCAGATATTGTCGCTGTAAGCGAATCATCTAACAAAATATTGCTTGACTTGACATCTCTGTGCATAATCGGCATGGAAGCAGCCGAATGGAGATAGGCCAGCGCACCAGCAGCTTCTGCAGCTATTCGCAGTCTATCTTTCCAACTCATTTCTCCATCTTTATGTATGTGATCAAAAAGCGTCCCGTTTGAGATAAATTCATAAACGAGCAAAGGGACTTCGCTCTCCAGACAACATCCTAGAAGTTTGACAACATTTCTATGGTTGACCTGCATAAGAATGATCACTTCGTTTATGAACTGTTCGATCTGGCTTTGGTCCATTATTCTCGATTTCTTGATGGCGACTGTGCGATGGTCAGGTAGGATTCCTTTGTAAACTGTGCCGTGACCGCCTTTTCCAAGAACACGTTCTTCTGAGTAACTGTTTGTTGCCTTTTTGAGCTCTTCAGCTGAGAAGATTTTGGTTGATTCTACTCCAGAGGTCTGTTGTTTTAGGAGGAGCCCCCCATTTTGTTCGAAGAATTTTTCCCTCATTCTTGTGAGCTTTCTCTTTCTGATGCCAAAATACAGCCATGAGATGCCGATGAATAGGGAGAGCAAGCCAATACTGAAACCTGAAATATCATGTGCAATCAAATTAGTAAAAGAATTCAAGAAACACGAGAGGCTGGTAGAGATGGGGCATAATATAAGAACAACAATTGCAGTATTCTTTGTCCCTTAAATCTATATCGAGAAATATTTTACACACATACACACACATATATATATAGACATATATATAAAGATTGTTGATTGTGATCGAGTTGAGAAAGAGAGACGACTACGCAAGTGCAGCAAATGAATTACCTATAAAGAACTTTATGACTGGGAATTGAGAGTTCACAGCAACGCAACCACGACCATCTCTTTTGCCTTCTCCACGATATCCATGTCCGCAAGAGCAGCTATAGCTACCGGGGCTATTCTTACAGATTGCGTTATTGTCGCATGGGTTACTCAAGCATTCATCAATATCTACCAAGAAGGATTAACATAAAAATTATATCACGAGTATGCTAGGTGTATGTGATACACGACGAGAAACAGAGGACTACAGGATGCGACTGTCCCAGCTCAAGTTTATCTCGAGTTAAAGCTTAAATGTAAGTTTTCTTGAAAATTTTAAATGCTTCCCCTTCGAGATAATTGAAATACTCTTTATATATTACAGAAAAAATTTATTTATAGAAAATTTATGAGTCCTTCAATATATTTGATATTTCTTTATTTATATAAAATATAGGAATTAAATATAATTCCACGTTGTTTGTTCATCTATCAATTCTATCATTAATACTTGAAAGGAAGACTGAAAAAACCAACCTGTACAGCCAGGTCTCAAATATGGGTTGCCTTCGTACCCGTCGGAACAATTACACCGGTACCCTCCAACACCCGAATCCGAATCCACACACACACTATTCTCTCTACAAGCAAAATCACCACTCCTCCTCGCCTGTTCACAGGTCTGATTCCCAATCGCCCAATCAACCACTATCGGCACATTCTGGTTAGTCCGATTCTGAAAACCCGGGTCATGAAGATCCGACTCATTAAAGTTATAGTTCTGTGGGTCCCCTAAAAACGCATACCCGCAAGGATTATACCCGTCCACTTCCGTGTGATTCGAAACGCTCCCAAGTGCTGAGTCGATAATCTTGAGCCCTTTGGGTATTGGGATCCGACAGAACCCGTTGATCGGGTCATCGCCCTTCGAACAAACCGAAAAGCACCCACCGGTGAAGTTTCGGCTACCGGTGAAGTTTCGGCCATCGGAGTAGCTGCCGATCACGGCCAGGTCGTCGCAGCCGACCACCGTGAACATGTTGGCGTCGGAGAAGCTGTACGGGGTGGTGCTGAAGTCGATCGACATCCGGTTCTCGCGGGTGACCTTGCCAGACTTGTAGCACCGGGCGCCGACCTGGTTCTTGATCCTCAACTGCAGGAACGGAACCGGAATTTTTGATTCAGGGCCATGTTAATCTTTTATAAAATATTAAAGATACCTTTATAATTTAGGGAAGACATAAGTTCAAAATGTTTCAGATAAATATATGTAAATTTTATTTCGACACAAATTTGAAGGGTTGACCTAGTTCTTGATGTTCACATGCAGGAATGGAGCTAAAATCTTTGATATGGGGTGATATCAAAGTTTTATAAATACTAAAATTCAAAATTTTTTTTTAAAAAATATAGGTAAATTTTAGGTTGTGGTAGCACCTGGTGTAGGGGTGGTAATTTTGATGGGTTGTATAGGTTTAGGTTTGGGTTGGGTTGAGATAGGAGTATAATACAAAATCTCATAATCCTAGCTCAATTTATGATCTGTCAAACCTATGAAACCTCAATCCTAAATCAACTTGGTTGGATTCGTGTCAATCCAGGTTGACTTATTTTAAATAAAAATTTCAACTTTTATAATGGAAAAATTAAAGCAATTATAATTTATTAGTTAAAAATTAATTTTTTCCCTTAATTTTTCATTTGGCTAACTATACTATATATATAGTTATTTTGTATGCACTATAAAAAAGTACTCTTTCACTAAGTCTATTGAAAATTTTACAACAAATAGATTTTTATATTTTGTTACAATTTTAGAGTATTATCACATCATATAATGATTAATGATAGAATTTAATATAAATAGAATTAAATAAAAATTTGTAACAAGACATTCACTATAAATTTGTTATAAATAAAATCTAGCATAGAAAATTAAAAATTGTAATTGATTTGTCACTAAAAGGTATACATTTTTGTAGTCATGATCGGTTACGTATAAAATATGTTTTTGAAATTTACATTAAAAATTAATGAGTTCAATTCCTACTCTAATTTATTTGAATTTTATTTATGATATATTGTAAAAATGTTAGATAAATTTTTTTTATTCAATATTAAAATAAATCAATATAAAACTTTAATGAATGCAAATGAATAATTAAAGAAAGAAGATATACTTTTTTGGAAGAAAGAAGAAGATGATAAGTGATAACTAACATAATTATAATTTTTTATTTAAATTGATTTTTTACTTATTTAAAAGATTGAACGATCTCTTATATTTAAATATCTAAATAATTTTGTGTGTTTAATAATTAAAAAAATTTCATATTCTCTTTTTCACAATTTTTTCTATATTATATTATTAATAATTAATTATAACCATCAAAATATTATGATTTATAATTTATACATAATATATTTTTCTCTAAACGAGAGGGAAAGGAGAAGAAAATATTAAAAAAATTTGATTTGGGTTGGGTTGAGTCGGGTTGTCGGTTAACTCATAAAATGATTCGGATTGTATGGGTAACCTACAAATTAATCCAACCTAACCCAACCCAATCTATATTTTTCAAGTCGTTTTCAGGTTCGATCCATTTTCAACCCAACTTATGAACTCTCAACCCTAACTCGCTATTTTCGTATTGGATTCATATTAAGTTATTATATTGGGTCAGAAATTACCATCCCTAACCGGACTTGAACCCAATCTTGATCCTTAAGATGGATTCAAATTTTTTAATTTGAGGTAATACCAAATATTTATAAATAAAATTCAAAATTTTATAAAAAAATGTATATAAATTTTAATTCAACATAAATTTGGGACACCATCTCACCTGATTCTCTGATACGTAGATGATCTCGACATTTTTGATGGCAATGAAGGGCTTCGCAGGGGCGGACGAGGTGTCGCAGTTCACATCGAACCCGGGGCCCATGGAACAGCTGGAGTTGATCCCGATGCCGAACGGGTACGGAACTGTTAAGTCCCCGCACTTGGATTCACAGCCGGGTTTTGCTCCAGCGAAGGGCTTTCGGGAGGTGGGGGTGGAGGGGGGGTGATCGGCTAGTGCTAGTAGAAGGTGTAAGAGGATCAAGATTAATGCAAACTGTTGAAACTGAAACATCCGTACTTTTGTTTAAAATTTTTCAGGAAAACAGGGCCTGGATGTTTGGGAATAGTATTTGTATTGAATTTGAAGGCAAAAAAATAAGGCCTGCAGGGATAAGGCTGAAAAAGCGGTTTGTGTATTGTTTATATACACGTGTGACGACTGTTTAGTCAACATTTGGAAAAATCTATTCAGACAAGACAGCCAAGTGTGAGGATGGCTTAGTCCTGAGAAAAACTTGTGTCTGGCTCTTGACTCTTCCGGGTTTCAATTTGGAAAAACATAAGAAGTTTCCATTTGGACTATTTTGCACGCATCACATCTCATCGTTTTTCATCTTACTTTTGAGTTTTGATAATAATAAATGCTGAAAATTCAATCCGCGAAATTGAGGATTTATTTCGGTGTAATTTGAAGGAAATTTCTTACTCTTTGGCATTTTGTATTTTGTTAAAGCTTAAAATTTGCTGTTTGGACGAGAGTATGAAATTCTTGTGGACAGAAAATGAGTGAAAATATTTTAATATATGAGTTTTGATGTATTTTGACACAAATGTGATGCTTAGACATTGTTTCATTTGTATGAAATTTATAACGAATGCGTATTAAAATTTTCCAACGACGAGTCCTATATGTTCATGTCATTTTTCATCTTTCTTGAATTTGAAAATAAATTTATCAATTGACAAAATAATTATCAAAGATGTTGATTTATTAGGATTTACATTATATGATACACGAGCCCGTCGAATGTTAGAGTTGTCTTCAAACATCGAATTAACCTTTGAATTAAATTATAAACAATTCACTCAAAAACGATATCTAATTGTTTGACTTCAATTGTTACTCATTGTTTTCTTTAATCATCTGGTATGGGATGTCACATTTTGTGCATGTATAATGAGGGGAAAAGCTGGAATTGAATTCGATTGCTCTAATATTAATTTTGCAGAGTGTGAATTACATTTGCTACGTACTAGACAACTATTTTTAAATTAAATGGTCGAAAGTCCAAGTTGAGTTTGATTGCTTTAATATTGATCTTATGGTGAGTGAATTACATTTGTTATACAAAAAGTACATATTTTAAGAAGAATAATCAAATATCAATATTTTTATACTTCTCATGTGATTTATTAGATACAATCAAATCGAGTTCGAACATGTACGTATGGCCTCGAATCTAAATATGTATATTTAATATTTAAAATTGTATCCCATATTATATAATATTTTATAAAAATTTGATATTGTTCGTAAACAGAAATTTTTGACTCCATTAGTGCATATAGGTCATGGTTGCACGTGCATTTTTTAATGTTAAATTTAAATGACCACACCCTAATTATCTTAAGATATACTCCTTGGTCTAATGTACTCCTTGGTCTGTTTTTCGGTTATTTTGTTTCTCAATTTGATTATTAATTGTATTATCGATGGTGGTTCACTATAATGGTTGAGTCGAAAGTTGGACAATGCAATCACCCTTTTTGACTTTGAGACAGAGTTAAAATTGATTATTTGTGTTACCGATGGTGGTTTACAATAGTGGTTGAGCAAAAGGTTGGAGGATACGGTCAATTTAGATCAAGTTAAAAACACATTTAATATTTTATAAAAAAATTATCTAGGTCATCCTTCAAACATAAATTTTTAATTCCATACTTAATTATCGGTAACACTTAATTCCACCACTGTATGTCATTTAGGGAAAAATTCTTGCTCAAGCCCGGCTTGGCCGCACCCAACCAATCATATAGCAAGTATTAAAATACTCATCATGTGATTAGTCTTGTTGTAGTCATATCCAGTGCAAATAAGAATTTCCCGTCATTTAGTTAATTATTTTACACTTACTTATCGATAACTCTTAACTGATAGCTTCGCTTATATCTTGGGTCTTGATTCGCTACTATATGTCAGTTATGTAACTTTTTTATTTAATTTACATAAATGATTATATACGTGGTGATTGTGAGGGAGAAGCCGGGGCGGGTAGACCCGTCGGGAGCAGCTAGGAACAGAGGGTTACCAAGAGATAGAGAGCTGGGGCGGGCAAACCCGTAAGGAGCAACTCGGGCAAGAAGGCTATCAGGAAATGGGCCGGAAAGGCGGGCTAAGCACTATAGACAAGGCCGGCGGCACGCGCGCGGCGGAGGAAGTAATTGAGATCGATGAGTCCAAGTTCAGAACCACCTCAGGATGAACAATACATATATATATATTTGTTGTTATGTGATATATTTCTATACATACAGTAGTATAGAGAGACTAGTAGATATAATGAGATGTACTTATGATGCATGCATGTGGTGGTGTAGTTGATGTAATGATGTGTGTGTGTGTGTGTTTCGTTGCAATTAATAAATTAGCTTATATTTTGCATGTCATGGATTGTGACGTTCACGTCAAATAAGGGAATTTAGTCGAGATGAAGGACGATCGGACGAAGTTAGAAATTTTGGTTTGGAATCGATAGATTTTTATAAAATATTAAAGGAATTTTTATAATTTTGACATAAAATTTAAATTTTGTTTTTTTTAAAATGTATATGAAAATTTTAGTTAGAATTAAACTTAAAAGGAGGGCAGCGATGATCCCTCCAATTTCCTCCTTCACTCCATTTGTGGTCTGCACTCGATTCGATTAAATTAGTATTATGTGATTAACACTTGCAATTAATTTCATTTTTGATCTATACTCGATTCGGTCAACACTTGCAATATATATTAGTTAATTTATGTGTTAAACACTTGCAATATAATTTCTGAGTGATTTTGTGTTAAACACCTGCAATATAATTTCATTTACGTGATTAACACTTGCAATATATATAGTTAACACTTACTATATAATTTTATGAATTTGACCAAGCCAAATTTGAACTGAAAATTCTCGTAAAATAATGGGTTTGATGCAGGAACGTTAGGGTTGGTTAAAAATTTTCTTTCGGTTTACATTTATAAATAAACGCTAAAATGTATAAACGAGCGCGTGTGTGATACACGCGTCAATTTGATGTATCATCTGCAAAGTGATATTAAAATTTAAGAAAAGAAACTGATACTTTATCTTGAATAATTAGTTTTATTTATTTATTCATTTATTTGAAAACAAATAATTAGCTTCTACTTTATTCTACGCACATTTTGTATTTTATTGGCCCCTAGTGAGAGTAAGCTATGTAATAGGCGTAAATCAAATGCTGGGTCATAACATTTTGTGGACTTTGGATTGGGTAGCAGCAGTTTCGGTCATTGGGCCTACAGGCCTACGAAAAAATTAGTTAATTTAACCGGTGAAGCCCATATATCTCAGGTCAAAGGTCATTCTTTTTCATATATATTAATTTAAATAATTAAAAAAAGAGAGAATTAAAAAGAAAAAGGTAAAGGAAAAAAAAAGAATAACCACCCAAGAAATATATTTATACTATTATATAAAAAAAGTCATTTTTATCTTATAAATCACGGTTATTTATGTAAATTTATAAAATTCGGCCTTCAATTTTATGTGGAGTAAACATAGATATGTAAAATTATGGTTAAAATTATTTATCAAAATTTGTGGCTAAATTCCTATTTTCTAGTAGTAGTTGATGGGAGTCAACCCCAAAACCTCATAATTTTGGGATCCTAGCTTCACCATTTGAGGTAAGTCTCATTGGCTTATTTGCATATAACTAGTGTCGGGAGCTTTGCTATCTGTGTTTTGACCTTTTCTGAAAATTGTGTGTTTAAACCATAGCCCATAACTACCAATCACAACTACATGATTGTTGGGTTCGATCCAACCAAATTTGAATTACAATTTTCCCCGATCACATGACACAATGTGAAGGCATTACTTAACTATGTGTGTATATATACCCATCTATATGTACGTGCATGCAGGTGGGTGCGTGTAATTAGTGTTAAAAGTTCTATTATTTACATATTGACTTCTTCAAAAAATGAAATATTAAAATAGAGTCACAAACACTGATTAGGATGAAATTATAGCTTTACTAATACGTCGATCATCGATATATCTCTTTGTGTGTATAGGCGTGATGTGGTTTTTTTACTTGTTTTGACATTCTTTTTATTATTTTTTTTTGTTTAATTTATATGTGAATTTGTTGAGATAGGATGTTCAAATTGACTCGTAACTATTGATTATAAGGAAGAGCATGTCACCACAACCTCACAAAAAAATGTCAAATCAAATTTAAATCCATCAATTTCATACTTGTTATATACTAAATTGACGAGTTTAAACAAACTTTTAGTAGTTGATTTTGAATTAAGTACAAAATTATTTAATTCATTTTTCGGCAGACAAAATATTTCACTAGAATCAACCTACATTTTATTCATTTTGTTATAACGAAAAAAAACGACCCTACTACCATGCCATTTACCACTGAGGTTATAGTCTAGTGATAAGGCTTAAATTTGGTACTATTGATTATTTATGTTCGAACCCTCCTTTCCTTATTTTGTGAGAAATTGAAATTTTAAATTTTAATAAATATACACATTATATATGGCTTTATATAGATTTGACTGGTGTCGACTGTATCTTCCAATCTTCTGTTGATCCATCTTTATCGTGTAGGGACTTTTAATGCATAGATCATCATTCTATTGGTAGTGGCAAAATTTTCACCTCTTGCCAAGCATTGAAATTTTCTTTTAATTTAATTTTAGTATCCAACCTCTCCGTTTGTTAGATGGAGTCACGGAGATCTATACCAACACTCAGTAAAATTCTCCGTTTTCTAAAATATTTTCAAGCCCAAATTGGTTGAAATGGACAGTATCATATACTTTATATTTCATGAACATGAGATAAATTTCTTTTAGTGTCACAAATGATGAGAAGGAAATGGCCTTTCTGATGTGGCATAAATACATTTTCCTTGAAAAGGATTGAAACGTTATAGTAAAAATTTATTAAAAATATTTATATTCTTTTATTGTGAAGAAATATACACTTTATAACGATGATCTACAAATAAAAAGAATCAAAAGGTGGTTAAATTTTTTTAGAATTTATAGATTTCAAATACTTCATTTTTCGAGCATATAAGCTCTTACGTAAAAATGTTTATCAAAAACTTTTAAACGATTTATAAACTTTTAAATATCTTGTAAAATATTTTAATGAGCTTATAAATTTCTAAGTAATTAATAATGTATTTAGAAAACTTACAAGCTCAACCAAATACTTATGAAATCATCACTCCCAAACACCCTCCAAGTTATTATATTTATTGCTTTTCCGGCCTATGCCAAAAAGAAAGAAAAAAGAAAAATCAAGAAATTTCATATAGTTGAAAATGTGTATTATTGGCCATTGTAACTAGTTGACAAGGACAAGTTGACCATGTGAGCCAGAAAAAAAAAGCCCGAAGCTTGAGAACTATTGATTCATTTCCCTCTTTTTTAATTTAAATGTTAAATAAATCGAGTTCAAACAAATTCGAATGCGCGCCAACACAATTTGAGCTCAAATATTACACTGATATTTCTATACATATTTTTAGTTAAGGACGAGATTTTATCGATTGAAAAATGTGTTAGAATTTATTTGCAGAGACGGAACTAAGAAAGACTGAAAGATATCGAAAAAATGTACTCATCTGCCTTCCTAGCTTGCTCTCTCTTTCACCGTCCCCGCTCCTTTTGTTATGCCTTACTAATCGAACTGAAATGAACTCTTAATGGTTAATTTCGAGAAAGGTGTCAAGTAATTTATTTCATTTTGATCCTGGGCACAAGAACATTTCACCCTAAGGAATCTACCTTTTGTTCGTTTTGTTAAGCAAAGAGTAAAACAATAAATTAGAATGTATAGTTAGAAAAATTAAGTACATCCCACACATGCTTGATGACTTTTAATGTTAAAATGGAATTTAAAGTCGTTATTGACCTTAAAGTAAACGTCTTTTTTATTCAAGTAAACTCTAAAATCACAAGACAAATTTGCCAACTAGTTTAGTGTTGAACACGGCAAATTCATATTCTAAAATTGCTGAGCTGGGAGACGACGTGATTAACAATAGTCAATTGGTCCAGTGGCGTCCCTATAAATTATGTCCAATTTGATTGATTTTTTTGCCGATGAGGCCTTGTTCAACTAGCGAAGCTGAGGCCCCAAGATTTTAAAAATTTTGGGTTCGATTCCCACCGATGAATGTGTGAACTTTATTCTTATCTTTATGGGAGTTTATTATCCCACTTTAATAGTAGTTTATTGTAATAGTTTGTCTGTAGTTTGTGAATGATTTAGTTAGAAATATGATGTAATAGTTTGATTTGTACTCGAACAGTCATTGATGTAATCCGATGATATGTATTCAAAAAAAAAAAAAAAGACTAAATTGACAAAAATTTGATTGGTTTTTAAAATCAAATTTGACAAAAAAAAATTAATATTTTACTTTTTTGGTTTTTGCAATATTCTTTCTGGTTGAGAGGTGTTTGGTTTGAATCGAGCTATTACTTCTTTAAGTATTATTTGGAAACATTTAAAGAAATAAAGATAATCTCTATATATATAATCTATACAGCTATCATCTTTTACGTTTCTTATGATTTTGTGAAGGCAAAAATATATAAACCCTACTAAAATAATTCAAGCTTTTTCAGAAAACGCATTCAAGTCTCTCGCAATAATTAATCTATTTGTATAATATAATAGGGCAGAAACCTATCATTTTGATTTAATAAATAAATGTTTTGTGAATTGTTTTTTGTGTATGCATAAATAAATAAGAACAAGAAAACATAAAAAAGTAAAATAAAAATAAAAATAAAAATAAAAACACTATATTCTAGACATCCAAGAACATGCCGCTGCACTCCTCATTTCTTCTCTATGCGACTTGTTCCATAATTAAAGTCCCACAATAACACAAAAAGATATTTTATGACTTAATGCTCCTCGTCAAACATTCACCCATAAAAAAGTCTAATACCAGAATGTCAAAAATCTTATTCCCCCCAATCAGGAAATCTTAGTCTAGAATCGATTCAATTGAGCCAGTGTAAATTATGTGATCAGTGTTTCGCACTTATCTTTGATTGATAGATAATTTGAAGAGAGTGGTCATTCACTTGACAAGTCCAATATACTAAACTAGCTCGTGTGGCCATACCGAACCAGTGACAATACTCTTGTTACATGATTAATTTTGGTTAACTTGACAAGTACAATATACTAAATCAGATTCTGTAAGAAATTTTTTCCCTAAACGAGAAAACTTTTGCTTGAATTATGATTGACAGCACCAAACTAATATATTCCTCTCGCTACGTGATTAATTTCAGTTGTTGCATTACAAAGAAAAAAACACCCTCAGTTCTTCAGCGAATGGTTCACACTTATTTGTAATTGATAGATAATTTGAATAAAATGACCAATCAATTTCATAAGTCCAATATACTAAATTGGTCTGGTTAAAAAAAAATTGTGACCGAACCATGACTCGTCATACCGAACCAATGCAATACTAGTGCTACATAATTAATTTCGGTTGACTTGATAGATGCAATACGCTAAATCAATTTCAGGTAAGAGTTTTTTTTTCTGAACCGAAAATTTTTTGCTCAAATTATGATTCGCAACACCGAATTAGTATATTCCTCCTGCTACGCGATTAATTTCAATTGTTGCGTTTCAAAGAAAAAAAACGCCCCCAGTTCTTTCTCCAGCAAATACCTACCACACCCCCCCCCCCCCCCACACACACACACACACCCCAACCCTTAAGCTAATTATAAGCTGTTTCTGAGATATACTCAAGCCAGATAATCCATTTTCTTATCTTCTCTTCCCTTAGCCATGTCTAAGAGTGCTTCACTACTCTTTCACATCTTCCTATTGTTTCTCCCACTAACATTCGCCATAACCAACACAAAACCAAACTGCCAATCCAAATGTGGCAACATAACAATTCCATATCCTTTCGGCATCGGCCGAGGAACTGACTGTTCATTGAGCTCGTTATTCGACGTCGACTGCAACGCTCAGTTCGATCCCCCGAGGCCCTTTGTCGCCGCGCGCAACCTCGAGATCCTCGCAATCACGGCCGACAAGGTCTACATCCGGAACTGGGTGGCCGCCGCCTGCTACAACCCCCGCGGCCTCATGACGTACCAGACGCCGGCCGCCACCGTCAGCCTCACGACCACGCCCTTTACCTTCTCGGACCGGAACAAGTTCACCGTGGTCGGGTGCGACGATTTCGCGATGATATTCGGGTCCGAGGGCCGCAACTTCACCAACGGGTGCGTGTCCCTGTGCTCGAGCGCCGAGGACTTGATCACAGGGGAATGCTCGGGGATCGGGTGCTGCCAGACCGCGATCCCGAGGGGGTTGAAGAAGTTCAATTTGAGCCTCCTCTCGCTCAACAACCACGTGAACATAACATCCTTCGATACGTGCGGGTACGCGTTTCTTGGAGATCCGGACAGCTTCGGATTCAGGGGAGCTGATGATCTAAACGACGCAAGCTTTAAGAACCGGACGGTGGCAAATGTGCCTATGGTGCTCGAGTGGGCTATTGGTGCCGAGAATTGTAGTGAAGCTCGGCAGTACAGTGATTTCGCTTGTCTTGGGAATAGTTTGTGTGTTGATTCGGATACCGGGCTCGGGGGATATCGGTGTAGCTGTTTGGAGGGATTCGGGGGCAATCCGTATCTTACTCCGGGCTGCACAGGTACTTTTTTTTTTTTCCTTTATAATGCATAAATCATCACCCAAATACGCACGTGTTAGGATTTGAAGCATTACACTGCTCACTAGGCCAAAGGCCTTGGACAGGTGCTTAGATTTGTCTCTTTTTGTGATTTTTAATGAATCATGTCTTGATATGATGAGAGTCATATATGTTATGTTCTTTTTGCAGATATCAATGAATGTGAGAACAATCCATGTAATGCAAATGGAATTTGCACGAATACTCCAGGAAGTTTTAACTGTACTTGCAAGAAGGGATATTTTGGAGATGGCACAAAAGATGGGAAAGGCTGCATTGCAAACAACTCTCAGTTTCCAGTTACCAAGTTTGCATTAGGTATATATGTACATATACTTTCATGAATCTAGAAAGATCTGTATTCGCATCGCACTTTTCTATTTCACATTGGTGTTTTATCTCATATATCACGTTAGGCAATATATCCTATGGTCTACATGTACATGATTTGTTATGTGATTCCATGATGTAAAATATAGGACGAAACATCAAATGAAAGTAGAGAACTCAAAACTGTGTCAATCTTAGTTCATTTCGACATACTAAATAAGATGAAATTTTTGCAGGTATAAGCTTTGGCTTCTTGGCCTTAATAGTGGCTGCTGGTGTTCTAATCTTCAGCATAAGAAAACGAAAACTCATGAAACTAAGAGAAAAGTTCTTCCAGCAAAACGGTGGGTTGCTGTTGAAGCAACAGCTTTCATCAAGCGAGAGCAATATGAAGTCGACAAAGATCTTTACAGCTGAAGAACTTGAAAAGGCCACCAATAACTATGCAAACGATCGCATACTGGGCCGAGGTGGCTATGGTACAGTGTACAAGGGAATCCTCCACGATCATCAGATCGTGGCCATCAAAAAGTCGCGGATAATGGATCAGACTCAAATCGAACAGTTCATCAATGAGGTGATTATCTTGACTCAAGTGAACCACAGAAATGTCGTCAAACTTCTGGGTTGTTGTTTGGAGACCGAAGTTCCTCTGTTGGTGTACGAATATGTGTCACACGGTACGCTTTTCCACCACATCCACAACAGTGGGGGGATGCCGTGGTTTTCTTGGGATAACCGCTTGAGAATCGCGTCAGAGGCTGCCGGCGCGTTAGCCTATCTACACTCGGCCGCAGCGATGCCTATCATCCACAGAGATGTCAAGTCACCAAATATATTGCTGGACGAGTATTACGCTGCGAAGATATCGGATTTTGGAGCCTCGAGATTGGTCCCCATCGATCAAACACAGGTGTCCACTCTAGTCCAGGGGACCTTAGGGTACTTGGACCCTGAGTACTTCCACACCAGCCAATTGACTGAAAAAAGCGATGTTTACAGTTTCGGGGTCGTCCTGGCCGAGCTCATGACGGGCAAGAAACCCCTTAACAACACGAAAAATGAAGAGGAAAAGAGTCTGGGCACTTTTTTCCTCCTGTCATTGAAAGAAGACCGCCTGTACCAAATTCTTGATCCTCGCGTGCTAAGGGAGGGAACTCTGGAGCAAATCAAGAGCGTTGCTGAACTTGTGAAGAGATGTTTGAAGATACACGGCGAGGAGAGGCCGGCGATGAAAGAGGTGGCAATGGAACTCGAAAGTTTAAGGAAGTTCAGCAAACATCCTTGGACTCAACAAGAAGTCGAAGAGGAAGCTGTCGGGCTGATGAGTGAGCAAGCAGACGATCTATACGCGGCGCCGATGAGTTCGGGTTTTAGTACTTCGGATTATCCGGGACAACATAGTTTGGACACTGGTATGATACATCCTATGAACAGTCCTCGTTAACCTTGAATTAAGCAAGTCCATTGCAGACGATCTTGCAAAGTTTGAAATTGTTGAGATAATCATATTATTGTTGTTTTTCTTGTTCTTGTTCTTTGTTATTTTAAATTACTTCGTATTTTGTGTTAGCATCGAAAACTTGTATTCTTGTTAATGTTTTGTATCCCATCTTAATCGATATAAAACTCCGTTTTTAAGTCTTTGGACATCGTTGACTGACCGAAAATTAGATGTTCGCAGCACGATTTGCGGCTGACAGTATGCACCAATTGATTCGAGGGAGGTCATTTTATACCACATGAAAACAAATAAAAAGATATTTTAAAATTGTGCAAAGACCCAAATAATAATGCAAATAAAAATTGTGCGATCGATGTCATGAAGTTGACTTAGAGATTTTTGCATCTTGTATGGCCGTATAGAATAAGCCATTATCTTCACAAATGTCAAACTCACGGACATTGATGGGTTGCTATCGGACAAATTGCATATAGCACCCTGTGTTTACCTCTAATTATTAAGAAAAATCCTATATTACAACAATTAACCTAAAAACCCTCATGTTTAATTAAATTAGCACACCACCCCCCGTGGTTACTATTTCTTAAATTATATATCAGATGACGGTTTTATCCCTCCACCACCCCCCACCCACACCCCTTCCCTTCCTTCACCTTTACTGTCCACCCCCCAGCCCGACGTCCACGCCCAGCCCACCCCTCCCAGAGCCGTCGCAGCCCACCCCTCCCAGCGTCGCCGTACCCCCAGCCTACCCCCCCAACGCCGCCGTACCCCCAGCCCTCGCCCTCTCAACACCGCCGCACCCCAGCTCCGCCCCGCCCTCCCAAAGCCACTGCCCCCCACCTCCCAGCGCCGCCGCAACCTACCCCTCCCAGAGCCGCCGCACCCCCAGCACAGCCGCAGCCCACCCCTCCCAGTGCCGCCGTACCCCCAGCCCCACCCCACCATTCCCCAGCCCAGCCCTCCCAACCCCTCCTCCCAGCTCTGTCCCCCGCACCCCACCCCTCACAGCGTAGTCGCCCCCCAACCCACCCTCACAAAACCTTAACCCCACCCCCCTCCTACTCCTTCTCGATTTCTCTCTCTCTCTCTCTCTCCATCTCTCTCTGACGGGTTTGGCCGGCTGCTGGCGGCGGCGGCGATTTGTGTGTATGTGTATCATGTTTGTGTGTATAGATATAATATGTATATATGTATTGTGTGTGTATGTATATATGTATTTATATATGTATATATATATGTAAAAGAACAACAAAAAAAAGAGAAGAAAAAGAAGAAAGACACTCTTGAGGGTGCAAAAGTAATTTTACAAGTGAAAATGCAAGAATATTTGCAGTCAAGGCGTGTGAAAGACACTTTTGGACTGTAAGGTTTAAGATACTTTCTTTTTATATTCATAGGGTTTAATATGCTAATTTAATTTTGACAGGGTTTTATTTACCAATTAAAAATTTCACAGAGGGTTTGGTGCAATTTGCTGGGTTGCTATCTGCACAAGATTATTGGTCTATTTTGGCAACTCATTGAATTTTAGAAATTGATAGGTTGCTAGCTACACAAGATTATTGGTCTATTTTGGCAACTCATTGGATTTTATAAATTAATAGGTTGCTAGCTACACAAGATTATTGCAATTTGTATTGAAATTTGTTGAAATTATAAGAAAAAACCTCTTTAGTATGAAAAATTACTAAAACGCCGTCAAAATTGTTGAAATTATAAAAAATTCCTTTCGTTACGGTTTTGTCCGAAAAAGTGTATTTTGTTTTTCAAAATATCATCCTTCAATATTTTTGACTAATTGTTGAAGAAAAATGTGAATTACAAAGAACCCTCCTTAGGTTTGCTGAAATTACAAAAAAACCATCTCAATATTAGAATTGACAATTAAACCACTTGATGTTTGTTCATTGAATAATAAGCTTACCGAAAAATAAATATATATATATAAAAAAAAAGTGCCTTTCGTTCTCAAAAAACTCAAATATATAAAGAATTAAAGATAGATTACCATGTACAAAAGAATTTCATCTCTATTTTCATCTAATTTCACAACAAAAAAACAATCACCTTGGATTAGGATGGATCATAGGACTTTCCATACTATCTTGCCCATAATAAACTCCACTATTAAACTCTGGAACTATGTTAATTGCGTACAAATCCGACTGCTGATCACCTAGAAGGGCCTCATTTTCTTCCCGATTATCATCAATCCAAGGATGTTTACTAAATCTTCTAAGTCTTTCTAGCTCCATTGCTACTTCTTTCATAGTCGGCCTTTCGTCGCCTCTTAAGTTAAGACATCTCTTGACGAGCTCGCCGACAGACTGCAACTGCTCCAAACTGCCCTCCCTCAGAACCCTCGGCTCGACAATTTGAAACAATCTATTTTCTTTAATGGACATAATAAAAAACGTCGCCAAATTCCTCTCTTCCTCCTTTTTAGTAGCCAAAAGAGGCATCCTTCCTGTCATGAGCTCGGCAAGAACCACTCCGAAGCTGTAAACATCACTTTTCTCAGTCAACTGGCTCGTCTGGAAATACTCAGGATCCAGGTACCCTAAAGTCCCCTGTACCAATGTTG
Source organism: Petrea volubilis (assembly GCA_026212405.1). Lineage (NCBI taxonomy): Eukaryota > Viridiplantae > Streptophyta > Magnoliopsida > Lamiales > Verbenaceae > Petrea > Petrea volubilis. The sequence goes on along the minus strand of CM047885.1, from coordinate 10,044,740 downwards.
TCACTTGGGTTTGGTCTAACGGGACTAGTCTGGATGCGCCAAAGTCGGATATTTTCGCTGTAAGCGAATCATCTAACAAAATATTGCTCGACTTGATATCTCTGTGCATAATCGGCATGGAAGCAGCCGAATGGAGATAGGCCAGTGCACCAGCAGCTTCTGCAGCTATTCGCAGTCTATCTTTCCAACTCATTTCTCCATTGTTGTGTATATGATCAAAAAGCGTCCCATTTGAGATGAATTCATAAACGAGCAAAGGGACTTCGCTCTCCAGACAACATCCTAGAAGTTTAACCACATTTCGATGGTTGACTTGCGTAAGAATGATCACTTCGTTTATGAACTGTTCGATCTGGCTTTGGTCCATTATTCTCGATTTCTTAATGGCTACTACGCGATGATCAGGTAGGATTCCTTTGTAAACCGTGCCATAACCGCCTTTGCCAAGAACGCGTTCTTCCGAGTAACTGTTCGTGGCCTTTTTGAGCTCTTCGGCTGAGAAGATTTTGGTTGATTCTACTCCAGAGATCTGTTGTTTTAGGAGGAGCCCCCCGTTTTGTTCGAAGAATTTTTCTCTCATTCTTGTGAGCTTTCTCTTTCTGATGCCAAAATACAGCCATGTGATGCCGATGAATAGTGAGAGCAAGCCAATACTGAAACCTGGAATATCATGTGCAATCAAATTAGTAAAAGATTTCAAGAAACACGAGAGGCTGGTAGAGACATTAGCTTGATATAAAAACAACAATTGCAATATCCTTTGCCCCCCAAATTTATATCAAGCAATATTTTATACGCACGCGCGCATGTGCACATATATAAAGATTGTTGTGTGTGATCGAGTTGAGAAAGAGAGATGACTGCGCAAGTCTAGCAAATGAATTACCTATAAAGAACTTTATGACTGGGAATTGAGAGTTCACAGCAATGCAACCACGACCATCTCTTTTGCCATCTCCACGATATCCCTGTCCGCAAGAGCAACTATAGTTACCGGGGCTATTTTTGCACCTTGCGTGATCGTCGCATGGGTTACTCAAGCATTCATCGATATCTACCAAGAAGTATTAACATAAAAATTATATCGCGAGTATGCTAAGTGTATGCGATGCATGACTGAGGGACAGAGGACTGGCGAATGCAATTATCTCAGCTCAAGTTTATCCCAAGTTAAAGTTTAAATGTAAGTTTTTTTGAAAATTTTAATGCCATGATTGATATGCAATAAAAGATTTAGGTGTGAATGGAATAATGTTAAGAATTGAATAAAGATGGGAAATGAATAACATTGAGATAAAGTATTCCCGTACTTGATATGCTCAGTGAATAAAGAAGGGAATAAATAAATATAATCCATGTCATTCATATATTTGGTAATCAAGTATAAATGAATCAAAGGAGTAAAAATAAATCAAGTATATGTTTCAAATAATTTCAATATGAAAAATATTTTAAAATTTTAATTTAAATGATTTATATTGTATTTAAATAATATGCTTTTTCTTTTTTCTTTTTTTTGGTAATGGTATTTAAATAATATATTGGTATGGTATATTGATGATCAATGTATATATTATGCATTTTTTATATATTGATATATTAATTTTTATACAAGATATGTATTATATTTTGTGTACTTATTATAAATTATACACGAGTATCAATTATTTTATATTTATATATGTATAATACGAGCATTTATTCTATACAATATAATATATATCACCTAAAATAATTTTAATTTACAATTTGATTATGAATATCAAATATATTAGTAAATTACTTAGTATAAATTTTATATTATCATATATGTGTACGTATGAATATATGTTAGCATACGTTAATATATTATACATTTTAAAATGAAATATTAGATATCAATTATAAATATATATGATTTGTGTATGTATATCGATTTTTATGTAATACATATTTAACGCATTTATTGATATTTAATTAGTGCAAATATAAACTTTACAACACATGATAAATTTAATAAGTATTGTGCTAATAATATGAAAATATAGTTTATTATCAATTTGTTGTGAATAATTAAATCCATATGGGATGGAAGGAATTACTAAATTCATATGTACGAAAATGGTGATTTTCACGAAAATGAGTATTCCCACATTTAAACTATACAGTCTACACCAACCGTATCATTAGAAATGGACATCAGAATACATATTCCATTTCCACTCCATTCCTACATCCCAAACATGACATTATGTTTTCCCTTCCAAATAATTGAAATACTCTTTATAATTTATAGGAAATTAATTTCTCTCGCCAAAGGTAAAAAAATTATTAGTCCTTTAATATATTTGATATTTCTTTATTTATATAAAATATAGGAATTAAATATAATTCCACGTTGTTTGTTCATCTATCAATTCTATCACTAATACTAGACAAGAATAGTGAAAAAAACCAACCTGTACATCCCGGACTCAAATACGGGTTGCCTTCATTCCCGTCTGAGCAATTGCACCGATACCCTCCAAGACCTGAATCCGAATCCACACACACACTATTCTCTCTACAAGCAAAATTGCCACTCCTCCTCGCCTGTTCACAAGTCTGATTCCCAATCGCCCAATCAACCACTATCGGTACATTCTGGATAGTCCGATTCTGAAAACCCGGGTCGTGAAGATCCGACTCATTCAACTCAAAGTTCTGTGGGTCCCCTAAAAACGCATACCCGCAAGGATTAAACCCGTCCACTCTCGTGTGATTCCAAAGGCTAGAAAGTACTGAGTCGATAATCTTGAGCCCTTTGGGTATTAGGACCTGACAGAACCCCGTGATCGGGTTGTCGCCCTCCGAACAAACCGACAGGCACGCGCCAGTGAAGTTTCGGCCCCCGGAGCGGCCAATGATGACCGCCAGGTCGTCGCAGCCGACCACCGTGAACATGTTGGCGTCGGAGAAGCTGTATAGGGTGGCGTTTAAGTTGATCCATATCGGGTTCTGGCGAATGATGTTGCCGGACTCATCGTAGCACTTGGCCCCGACCCAATTCTTGATCCTCACCTGTAAGGGACAAAGCCAGAATTTTTGATTTGGAGGGGTAAATGTTAAATCTTTGTAAACTATTAAAGGTCCTTTAATAATTTAAAGATGATGAAATTCAAAGTTTTTCATAAAAATATATGTTAATTTTAGATTAACATAAACTTGCAGGGACAACCCAATTCTTGATCCTCACTTGCAAGGATGGAGCAAGAATTTTTCATTTGAGTGGAGTGATGTCAGATTTTTATAAAATATTAAAGGTAATTTTATAATTTTGGGGGGCGCAATTCAATTTTTTTTTTTTTTGACAAAAACAGGTGTAAATTTTAGCTTGTTGTAGCACCTGGCGCCGACCCAGTTCTTGATCCTCAACTACACGGACAGAAGGATTTTTGATTTGAGAGATCCAATATCAAATTTTAATAAAATATTAAAAGTATTTTTTGGAATGAGGCAAACTTCAAATTTTTCATAAAAATATATATATATATATATATATTTTAGTTTGATATAAACTTAAGCGGAACCACGGTCCCCTCCAGCTCCCCTCAGATCGTCTCACCTGGTTCTCCGATATGTCTATGATCTCCAAATTTCCGGCGGCGATGAAGGGCTTCGCCGGGGTGAAGGAGGTGTTGCAGTTCACGTCGAACCAGGGGCTCATGGAGCAGCCGGAGTTGATCCCAATGCCAAAAGGGTACGGGACTGTTAAGTCCCCACACTTGGTTTGGCAGCCTGGTTTTGCTCCGGCGAAGGGTTTCCGGGAGGCGGGGCCATGGTTCGCCGTCGCGCCGCGAAATCGGCCGGAACGGCCGCTCCGGAACCGGAACGGCAGCTGCCGTTCCATCGCGACGGAGTGGAACCGCCGCGGGTGTGTGTCGGAGTCGGTGCGGCGATTTATCGGCCGAATCGGCGTTCCACTCCGATTTCTCGGACCGGAACGCCAACTCGGACCGGAACGGCGGAGAAACTCGGCGATCTGCCAGTGTCTGTGAGATCCACGCCGGCGTTGTTGCCTGCGGACGAGGCTCGCCACCACCGAGAGCGAAATTTCTGGTTGGGTGCTTGTGAGATTCACGCCGGCCTTACTGCACAAAGGAGTTGAAGAAGAAAATAGAAATTGTGACTATTGTGTAGAGAGAGAAAATTTGGTGGGTTTGTGGAGAGAGAGAGAGAAAACGGCAAAGAAGAAAGAAAGAGAGATAGACAGAGAGAGAAAATTTGAAGCGAGAGAGAGAACCACTTTTTCAGATTTTTTAACTTGGTGGGTTTTGTGTAGAGACAGAACGGCAAAGAAGAAGGAAAAAAGAGAGAGAAAAAGTTGAAGAAAGAGACATAACCACTTTTTCAGATTTTTTAACTTGGTGGGATGAGCTTTTTTGATTTTTTTTATGCACGGTCAGATTTTGTATAAAAGTATTTTGTATTTTGTAATGAATATCTTTTGGAATAAAGGATTATTTTCTGAAAAGCAAAGAATATTTACTGTTATGAAAAATAATTGTTACGTTTTCAAACACATGTATATATATATGCATTTTCAGAGTTCATATGTATACACACACACACACACTCATCTATATATATGCACTTTTTATATTTATCTATGCAATTCGGTATTTACAATTATTCAAGGTAGTTTATGTGTACAAACACTTGTTGGAGGAATATTGCTATCAATATTTCAACATAAAGGTAATTTATAATTTATTGTAATTTTTTAAATTTAAAAATATGCATATTTATTAGTTATATATATATATATATATATATGAATGTAAATTATATGTGTAATATATGTATTATTTATATTGGTGATTTTAAATTAATTTTGGAGTTTTACTAAGTTGAACGTATTTATGTTAGGATGCCTCAAAAACGTGATATCGGTTGGGATTTTGGTGATGCAGTGGGTGATGGTAGAAAAATCATAAAATGTAAGTTTTGTAGTAAAGTTGTCAATGGTGGAATTACAAGGTTAAAGCAACACATTGGACACATACCTGGAAATGTAGAATCATGTACAAAAGCTCCAAAAGAAGTGTCACAGTTGATACGAGCTCATCTTCGAGATTCAAAAATTACTAGAGAAACTATGAAAAAGAAAAAGGAAGCAGCCATAAATGCGATTCGTGAGGAAACTAATAGGCATATGCTTGATAGTGATGATAGTGATGAAGAAGAAAACGAAGAGGATTTGGAAGAAGTGGAAAATAGGCAACTAAGAAATGCCATGAGAGAAAGTCGAAAAATGGCTGCATATGAGGATGAAATGCGTTATCGAAGTGATCGAGGTACTTGTAACATTTTTTTTATAATTGTTTTATTTATTTGTTTAATTAATTTGTTTATTTATCATAGTGTTCGTTTTAATTGTGTAATTTGTTTGTATGGGCCGATTTATTAATTGAAATGAGCTAGATCTATTTAATTAATATGGGTTCGATTTGTTAATTGCAATGGGCTAAATTTATTAATTGATTTGGGTTGAATTTGTTAATTCAAATGGGGCAAGTTTTTTTATTATTATTTATTTTGAGGCTTGGGCCTTTTTTATTTTGAATATCGGGCTTTTTTTATTTTGAAGCTTGGGCCCAATATTTATTTTGAGGCTTGGGCCTTTCTTTTTGATGTTTGAGGCATGGGCATTTTTTATTTAATAGACATGGGTTGGATTTGTTAATTATGATGGGCTGAATTTATTTAATTGCAATGGGCCTTTTTTTATTTTAAATCTCGGGCCCTTTTTATTTTGAGGCTTGGGCATGACATTACCATTGTGGCTTGGTCTTTTTTTTTGTTTTGAGGCATGGGTATTTTTTTTTTAATTTGTTATATGACACACACACACACATAAGATATATGTATATATATATTACATGCCACACACTCACACACGTTATATATATATATATATATATATATATATATATATATTACATAACACACTCACACACGTAATATATACATATATTACATCACACACACACACACACATAATATATATGTTACATGGCACGTACACACGTGAAAGCTTATATATATGTGTATATATATATATATATATTACACAACACACTCACACACGTGAAAGCTCTATTACATGACACACACACACACACGCACACACACAAGAAATATACATGTATATATATATATATATATATATATATATATATTACTTTTGTGCATACAACCCATATATACATTATTTTTATTATTAAGTTTATGCAATATATATATATATATGTTAATTTTATTGTTAAGTTTATGCAGTATATATATAGTAGTTTTATTATTAAGTACATTTGCAACCCATATATATTGCATTTCTTATTCAATATTTATATATGTGTATAAAATTGTAGGACACGATGGTGGTGGTTCATCGGGTGTGAAACGAGGAGTATCATGTAGTTTCAGTGTAAAAGAGAGAAAGAATAGACTTCCAACTAGCATTGACTCTTTTGCGTATCCATCCAAACAAAAGAGTATCAAAAACTGGTTTGCTCCACAAAAAGTGAAAGAAGTTGGTAAAGCTATTTCTAAGTGGTTTTTATTCAATGCAATTCCATTTCATGCAGCAGATAGTGGTCCGTATTATCAATCTATGATAAATACTATTGTTGAGGCTGGACCGGGAATAAAGGGCCCGACGGGAAAACAAATTGGAGGCGTTTATTTAGATGAAGAAGTTAAAGAGGTTGACGAATACATAACCACTTTAAAGAAAAAGTGGTCCGAATATGGTTGTACAATCATGTGTGACGGTTGGAGCACCAAAAACAAACATCCAATTATAAATTTCATGATATACTGTGATCGGAATATGATATATCATACCTCAGTTGATTGTACAAATAAAAGGAAGAATGCTGAGTTTATTTGTTCTCTTCTAAACAAGGTCATTGATGAAATTGGTGAAGAAAATATTGTGCATGTGGTTACAGATAGCGAATCAGCTAACAAAGCCGCTGGTGAAAAATTGATGGTGGAAAGGCCACATCTGTTTTGGTCACCTTGTGCAGCACATTGTATTGATTTAATGCTGGAAGATATTGGTAAGCTGAACAAAATCAAGAAATGTATCGAACAAGCAAAACAAATCACCAGTTTCATTTACAATAGTGAGAAACTTGTGAATTTGATGAAATTGCACACAAATGATAGAGAGTTGTTACGGCCAGGGATTACAAGATTCGCGACAGAGTTTGTGGCCATGGAAAGTCTAGTTCGCTACAATATGGAGTTGAAACGGATGTGCACAACAATTGAATGGGAAAGTTACAATAAACTTCCAAAAGAAGAAAAGCGGCTGAAAAGGTGTCAAGTATTATAATGGATGCCAAATTTTGGAAGAGGGCACGGGATGTTTGTTCAGTCATGGAGCCACTTGTGAAGGTTCTAAAACTTGTTGATCAAGATAAAAAGCCTACATTACCAATTATATACGAAGCCATGGATAGGGCAAAGCTTGCAATACAAGGAGCTGTGAAAGAATGGCAAACTTACTGGGATATAATAGATGACAGGTGGTACAGACAGTTACATCAACACTTGCACGTTGCAGGTAATATGATCATATTATACATATTTATATACTTCCTCTATTATAACTATTCTAATATTTCTATATATTTTCATTTCAGCATATTTTTTAAACCCAACCCTTCAATATTCTGGCACTTGCATGTACACCGATGAAGTAAAACAAGGTTTAAAAGCTGTAATAAGAAGGCTTGAACCAAATATAGATGCACAGGCAGAAGCACTAAAGGAGGTACAAACAATTCTTTAATAGTAAATATTTTTTTCTATTGTATTTGTAAAAAAAATGCAACCGTTCCGTCTTTTAGGTTAAGCTATTTGTTGATAAGATAGGTGAGTTTGGCTCCACACTAGCAACACGAGCAGTTAAAACAACAAGTCCAAGTAAATTTTTACTATTGTAGTGCATATAATTATACTTTATAAATTATATTTAACTATCCTCACATTATTTATCCTAGCTGATTGGTGGTTCAACTATGGTGAAGAAGCTCCTCATCTTAAAAAGATTGCAATTAAAGTTTTAAGTCAAACTTGTTCTTCATCTGGTTGTGAGAGAAATTGGAGTACATGGTCATTGATACATACGAAGATCCGCAACCGTTTGGCTGTAGCAAAATTACACAAGTTAGTGTTTGTTCATTATAACATGCGACTGAAGGTCAAGAACTTGATGTATCAAAGGGAGGATGATGATTATTATAGTCCAATTGATCTCAATCATGTATTCCATGATGATGATATCTTAGACGAATGGACTCGAGAAAATGAATCACCAATCTTGGAAGATGATGACTTGCAATGGTTAGATGAAGGCATCAATATAGTTGAATCACAAAATACTGGAAAAAACACTACTAGTATTCAAAGTCGTGCTACTATTGGCAAAAAAAGCAAACACTCACAAAAGGAAAAAGGTAAAAGCATCGCTACAAGCAGCCGTTGTGATATTAGTACTGACAGTGATGATGGGGGCAACCAAGAAATAAGAGGAAGACACCAAGGATCACATGGTGGTAGTGGTGATCAAGGATATCACGATACAAGTGCTCGCGATGAGAATACACAACATCAAAGTGGTATGTCATGGGCACAAGGAGATGGAAACTATTATGCCACTCAAGATACTGATCATGGATATCGTCCAGGAATAGAAGAACAACGTCGTTTTTTGGATGAGCTAGCTAATAACCCTAGTTCTGATGATTATTCTAATCCTAGCGGAACTTCTAGACGATACACAAATATTTATGATCATATGCAAAACCTTGGCTTAGCAAATAATAATCCAAGTCAATTTGGGTATGATTATAGATCGAACACAAGCGACACTGTTTATCGTGGTCCTTTGTCTTCTTTCTCAAGTGGTACGGGGTATCATGGTCATGAATATGAGTCTTCTGGCAGTACAAATCAAAGGAACAATCAGATCGAAGGTTACTTTTATCCTGCACCGAATACACACCATCAACCATTACCTTACAACACAAGTGGTTTTGGTAATCAAGGATACGATTATGGGTCGTCCAGAAGCAGTAGTAGAAGGCATAGTCAATATGGAAGTTATGCTGATTATTCTCAAAATAGATATATTGATCAATCATCTTCAGGCTCTAGTGGTATGAGAGTTGGTGCGTACGATCATGGGTCTCATGGTACTACAGACAGTAGTGTTGAATATCGAGGATTTGGGTTCTACCGTCGTGGCCAAGACTCATTTGGACATCCATTCCATTCTATTGATCAACAATCCTTCAACCCTGTGAATCAACCGTTGGACAGACAATTTGGATCTTTTTTATTTTCAAATCCACGTCAAATATTTTTCCCAACCAACTCCCAAGGGGAAGATATTGAAGAATTTGAACAAGGTCGTCACTCTACGTGGTACTAATCACATATGCCACGTTTGTAATGAAATTATTTTTTATTAAATTGTTCATCAAGCTGCTAGAGTACTTCGGACATTAATTATTTGTAGTCTATTTTTTTTAGTTATTATATTATGGAACATCAAAAATTATGTATTATTTATAATTTTAGAAGTAATTATATGTTTTCTCATAATTTTAAATATTTTTTTAAAATTTTATTAAAAAAATCCCGTTCCGACCGCGACCGTTCCGCGACGTGGCATTGGAACTGGAACGGTAGTCCCCGTTCCGTTCCCCGCGACCGTTCCGGCGAACCATGGGCGGGGCCGGTGGGGGTGGTGGGGGGGTGATCGGCTAGTGCTAGTAGAAGGTGTAAGAGGATCAACGCTAATGCATATTGGTGAAATTTAAACATGTTTTTGTTTAAAAATTTTCAGGAAAACAGGGCGTGGATATTTGGGAATAGTGTTTATATTGAAGGCAATAAATAAGGCCTGCAGACTAATTGATTGTCAATTCGAAGGCTGAAAAAGTGGTTGCGTAATGTGCGTGTGTGCGTGTGTGTGTGTGTGTGTGTGTGTGTGTGTGTATAATTGAAGGCAATAAATAAGGCCTGCAGACTACTTGATTGTCAATTCGAAGGCTGAAAAAGTGGTTGTGTAATGTGTGTGTGTGTGTATATATATATATATATATATATATATATATATATATGATGCGTGATTAGTCAACATTTGGAAAAAATCGATTCGGACGAGAGCCAAGTCTGAGGATGACTTAGTCTTGAGACAAACTTATGTCTGGCTTTGACTCTTTCCGGTTTTCTCTATTCGGCATTTGGAAAAATGAGATGTTTCCATTTGGATTATTTTGTATGCATCGTATCTCATCATTTTTCATCCATCTTACTTTTCAGTTTTGATGATAAATGTTGGTAAGATTTAATTCAATCGACGAAATTGGGGGCCTATTTTGGTGTAATTTGAAGGAAATGTACTTTATCATTCTCAATAAAAGTATGTATTGACTCTTTGGTATTTTGTATTTCGTAAGGGCATAAGACTTACAGTTTGGACAAGAGTATGAAATTCTTGTGGATAAAAAAATGATTAAAAATATTTTAATATATCAATTTTGATGTATTTTGACACAATATGTGGTGCCTAGACATTGTTTCATTTATATGAAATTTATAACGAATGTGTCATTTTTCATCTCTCTTAAATTTGATAATAAATTTATCAATTGCTAGAATAATTATCACAGATGTTCATGCTATTGATTCATTAGGATTTATAGCCCAGGCAGTATTTCATAATAATGCCGTTGAATATCACATTATTTGGCACGTGAGCCTGTTGAATGTTGGAGTTGTCCTCGAATCGCCAAATGCACCTTTGAATTGAATTATGAACTATTCACTCAAAAACGATATTCAGTTGTTAGATTTCAATTTTTACTCATTGTTTCTTTAATCATCTGGTGGGGGTGTCACATTTTGTGAATGTGTAACAAGGGGAAAAGTCGGAATTGAGTTCGATTACTCTAATATTAATTTTTTAGAGGGTGAATTACGTTTGCTACGTACTCGATACGTATTTTTAGAGAAAATGGTCAAAAGTTCAAATTGAGTTCGATTGCTCCACTATTGATTTTATGGCGAGGGAATTACATTAGTTTTACAACGAGTATATACTTTAAGAAAAATGATCAAATATTGGTATCTCTATATTTTACATGTGATTTATTAGATACAATCAACTCGAGTTCGAACATGTTCGCGTGGCCTTGAATCCGGCCCTCGGAGCGTGACTAAGCAAGTGCGTGTCGCCGTGGACTGGGGCTCTTGCCTATGCTCCAGCCGCGTCTGCACCTCACGTGCACGTGTCGTTTGCCCCTGACATTCACATTCTCATGCAGGGCCACACCAATATATATAGTATATATATAGGACCCATTTCTCATGGCTGCTTAATTGCTCTTAATTTATTGCATAAAATCAGTAAATTAAGTGAGAAAAAAAATTAATAATCAAGAAATGGCAACCGATCAGGAGCGAGCTGAACTCGACGCCAGGGCCCGGCAAGGCGAGACAGTGGTCCCCGGTGGCACCGGCGGCAAGAGCCTCGAAGCCCAGGAACACGTCGCCCAAGGTATATATATATATACATATATATACAATCCCAAGGGGTTGGTTCAGCGATAAGATGAGTCAAATTCCCAGTTCAATGTCTGAGTTAGAATCCCGTTGTAGCCTCTGTGGTGGTTGGCAAATCTACACTTGCGGGGTCCATTCGCGGGAGTCGTGGAAAGATTTCTGGTCCCGGAATTAATAGGGCACATGTGTTCCCAGATGTGTGTGGTACCCTACGGCGCAATGCTCCCTGTCGGAGAATTCTTGAGCAGCTTATTTCTCCTTCATTTTTCAACACAAAAAAAAAAAACATATATATACAATAATACAATGGCATAGTCCCATAGAGGCAGGAATAGAATTAGAAAAGGGGGCTAAAAAGAAAATTGTCTTTTTTAAATTTATATTGAATTAAAATTTATATATATATATATATATATTAATATTTAAAATTGTATCCCATATTATATAATATTTTATAAAAATTTCTGATTCCATCGGTGCATATAGGTCATGGTTGTCCTTGCATTTTTTTAATTTTAAATTTACTTATTGTTAAATTTAAATGACCGCGCCCTAATTATCTTAAAATGTACTCCTTGGATTATTTTTCGGTTGTTTTGTTTCTCAATTTGATTATTCATTGTATTATCGATTGTGGTTCGGGATAGTAGTTGAGTCGAAAATTGGATAATGCAGTTACCCTTTTTGACTTTAAGTCGAGTGAAAGTGGATTATTTGTGTTATCGATGGTGGTTTACAGTAGTAATTGAGTAGAAGGTTAGAGGATGCAATCAATTTAGATCGAGATAAATTTGATATGCTACCTTTTTTAAGAAAATTTTAAAATTTGTTCTTCATAGATAATAAAAACATATTTAATATTTTTTGAAAAAAAAAAAATTATCTAGCCCGTCCTTCAAACATAAATTTTCAATTCCACACTTAATTACCGGTAACTATAAATTATGGTAGGTTTGCTCTTCTTGAGTCTTGGTTCCGCCACTGGTAACTTTTATTTTATTTTATTTACATTAATAATTATATATGTTGTGATTGTGAGGGAGGAGCCGGGGTGGGCAGACCCGACGCCATCAGCTAGGGACCGAGGGGTACCAGGAGATAGGGAGCTGGGGCGGGCGGACCCGTAAGGAGCAGCTCGGGCGGGAAGGCTATCAAGAAATGGGCCGGAAAGGCGGGCTGAGCACTATCGACAAGTCCGGCGGCCAGCGCGCGGCGGAGGAAGGGATTGAGATCGATGAGTCCAAGTTCAGAACCACCTCAGGATGAACAATATATATAGGTGACCACAAAATGTTGTTGTTGTGTGATATATTTCTATACATATAGTAGTATCGAGAGCCTAGTGGATATAATGAGATGTACTTATGATGCATGCATGTGATGGTGTAGTTGATGTATTATGAGTGTGTGTGTGTGTGTGTGTGTGTGTGTGTTTTGCTGCTATTAATAAATTAGCTTATGTTTTGGACATGATGGATTGTGAGATTCGTGTACAATAATGGGTTGGATCGGTTGTTAGTGGTGTTATGTTTGTTTTATATTTAGACATGAATGCTTTTCTATCAAATCACAATTTTGGATATGAAATCCAAACGGGGTGGCAAAATGGGTTTAAATTTATGGGTTCAATCAATTATTTTTGGGTTGGATTTTAAAATTTTATAAATATATTGAAGTGGGTTGGTGTTTCGTGGATTGTAAAATGCTTGAGTTATGATTTCTTGATGGTTTCAATTTTGAAAAGGCGATATAATTTGATAATATTTCATAAAATTAAAAAATAAATACAAATTTTTTTATCTAAATTAAATTTTAGATAACAAACAAATAATTTAAGCTATGTAATTGGCCAATGTCAATATTTTTTAAGGAACTATCGATTGGGAAATTACAATTCAGCCCATTGGGCCTGTCCTTCCGTGAAGAATTCAGTTAATTTAAGGGCAATAGCCCATATCTCTCAGTTCAATGGTCGTTCTTCATATATATTAATTTAAATAAAAATTTAAAAAAGAGAGAGAATAAAAAAAAAAAGAAATAACAAACCAAGAAATATATAGACTCGGAAATAAAAACTTAGGGTCGATTCAAATTTTTGGGATTCTAGTGTAAATATTAAATCAATTTTGATGATTTATGTGCGTGTAGATATATTGATGAATTTACTTTTGTATTTACTCTTATATTATAAAATCCTCAAATATTTTGACTTTATTTTTTTTTCTATACCAGCCAAGTGATACCAAGTTATGCTCATGGACAAAGATTCATCAATCATTGATTGAATTTGGAAAGCAATAGTAAATAATTCTACCGAAACGTGACCCCAAAACGATAAATTAATTAATTAAATTAGCTATCTTCTCATTCAAGCCACAAAATTCTTATTCTCAACGAAGGGAGAATTGAATTCCAAAATCCACCAAGGTATTTCCCTCTCCCATCAACACCAATTGCCAACGAGCTCCATAGAATCTCATAAAACCTACGAAATATATACGAATTTTGCTAGCGATGACTCACTTTAACAGCGGCATGGAGGCTAAATCATTAGAATGCTAGAAGCAGAAAGCAGTGACGGAGCCACATATAGCTTAGTAATTCTATATGCACCATGATATTATATACATATATATATATATATATATATAGAGAGAGAGAGAGAGAGAGATTAGGTCGATAGTTTGTAGTTGGTAGGGTTAAGGGCGCCCTAATCTCAACGTCTTGGCCCTGTTGTTGGACAAATGAATAGTATTTTATAACATTTTTATTTGTAATAATTAATTATTGATTATGAGTAACGTTATTCATGTACACACTTACATTTTAATGCGGTGGCCATAAATGCGTCCAAGTGTTGTCTACTACAAAGAAATTGTGCGAATTATTCCATAAGGGATCAGCCAAGTGATGGCAAATGCAACTAGTTGGGTAGGAATAATTGCCAAGTTAGCACATCCCACTAAATTTGGCCAAGAATCGGAATATTTTTGTTCAGCATGTTTTAATTCTCTTTGCGAACCTAAAATTTCAGCTTCTCTAAACTACAATTTTAAAAATACACAAACGTAGTAATGGAGTCACACAAGAATCGTAATACTCTTCGTAAAACAATCACCTTGGATTAGGATGGATCATAGGACTTTCCATGGTATCTTGCCCGTAATAAACTCCACTATTAAACTCTGGAACTATGTTAATTGCGTACAAATCCGACTGCTGATCACCTAGAAGGGCCTCATTTTCTTCCCGATTATCATCAATCCAAGGATGTTTACTAAATCTTCTAAGTCTTTCTAGCTCCATTGCTACTTCTTTCATAGTCGGCCTTTCGTCGCCTCTTAAGTTAAGACATCTCTTGACGAGCTCGCCAACAGACTGCAACTGCTCCAAACTGCCCTCCCTCAGAACCCTCGGCTCGACAATTTGAAACAATCTATTTTCTTTAATAGACATAATAAAATAAGTCGCCAAATTCCTCTCTTCCTCCTTTTTAGTAGCCAAAAGAGGCATCCTTCCTGTCATGAGCTCGGCAAGAACCACTCCGAAGCTGTAAACATCACTTTTCTCAGTCAATTGGCTCGTCTGGAAATACTCAGGATCCAGGTACCCTAAAGTCCCTTGTACCAATGTTGTCACTTGGGTTTGGTCCAACGGGACTAGTCTGGATGCGCCAAAGTCGGATATTTTCGCTGTAAGCGAATCATCTAACAAAATATTGCTCGACTTGACATCTCTGTGCATAATCGGCATGGAAGCAGCCGAATGGAGATAGGCCAGCGCACCAGCAGCTTCTGCAGCTATTCGCAGTCTATCTTTCCCACTCATTTCTCCATTGTTGTGTATATGATCAAAAAGCGTCCCGTTTGAGATGAATTCATAAATGAGCAAAGGGACTTCGCTCTCCAGACAACATCCTAGAAGTTTAACCACATTTCGATGGTTGACTTGCGTAAGAATGATCACTTCGTTTATGAACTGTTCGATCTGGCTTTGGTCCACTATTCTCGATTTCTTAATGGCTACTACGCGATGATCAGGTAGGATTCCTTTGTAAACCGTGCCATGACCGCCTTTGCCAAGAACGCGTTCTTCCGAGTAATTGTTTGTGGCCTTTTTGAGCTCTTCGGCTGAGAAGATTTTGGTTGATTCTACTCCAGAGGTTTGTTGTTTTAGGAGGAGCCCCCCGTTTTGTTCGAAGAATTTTTCTCTCATTCTTGTGAGCTTTCTCTTTCTGATGCCAAAATACAGCCATGTGATACCGATGAATAGGGAGAGCAAGCCAATACTGAAACCTGGAATATCACGTGCAATCAAATTAACAAAAGAATTCAAGAAACACGAGAGGCTGGTGAGACAGTCGCATGATATAAAAACAACAATTGCAATATCCTTTGTCCGCCAAATTTATATCGAGCAATATTTTATACACCCCCGTGCCCCCGCACACACACATATATAAAGATTGTTGTGTGTGGGCTAGTTGAGAAAGAGAGACGACTGCGCAAGTCAAGCAAATGAATTACCTATGACGAACTTTATGACGGGGAATTGGGAGTTCATAGCAAAGCAACCACGACCATCTCTTTTGCCATCTCCACGATATCCATTTCTGCAAGCACAACTATAGCTACCGGGGCTATTTGTACAGCTTGCGTGATCGTCGCATGGGTTACTCAAGCATTCATCGTTATCTACCAAGGAGTATTAACATAAAAATTATATCAGGAGTATGCTAAGTGTCTGCGATACATGACTGAGGGACAGAGGACTAGAGAATGCGATTACCTCAGCTCAAGTTTATCTCGAGTTAAAGTTTAAATGTAAGTTTTATTGAAAATTTTAATGGCATGATTGACATGTAATAAAGGATTTAGGTATGAATGGAATAATATTAAGAATGAAATGGAGATGGAAAATGAATAATATTGATATAGCATTCTCATCCTTGGTAGGCTTAAGGAATACAGAAATGAATGAATTAATATAATCTATGTCATTATATATTTGGTAATTAAGTAGAAATGAATAAAGGAATAAAAATAAATCAAGTATATATTCAAATAATTTTTATATAAAAATATTTTAAAATTTTAATTTAAAAGATATATATTGTATTTAAATATATTTTTTTCTTTTTTCTTTTTTCTTTTTGGTAATGATATTTAAATAATAAATTGATATTTTATATTGATGATCAATATATATTATACATTTTTATTTATTGATATATTAATTTTTATACATGATATATAATATATTTTTTGTACTTATTATAAAGTATACACGAGTATTAATTATTTCATATTTCTTATTTATATAAAATATATGAATTAAATATAATTCCATGTTGTTTGTTCATCTATCAATTCTATCATTAATACGTTTGTTCATCTATCAATTCTATCATTAATACTTGAAAGGAAGACTGAAACAACCAACCTGTACAGCCCGGACTCAAATATGGGTTGCCTTCGTACCCGTCGGAGCAATTACACCGGTACCCTCCAAGACCCGAATCCGAATCCACACACACACTATTCTCTCTACAAGCAAAATCACCACTCCTCCTCGCCTGTTCACAAGTCTGATTCCCAATCGCCCAATCAACCACTATTGGCACATTCTGGTTAGTCCGATTCTGAAAACCCGGGTCATGAAGATCCGATTCATTAAACGCAAACTTCTCCTGGTCCCCTAAAAAAGCATACCCGCAATGATTAAACCCATCCACGCCCGTGTGATTTGTAAGGCTACTAAGTTCATAGTTGATAGTCTTGAGCCCTTTGGGTATTTGGACCCGACAAAACCCGGTTATCGGGTCATCGCCCTCCGAACAAACCGACAAGCACCCGCCGGTGAAGTTTCGGCTGCCGGAGAGGCTGACGATCACAGCCAGGTCGTCGCAGCCGACCACCGTGAACATGTTGGCGTTGGAGAAGGTGTACGGGGTGGTGCTGAAGTTGATCGATATCGAGTTCCGGCGCGTGATGGGGCCGGACTCATCGTAGCACCGGGCGCGGACCCGGTTCTTAATCCTCATCTGCAAGGATAGAGTCAGAATTTTTAATTTTTAAGGCGTCAGAATGTATTCCGATTTTAAATTTAGTATATTAATTTTTCTCATTTCAATATTAGGACATTAATTTTGAAAAAAAAAATCACATTTATGTCAGGGTTTACTTGGTTAGAACCCAACCATTTTTCATCCTATTTGGAATCCAGAATGAGTGGCAAATATTATAATTCATAAAAATCTTCAATTTAGGATGTCACGTTATCGCCATCCACCGAAATCCAATTAAATCATACTGAAATTTCTGAATGTGAATTTTTTTTTTTAAATTCATACTCTAAAATTGAAATAAAAAAAAATAATATTTTAAATTGAAATTTAGTACAGCTTACAGTTCTAAAATTATAATTGTATCATTTACAAAATATAAAGGATTTTATAATTTAGTGAAAGTAAAATTCAAAATTTAAAATATATATATATATATATATATATATAAATTTTAGCTCAAACATAAATGTTGGTGGGTGGGGGGGGGGGGGCGGGGGGGTGGGTGGTACCGTCTCACCTGGTTCTCCGAGATGTCGATGATCTCCATATTTACGGTGGCGAGGAAGGCCTTCGCCGGGTCCGAGGAGGTGTCGCAGTTCACGTCGAACGAGGGGCCCATGGAACAGCTGGAGTTGATTCCGATGCCGAAAGGGTACGGGACTGTTAAGTCCCCGCACTTGGTTTCGCAGTCGGGTTTTACTCCGGCGAAGGGTTTCCGGGAGGCAGGGCCGGTGGGGGTGGAGGGGGGGTGATCGGCTAGTGCTAGTAGAAGGTGTAAGAGGACCAAGACTAATGCAGATTGGTGAAACTTAAGCATGTTTTTGTTTAAAAATTTGCAGGAAAACAGGGCCTGGATATTTGGGAATAGTATTTGTAGTGAAGGCAACAAATAAAGCCTGCAGAGATTGATTTGTCAATTCGAAGGCTGAAAAAGTGGTTGTGTGTGTCTATATATCTATAGACGTGTGATTAGTCAACATTTGGAAAAAATCGATTCGGACGAGAGCAAAAGTCTGCGGATGGATGACTTAGTCCTGAGACAAACCTGTGTCTGGCTCTAGGAAAATTCTAGTCTAAATTCGATTCGATCGAATCAGTATTAATTATGTGGTGAATATTGTATACTTATTTTATAAATGGATAATAATTTAGGGAGAGTAATTAATCACTTAAAAAGTATAATACACTTATCATATAATTTGTTAAGTTCCGATAAAATTAAGTTCGAGTTATAATTTTTTCCCTCTAGGCTCCGACTCTTTTGGGTTTTCACTACTTGCTACTTGGCATTTGGGAAAATAAGAAGTTTCCATTTGGACTACTTTGTACGCATCACATCTCATCATTTTTCATCTGTTAACTTTTGAGTTTTGATAATAATGATGATAAGATCTAATTCAGACGAAATTGAGGGCCTATATTTGGTGTAATTTAACGAAAATGTATTTTACTATTCTCAATAAAAGCGCGTCTGACTCTCCGGCGTTTTGTGTTTTGTAAGAGCATAAAACTTATTGTTTGGGCCAGTGTATGAAATTCTTGTGGACAAAAAATGAGCGAAAATATTCTAATATATCAATTTTGATGCATTTTGACACAATATGTGATGCTTAGACATTTATATGAAATTTATAACGAATCTGTTTCCGAAAATTTCCGACGAGGAGTTCAATATGTTCATGTCATTTTTCATCTCTCTTAAATTTGATAATAAATTTATCAATTGACGAAATAATTATCAAAGATGTTAATGCTATTGATTCATTAGGATTTATAGTCCCAAGCATTATTTCATAATGATGCCGTTGAATATCACATTATTTGGCACGTGAGCCTGTTGAATGTTGGATTTGCCCTCGAATCGCCAAATGCACCTTTGAATTGAATTATGAACTATTCATTTAAAAACGATATTCAGTTATTGGACTTCAATTTTTACTCATTGTTTCTTTAAACATCTGGTGGGGGGTTGTCACATTTTGTGAATGTGTAACGAGGTGAAAAGCCGGAATTGAGTTTGATTACTCTAATATTAATTTTGTAAAGAGTGAATTACGTTTGCTACGTACTCAATACGTATTTTTAGAGAAAATGGTCAAAAGTTCAAATTGAGTTCGATTGCTCCACTATTGATTTTATGGCGAGGGAATTACATTGGTTTTACAACGAGTATATACTTTAAGAAAAATGATCAAATATTGGTATCTCTATATTTTATATGTGACTTATTAGATACAATCAAATCGAGTTCGAACATGTACGCGTGGCCTTGAATCCGGCCCTCGAAGCGTGACTAAGCAAGTGCGTGTCGCCGTGGACTGGGGCTCTTGCCCATGCTCCAGCCGCGTCTGCACCTCACGTGCACGTGTCATTTGCCCCTGACATTCACATTCTCATGCAGGGCCACACCAATATATATATATATATATAGGACCCATTTCTCATGGCTGCTTAATTGCTCATAATTTATTGCATAAAATCAGTAAATTAAGAGAGAGAAAAAAATTAATAATCAAGAAATGGCAACCGATCAGGAGCGAGCTGAACTCGACGCCAGGGCCCGGCAAGGCGAGACGGTGGTCCCCGGTGGCACCGGCGGCAAGAGCCTCGAAGCCCAGGAACACCTCGCCCGAGGTACATATATACATACATATACAATGGCATAGTCCATAGAGGCAGGAATAGAGTCAGAAAAAAGGGCTGAAAAGATAATTGTCTCTTTAAAATTTGTATTAAATTAAAATTTATATATATATATATATATATATATTAATATTTAAAATTGTATCCCATATTATACAATATTTTATAAAAATTTAATGTTGTCCCTAAACAGAAATTTCTAATTCCATCGGTGCATATAGGTCATGGTTGTACTTGCATTTTTTTAATTTTAATTTTATTTATTCTTAAATTTAAATGACCACATCCTAATTATCTTAAAATGTACTCCTTGGACTATTTTTCGGTTGTTTTGTTTCTAAATTTGATTATTAATTGTATTATCGATTGTAGTTCACGATAGTAGTTGGTTCACGATAGTAGTTGAGTCGAAAGTTGCACGATGCAGTTACCCTTTTTGACTTTAAGTCGAGTGAAAGTGGATTATTTGTGTTATCGATGGTGGTTTACAGTTTACAGTAGTAATTGAGTAGAAGGTTAGAGGATGCAATCAATTTAGGTCGAGATAAATTTAATATGCTACCTTTTTTTAGAAAATTTTAAAATTTGCTCTTCATAGATGATAAAAACATATTTAATATTAAAAAAAATATATTATCTAGCCCGTCCTTCAAACATAAATTTTCAATTCCACACTTAATTACCGGTAACTATAAATTATGGTAGGTTTGCTCTTCTTGAGTCTTGGTTCCGCCACTGGTAACTTTTATTTTATTTTATTTACATAAATGATTATATATGTTGTGATTGTGAGGGAGGAGCCGGGGTGGGCAGACCCGACGCGATCAGCTAGGGACCGAGGGGTACCAGGAGATAGGGAGCCGGGGCGGGCGGACCCGTAAGGAGCAGCTTGGGCGGGAAGGCTATCAGGAAATGGGCCGGAAAGGCGGGCTGAGCACTATCGACAAGTCCGGCGGCCAGCGCGCGGCGGAGGAAGGGATTGAGATCGATGAGTCCAAGTTCAGAACCACCTCAGGATGAACAATATATATAGGTGACCACAAAATTTTGTTGTTGTGTGATATATTTCTATACATATAGTAGCATAGAGAGACTAGTGGATATAATGAGATGTACCTATGATGCATGCATGTGGTGGTGTAGTTGAGGTATTGTGTGTGTGTGTGTGTGTGTGTGTGTGTGTTTTGCTGCTATTAATAAATTAGCTTGGCCTCTTTTGATGTTGAAGATTGGACTAAGGTGTTTTTAGTATTTGTTTGGTTATTGGGCTGGACAATTGTAGTTGTGCTACCACTTTTGATTGTGTGGATTAAATCCATAGTTGGCAGTTTGTCCGGACTGTGAAGGTTGTTTGTTTTAGCATGTTGCCACATATTACGAGGCAATTTACATTTATGGCCTTGTTATTATTTGTCCAGCCCAGGCCCAAAAAAAATTATTTAAGCAAATAAATATACCTGCTGAGCGGCGTCATACTGAAAACGCTGGAAAGACAAAAAAAAACCCAAAAAAAAGCAAGACGATGTCGTTTTAGTTAACGATTGAGATCATTTAATTTGTAAGTCCGGAATAAAAAAAACCATGCACTAGAGAACACGTTTTCTGGTTGTACTGCATGTAATTAAATGCTTCCGGCCAAATAAAATTTTATTCCTACCTGAAAGTGAAGAATGTATCCATATACATATACGTATGTATAGGTAGAAAGATTGACACATACGTATTTTTATATATGTAGCATTAGTGGTGGCAAAATGGGTTGAGACTCATGGTTTCAACCAATTTAAATTAATTTTGGGTTGGGTTGGGTCTTCAAATGTTATAAATGGGTTGAAGTGGGTTGGCCTTTAGTGGACTTCAAGTTTTTTTTGGTTCCTAAATGGGTTCTAACGGTTTTGAAATGGGTCCATACGGTTCATAAATGGTTCCAACAAAAAACCTTACAATTTGATAATACTTCACACATTTGAAAAGTGAATAATAAAATTATTATTGGAAATTAAAGATTATGTTAGATAACAAATAAATAACTGAAAAATATACAAATTTGTATTTAAGAAAATATATTTGATTTTGGTTTGAACCCGTTAAGGAACCGCATCAACCCATTTACAACCTGGCTGAAACTCATGTACAATCTATCCCATTTATAATCCATTCTGAAGAACCCATTTAGACCCGGCCATGTACTACCCGATCCATTAAACCCCAATCCAAACCCAATCCGACCCGCCCGTTTGCAACCTCTACGTATCATTATGAATGGCAACAAAAGCACACTTATTCCGATAGTCATCAAATAAAAGGCATAGCTGAACAAAGGCTGTGTTTACTTGAACATTGAGTTAATCATTTTCGTTTGGAACATTTGGTTGCATTGAAGTAAGCAGAGGAAAAAATAAATGAAGACTAGACATGCATTCCTGGTTTCATTTAAATTGATGGTTGTACCCGAATTTTTTGGACATGATGGATTGTGAGATTCGTGTAAAATAATGGGTTGGATCTGTTGTTAGTGGTGTTACGTTTGTTTTATATTTAGAAATGAATGCTTTTCTATTAAATCACAATTTTGGAGATGAAATCCAAACGGGGTGGCAAAATGGGTTTAAATTTATGGGTTCAATCAATTAGTTTTTGGGGTTGGATTTTAAAATTTTATAAATATATTGAAGTGGGTCAGTGTTTCGGGGATTGTAAAATGCTTGAGTTATGATTTCTTGATGGTTTCAATTTTGAAAAGGCAATATAATTTGATAATATTTCACAAAATTAAAATACAAATCTTTTATCTAAATTAGGTTTTAGATAACAAACAAATAAATGAAAAATGTAAAAGTTATTTTTAGGCGAATGTATCTATAAATATAATAGGGGAAATGATTTTTTGCTATCTGAACTATGGCACATTTTGCACTTTGCCACCTAATCTTTTTTTTATCTTCGATTGCCATCTAAACTATACGATTTTTTGACTTTACCACCTAGGACTGGTTTCCGGCCAAAAAAATTGCCGGAACAGTACCACGTGCGTGGCACATGATTTTGCTAGAGGTATTTTTGTCATTTCGCATGTAGAAAAATCATTTGTAAAAGTGTTGTTACTTGGAGTCGAACCCAGGTGGTGAATGAGGGTATCCACACCCATTACCACTTGGCCAACCAACATACTTGGTAAATATGAGGCAAATTCATATATTTGTACATTACTTGTATAAATTCAAATAAATATATTTTAATATCAATTTGATTACTTGTTTAAATTCAAATAAATATATTTTAATATCAATTAGAAATCCACAAAAATAAAATGAATAAAAAATATTTTTTAAAGAAAATTTGATATTTCTAATGTAATTATATTTTTTTAAAAAAAAAGGGACAAAATAAAGTTGATTAATTTTAATAATCATTCCAAGAAATAAAATTTACCTTGCTAATTCATTAATTTTAAAAATAAATTGATAGATTAAAAATAAATTTACCTTGCTAATTAATTAATTTAAAAAATAAATTAATTTAAAAATGGATAAAATTTATTTCTTAAAAAGCGAAAAAATAAATTTGATTAATTTTTTAAAACAATTAATTTTTTTTAAAAAATAGTATAAAAAATTAAACAAAATTTTAAATTTAATTAATTTAAAAATGGATAAAAAATTTCTTTTTAAATTTAATTAATTTAAAAATGGATAAAATTTATTTTTTTATATTAATTTTTTAAAATAAATTAATTTTTTTTAAAAACATTAATCAAATTTATTTCTTTGCTTTTTTAAAAAAATAATTATATTAGAAAAATCAAATTTTCTTTAAAAAAATAATTTTTATTCGTTTTATTTTTGTGGATTTCAAATTGATATTAAAATATATTTATTTGAATTTATACAAGTAATTTACAAATACATGCATTTGCCTTATATTTATTAAGTGTGTTGGTTGGCCAAGTGGTAATGTGTGTGCATACTCTCATTCACCACCTGGGTTCAATTCCAAGTAACAACATTTTTACAAATGATTTTTCTACATACGAAATGACAAAAATACCCCCAGTAAAATCATATGCCACGCACGTGGTACTGTTCCGGCAACTTTTTTGGCCAGAAACTGGTCCCAGGTGGTAAAGTCAAAAAATCATATAGTTTAGATGGCAATCGGAGACAAAAAAAAAATTAGGTGGCAAAGTCCAAAAAGTGCTATAGTTCGAATGACAAAAAATCATTTCCTCAAATATAATATATATATATATATATATATATATATATATTTATCTTCTTCGTAGAAGATCCGCGTCAATCTGTTATCAACTCAAGTCGTGTCTATTGTCTACACATTTATAAATTATAATCCGGTTTTAAGATGGAACTTGTCCCAATCTGCCAACTTACCACGTTCTTTATTTTACGCATATTTTTTTATTTTGTTGGCCTCTATTTTAAAATAAGCTATGTAATTGGCCATTGTCAATATTTTTTCAGGAACTTTCGATTGGGAAATTACAATTCAGCCCATTGGGCCTATACTCCCATTAAGAATTGAGGTAATTTAAGGGAAATAGTCCACATCTCTCAGTTCAATGGTCGTTCTTCATATGTATTAATTTAAATAATAATTAAAAAAAGAGAGAGAATTAAAAAAAAAGAAATAACAAACCAAGAAATATATATACTAGGAAATAAAAACTTAGGGTCGATTCAAATTTTTGGGATTCTAGTGTAAATATTAAATCAATTTTGATGATTTATGTGCGTGTAGATATATTGATGAATTTACTTTTGTATTTACTCTTGTATTATAAAATCCTCAAATATTTTGACTTTATTTTTTTTTCTATACCAGCCAAGTGATACCAAGTTATGCTCATGGACAAAGATTCATCAATCATTGATTGAATTTGGAAAGCAATAGTAAATAATTCTACCGAAACGTGACCCCAAAACGATAAATTAATTAATTAATTAAATTAGCTATCTTCTCATTCAAGCCACAAAATTCTTATTCTCAACGAAGGGAGAATTGAATTCCAAAATCCACCAAGGTATTTCCCTCTCCCATCAACACCAATTGCCAACAAGCTTTATAGAATCTCATAAAACCTGTGACATATACGCTAATTTTACTAGCGATGACTCACTTTAACAGCGGTGTGGAGGCTAAATCATTAGAATGCTAGAAGCAGAAAGCAGTGACGGAGCCACATATAGTTTAGTAATTCTATATGCACCATGATATTATATACATATATATATATATATGTCTATATATATATATATATATAGGGCGAATTACACTGACTACCCCTGAGGTTTGGCTAATTTACGAAAACCCCCCTATTTTTTCAAAAATTACCAAAAACCCCCTAAGGTTTCAAAAATATTACAAACTTATTCAAATTTCCGAAAATACCCCTTCCCCTTTTTTGGGTGATTTACACTGACCACCCTGAGATTTGGTTAATTTACGAGAAACCCCCTATGGTTTCAAAAATTACCAAAACCCCCCCGAAGTTATACCAATATTACAACTAACACCTATTTAGGTTGACTTATTAACAATATTAAATTTTTTTTCCCCTCTGTAATATTGTTATCATAAAATTTTCATGTAATAGATTTGAAAAAAAATTGTGATTATTTATTCAAATAAATATTCTGAATTTAATGCATTAAAGGTATCTACCAACACATCAAGTATGTTATATTATCGCTAATACGGAGTAAATTTTAAGAGAAATGAGTTAGAGTCCTCAAGCTAAATAAAATTTTCAAGTGCATTATTTAATTTCAATGTTTTATTTCAATCAATGTTTATATTTCTCATTTCACATAATGGATACATACGATACATATAATTATATTTTTCTCAAATATAAATTTAGCACATATTACGTATATTTAATATAAATTCATAACATTAAATTCGGAATATTTATTTGAATAAGTAATCATTTTTTTTTCCAAATCTATTGAATTAAAATTTTATGATAACAATATTACAGAGGAAAAAAAAAAGAATTAATATTGTTGATAAGTCAACCTAAGTAGGTGCTAGTTGTAATATTAGTATAACCTCAGGGGGTTTTTGGTAATTTTTGAAACCACAGGGGGTTTCTCGTAAATTGGCCTAATCTCAGGGTGGTCAATGTAAATCACCCAAAAAAGGGAAAGGGGTATTTTCGAAAATTCGAATAAGTTTGTAATATTTTTAAAACTTTAGGGGGTTTTTGGTAATTTTTGAAAAAGTAAGGAATTTTTCGTAAATTAGTCAAACCTCAGGGGTGGTTAGTGTAATTTTTCCTATATATATATATAGGGAGGGAGAGAGAGAGAGAGAAAGATATTAGTTCGATAGTTTGTAGTTGGTAGGGTTAAGGGCGTCCTAATCTCAACGTCTCGGCCCTGTTGTTGGACAAATGAATAGTATTTTATAACATTTTTATTTGTAATAATTAATTATTGATTATGAGTAACGTTATTCATGCACACACTTAAATTTTAATGCGGTGGCCATAAATGCGTCCAAGTGTTGTCTACTAAAAAGAAATTTTGCGAATTATTCCACAAGATCAGCCAAGTCATGGCAAATGCAACTAGTTGGATAGGAATAATTGTCAAGTTAGCACATCCCACTTTAAAATTACACGTGTGTGTGTGTGTTGGGGGGGGGGGGGGTCGTTCTTCAATGCATCCCGAGATCCTAATTATGTCATTGTGTGTGCACATACACAAGCGTATATGTGTGTATGATTGTCCTTCAAGGCAACCCAAGATTCTAGTTTTGTCACCGGGCGCATATATATATATATATATATATATATATACACACACATACATGCATGCATGCGCACACACTAAACACAAGAAAATTATTAGAATTACAAGATTAGACGGACTTCCATGATTTTCTTGTGTATAATGCGTTGAAGGGTCGAATCTTTTTTTAATACAATAAATTTATTTTTCTATCAGGAAAAATTTGAAATTCACGTGAGAAATTAGCAAGAACACATGTATCACGACGAGCCGTTCTATTCAGTTCTTAACACTCAGAAATATCCAAAAAAAAAAACAAAATTTTAATTTAACAAATTGTCAAAGTTGAAATAGTGGAAAATATATGAACAATTTGTTATGCTTAATTATTCTTTTTTTTTTAAATTAATCCTCGCAGAGGTTGTCAAGTGGATAAACGGGGACCAGACTGATTGCCTTTTTACTGTTCTTTTACAAGCAATAATTTTATAAGTTTATGGGGCCACTATTGATAACGAAAAAACTATTGCAAATATTGTTTCATTTCTTGTGTGTCTCTGTCACGCTTTTGAGAATTAAATTAACAATTTTGTAACATTGGAAGAAATTAATTTTTTAATTAGGTATCTTTCTTTTGTTACGTCTCTTTATCCTAAATTAAGAAAATAATTATATTTATTTTATTTTCAACTTAATCAAATCACTAAGTGCGGGACACCTCATGACTTTATTTATTTATCTATATCTATTGCCAAAACATAAATTTTGTCCTTTTGATGAGTACAAGATTAAATATTTTTGAGTAATGAAAAAAGATAGGAGGGCAAATAGACTTCTCTCCGGTACTCAATTTGTATTGAATAGTGTAGTTTATATCTTGGCTTTGTCTGGTTAAAATAAAATATAATATAAAGACGGTACAATTAAAAAAAAATACCAATCATATATATATATATGAGTCCTTTCAAAGTAATGTGTGTGTGTGTGTGTATATATATATATATATGTGTGTGTGTGTGTGTGTGTAGAGAGCGTTACTATCCTAACTTCTAAGATAATTCTTGATATATTCGTATGGATATAGGAAACTATGAAGAAAGGTGAAAAGGTTTAAAATTTTGAAAAATCTTATTATAATAAAGTTAGATCACAACGGATATAATGGATTATTTTTATTAAAAAAACATATCAATCATATGATGTGTATATGTATTCATCATATGTTAACACGTATATAAATGAACCTGAAACGAACTAGAGTTTTTCAAAGAATTGCGGTACTTTTTTCTATCATAGTCCAAGGTTCAATTATTGCCTAAGAAAAACGCAATAAAATGCAAAGATTAAAACGAAAACGAAGCTAAAGTAGCATATTTTATGGCACATGCTTTATGGTGACAATCCAAAAAGATAGCTTTTAATTCTTGGTATCCCACCTTCTAATCCCATTACTTATGATCCTTAACTTTTAGTTTGAAAAGGAAGATACGTAATAACATATATGAGCATATGTGGAACATATTCTCATTGCTTCGCAATAGTTGGAAAATGTGACAAATCAAAAGAATCCCCACCTTCCCCACTATGAGACGCAAATGAACATGGGCATCCCATGATTGGACTTAATATCCTCAAGCTGCAACCTAAAATACATGTTATTATTGTTATATATAACTAATAGAATTTAACAACTATCCGTTGGTTTAGTAGGATAAGACACTACATCTTTTAAACAACTTTCAGAGCTCGAATTTTAGTATTGTGAATGGAGCATCTAGGTTTGGAAAGTCTCCCCCATGATAAACACCCACAATATTCAATTTGAATTAATCGATAAGTAGATCGAAATTAAGTGGCTAAAATAATATATAGATACATACACACATACATATAACAACTAGAATTTTAAAAACAAAACATAAAACATGAAATTTCAACTATATAGAAATATATGTGTGTGTCTCAATTTATATCAATATTATATATTTTTTATCAATTAATAATTTATAATTATGACCCATTGGTCCTATGAATAGAATTTAAATAATTCTCATAAACGAAAAACTTTGGCCTGCAAACTATATTCAAGTTTACATTTTGATTAATTACTAAACTATTTTATTTGAATTTTGCCATATAAACTACACGACATTTGCATTTTGCTCCCTAGAGTGATTTTCTAGCCAAAAAAATTGGTGGAAAGTAATGGATGGCGGCAATTGACGGCCTTGAAGGTGAAATTGACTAGCATAGGGTTGTTAAATTATGAAATTGTTATGGGGCTTTTATTTGAGGACCCAAGATAAATTTAATGGTTGAATGAAAAAGCCTCTCCAATGGGGTGGCAGGGTAGTTCGAGAACCTTATGGTTATAAAGTGATTTTGGGCAAAGTGAAGAATTCGTGTACTTTATACAGTAGAGTATAATAAAAAATAATTTAATGATCAAAAGTGTAAAAATGGTTATAATTCGAAAGCAAAATGCTTTATCCCTAAATTTAATTGAATGATTATCTTTCCATATTCCAAAGTAGTAGGTGCATTTAGGAATATTGATAATGAGAGTAGGGGATAATTATTTAAAAAATTAGTAAACAAAGTATTTCATTTTGTTGATAATAACTTATTTATTTATAGATAGTTAACTTTTGACTTTAATGATTAATTTGTCTAGAGTTGGTAAACTAAAAATCCCAAAACTTGCTTCAAATATAGAGTGACAACAGCAATGGCTCACCAGTCAAAATCAAGTTGGGCCCTCCTCCCTCATGGTGCGTTTTATATAATCCATAGCTGTATAGCTTTGTCTTCTCTTCATAATAACTAGATATTTTTGGCATTAAATAATTATTGTATATTTTTAGAGTGCTGGGGTTTTTAACTTTTGCTTATTTTCAACCAAAAAAAAAATCATAAATGCACCTTCTGGGTAGTTATATATAACAATCAGATGTTATATATATATATATATTTCAAATCAAGTTCTTTAACTTATTGAAGGCCACTTGGTAACAATTATCCTTACACGCTTACCTTTTGCTATCCTACAAAATAAGCATATCAATTAAAATTTGTAACACGTGCACTTCTTATCAACAAATTTGGCATTCAAATGGATAACGAGAATGACATTACCATCCAACGTTGCAAGACCACGAAACATTATGGCATGGTCATGGTGATAAACTTAAAATGTATACATTTTAATATGGGTAAGTTTTATGTGTTTTTCATTGATTTTTATTAAGGTTTTAAAGTTCTAAGGATGAAATTTGTGTTTTATGTAACAAAATCCTAATTCAACCAATTTAAAGTGTTTTTACACCCTTAAAGCTTTATTTTTCCAAGGTTTTGATGTTTATATCAACCTACAAGAGTTTCGTGAGGTTATTGTAAGAAATCGGGGCTGAAATTGAGCTGAAAAAATGGACGCGCATGCCGAGACGGCTTACGCCGTCCCGAAGCCTACGAAGGCGTCCCGACGCTCCAGCAGCTGCTGAAAT
This sequence comes from Petrea volubilis, assembly GCA_026212405.1. NCBI lineage: Eukaryota > Viridiplantae > Streptophyta > Magnoliopsida > Lamiales > Verbenaceae > Petrea > Petrea volubilis. The sequence goes on along the minus strand of CM047885.1, from coordinate 10,014,174 downwards.
TGTTCGATTTAGGACGGCCAAAGCCGTCCCGATGAAGAAGCCATCCCGAGACATACAGAAACAGCCTTAAGCATTCGATTTAGGACGGCCAAAGCCGTCCCGACTTCTGAAGCCGTCTCGATGCGATACGCCAACAAGGAAAGTTGTTTTCTATTAGGATTTTGACAACCGTTGCCCTACACCTATATAAGGGACTTATTGTGCACGATTTTAGGGGACTTTTGGCTGATCTTTCAAGGAGAATTCGAGGAAGAAAGCTTACGAAGGGTGACAATTCCACGGCTAAGCTCCTCCATCTCCCAAGATTATCATCGAAAGTCGAGTTTGCTTTTATGTTTTCTTTTAAATTCATCATGTTCTTGTTTTGTTTTCTTTTCACTATGTCTAGCTAATTAAATCCTAGGGTTCTAGGCTAGTCGTTGATAAAACCCTTGTGATTTTTGTTGAACCTCTTTGATTTTAATTTTACATACTTCCTATCTATAATTCAAGGTTTATTCATTGTGAATTTTTGGCCAATCTTTACAAGCTTTGAGATTTTTTATTCGACTATAAAAGGGTGTGTATAAAATCTGACTATTTGTGTTATGGACATAAGGGACGCGTAGATTAGAAATAATCGTGCTCTTGTGCGATTGATTAGGTTAATTAGCGATGACTTTTTAACTAACACAACTCTTGTGCGCAATGGGCCAAGGGATCCATATGTGATCACGAAAGTAGACACATAGCATTCCTTGGCACGTTTGTTTTACTTTCGAAAGGAGATTACAAATATTTTCGTGAGTTGGATCGTGGAAAGGTGTAATAATTAAAATCAATGGGGGTTTAATTGGTTACAAGGATAGGATTCAATCGATGATGCCTAGGCCCTAGCTTGTTTTTATTGATTTTCTTTACTGTGATTTAGTTGTTTATCTTTATTCTACCTTATTTTGATCAATTTTCGAACTTTAAACAATAGAACATTCATAAGTTTGGTGCTTGGTAATCCGTTCCTCGTGGAAACGATACTCTTACTTTCACTGTATTACTTGAGCGATTCGTACACTTGTGGAAAATACGCAACACATAGTTCACCCTAACAATCAAAACTTTCAATTATACCAACTACCCGTTGGGCTAGCAGGATAAAGTGTTGTATCATTGAAGCAATGTTTAAGGTTAAAATTTTGACATTGCGAATGGAGTAACTGAGTTGGGAAAGTTGCCTTGCCCACACATTGGGCTTCTGCAGTACCCGATTCAAATTAATCGATCAATAAATCGAAACCAGATAGCTAATACAAAAAATATATATTATACGTAGTAAATAAAAAGTTTGTTCAATTACACACATACATGTGGTAAATAAAAATAAATAAAAAGTTTGTTCGATCTATTTTGATATATGAACGACAGCTAATTGCATTTCAAACAAATATATTGATAAGTCAATTAAATACAATTCTCATGTTATTTATAATCTTATTTTCGTTAAAATTGAAACATGTTGAAATATCATGGCATAAAATTCAATACTCTTCTAATATTTTCAAATTTCTATACTTATTACAGTTGATTTTTCATTTGACAATACAAAAAATATTCTAATTATATAGGTAAAAATATTGACTTCAAGTGTTTTTTTTTTGGGGGGATAGAAAATGATTTATTACATATCAATCAATATAAAGTCTCAAATGAAGATTAAATAATTACATCTAACTATTGAATCGAAAAGAATTACTATATAATAGATTAAATGTTGTTATTCACCGACGGGTATCATAACCTCATGATCACTGGGTCTTCCAATTGCCACTGTGGAATACTTTTATCTATAGTGCACGAACGCTTCGAAAAATCATCCCATGCAGTGCTAAGCACGGATACAGTTTCGACACAGTAGTGTGTCTGAAAATTAACAAGAAAAAAGAAAAAAATCCACACAACTTCGGACACACCCAGCTCGACGCATTTCAGGCACAACAGTCCTTTTTTTATATTGTATAATATTTAGATGAGGTCTTATAATTAGACAATATTATTATATAATTTGTATTAACTTGATTTTTTTTCGAATTTAGATATTTGAATGGTGATAAATTATTTCTATTTTAATCATATATTTGGTTTTAACTTTTAAGAGGTGCTTGTGTTAATAATGAATATTTTTATTTCTGTATCACACTATTTAATTTAATAAATTATAAATATATAATATAATATAATTTTGTAATAATCATATCGGAATCATGTCGTGTCCAAAAAATTTGAAATCTTTTGTATTGTCGTATCCGTGTATCATAGACTTTTAAAATGTGATAAAGAGTGATATGATAATATGAAAAAGGATAAAATTAAAATTAAAAACCAATTCTATTTTAATGAAGAACTTGAGTAATAAATATTGCATGGTGAGATGGTTAATTTTTTTTTTCCTTAAAAAGGGTTTAATAATAAAACCAAAAACATCTTCACATTTTTACCACTCATTAAATTATACTTGTTATCCATGTGGAATGGACACAGCCGATAGCGAGCTAGGCCCTACCCTTAAATATATATATACACACACACACACACATCTATTAGCTTCCCCCATCATGGAGCAGAGCCCACGGGGCCCAACCGCTCAACAACAGCCACCACCAACTTATCAATTTCAACTTTTAAATAATAAATATAACGTAAAAAAAGCCAACATAATCTTTATTAGTGATGGTAAATATAGGACTATTTAAATTAATGGGAGTAAACAAAACAGTCAAACCCTAGTAAAATCCGAAAAGCCGCGAAACGCGGCGATAAGACGATACAACCCACTCATGGCAATTTGTAACTGCGAGCATTGAGATACATAAATCATAAACCAACCAATCATCACAAACTAGTCAATGGCGTAAATCAATTGAGATGTTGTCTTTTATTTTGATCTTAAACACTTGATTTCGATTCATTTGATGAATTAATTTGAATTGAGATGTTGTAGAAATCTAATTACAGGGACGATCCTTCCAATTTTCTTGCTCCATTTATAATTCCATAATTCAAACTCTCCATATTATTTAAGAAATCTAACG
>CM047885.1:9995842-10010609 GCA_026212405.1 Petrea volubilis | reverse complement strand
ATAAACACAAATCTAAAGCCAAAATAAACACAACACAAGAATTTGTGCGGTTCGCCCAAATTCGGGTTACATCCATGGGCAAGAAAGAGAAAGATTTTCACTATCTTGAAAGGGTACAAAATAGAGTCACAATAGTGCCACCCATACTCTCAGAACCACTCTAAAGCTGCATGCGGAGAGGAAAAGTTACATAGGAACCACCCATAAAATATCGTTATCGTGGGGTTTAAAATGCTCACCGCCAAAAAATCTGTCTATGTGCAGATTTTGCAGTTTTATGCGAACCTGCACAGAGTATTATACCCAAAATAGAATGATCATATAGGTGCGCAAAAAATACCGATAAGTGCACAAATGGTTCTGTTCCAAAATTTGACTTTTTTGGAGCCAGACACATGATTGAGCCATACACAACATCATGTCCATCCTATATCGCTTTTTAAACAACTTCAAATATTTAATTTGTAATTTTGCTTCATGAAATTAAGCCTGTGCTGCAACTATGCTCAAAAATTTCGGCAAAAACTCATGAGAAAGTTAACTTAGGGACTAAATTGCAAGACAGTAGAGATTTAACTGTGACTTTTTAAATATTAAGAATTAAAGTCATTATATATGTTAAATCTAAATTTTATGGATCATTTATGAGATTTGTCCTTTAGTAAATTTTCCCCTTTTGCGTAACAAACGAAATGTTGAAAACGTTTAAATGGGGCCAAAGTAAATAACTATAGAGCCAAAAAAAAAGTGAAATAATTATATTTGTACCGTGTGATATACAAGAGTCTCTGACAAATTGTACAACTCTTAACATACCATATTGAAGGATATCAAACGACCATGCTGAAAGTGAATTCATTTGCGGATATAAAATGTTTATTTTACGTGACTAAATATTAATGCATGGCAGGTTTTGTCTTCATCCCATATCACACTTTTTTTACATATATAGAAAGTATTAATGGAATTTGAAAGATAAATTGTGTGTTTATCCTTTGTGTGTGTGTGTGTGTTTTCAGATTTCAATTTTAACTTCGATCACTCGGGATGTTTAAAAGAATTACAATTTTAGTCGCAATTTATTAGTACTTGGTAATTGTATTGACGTATCACTCTATTTCACCAAATTTTAACCATTGGGTGTTGATGTCAATGTGTCACTTATTTTTAGTCGTAACTGGTATGTAAATAATAAATTTTATTAATTGAATTTCGGTCAAATTAGGTTACGATTATTAATTTTTTATATATACAATATTAAAGTAAAAAATAAAAAGACAAAAATCCAAATAAGTCAAAAATTAAATTGAATTTGCATTTTTTTCTAAAATTATATGTCTTAAAGTCTTGAATAAATGTATTTTCACTTAAAGTCTTTTTTTTCTTTTTTCTTAAATAATAATTTCAAATGGCGAAAAGAAAGGTACTTAACTATTTACAGCCAGCTCGTAGTTCGGTGACACACCCGGTAGGTATATGCACTTCTAATATATTATAAAATATTCATCTTTATATTAAAGAATACAAATAAAAATATTTTTTTTCTCAATAAATTAATTAAAGAACCTGCGTCACCTATGAACCTATAAGTAGATGTTTAATGTATTATTTTCCCAGCGGCTTTCTTTTGTGTCCTTACAAATGCATTAAATTAAATTAAAAGCCCAAAAGAATGTCAATTCAGACAGCTCATATAAAGTTATTATTCAGACAAGGGTAAGTTTAACTTCTGTTTTTCATAAATTCGTGTGGGCACACTGTTTTAGTCAATTGAAAACAGCTGTATTTATACGAGCCCGACTACGTGTTTAGTTATCATTAACCATGTATATATATACATTTATATATATATATATATGCATATTATTAGAAATTTAGGCCCAATAATCACGCATAGAAGCAAGATATAAACGAAAAGAGAGAAAAATTGACTCAAGATTTAATATGGTTCGATCAAAAATGTTGGAAAATTCTTATACGGATCAGGTGCATGGGCTTCACCTATATACCCTGCGATTCAGTTTTAGTCACGTATTATATGTATTTTATAAAAAATTTAATACATAATATGTAGCTGAATCTGGACCGCAAGATGTATACACCCGATTCATAAAATAATTTCCTAAAAATGTTTATGCCTTTAAGAATTCATTTTGAAGGATATATATTTATTATAATTTCAAAATTTTAATCCCCTACCCCCAAAATAAAAATTTGACTTTTATACAAATTATATAATAAAATTTTTAATTTTTTCTATTTTATTTTATTTTTGGTGTTTATTTTTATCTAATCTCATTTACTATAATAATTAAATTCTCTCTATTTCTCTTTCCCCTATTTTTTCTTATTATCTTCAAATTAAAATATAAAAAATTCTATTAAATTTTATTTATAACTTCTATACCAATTAAAATACCAAAAATCTTATTAAAAGTTTGTATATATATACAGGGAGACAGAGTAGAGAGAGAGAGAGAGAGAAAGAGACAGAGACAGAGAGAGCGCTACTGCCATCAAAGGCAATTTCACTTCATTTTGTCTTGCTTTTTTCAGGAATAGTTTACGTCAGACCACTTTAACAGCTCAAATCCTCGTGCAAGTTGTGAAATTTTGCACTTTAGGCTACGAAATCCCTTGTTATTCACATTTTCACATTAAGGATTTGTTTGGTTCAAGAATTTTGAAGAGAAGAAAAATATTTCAAAAATAAAATATTTGAAGTGATTTTAACTTTGTTTGAATTTTAAGCGAAGTGATGAAAAAAGGCACGGAAAAAAAAAAGAAAATTAGAGAGTGTTTGGCTAATCTTATTTTAAAGAACTTATAAGATATTTTTGGAGCTTATAAACTCCTATATTTTATTTTAAAAATAAATTCGTAAAACTTTTATAAGATGTTTTTATGATCTTATAAGCTAAGTCAAACACTCTCTTAATGACAAATATATTTAATAAAAAGGAAAAATAAAGAGATCAAGTATATTTTTCTCTCATTTCGAACACATTTTTTGTGAGAAAAAATATTAGTTTTTTTACCAATTAGATTGTATTTTGATAATTTCTTTTGTTCAATATTCCCTTTAACCACCAAATAATTTAATAATTTTCTCTTCCTAACCCACTACGAGAAAGTAGTTCCTTCACTAATAGAAATTTTATAACGGAGAGATTCCGTCACAAGTTTATGGTATTTGTCATGGATCGGTGATAGAATTCAATATAAATAAAACTAAAACAACAACCAATAACAATGCATTTACTGATGAAAAATTGTCATGGTTGAAATCCATCGCAAATGTTAATTTTATAATATATTGATTTGTTATTTAAGGAGTGTATTCTGATAGTACAATCCATCAAAACTTTATATACAATAAAATGTATATACAAGAAAATGTTTTCATCTCACCAAAATAAATAAATAAACAAAGAAAAACAAGACAAAACAAAACAAAATGTTTTCAACAACACTCATGTGCATTATTTAAGACTATGGACTCATCATATTCTTATCACCTAATTAGACGGCCGGTTTATGACAAAAAAAAAAATCCTAATATATAGTTTAAAATATTTTATTAACACCAAACAATTCTGTCTTAGAAACCTTAATTAACGAGCCGCAAATTGTAGATAAAATAACATGCCAAGCCTCAATCCATTTTTTTTTTTTTGTCTTAATCACCCAGTTCCAACTCATTGGTCAATCAATCCGGATCGGGTACTGCAGAAACCCATTATGATGAGGGCGATCCTTCCAACTCAATTGCTCCATTCGCAACACCAGGATTCGAACTCCCTCAACCCATTATGTATACCCCATTATATGTAAACCATTTATTTCAAATAATTAATTACTTGTCATTTTGCAATTAATTACTTGTTAAATATATATAATTTGCAATTAATTATTATTTAATAAATAATTTATAGTTGGCATTTTACTATAAATTATCTGCAAAAGTGTTGAAATTAATTTTTTTTTTTTAAATCTAAACCAAACATATACCCAACTTAAAAGGACTATCTATATAGAATGCTGTGAAACAATCAAGATTATCATATGGTAGAATAATTCCTTTATTTACATATATTTTTTTTAATTCCACGTTATAAATAGGTGTTATGCGCATTGAAATTGTAAATCGTTTACATTTGACGTATATCAATAATACTGATTAAAAAAAAAAAAATACAAAGTGAAAGCTTCATGGGCCAACCCCCCCCCCCCCCCCCCCCCTCTCATGCCAGATTTACTTGAATGTTGTGTTGACATTATATCAGCCCAAGCCCAAAGTAGTATATTAGGTAGAGGCTAGGTTGCTTGCTAATGGGCCTGAGTTGAATCAAATTTAGATCTTTACACACACACACACACACACACATATATATATATATATATCAGATGGATACATTTCGACCAAATATAAAAATATATCAAATTAATAATATATCATTATGTTATCAAAATTTGAACTTAAAAATATATATATATATATTTACATATTTTAATCAAATACAAAAAAGGATACTTGTTCAGTAGATAGCAAACTATCTTACTAGAATTAGGTCTCCACTTTATCGTGTGGACAAGGCCTAATTTTAAACTAAAACTGGGCTTTGGTTTTAGAATATGATTTTGGATATTGCAGTGCCCAACCTAAGTGTTTGAAGTTTTTCAAAACGCTCCTAGCCCGTTGAGCCCACATCTGCATGGGTCGTTCAGGGACACTAGTGATTGTCAAAAAGCTGATTTGAATAAGTTAAAAAAAAGTGGTTCTTGAACCGTATTTTTTATAATAAAGTTTTTTTTTAAATTAAGTAATTTTATATTTGGATATAACAATTAAAAGTGCATTTATTAGAAACTACTCTGGGTGGTTTCTAAAAAAAGCCACTTTTTAGCTTTTTTCTGAGTTATGTTTTTTTTTTTAAAAAAAAGCTATCCAAACACAATTTTTATTTGTTTGAAGTCCTTTTTTTTTTTAAAAAAAAAAAGAAGTGTTTCTCCTCTAAAAAAAACCTAATCCAAACGGGCTCTAAATAAGTTTTTAAAAAAAGTTCCTGAGTCATGTTTTTTTATCTGTGAGTTTTTTTTTTTAAACCAAAGCAATTTCACGTTTGGATATAATAATTAAAAATGTTTTAAGATATACTTCTTATTTAAAACTACTCTATCTATTTTTTTACAAAATCATTTATGAGCTTTTTTTTATGACTTATGTCATTTTTAAAAATCCAGCCAAACACTTTTTTTTTACACTGATTTTTTTAAAAAAATAAATAAGTGTTTTCCTCCAATAGAAAACCCATCCACACTGACTCAAAAAATCTTAAACCCAAAATGTGGGTATGAGAGCAGGCTTGTGTGTGTTTGTGTGTGTATTTAGAGAGAGAGAGAGAGAGCTAGAGCATATACATTATTGATGAAGATTCCACGAGTTCCAAAGTACTAAAAAATTTTAGTGGGGAGTATCCAATATCCACTAACCAAAATCTGTTGACTCCAAGTCTCCAACTGTCCCAAAATCTTACTAATTCATGCACAAATATCTCAAATCAAGATCTGTTTCTTCAATGTCTGCCACGATCTGCATGCACATCCTCAAAAATGGTCTTTCATAATGAAATGACACCTCAAGCAATAAAAACAAATTCAAGTCCTAGGAAAAAAAACGCCCACTTTGTATATAATTCTTTATTGTCATAAAGAATTATGATAAAAATTTAGTGACGAGTCAATATACATAATAATTTAAGTTTACGTGATGAATTTTTTCTATAATAATTATTATAAGAATACATACCCTTCAATGATAAACCAATGCATTATAAATTTAGCTATTGTGACGGATTTAGTTTATGACCAATCCATCACTAAATGTCTTGTTACTGATTGTTTGCTTAATTCTATTTACATTAGATTCTGTCGCTGATCCATAACAAATACCTTAAAGATATGATAAAATTGTTACATCACAAAATTTTCGCTAGCGAAGAGGGTGCTTTCTTGTAGTAATTTCTGTTAATAATTAAATGTCTTGCCACTTATTGTTTGTTTAGTTCTGTTTATGTTGAATTATGTCATTAATTCATTACAGATACTTCAAGTATGTGACAGAATATCCCCGTTATAAGTTTCCCATTAACGAATAACGTATTTTCTTGTAGTGTGCAAGTAAAAATAATTAAGGAGTCAGTCAAACTTGAAGTTATAATGTGTACATATAAAATTTTAAAGTCAGAAAATGTATATGCACCGTCTTATTTTAAAATTGATTGAAAATAGTGTCTTATCACAAGAAAATCAAAGAGAATATTATGGATGAGTAGCTAGCACATGAATGATTCAAGAAAATGACTGTGAACCAATAAAGAAATTCATTAAAAAACACTCTTGAATTTATTTTCAAAGTTACAATAGAAGGGTATTTGAGTGGTCTCCTAATACTCCTACTATTTCACATGTCTAGACTCGACTTGAAGTGATGGCCTTACAACTTACAAGCCCTTGTAGCCCATTAAACATACACTGTCTTGATGTTTTCAAATCTCAAAACGAATCAATTTTAATTAAGTGTAAAATTAACCCTACATAAAGGAAGAAAAATCTATCTTAATTTATGTTGTATGGATACGGATCTCATTTCTCACGTTTCGGGCCTATAAGTCCGTTGGATGCAAGAGTTGCTTTCGAGCCCACAAAATCCATTTTTAACTTGAATTACAAACGACTAATTAAAATAAAGTATTCAATAATTGCACTTGAATTTTTTGACAAAGTTTATAAAGAATACATTTTTACTATGATATCAGATGCCACATAATTATACCACGAATATAATATAAATATATGATATGACAAATTTGAAAAATTGAAGGGGACAATTCAATTGGAAGATGATTGATCAATATAAGTTATATATATTCATATAGATACATATATATTTATATATAATTGGATGAGGCATTGGATTCTTTAGCATTCATGCGTGATTCGAATCCTGAAATTGTGAATGGGGTAATTGGGTAGAAAGGTCACTTTCATATTGAGCTTCTGCAGTATTCGAATCCGAATTAATCGATTAATGTGTCGGAACCGAATGGTTAAAACTAATATATATATATATATATATATATATATATATATATATATATATAAATGTAAGTGGATAATACGGATGTATGATGGGATACAAGTTTTGTAGGGCAGCTGTCTTTTGTCTAGGGAAGGATGACACGTGACTCGCACGGGTCCCCCTCCAGGATGTCTGTCCTTGGCGCTGTCATCTGAAGCTTTAAAACCCTACAAAGTGCCTTTTTAACTGAAACTCTCTGTATCACAATTATTTGCGATTATTCAAATCTACTATTATTATTATTATTATATATTTTTATTAAAAAATATTTTTAAAAGGATTTAAATATATATATATATATTAAAATATGTTCTTCATATGGGACACGTAATTCTTTTAAAACCTATGACTTTTTCAATTCAGATCAGGATTATACATTTTAAAATTTAAACTATAATAATTACCTGGAAGAATTTAAATGGGCCCATGGATACAAAGCTGGGCTGGCCCATAACTTTTAACTGACGAGAAAAACACGCTTTTGGGCTGAACTTAAGTTTGTAGGGTTGGGGAGCATTAAATGGAAATCCAATGGGCCCCATATGGCTTATCTTGTGGGCCCTAACAAACCATACCTCTCTGGCTCTCTGTCTCTCTCCCCCTCTTTCTCTATCTATCTATCTATATATATATATATATTGCAGGGTGGGCTACGTAGTAGGGCCAATTATACATACTCGCATGTATCTAAATACTTCAAGGTGCTTTGATCTTATCAGAAGTAGCACGAGAGATTGAAAGGATTGATAATAAGTAGATGTGGGTGTTTTGCTATGTTTTCAGAATGTGTTAATATATATATATATATATATATATATATATACATATTCCTAACCAATATATATAAGTATTAGTATACTAGTGGATCGAAATCAGATGGTTAAAAACAAATATATTATAAGTATGTTAGTGTAAATTGGCCATATGACAAACATTTAATTTGAATTATGAAGATTGACCTAATGTTGAACCTGTCATGACAATTTAAATAAGAAGTGGTTCACAATAGAAGTTATTGGTTTACACAATTATCAATTGAGTTTGAACTCATGACTTTCGTGATGAAACTTATGGGTCAGATTAATTGGTTTTTATCCGATCATATATGCCTAGTTAATATCTGAATGTGTATTACACGAGTGAAAATTTTTGACATGTCAAAATTATGATTGTTAGCCAATATATTGTTGACGGGGTGTCTTTTTCTTGAACTGAATATAGTCTGAGCTTTGTCCTCGGGAAATTGGTGGAATACTGTGAAGAATGCCGGGTTCGGGTACTGGACATGATATGAGGCAACAAACATGAGTTTAGCCGAAAGTATTTTCGTCGATCCTTCAATATTTAAGTCGGATAATATCGAACAAAAGATCAAAGGGTGAGTATAAAGAATGTAAGCACTCAGAGAAGAAATTCGTCCCTATGACTATTGTCATTGTCTTCTATTAATGGATGAAGTGATGCATTCGTGAAGATTAGCTAGGGCTGAGATTACACGCCGTTGTCATGCAGTATATGCATATATATTCTTTGACACAGGTCGTGTAGGCGTCCCAGGCGCTCGCGGTGCAACGTTGTCAGGAGACTACTTTGAGAGAAGGTAGGAGACCACCTCCAGTAGGGGTCCTCAGAATAGTCTCAAGTATTGGTCATGAGTTTCGTCTAGTCTGAAGAGCTCATCCTTGATAAACACATACTGGATAGGCACCACGTGGTTGCGTTGGGATGGGGCTACGTGGAGATTTAAGCGCCACATGGAACCGGATATTCATCCTGCACTAGGGATGTCAATGGGTCCGGGTTGGACTCGGAAATGGGGCGGGTATCGGGTTTTCATTTTAAAACCCTCCCTGCTAAGGTTTTTTATATATATATTTTTATTTATTATTTTATATAAGTTTATATGATATGTATCTATACATTATATACAAAATTATATATTATACAAATAGTCACATAAAAAAATAAATATGCTACCCTATATATAAAAATAATTATCTAAAATTAGTAGTTAAGTTATAAATTGAAAATATGTGCAAATAAATATGCGATAACGATATTTAACTTTTCAAAAATTAAAATATGTTCATAGAAATTTATAAATAATTAGTACTTTGGTCATAGTATTACTTTTTTCATTATTAGAAAATTATGATAATATAATTTTTTTTTTTTAAAAATCTTTTAATTATTTAAAAAAATTAACCGAATATTTCGGGTCCAACCCAAACCTGTGAGGTCTGGGGTGGGTTCGGGTCAAGAAATTTTCAGGCAGGGTGGATCTCGAATTTGGCCAAACCCGTCTCAAACCTGCCTCGTTTCCATCCCTATCCTGCACCAATTGTAACAATTAAATTCGCAAACTAAAGATTTGTTGGTCAGAGTGAGAAGATTAACTTCACGAGAGCTTTGAAGAAGGTGGATCATCATGAGATATCTGTACATTACATACCATATACATTAGAATTTATAAATTTTGTTATTACTTTACTGAATATATAAATATATATTATCAGCTTTTTAAGTCACTCTAATTGATATAATATTACAAATTAATTATGTTAACTTAATGTACACCCTAAGTCATTGTACTTGTTTACTTCAGACCTTCCCACGATCGATAACAATTGAACAATTGCATTTTCTGTGTCTTAGGCACAATTCATATATAGTATCACCATAATACATTTTAATTTATAATTTAGTTTAATTTATTAAAACAAAACTATAGAATATTATAATTAGTATATAATTAAAACAGATATTTTAAATGTTGCATGTATATTTTATATTATATTTTTTATAATAGTGATATTAAAATACAAGTATGAAAATGATCAAAAGTGCAAATTAAGTTAATTAATTATTGATTAGATTTTCTGCAAAATTTGCGGCATCAATTAAATAAGTGAGTGTGTGTGTAGAGGTGTTTTTCGATTGATATCTATAGAATATTTCGAAATAATTGTATCAAAATAATAATAATAATAATAATAATAATAATAAAGACAAATGGGGTAGACATGGTCAGATGAAGAAACAATAGACATTTAAAAAAAAAAAAAAACAAGACAATATCTGACTAAAATTTCTTTTTTGTTTCCACTAGCAAAATATATTATGATCCTTGGAAATTGCACTACTTCCCCTCTAAGTCTTCAAATTTTTGATTTTGTTTGGCCAATTGATGGCATCTTTTTAGGCGTGCACTGAGGTGATTCACATTTTATACATCTCTTTCGTAGATATATACACAAATATATGTGTGTATGAATTATGATAATGCCTGTATATATCAATATAAGAATGCATACCATTAAGTAACGAACTAATATACTATAAATTAAGTTTTTGTGATGAATTTATTTTATAAATATTCCGTTACTAAATGCATTGTCACTGATTGTTTCATTGGTTCTATTTACATTGAATTATATCACTAATTCATCACAAATTTCTTAAGTCTATAACATGATCTCTTTATCACAAAATTTTCATTAATGAAAGAGATATTTTCTTATAGTGTATATATACGTTTTTTTTAATTAAAAATAGCATAATTAAGAACAATTAAAAATATTAAGGATCAGAGATTTTTATATCCTACTTAACAATAAGACCTAAGTTAAAGAGATCACCGTCGATATATTCGAGTACACTCTCATCAGAATGGTGGATGCAGTTAGAAAGTTTTACTGAAGAATCGAGTTTGACTTTATATAAAATCTAAAGAATACTTTTATTGTTTTGAAGAGACAAAATTTTAAATTTTAATAGGAATACATGTAAAATATAAGTGTCACTTAATACAGATTTAATTGAAAGCGACTACACCTTACAACCCTATTCTGATCGCAACCCCGTCTCTGCTCAAGGGACACAACTAAGTGAATCCTGCAAGGAGTCGCCATCGCCCCTCAAATTTATATAAAAATTTATTGTGTATATTGTGCCCTGGATATGATTAAAAATATTTTGTATAGTGTACAGAAATTAAATTTCAACTTCTCAAATATATATGGCACGCGAAACACAGACAAAATTCACATGCCATTGTAAACATAAAGTTGGGCATCTGACATGCATGTATGAGAATCTAATGTTATTGTTATTGTTATTATTATTATTATTATTATTACCATGTTCATTAATCTAACTAATAACTTAATTTATATCTTATATTCATTTTTGTACTTTGTGATTTTTATATTTTTTTCGCTTCATTCTCTTTATTAAAATTCCTAAAAGGTGGTTTGAAATTGGGGAACCTTCAAGTCTTTAAGATTTGCGAGTATAATACAGGATAAAAAGGTGAATTTAAAATGTGTGATATATATATATATATATATTTAAAATAAAAAATTTAGAAAATAATAAAAAATATATATATTGAAGAGTAGTGGGGAATGAAATAATATAGACAGAGGAGAGAGAGAAAGAAGGGAGAAGATATAAAAAAGAACATGAAAGAGGAGAGATGAGAGATATTCTTTAAAAGAATAAGAAGAAAAATGACAGATAAAAAATATTAACAGATCAAAGGTGGTTAGTAAATGGTATTGCTTCTTCATATAATATATAGTATAGATAGAATAGATGATAATAAATCCTTATTATAGTAAATAAAACTCTTATTTCTAGAATTTCTGCATAGCCAACATGAATAAATCCTAAACTTCTCAAGACTAACCAGAATAAAAGGTGCCGAAGAATATTAGTATAAAATAGGAAAAAGCTTTAGCACTTCACTTTTGCTTTTTTAATCACTTACCTAAAGACTAAACTATTGATTAATTATGGCCATAAACATATATTCTAATTCTAATTGCCGAAACTTAATTGTCTTCCCAAGATTTGAAAGCCCACAATTTTCACCTTTTTTTCCCCATTCCCTCTCTTACTAAGGCATGATGGTAACTTTCTGCGCCTACTTTTTCTTTTCTAGTTTTAGCCATTTTACAATAATTATACTACCCTATTAAACAAAGAGTAAAATACATTTTAGCCATTTTACAATAATTATACTACCCTATTAAACAAAGAGTAAAATACATTTAAGCATCTCGATTTTTAGGATGTTTTGTACTTTTATACCTAAGATTTCTGAAGGTTCATCGATTGTGCCATTCAACTTTTATCATTAATACGTTGATGACCCTTTTTCTACTATTCCGACGAAATATTTCTTGTTGAGTATTTGGGTCTGGAAATTTTCACGAAATATTAAAAAAAATACAACTAGCGCACAAATGATAGAGATTGGTTTATCATTAATACGTTGATGACCCTTTTTCTACTATTCCGACGAAATATTTCTTGTTGAGTATTTGGGTCTGGAAATTTTCACGAAATATTAAAAAAAATACAACTAGCGCACAAATGATAGAGATTGGATGCTATGGCCGCACCTTCATGAAGATTTTGGATACTAAAGTACAAAACCTCACAAAAATTGAAATGTTTAACTTATTTTACTCTTAACAAAATCTAATTTAATATATATAATACGATCTTTTCAACTATATATTAGTTATGACATACATAAATAAAATATATATATCAGCAAAGTATAATAAACTTTTGATTATAATGTGTTTTTGTGATACTACAAAATATCATAAAGGTTGTTAAGATGTTTATCTACTTTACGGTATGGCAAGTACTGTTTTAAAATTAAAAGTGTCACGATATTTATTGATAATGGCTTTTTTATCTGGACAAAACTTCTTTAAGTAATTGATGAGGCCAAATCCACCCTGGCCACGTACGCGCCTCCTCATCTTACACGTCGGATCCTGGTCAGCACATGACGCCATCCCCCTATCGCCGCGTGTCAGGCCTATCCCGATCAGGCCCAGTCTTTTTCTTGACGGCCTTGTTCGGGCAGAGCTCGCCACACCCCCTCGATGAAACGACATGTTCGACGTCCGCCATATTCTCTCCTCGGAGTCAACACTCCTCGAACAAGGAACGCACCCCACGCGCCCGCAGCGCGTCCTGACGAGTGCCCGTTACCAACAACGGGATTGGGCCAACCTAACTCTGGCCCGGCCCACCTATTTTTTATTATTATTATAAATAGTACGACGACACTAGTCATTAGGTAAGACAACTTTTATCTACTAATACGCTGAACATTATTTACTGTTCACCTGCCCGAATTCTGACTTGAGCGTCGGAGGGTCTTCGCCGGAGACACTTCCGGCTAGTCTCACGTGTGTTCCATCCTTGCAGAACAGGACCCGACCAGCATTCAGTCACCCTTACTCGGATATACCTGACCGGATTCGGACACTTACTCCCAGGACGAAGTGACGTGTACCGCAGGACAAAATCCGACCACATCATTTTGGCGCTAGAAGGAGGTCGTACTCGAGCAAGTGAGAAAATGGTAAACACACGAAGGACTGGAACAGAGTCGATGGCCCCACAATCCACCACCAATCCGGGCCCCGAGACTCAAACCAACCCACCCCACGCTATTCCGCAAGTCACTGGGCCAGCACCTACCCCTCCCGCCGGGCAGAACCTCGTCGTTCTAACGGCGGATCAGTTTAATACGCTCTTACACGAGATCAGGCGGATGAACCCAGTCCCCGCCCCGATTGCCACTGCTGAAGACCCTCATCCCATGAGGGAGGAAATTCGCCCCCCGCGAGGTGTTCGGGCAACCGACGCCGAGCGGGATGATGCGCGGGTGCGCGAACGGATCCCCCCGACAAGGGAGGTCCGCAGAGAGAGACGGCCCCCGCCTCCTCGACTGGCGGAGGAAGTCGACGAATCCTCTGTGGGGGCATCCTCCGGACACCCTGCACGGAGTCACAGAGAGCGGTTGGAGGAAATCTCCCACCAGGCCACAGAGATCCAGAGGAAGATCGATGAGGTCCGCCGCGGCGAAAGATCCCGTGATGATGTTGGGGAACTTTCGCATCGGATGGAAGACCTTAACCGGAAGCTCGAGGAGGTATCTCACCGCTCCGGACAGGGGTCGGCTCAGCGATACTTTGTGCCGGACGAGGCAGACCCGCTCACCGCAGACCTTCAACGAGCCCGAGCACCCAGAGGGATCCGAATCCCGACCGACCTGCCCCGATACAATGGAGAAGCGGATCCCAAAGAACACCTAATACAATTCAAACACGCCATGCGCGTGCACATGATCGACGACGACTTCGCCGCGAAGTTGCTGGTTACGACTTTTCAGGGAGTAGCCTCGCAATGGTACGTCCGCCAAGCCCCAGGTTCGATCAGAAGTTTCGTCGATTTGGCGATAAATTCGTCAACCATTTCCAGACGAAAAGCCTAGCGAAGCTGCCCCCATCCCATTTGCATAAGATTCGGCAAAAGGAGGGTGAGTCTCTGAGGGACTTCTTTAACCGATTCAACACCGAGCTGCTCAAGGTCGAAAGTGTCCAGATGGACTTCCTCCTCGACGTAATCATGGGGGCCATCCGAAATCAAGCATGCTCGGACCATTTGGCCAGGAAGCGCCCTGCCACCATGGAGAAAGTCATGTCCATCGCTCAACAACACATGAATGTTGAGGACATGAGGTTTAAAAGGCGGCCAGAGGTCGGGGAAAGGAAGGACCGACGACGAGACAACGAGCTCACCCCGTTGGTCATG
>CM047885.1:9932842-9995342 GCA_026212405.1 Petrea volubilis | reverse complement strand
CTAATATTAAAGTTCGGATTCAAATTTTTAACAGATCAAATTGCTTGACTTTATATTCTAACAATTTATATTAAATTATGGATATTAATAATTGAATTTGATCCATCAAATATTTTATTTAATAATATATTCAAAATATTCAGATTAGATTCAAATCGAATTAAGATCCGCTGAATCGACATCCCAAGCTAAAATTACTAGCTTGCTTCAAATTTCAAAATGTGGAAATAGAAAGAAATATAAAAATGCCCTAACCCAAGCCCAGTAGACCTGGCTGTGGGGCCAATCGAAGCCCAAAATAGGCTCTAGGTTAGAATGACCTAGCCAAAACCCAATATACCCAAACTGTTGGACCATCCAAACGAAGCCACGTCATAGACATCCTATTTCCAATTGGCCTTTAATTATATACTTCCGAAAAAATATGAACATATATATTTTCTGAACTGAGCTTCGAAAAATCTTTGCTCGAATCACTCGATGATTCCAGTGTGCTTATTTATTTAATTTTGGGGGCTAGGCTGGTTTTGTTTAGAATTTAAATATGTTGAATCAAACAAGAATATGTTTCATTTTACTGTTGATGAACAAATTATAGTTAAAGTATAGAAATTAGGGATACAAACGACATGTGTTGAGCAGAACTTTGATTTCATTTTTTTTTAAAGGTTCGAGTTTCGAGTTTGAATCAAATAAATTGAGTATTAGCTGAACGAGTCGGGAAAAAAATCTCTCGAATTTGGGTGGGAATTTATAAATAAATTAGAGGTTTGAACTCAAATTCAATTTTTTTTTTTTTAATTGTATTTGAGCTTTTCGAGCTTGAAATTACCGTATTATTATAATTATACATATAATTATATATATGTGCGTGTGTGTGTATGTTTTTTGGAAACCAAGACAATGTTATATAAGATCAATCTGAAGCTTCTCTAAAACGCTCCAACTAAGAAAATGCAGCATCAAGCGGCCTTGAGTGATGATTTTCCATCAGCGTCTTATTTCGATAAAACTAGATATTCCCAATAGTGGTGGCAATTGAGTGGGTCATATTGGATTTGAGTTGAGTTAAGTTAAAAATGAGTTTAGTTAAAAATTGGTTAGAGATGAATTGGGTTGAAGGTAAATTATAAATGAGTTTGAAATAGTTCATAATATATCCAATACATTATTTTTATGTGTATAAAGCCAACAAATTGTAAAATAAAATTATTAATTCCTATATTTTTTATATGGTTCTAGAATACAAAAATGAATTGCAATCAAATAAAAAAATATTTATTTTTTTCATTTATGGAATAACACATTTAGAATCCAACATTAATCAATTACCAACTCATCATCAATTCATATAGAATCCAATATGGGTTTAGACAGGCCGCTTTGGCTACGGTAGTTGAACCAACTTTATTGCTAGTAGCTCATCAAATATGTGGAAGATGTCGGAGTTCGGAAATGGATATTCCTTATCTTGCTTTTCTTATAGAAAAGGTCGATGCCTCTCATTTGGGACTTGCTAATTTTCAAACTTCACTCAAATTTTCTTATCATTGGCAGTGATTTTGACCAAAGTCACATTGACAACCATCGACTCTTTAGTGGAGGCCTTGAAGTGTTTCTCATTTTTCGTCGTATCTTTTTTCTATTTTATTTGATGTCCAACAGGGAAGTTGACTTCATGATTAGCAATGCTATGTTTCATGTCATGGACGTGAGTAGTAGCCAACTCTTCCAAGTTATGAGGCTTGATTAATTGGAGGATGTAGAGAAGCATCCAGTGCATACCTTTGATACATAACTCCACTGCAGAAATTTCTAAGAGTTTATTTTTGCAATTTAGGCTTAGTGCATGCCACCGATTGATGAGTCCACGCCTGGCTCATCCTTCAATTATCTTGTATTGGTGACTTCAATCATACTTATAGTGCAGTGTGTGTTGTGGAAATGGCTCAGGAACTCCCTCTCCAATTGATCCTCCTAACTATTGATAGACTCAGACCCTAGATTGACGTACTATTCAAATGTATTTTATTTTACCAAATGCACGAATTGTTTCACCAAGTGGTCTTCATAAGTTCCCACATTATTGCACATCTATATGAAATGTGTAGCATGTTGCTTCATGTTGCCATTCCCATTAATCTGTTAAAACTTTGGAGGTTGGTATCCTATCAGCATCCTTAGTGAGTCCATGCGTTTGGAGTAGGGCTTTGAGTACGTCGAATAATTCTGTGCTGGGACGCCATATTGAGTTTTTATGGTGTTGACAATCATATCCTGCAGTTGCTCCAAAAATAGTGTAGCACTGGACACCAACTATATGAAATCCAACTCACTTTAAAATATGTTGAATCCAACCCAACCTAAAATTATATGAATTGAGTTCAATACATTGGCTGAGAACCAACGTGCTACCTCTAATTCCAAAGAACCACGAGGAATATTTAAGAAATGTGAGATGGAAGCATATCATACACGCCTTGAATCCATTCGATTGCTCCCCTGCACCAAATATCGACCACTGACCATAAGATATTAGATAGCACCCAAACTTGATGAACAAATGAACAAGTTAAGAAAGCAAGCATGTCCTCCTCGAACTCCGGATAAATCAAGCAACCATTGACAATAGGCATTTTTTTTTTTATATTAAATTTGATACAGTTGGGATGATATCACGACATACCTTACATTAGGCCTGTCAATGGGTTGGGTTTTACCCTACCCTGATCATAACCCTAAAAATATCCGATTAAATATACCCTATATCCTACCCTATTCTATTTAAATATTTACTCATTAGGTATGTCTATTGAATCTTCCCTATGTTTAGGATAGGGTATGGACCCTACCCAATTATATATATTTTTTTATTTGCCATTTTTTGATATTGTTTTTTTTTTTAGCAAACACACACTATTAACACATACACACACATTTACACACACTGTACACATATTTTTTCACACATACACACACAGTTTCACACACTGCACGCACACACACACACAGTTTCACACACTGCACACACAGTTTCACACACTGTACACACACACACACACACTGCACACACTACACATAGTTTCGCACACTACACACACACACTGCACATAGTTTCACACACTTGGTTATGAAAATTATTTAGATCGCTAGTTAAATGATAACCACTCTTGACCAGGTATAAACAATTCGCGGGCCAAAAAGCAATAATTATTTGGCTCAAATTCGATTCAAAACTTATATGAGCTAGACTCAACTTGAATTATTTGAATTCAAGACAAAACTTTTGTTGCGACGATTTGTTAAAATTGTAAGATGACTCGATTAATTTGCATCCCTAATTGGAATGTGTCATGTCTATGACAAATCCAGAATAATAGTGAAGATGTGCATATACTCGATAGTAGTCTTATACCATAAATTGCAACTACTAGCAATTATTTCTCAATTGATCTATCTGAATTAGGAATCGTTTACTTTGGACGTTATTGATGGTTTGTTAAAATTAACATCCGATATCAAATGTTTACTTTGAAAGTGTTGTACACCCCCATTAACGCGAAGGCCCGCGTTTCAGCCGGTTTGCGGCCGCTTATGTTGACCGACCAAATTGGAGGGTTAAAATAAACATTTAATAACTGGCCCATAATTTTACAGAAATAGCCCCACTATATCATTTCAATTACTCGTGGTTGCCCTACCTTTTTCCAAAGATGGTGATATTTTTGCTCCATCCGTCTGTGTTTTCATATAAATCCCTCCAGATCTTTAGCTTATGTGAGTCAATCCCTTCAGATCTTCGTAGAAATGATTTCTGGGAGAAGCAGAAAAAAATGATATTGGGCTTCTACCGTCCGATTGCAGAAGTGGTGAAATTCCTTATTTTTCATTTTTTACAGAAT
Source organism: Petrea volubilis (assembly GCA_026212405.1). Classification (NCBI taxonomy): domain Eukaryota; kingdom Viridiplantae; phylum Streptophyta; class Magnoliopsida; order Lamiales; family Verbenaceae; genus Petrea; species Petrea volubilis. The sequence continues at coordinate 9,991,440 of CM047885.1, read as the reverse complement.
ATTTAATTTTTCTATTATTTTGTGGGGATGGAAGTGATGAATATTTTCCTAGATGATTCAAAGCTAAAATTACTGAGCGCTCTTTATGTTTTTTTCTCCTTTTCTTGTGGAGAAAATCCAAGCCAGGATTTTTGATCCATCACTATTTAAAATTTATCATTTTCAAATTACGTCAATTGTTAGATTTTTGGCTCAAAAGCTTAGTGCCTTTTCTGTTCTATAATGAAGATTTTTTTGGGTGTTGAATTTATGTTTATTTCCTAACAATAATACTATGGGTATGAGAATTATTTCCCCAGATGATCAAAGTTGATTATATTGTGCTATTACAATTCCTCTTTTCGGAAAAATGAAGCCAAAAATCTGATTAATTTTCAAGTTTTGTTTTTTGAAAATTAGGTATACATTTTTCTTTTTTTTGTTGAATATATGGCTTTGCTTGAGCGTAGAATTATGGATGTGAGGATTCTTCTAGTGTGATTAAAGGTTCTTTAGCATCTCGGCAACGAGAGCCTCTGGGTTGGAATTTTCAGGTGTATTGCCTCTGTGTTGCGATTTTCAGGTGAGAAAGAATGAGGACAAGATAGTAAATAAACAAATTTATAGGTTGAATTCTTTTTGTAACCAATGAAAAAAACAAGCAAAGTAAACATTCAATTTTAATAACTTAAGTTACTTAACCGTCCAAATAAACCGTCCGTTGATTAAGCTGAGTTTAATGCTCCCAGGAAAGTAAACGACTCCTTAGAGTTTTGTCGGTCATAATCAAGTCGGTACATGTCCCACACCACTCATTGTTTTGCCACGCGGCAAACCAAAGTTGAATAGCCAAGTTTGTTTGTGCTTTTGTTTTAAGTTGATTTTTTATATTATATATATTTCTTTATTATTATTATTATTGTTATTCTATTTTTTGAACAATTTTCTTAATATTTAAACTACCATAACTGCTCTAACAAATAGCAAAACATATAACCCTTATTTTCGCCAAAGTTGATTATAGATCTTGTGCCAAAAGCATAAATTGCTTTTGCTTTTTTTTTTGTTTTATAATTCTTAGTTAATATAATATAAACTTGTTTTAAAAAAAATCATTCAAAGATAATAAAATACAATTTTAAATTTTTGAATATAAATTAAAAATGTATCAATTAATAGTTCGATTAGCACTTGGACATATATATTTTTTTACTAAACCAATATAACTATTGCTGGGATGCAAAATATTCATCAAAAAAAAAAGGCCACAAAAAAAAAAATAATGATTCTATTACCATATTTCGATACTTCCCAGTCAAATATACTGACATTACCAACGATCCGCTCTTTTCATCCAACGGCAAAATCGCTGCGCTCTTTTCCCCTCATCAACGGTTCCCAGTCACCTACCCCCCTCCCACACGGATTTTCATCTCAAGCCGTCGATTCATCACTAATCCAACTGCCAATATTCAATCCCTCTCACAACTCCCACCTTTAAATCTAGAAACCCCACTACCAGACCGTCCTCAAGCATTTCGAAATTTTCATTTCACACTCTCTCATCAACTGCGCAAAAAAAGGCAGCAAAAATACAAAAATGTCCGGGAGAGGCAAGGGCGGCAAGGGGTTGGGCAAGGGCGGAGCTAAGCGCCACCGCAAGGTGCTCAGAGACAACATTCAGGGCATCACCAAGCCGGCCATCCGCCGCCTGGCCCGCCGCGGCGGCGTCAAGCGTATCAGCGGGCTCATCTACGAGGAGACCCGCGGGGTCCTCAAGATCTTCCTCGAGAACGTCATCCGCGACGCCGTGACTTACACCGAGCACGCCCGCCGGAAAACTGTGACCGCGATGGACGTTGTTTACGCGCTCAAGAGGCAGGGCCGTACTCTCTACGGCTTTGGTGGTTAAGTTTATTAGGGTTAGCGCTTTGGTAGATGTAGATTTAGGGATTTTGTAATTTGTTCAGCTCTTGATAATGTAATCTGTTTTAGCTCGTTTTTATCTTTGGTTTTTTTTTTTCCTTTTGAAGTGAAATGGAAATTTGGATTATATAAATTTTGTATTGCTTTATATTTGATTGCCTTTTCGTTTAATTTCCAAATTTTCAAGGTTTTTCTTCTGTTTTTTTTTCAATATATATATATATATATATATTATTTTCGACTTGGCATAATTGTTGAGGCTAATTATCGTCATTAGCGCTTAATTTGAAGTGAACATTAATCGTCGACCTTTTAGTTTTGAGTCTCCATAAAAAGTCCGAAATGCTTTTTTGATCTGATTGTAAAATTCCATAAAAACATGTATAAGTCTAATTTTGTAAAACTCCATACGTAGTTTTAGCTATTTATGGTTGTGGTTTGGGCGTTGCTGATCCATAATCCGCTTGATGATTTGTTTGGATAGAAAAAAATTCAATTTGTCAAGTGAATGACCATTTTTTTTTTTTTTTGGGTAGTCGAATGTGAAACAACACGCTTATTCTCTATGGCTTGTTCTCAATCTGTTGTTTCAAACTTACCTTTTCTCGCTCGGTCATTGATTTTTTATTTGCCCTTCCAAATTTCTGAATTGAATATCTTTCTCTTTTGATTTCTTTATTCATGTTGGGAATCAATTGAGAGAAGAATGAATAATATGGGAACGGAGGAGGTTCAATCAGATTCTGTGGGTCGTTTCAAGCTATGGAGGGAACTGGAATTACAAGAGTTTAATGATAAATTCGTCATCAAATCTGTGGAATCGCCGGACGAAGGCTTCTCTATGTCCCGATTCAGTGGAAATATCGTCAAACTGGCTGGTTGTTTTCTTTTTAGTTTCTTATGCTGCACGTATGGTCCTTTTGAACGTTTCTATTGTGGGGATGTGATTTGTATGAATTCCTGGCGTGTGTGTGTGTGTGTGTGTGTGTGTGTGTTTTCGTGGTGGTATAGCTGATTTTGAAAGGATTTTTCTACATACGGAAAATGCAAATTGTTTTTAAGTTTATTCAAGGCATAGTTTTTAATTTGTTTGTTCTACATGTTTGCTTTGAGGAGGTACTCTATCCCTCTCTCTCTCTGGTAAATGACAAGAATGAAAAAGGAATAAATGATTTAGTATTGGTGGTTGTTACCTCATAAATTTTTTGGTGAATCTTTTTTAATGATTCAGCCATTGGGTTTGTGTTTCTTTGATGATGTATTTATAATTGCTGTTGTCTAGTCAGAATTATACAAATTACTACTTCCTGCAAATCATATTTTTGTATGGCTTCTACTGAAGGTATAACATACAGATGAAAACCAGACGCAATTGTAGGCTGTAGCGAGTCTCAGAGTTCTATGCAAATTTCTGTTAAAAAACAGTTTGTCATGTACTCTTTTCCCCCCTATCATGTCAGAGCAATCTGAGTTCTGATGATACTTAATCACCTTTATTTATTACAGACGATGACCCTTCTGGAGATCCTCCAAAAGTCTCAACTATATATGGGATAGCTGGAATAATTAAGTTGCTGGCAGGTACTGTATTGATATAGTTACATAATCGGCTATCGCATCCAATTATGTTGGTACTTTTGATGTTACTGTGCATAGACTAAATGGATACATCTTTTCCAAGTTTTCGAATTAATTGTTTGGTTTACCTTTTATACCAATTTATGAGTGTTGGATTTTCAACAATCAATCTTAATGACAATAAGAGAGTGAATAAAGTTAAATTAATGGTAGGTTATCCGGTCAGGTAATAGCATGATAGACTTATTTTGCAACTGAGAAATTGCAATGGAGAACAAAGCCTGAGAAAACCAATCTTCTAGTGGAATTTTGCTTGATTTTCTGTTCATGTTGATCTCTCAGTCAATAATGGTTTTGATCATTGATTATAAAACTCTTATTTAACTGATTCCGTTTGGTAGTAAGTTATTATTCTCTCTAGCTTAAGGTTCATCTGATGAACATGGTTACAATTTGATAGGTACACATTTACTAGTTATAACTTCTACGAAGGAAGTGGGAACTTATGTTGGTTTTCCTGTTTTCCTGGTAACATCAATGAAGTTCCTATCCTGCAACAAGGACTCAAGACCCTTATATGGTCAAGAAGTAAGACTCCATATCTCTTAGATTATTGGTTTTAATAAATTTTTGAGGATTCTCGTCCTACTTGCTACTAGTAAAGTGGTTGAATTGCAACACTCCTTTTCATCTTTATACAGAAAAAAGACGAAGATTACTTTTTGGAACTGTTGAAAATAGTTGAATCAACTCCAGGGCTGTACTTTTCTTATGGGACAGATATAACGCTGAAGTAAGTCCTTTTTGTGGCTACCTTATGTTCTTATGTTGTTTGGAAATTTGGTATATGAATTTGTTTTTCAGAAAGCTGATATGTTCCCCAGCCTGCAGAGGAGATGTAAGCTTGGTGAAGGATGGATGAGCAAACCAATTTGGAAGCAGGTATGAGAATTCAGTCTTACAGTTTGCTAATACATTTTTACACAGACTGCTTTTCTAAATTATTTTTATTTCTTGTTAAATTTCAGGGCGATCCCCGATTTGTTTGGAATAAGAACATATTAGAAGAGCTTATTGAGACCAAGGTTAGAAACGAATTCCCTCTCCTACAAATGTTGTTTAAGTGAGAGGAAATGCAACTATTTTATTCTGTGATGGAAGAAAAAGGAAAAACATCTGTTTTTGTGCGAACGTCACAGTGAACATTAATTTATTGCCTCTTTTAACATTCTAATATCCTATTTTCTCATGCAGCTTGATGGATTTATCACATCTTTATTACAAGGAAATATCCTTACCCTTGACATCCGTTTTCAGACTTTGAGATTTTTGTCATCTGTGTTTGTCTATTCCTTCCCACCTACTAATTTTTCTCTCTGTTTCCATCCCCTATTCCTGTAAAAAACCAAAAATAATTTAGAAAGAAGGAATAATGTTTTTGCTTGACTAAGGCTTAAGTTTTCAGACTGGAGAGATGAAACTGAAACTGAAACATTCACCTGCTGTTATCAAACTAATTTCACGGAGGTGTACACGGCGGCTAGGTACAACAACAGGATTCATTCTTTAACCCGGGTTTTGTAGGCTTTGATCTTGCAACCTTCTTTGAAAAATAACTTTTTGTTGTTTTCATATTAGGGACAAGAATGTGGAGAAGAGGAGCCAATCTAGAAGGTGATACAGCTAATTTCGTAGAAACTGAGCAGCTGATGGAATTCAATGGACATATTTCCTCTTTGCTGCAGGTTTCCTTCACTCAATTCACCTTTCACTTTGATATTATTTAATGTATGCTTGTGAATATGGCCTGATAGTATTCAGTGACGTTCCTGTCTTTCAATTATGTTGGATGGAACATAATCATCTTTCTAGCACTTGGTTTCCTAAGTGGTAGATTTGTACTTAAAACTCACATAAATTTCTTTTTTTTCTTTTCCTTTTTTTCGTGTGTATGCACACTTGCGCGCTCGCGTGTTTGCAGTTTGGCACATGATTTTACTTGTTCGTAAATTTTTCAACTTCATATTGCAATATTCAGGTTCGGGGATCAATTCCACTCTTGTGGGAGCAAATTGTTGATTTGAGCTATAAACCGCAGCTCAATATAATTAAGCATGATCAGACCGTATGTACATGCCTCTGGATTTCACTTCTCACCTTTCTGTTACTGTTCTTTTTGTAATTAGTATGTTTATTGCCAATAAAAAGTTTATTTCCTGTATGTTTAGTCGAAAGTTGTGGAACGCCATTTTAATGATCTATTGAAAAGATATGGAGGGTGTGTTGCAGTTGACCTGACAGATAAGGTTAGATGTGTAGCATGACATAATATATTTACATCAATAGCACTCTAAAACTTCAACACTTCTCCTCATTTCTCTTTCCTTTCTATCTTGTAGCATGGGGACGAAGGTCTGTTAAGCAATGCCTATGCGGAAGAAATGCAAAAGCTTCCTAATGTGAGGTGAGGCAAATATAGATAGTAACAATTCATAAATGAGCAAATATTCATTTATATTTGTTAGGGGTTTCCAATTTACACTATTGATGTCTCGTCCATATCTTTTAACCATTCTCATTTTTTTAAGCGGTGGGACAAATTATAGTAAATTCTGTTTTTAATATGGTACTGCAGCAGATTCGTCTCATTTGATTTCCACCATTCTTGTGGCAATGGGAACTTTGACAATATCAGTCTCCTGTACGACCAAATATCAGAAGACTTTGAGAAACAAGGGTGATCAAAGGACTTTATGTATTTTAATACTTTTGTTTCGTTTTTCCGGAAATGGGTGTAAGAATGCTATTTTGCTGGATCTTTGTAATACTATCTAATATTTACTATTCCAGCTGAGCAGATACTTCCTTCAAGATCCCGGAGGGAAGATTGTAGCCGAACAGGAAGGAATAATTAGGACCAACTGCATTGATTGCCTTGATAGAACAAATGTTACACAGGTTTCAGGCAACTGGCAATTTCATCATTTCGTCTACTTGATTGCAGTCAATCTCTCTTTCCAGGATTTTGAAATGACAAAACAATCTGCTTGTTATCTCTCTCTCTCTCTCTTAATCTCCATTTTTTCTTTTTCCTTCTCCCAGAAAGTGTGGATTCTTAAATCAAGAATTTTCTTTTGCAGAGTTACCTTGCAGAGAAGTCCTTAAACTTTCAGCTGCAGAGAGTTGGAGCACTTTCTTCATCCGAATATATTTCTTTGTTCAATGGAGATTATGAAATCTATAAGACTTGTATGTACCATAAACAATCAATGCTTCAATAATTAGTTTCTGGGAGATTATGGGTTAACATTGTGCTTTTTACTTGTGCTGAGCCTTATGTTGTCTGTAAACAGTGTGGGTGGAGCATGGTGATGACATAAGTGTCGAGTACTCTGGAACCCATGCACTGAAAGGAGACCTCGTGAGGTAACCCAATGAAAGTCCAATCTTTTTCTGAATTTACTATGCAAGTAAAATCCTAGAAGAGTCATGACCTTATTTGGTGTCGTTTATTGTTTTCCAGATACGGAAAGCAGACAATGATTGGTTTGATAAAGGATGGGATGAGTTCGCTCTCAAGATATTATTTGAATAATTTCCAAGATGGCGCTCGACAGGCAAGCCCTTTAGTATATTTTTGTGGCAAAAGCTCTAAAATTCCTTGACATTATTTTGACATAATTTTGGGTATCCTCACAGGATGCAATCGATGTTATCAGTGGCCACTACGCTGTGAATAGAGATGACCCTGCTCCTTCCAAGCGTGATGGGTTTGAATCTGTATCTGTAAGCAATACTCTATTCTCTTCCGTACTTAACCTTTGATTCATGATTTTCATATAATGGCATCTTTTCTTCTACTTGGGGGATGTTGAACCTCTCTTCTTCCTCTTCTCTCTTTTTGGGTGGTGGTGGTCGTTGTGGGTGTGGAGGCGTGTGGTTTAAAACAGCTAAAGAGCGTCTGAAATGTCTGGAAAATATCTAAAAATTAAAACCAACTGCAGTTTTAGCAATTTTAGTGTGTGTTCGTAGTATTTGTAGCGATCATCAATGGTTTTATTTTCACACACACTTCACCTTTAGATATTAAAAAGTTTTTCATCAGAGAAAATAGAAGTCCTTACAGAAACTCATAATGCTGCCAGCCTAATGGGATCATCTTTCTTCTGTAATGGGAAAGATTATGGGTTCAAAGTCAAATTCCCGGGGAATCCCCTGCAGAAACAAAGTTAGGATAAGCAAAAAACACCCACAATGATAAAATGTTCTTTTACTTGTGAAATTTCAGTATCTTCCGGTCGCATCGGCTTTAGTAATTGGAGGACTGACGGCGACATCAATCACACTCGGTCAAGGTATTGACGCATTTATTCATTATATACATGCGCGTGTGTGAGTATGTGCGTGCGCTCTGAAAGATACTAGAAGCACGAACAGTTTCCCTTAGCTGTTCACTATTACACGATCGTATTGCAGGGGAACAAGAATCGCCAAGCTATATATCTTCAGTGATTGGTGCTGTTGGTGCTGGTGTAACTGCTGGATTGATGGCAGTGATTAAAGGCAATGGAAGGCAAATTTGTTCAAGACCTCGCTTGTGTGGTCGCCTGTTCTAGATGGTGCTTTGCTAACCCACACCCATATAATACTAGTAATAGTAAAATTTTACAACATTGCCTGTGTTGGCTTAGTTCTGATTAGCTGAAAAGGGAAAAGGACCTGGAAAAATAAGAATACAGGTGTCCATTTGGATGCCTTTAAAATTTTCGAATATAGTAATTAAAGATATTTTAAAATATATTTTTATTTGAAACTGTCTTGAACAATTTCGAGAAAAAATCATTTTTTTTTCTAACTTCTACTTTTTTTTAAAAAAAAAAGCACTGCCAGAGGAATTTTTTTTTTTAAATTATCCCTTTTTGTACCCAATGTTTTCAAAATACTCTAATTTGGAAAAATTTTTGAAAATACCTTAAAACAGGATTGGCGAGCCCATCTTTCCTGTTCATTTGATTTCTCGGTCGGCACAAACCAATTATTTTATACGTTATATATATATTATATATATTTTTTAATTATTGATTAGGTTTTCCAACCCTGGTCAATATTTTCGATTTTTTTTAAAAATTAATTTAAAGATTGGCTGGGGTCGCGGAGTTAGTTGTCGCTTTGTTGTGAAGCTAACAACGGATACCTGCTCTTGTGGGATTTGATAACAATTTGGCATATCCTGCTTACATGCCTTAGTAGCGGCAATGCAATTTTTGATGAACATTAGTCAATTATTTGCGTGGTACTACAATGTCGATTCCTACTAGCAAACATACGCGGATAGATTCGAGCATATTTGGGATAAGACATATTGACCAGAAGCTGATTTCAAATTAGTTTACAATCCTGAACGGTTAAAGGATCAACGATGCGGTCGTGACGTTACCACTCGCATTTATAATGAGATGGATCAATCACAAGTTCATGAAAGAGCAAGGTACCGTGCCCAACAAAGCCAATAAATCGGTACACAACAATAAAAATTCAAGCAATTATTACTACCAACCTTTTTTATTAATTTATGTCAGGCATTTTCTTTTTTTTTTTTTCAATTATTGTATTTTTTTAGAAATAATTAAAATTCAAAATAAATTTTTATTGTTGTGTGAGTTATCTAATTATTGTTGTGTAAGTTATCTATTTAAAATTTAAGTATTAAATTTTATTTTTTATATAATAAATATAAGTTTTCAATTATTAAATTTTAAACAAAAAAATATTAAAAAAAGGAAAGTATGCATTCTCGACCAAGATCATTTAAATAAATAAAAAATAAAATTAAAAAATGTTGGCCGAGAATGGTGACCTCGGCCAACCATTAAATAAATAAAAAAAAAAAGAAAACAGGTTGGCCGGGGTCGCCAATCCGGCCAACCATTAAATTATATATATATATATATATATATATATATATATATATATGAAAAAGGAAATTAGGTTGGCCGGGATTTCCAACCTTTAAAAAAAATGGAAAATGTTGATCGGGGTTGGAAAACTTGGTCAACAATTAAAAAAAATGTAATATATATAACGTATAAAATAATTAGTTTGCGCAGACCAAGAAGTCAGATGAACAGGAAAGACGGGCTCACCAATCCCGTTTTAGGGTATTTTTAAATATTTTTTTTTCTAAATTAGGATATTTTGAAAATATTGGGTACAAAAAAGGATAATTTAATTTTTTTTTCCTGCTAGAGATTATTATTATTTTTTAAATAAGTTCTTTTCTACTTAAAAAAAGATTCAACCAAACGGATTCGATATAATTATAAACTTGTTCGTATGTTCTATGATGCTATTTTAGAGGGTGTTTGGCTAGGCTTATTTAAAACATCTTATAAGCTCCTACATCTTATAAGGTATTTTAGGAGCTTATAATATGTTGGATCTTATTTTAAAAATAAGCTATTAAAGTGTTTGGATAAATAAGAAGGGGTATAGCTTATAAGATGGTAATAATGGCAATATTGTAATTAATTTGGTTGAAAATAAAGAAGGTTGGTAGATCTTAAAAAATAAGTTGCTACTTCCTTACTTTTTTAAAAAGAACTTATAAGCTCTTAAACATCTTATTTGAAGAGCTTATAAGCTACACCTTTCAAAATTTTTGCCAAACACTTTTGCACCATCTTATAAGCTCTCAAACATCTTATAAGATGTTTATAAGATGTTTTGAGGAGCTTATAAGCTTAGCCAAACACCCTCTTAATTGTGGTTTTGTTTTATAGTGCTCAACTTATTTTTACTAGCAGTGGGGCATGTTTGATGTCTTAAAATGATAATGAGATGCACTTTAATTAAGATAATTGATTTTTTTTTTTATTGGTACGGGACTTTTAAAAACTCTTTGAAATCCTTCAGCCGAAAGTATTTTGATTTAAAATCAAATTCAATGTCAATTATCCCCTTAGTCTTTCATGATCATTTCATTTCTTTCATTAAGTCCAATCACGGTGATAACGTTCAAGATAATATTATCACGAATAAAGGTTACAAAGAAAAAACAAAAACAAAAAAAAACTGATTAGATAAAGAATTTGATAAAAAATGTCAATATTAGGAGGAGAACAATTTTTCCAAATCAAATAAATAAACGACTTAATAATTTGTTGCAATTACCAATAAGTTGTTGGTCGAAGTGGTAAGCAACTCTGATCCTATAAGAATGAGAATACAAATTCGAATCTCGGGAAGTGCACTTATTGAAAAGGGAAGTAATCTTTAATATGCTCATCCCCAAAATTGCGAGAGCAATGTCTCCAAACAAAAAAAAAAAAAAATTTGTTGCAACCGAACAGTATCTACTCTTCCAAATTAGTCCATGTTTATAGTAATCTTTTATTTATCTATAATCCTATATATGCTTTAATGTATATTATATATAATTATTTAATATTCTATGGGTCCGTTAGATAATATATGACGAAATAGCAATTAAAACTTATGATCATTTCTGTATGGTATATAACAAAAAAAGGGTCAGAAAATTAGTAAATCGGCTGGAAAGTGCTAAAATAAGAATAACCTAAACGAGACAACGAACAAAGAGAACAAAAGCTTGGAACCTGATCAGAACTGTTTATCGGAAATCAATTGGCGCTCATCGCCGCCATCGCCGCAGGTCAGCTTCCCTCTCTCTCTCTCTCTCTCTCTCTCTCACACACACACACACACACACACACACCACACTGGCACCACCTTACACAGAAGCTCCGTGCCCTAACTCGATGATTGTATGTTTTATTGTTGAAGATTTTATGCATAAGAGAAGACGGAGACAATTTAATTGTCTTTATTGACGTTAATATTTGATTTTCCGTTTGGGATGAGATTCAAGTTCCAACAAAATAAACGTTATTTATGATCTTACATCATGTTTCCGCATACCATACCCGTAGATCTACTGTATTAGATAAATAATGAGCATGTATATCGATAATTATACAACTCTTATCTGGAAATGCCAAATATCTTCGCTTGAAATTGTAAATACCATGTTTCTCTAAATTTTGTACTCCGTCATTGTTGCTTATTAATGATTTTCTTGTTTTGCCGGAGCCGGGGTGTAAGATGAGTCGAGCTCGACTCAGCTCAAGCTCGAAACTCGAATTTTTCGAGCTCAGCTCTAGCTCGAGCTACATCTTTTTGATTTGAGCTCAAGCTTGAGCCCAAAAATACAGGCTCGACTCGTTTACACCCCCTACCGAGCTTGACTTGTTTACACCCCCTATAGAGCCCTGTGTTTAATTGAACTTCTACACTGATTACATGCAATCAAAACTCTTTTCCTTGGTTGTTGCTAAATGGGCTGTTGAGGAAATTATTTTTAATGTCGAAGTGCAAGCTATATGGAGCATGCTATAATATGTAGTCGTCTGATGTCTGATTGGGTGAATTTTACTTTACCATAAGTGTAAGTGCAATTAATAAAAGATGGATTTTGTGAATTTTGTTGATTCAAAATTGGAAACTTTTATGCAGAGTATGGCTAAGCATCATCCCGATTTGATTATGTGTCGTAAGCAGCCAGGAATAGCCATAGGAAGGCTATGCGAGAAAGATGATGGCAAATGTGTGATATGTGATTCGTATGTGCGCCCTTGCACACTCGTAAGGATATGTGATGAGTGCAACTACGGATCTTTTCAAGGGCGGTGTGTTATTTGCGGAGGGGTGGGGATCTCGGATGCCTACTATTGCAAGGAGTGTACTCAGCTCGAAAAAGATCGAGATGGCTGTCCGAAGATTGTCAATTTGGGCAGTGCTAAAACTGATCTTTTCTATGAGCGGAAGAAATACGGCTTCAAGAAGAGATGAGGCCTACCGAAGATCACGGTTTGTTCTTAAAATAATTCTATTCTGTTTCAAGCATTCTTGATATATTTTAGGAATGCATTAGTTAAGTACTCGTGGAGAATGCTTTGTTGTAGTGATTATGAAACTGTGTGACATGACTTGCACTTGTGGTCATGAAAATATATTGGGGGGCATTTTGCTATGAGTTTCTAATTTACCCTGGTGTGATCAATATTGAACTATGTGCTTGGGGGGTCGGCTCAAGGGCGATTTTGTAGTTGTTTCTGTGTGCCTTAAATGTGGAATTACTAGCGTTAGGGCAACTCATTACTGATTATGTGCTCAGGGAATAATCTCTCTCCCTGTGTGTACAGGTGCGAGGTTAGGAAATTTGTCACGCGCACGCATGCACGGAGATACTTATTAACTATGTTCACTCATATCTCACTCTGGATCGATATTCTATAAATCCTCTGTTATATGTCTTGCTCAATCCAACGAGTGTTGGGGAGCTAGCTCACTGGCGCTTGGACTGCTGTGGGTATTCTATGAGGTTCTTGCCTTCGTTCTCTTGGTACGGGATCCTTGTCCCCATTCGTGCCTTTGTTGGATTGAACAAGACGCTTCACTGCGGATTGATAGAATATCAATCCTCCGTTCATTATGAACTCACTCCGTTCACTGCACAGCTATTTTTCTTGCTTGCTTCCTCTCTCTCTCTCTCTCTCATGTACAAAACTTGGTTGAATGTGTGTATGTCACAAATGCTTGATTAGCGGGCTGTTACAGTGTCTCACAAGGATAGTCGTTTGCAGGAAAAGTTCAACCTTCTTGTGCTGTAAATATGGTACATGAATGTGTCGATAATGATAGAATTTTGGGAAAATTCTTGCATGAAACCACTCAGTCCCGATTTATGCGCCAAATAGTTCAGATTGTAAATATAGCAAAACTATTTGATGTGATTAGCAGATCCAATATATTTATCGAGGGAAATTTCTTGCTGGCCCGAACCACGGCTTAACCGTACCAAATCAATCACATAACAAGTATAATAATACTTGTTCTATGATTGATCATTGTCAAATCACGTGGCAAATATAATAAAATTGTCATGTGATTAGTTTCGATGGGGCTGAACCAAGAAAGTTACCCAGTCACTTGAGGAGAAATGCCTCAATGAATAGTCTACTGCATAGTTGATTCGGATTAAATTAAGTGTTTCTATTTTCTCATATTTCCAAATTACACATGATTGGTCGCTATCAAGAAGGTGTCAACAAGCATTAATTAAACCAGTGCCGTGCTTGCTACTATAGTTGCATAGTAGTTTTGATTTTCTGTTCATAATTTAAAGGGCTAATTATAATTTGTATTCCTGAATTTTATCTCTTGTAACACTTATTTCCTTCAATTTCATAACGTAACAATTCAACCTCTTAACTTAACAGTCAAACTTATTTTATTGACAATGTTAGAATTTGGCCGTTAAGTGTGATTTGTCACACTTAAAGTCCAGGTTAATTGTTAAATATTAAATTTGCCTTTCATTTATTTTAATCAATTGAGCCCTTCAACTTTTTAAGTCTATGATAATTGGTCTCATTCTTTTTACTTAGACCCCAAAAGTTATATTCTCCCCCAATTGTCCCTCAAAACTTTTAGCTTCTACGTAATTATATTTTCTTAGTCCCTCAATTGAGTTCTCGAAGTTTAAAATGTTGCACCTCGACTCACATGCAAATAATATCACTACTATATATGAATAATATACATGTATGTATATTTTAGTAAACTTATATTTGAAAATGTAAATATATTGTAGGTATTTGTATATATATATATATATGTATATATTTATACAAATATGAGATTTTGTTATACTTTAATATAATTATATATTTTTAATATAAATATGTTTAAAATTTATTAATAATAAATTGTGTAAATACATTTATGTATTGATTTCATATTATTTTAAACCTTTTATAAATAATATATATATATATATATATACACGTACATACACTCATATGTGAGAGGATACACATGCATGTATAATTTAATAAATTCATATTTTGAGATGTAAATAAATTTATATATTTAAAATGTAAATATATTGTAGGTATCTGTATATATATATGTGCATATTTGTACAAATATGAGAGCTTTTATAATTTAATATAATTATATGTTTTTTAGTATAAATGAATTTAAATTTTATAAATAATAAATTGTGTAATTGCATTTGTTTGTTGATTACATTATTTTAGACCTTTTATACATAAAATTAATATGTACATATATATGTGTGTGAGAGTTTTTTATTATTTTATACATGCATGTATAATTTAATAAATTTATATTTTAAAATACAAAGAATACTATATATTTAAAATATAATACATACATATTTATACATATATGTATAATTTAACATACTCATATTATTTAATGTAAATATATTTAAATTGTATAAATAAAAGATTGCATACATACATTTTTTATTTATTGCATATTATTTTAGCCTTTATATGTATATTATGCTATATATATATATATTAATTGATACATATTCATGTACAAAAAGGACAAAAAAGACGTAGAAATTAGGAGCAAAAAAGTTCAAATATTTCAATGGTCATTCACAATAGTAACCGCCACTTTAGTCAACATCCACGTGAGTAAAACCTGACGATTTTGAAGACGGAGGGAGGTAAATGTGATAAAATAAAGTTAAGTGGATATATGTTACAAGGGTTAAAGTTTAGGGCTACAAACTGTAATTAGCCCTAATTTAAACTCTCTTTGGATGTATGACTGATTTAATTTAAACTCTCTTTCGAATTTGGATGTATGACTGATTTAATTTAAACTCTCTTTCGAATTTGGATGTATGACTGATTTAAAATGCATATCTCCATTATTGAGAATGAAAAAGAAAGCCTTGGTCTGGTGTTAGGTCCCACAAGTGGAAATTGACAAAGTCAAAAGTGATCAACATTAAGCTAAAATTCTCTATTGCATTCAATAATTTATGATTCTCTTTTCCCCCCATAGCCTTGAATTTGAAAATGGAGCCCTTGTAAAATAATTGTTGTTTGCGCGAGTCAATCAAATTTTTTATCTAAATTTTTATCTGGGATGAGTTGAGAGTATATATATATTAGTATTAACTGGTAAATGATGAATGACAATTTTATTGAATTCTTAATAACTTCTCCAATAATTTCTAATGCTTTTGTTTTAATTAAAGAAGAATATTCATTATGTATATTTTAAGGGCAAATTAAGTCTGTATCTTTGAGGTATAATGTAATTATAAATTAGTTCATGCTGACTTCAAAAATCATAAATATCCCTTAAGACGTATGTATCAACTTAATGAAATTCACTGTTTAATAATGCTGGATATAATTGTAAATTATATTTTTGGTAGTTTTTTTTTTGTGACGTTTTGAGATCGGACTCGCATCATTTTAACAAGTACAACATGTAAAAATTGAATACGAAGTCAATGCCAAAGAAAGGTAGCAGTATCAAATTATAAATACTAATCGGTGATTGTATTGTTATAAAATGAAATTATTTCATGAGTGTCAGTGGAACCACAAAATTGATGGAGGGAGTTTGTCATGCTTGTCGACGTGGATAGTTTGGTAATAATGGACGATTGTTATGGATAAGGAAAGTCATCTTTATTTAGGTAACAATGGACGACTGTTATGGATGAGGAAAGTCATCTTTAAGCTATCAGTGTTAATATTTAGAAAAAGATCCAATAGTTTGTGGTGTATTTCATAACTTTCAAAATAATAAGGATTAAATTGTAATTTTTGTAATCACCCACCAAGCTTTACTTTAAGAACTTTAGGTATAATTTGCCATATCTTAAACTGTCGGTGGGGGTTGTGGGCCGCAGATGATTTAAAAACTCGGCCGGCATTGGACTCGTGTCCGTTACACATTGCAGAATAAGTCAACAACTCCGGCTGTATGCATTGACAATAATAATTTATTATGTACCGATTCCAGTCAACATTTCCTGACACGAATTGTACACACACAACACACAGTACGTACATGGATACAAAATTACAAAAAATATACATAAAAGAAGAAATCCAACATTTGCTTTAACTAGCCAAAAGATAAGGTATAGAACAATGAATATATCATTTTTTTTTATTGATATTCAATTTTTGTAAGGCATTATTATATCTATACATCTATGAGAAACTTGTTATCACAAATCCAATCAAAATGAAAATTGAAATGGGGCCATCGCCATATATAAATTATCATTTTGGAGGGTCTGTAGTAAATAAATGAGTTTTGGTTTACAATTTTATTGAAATTACGATTCAAATTAAATATTTGATTTGCCCTTTTTTTTGTGGTAAAGAGACAGTTACAAACTACCCAATGAGAAAATTCGAACATGAATTAAAGTTTGATCATATATAATTCATCACATAATTATATATTTCGTTTTGTTGCATTTATCGTATAATTAGTTGTTTTTAAAATCTCATCAATCACATTATAAAAGTAACTAAAATTTCTCATAACATCATACCATTTATGTAATTTCACTATGCTTTCTCAAGTAAATTCTTTCGCGCATCAAACGGGTCCTGCATATACTGCACGGTTCAAATTATTACACATCATTAATTTATGTTTTGCATACAAAATATAATATAATTTCGAGCGTTTGGGATTCAAACACTTTGTGTTCGTACAAGAAATTTTGTGTTTTTTCACGCGTGTACCTCCCCTTGCATAGGATCAATCAAAATTCCACTGTGAACACACACACACACACGAACACTTCAAAATTTGCATCTCTATCTCAATTTTCTATATATCTTGCAATGTGAATCCAGATTACGCATTTACACTCCATGACTTTTCAACACCTTCAGTTGATAACAATAATAAAATCCATCTCCATCTCAATCACAATCACAATCGTTATCCCCATTCACCCTCCAATAATTCAGCCAACATTTAAAAAAAAAAAAAAAAAAACCAATTCCACTCCCACTGTGTGTGTTGAGTGTGTCTGAAATCACACGCCATGACAAATCCATCCGATGCAAATTCAAGAAAATGTTTTCCGGCGATCCTCCGGAGGTTGCTCTGTTCCGGCAGCCTCCCGACTCACCCCTCCGATGAGCCTGTCGGGCCGAATACCGAACAAATCATCCACCGGAACCACGCCGGAGAATTGAAATCTCTAAAAAATGATGACGATCATCTGAAGCAGAGTACCTCAATACCTTCATCATCTCCGGGAGTGGTGGCGAAGCTAATGGGCTTGGATTCGTTTCCGGGCACCCCGTCGGGCCCGAAAGATCGAACGCTGGGTTCGTTTTTCAGGAGCAGGTCCGCGAGCTCCATTGATTTTCTCTCGCATTTCGATCCGGCGAGGCAATGCCATCACAGGAGGGTGAGATCATCGGTCTCGTTTCGTATGATCAACGGCGATTGTTATAGTGAAAATGCAGGGGAATATGAATATGATTACGACGAACAGGGGTTGATCATCGGAAGGCGTAGTGCGAATAACCACAGAGAGAATTTGAAGGACGAAAGAGTTGCTAGAAAGGTGCTGGATGTGGTGGAAAAGAGAAGATCGGGTAATGAAAATGCGACATCGATATCTCAGAAGAAGGATTTTTTGCATGGGAAGACAAGAGAGAGCTTGAAGGAAAGAAGGGGATCAGCTGTGAAGGGTGTGAGTTGTAAGGATGAATTGTTGATGGGGAGAAACTGTGTGAAGAGGAAAAAGAAGATGATTTTGGCTCATAAAGTGCATTCTCGTTGCAGCTTGAAGAAAGTACACCCGGAGGGCTCTGTGCCAGGTACGCTCATGCGCACGCACAAACACACGCACGCGCGCACACATATATATATATATATATATATATATATTACATATATGGTTGAGGGTTTGTATGTTGAGAACAATAAATTTCAAAGAAGGCACCTACGTAGTGCGAAAATTATTGTTACAGCATAGAACTATTTGTGTTTACTGTCGATTTCATTATTTGAGGGACTTTTTCCCAATATACGTGCTTCTTGAACTGAAAATTTTGCTTCAATCCTTAGTTTGGAGGCCTAGTGAACTCCTTATCTTCTTTCTTTTATCACGTCGGAGGCCGTGTGAGATGAAAAGTCTCAATTTTGAGTAAAAGAAAGAAGTGAGGAATTCTCTTTTCAATTCCAACTCACACTCCTAGTCGGTTGCTTTAGCTTTCCATTGCACTTCGAAAGTAGTTGCTTTAGCTTTAGTGGCTCGAATTTTTGACACACACGCACTTGAATACTCAACACGTTATTTGGACCATTTTATGGAAATCCTATCTATTCGTAGAACGATATTGGAAAATATCATTCATATTCATGGTTCGCCGGAACGGCGAGATATCGGCCTGAGTGGCCGTTCCATCACAACGGAGAGAAACGGTTGCGGGTGTGATGCGGCAGTAGTTCAATGAAAAATCACCCGGATTGCCGTTCCTGTCTGATAAATCGGGTGGGAACTTCAATTCGGAACAGATCCGACGATAAATCGGTGAAAATCGGCGACAGAAGCGATGTTGACTGTTGAGACAGACTTGGAGTGCAGACTGGCGGTTAGAGAAATGAGGTCTAGGGAAGCGGAAAGACGAATGGTTTCTGCTCTTCGTTTTTTTCCCCCTATTCTTTGCTTCCTTTTTTTTCCCCCTAGCATAATTCTATATTAATTATTTTATTATTCTAATTTATTTCCTAATTAAGAATTCATAAAAATAAATAATAAAACTTTATTAATATTTTTATTTAAAAATTTTTGGTCATCATTTCAAAATTTTAAACAAAGCATATTGTCTAACTATTTGTTTACATTTTTTATTTTAAAAGTTGAATATAAAATATCAAACAAATATATAAATTCGCTCGAAATTTGAAATATTATTTTTTTTTGAAGCAATTTTAAATATTCGTTTAAACCTATCATTATTAATTTGAATTGACATGTATGTAAGTATATATCTATTTCAATTCCAAATGCAAATATCTTTTTATATTTCACTTGATTAATGATAAATAATTTAAAATAGTTCAGTAATGCTTTTAATAAGCTTGTAGTGTAATTACAAAAGTTTAAATAATATCATTTTTCGTAATTCAAAATTGTTCTAAATATCGCTTTAAACAAACACTGATAGATCTTTTATATGGTTTAATAATTTTTATAAATTTTAATAACTTTTTAATATTTAAATAAAAAATCCGCAAAATAATCATGACCGTTCTGCTATATTGCAACGGAACTGAAACAATCACCTCCGTTCCGTTCCCTGCGACTGTTCTGGCGAACCATGTTGCTATTACTAAACTAACGCTTTCATATCCATCATTTGAGTCTCATTAGAAATATGTTTAACTCTCACTCTAAATTTTCTCAGTGGATGTGTTATGTTTTCGTGCAGAAGTATCTCCAGTAGCGCGTTCAAGAAAACCTCGGCTGCCCCGAATCGACAACACTCAGAGCCCATTTCCAGATGGTGCAAATTCTGATAATAAAGAGGTAATCGTACGGGCAAATATTATCAAAGACAAAGCTGAAGTGAAAATGAAGAACAAAGAAATTAGTAGTTGTTATTACAAGAGAATGGTGGAACAAATCTGTGGAGCAACGGAAGAAGATGTGAAAGAGAATTGGATACTCAAGTTTGAAGATTTTGAGGATATATGCCAACAGTTTGGACATGAAATTCTTGAAGTATTGTTGAGACAATTTGTTGATGAACTTGTGCGTTGTTATGGGACAAGAAATTAATGTTAGAATGTACATGACTTAGTACTTGAATAATTAGCATAGTAGGACTTTTTAA
This sequence comes from Petrea volubilis, assembly GCA_026212405.1. Classification (NCBI taxonomy): domain Eukaryota; kingdom Viridiplantae; phylum Streptophyta; class Magnoliopsida; order Lamiales; family Verbenaceae; genus Petrea; species Petrea volubilis. The sequence continues at coordinate 9,971,218 of CM047885.1, read as the reverse complement.
CGCCTTTTACTTAGTCCTTTCTCTTTTCATTTAGCCAAAATAAGTACTATGGGTTTGCCAAAACATAACAAGTATTAAAGGGAGGTTATCTTTGGCATTTTTGCTATGATATATTGGTTGAGAGATTTACTACCATAAGTATATGGATTATGGAATTATAACTAAACTCCCTTACTTGCGCTTTGTATTAAAAGAAGGTTAGTTGTGTTTTGTTTTGGAACGAGAGAGTTGTTACTCGATAACGGAGCCAAATGGGGCTGGAATGTACAATCTCCTCTATTAAATTTATATTAGTTGTGTTCTTTTGGAACATGAGAGTTATTCAGAATCGGAGCTAAAGGGGGCTGGAAGGTGCAGTCGCCTCCCTTAAATTTACAGAAACCATAGTATATGTATATATTCATTGAAATGTTACCCCTAAAAATAACAAAAGTATTCTTTACATGTAATAAAGATTGAAGTTCGTTCCCCAAATATAAAAATTTCTGATTTCATCGACGTTTGTTATCCCGCCTAGTGTATACATATTCACACGAGTTGCCAACCATTACACCATACACTATATGTCATTATGCTTATCATCGGAGCTTGTTATCCCACATCGGTGGCAAGTTAAAAGATTCTTGGGGAAAATGGGTATAAATAGGCTATCTGGGCCGGCACGCGTCGCCTTTGCGTTGCACCGTAGTTTGGGCTTGGCAAACTCCGACCAGTACTTGTTTAGTTGTTGAGGCAATTTAATTGGGCCTTAATATTGAAGGTAACTTAGGTCTCCCTGAATTGGACTAATATAAGGAATTTTGGTTTAACGATCTCACATGGGAAAGATTAGACCTTTTTGTGGTGGCGTAGGTACAGGTCTTTTTTTTTTATTGGAGTCAATCTTATCTAAGTCACATCATATTTGGAGAAAAAATAATAGCATATACGTAACATTTTTGTCCATTATATATATATATATATATATATATATATTTGCTATATGACCCCTTGCAATGATAATTTTTAATTTTTTCAATGGGGTCAATAATGAATTTTATTATTATATGAACAAGAACAATAACCAATCTTATATATTACTCAATATATATGTTGATTTGCCAATCTAGGGGGTCAACTGAATCCCCTAGCCACAAGGTGGATCCGCCATTGCCTTGTTGGATGTGTGAAGAAAATAATTGAAATGAAAGCTAAAACCTTTAATATTTACGAGTTTGGAAACCAAAACTAAAACTAACAATTGCACAAGGAATAATTGGAAACCAACAATTTTAAAATAAATAAAGAATAATAGTAGCACAAATATATGCTATTTGGGTCATGCTTTCATGCATCGAGCGTTGAAATATTAATTCTAATGGCTAATTTGAATGTATGTTTAGCTAAAATGTTACGAACATCCTTTTCTTACGACGCGGCGCGTGCTGAATTTGATGCACATTGATGTTGCTGAGGCTTGGTTCGATTGGTAAAAGTGAGAGTTCAAGATTGTGAAGTGTTTGGTCTGATAGATGCTCACCGAAATGCGCACGGATTTAATTTGACGAAGTAATTTTTATTTGTTTTACTTCGATAGTAGTTTGATGAAATAGTGAATTATATTATAATTTGATTTATAATAGTTGAGTTATTGATATAATTAAATGAAACGTGTACTTTAAAAAAAATCTAATGCACATTGATTTATGTTTATACTTGCATGTTCTTGTCAATATGTATTGTACATGTGTTGTAGGGCAGATTTCTAGGATCTCGTTCCTTACAAAATTATGTACATGCGGCAACGCTAATTGTGGTTTTAATTCTATTTTAATACAAATCCATCATCAAACCTTTACAAATGCTCTTTATTTGTGACCAAATTTGTCCAACCAAGGACCATATTGTACTAAGTTAAGAAATCAAAACAAAAAATTATTAACTAAATAATATCTGACTGATGTAAATTACATACAGGCAATATTAAGCCTTCAAATCTCACACATCAAAACTCATTTCCCAAAATATAAAATCAATATTTTAACTTCACTAATCCAAACAAATGCTCTCAATTCAAGTAAAACCAACAGGAAACACACTTAATTTTTCCTTTTACACGCACAAAACGAGTACTTTTAGGTTAGCTAATTAGGTCAAGAAGGGTGATCTATCAATACAAGAAAATTAAAAAAACAACACGATGACCAAAGAACATAAGATTAACCTTTATTTAATACTACACTTGAAATAAAATCTAAAAACATTCAAATTAAATCAAACAACAAGGTAACCTAGTCCCATGGCAAGTTACACTTTTCCCATCTTCTTCACCCATAAAAAAGAAAAAAAAAAGGTAAAACAAGCCAAGAAATCTAACCAAAAGAGTCCTCAAATTAATTAACTAATTATTACATGCTTGCAGTATTCGGATTCGGATTAATCGACCAATGGATTGGAAATCAGGTGATTTAAATAAAAAAAAATAAAATTACAAGCCTTCTCTCCTCAGCTTATTCAAGAGAGCTGTAATAAGGGCTTCCCTTTTTTCAGCCCTAGCTTCTTCCCTAATCGTCCTTTGTTCCTCTCTCTCCCTCCACATCTTATTCATCATCATCCTCTCATTCTCCAAAGCCTCCATTGTTTGTCTCCACTGCATCTCTCTCTCTCTCCTCTCCTCTTCTCTCTCCTCATAAGCCCTCGCCCATTGCATCTCCATCTCCGTTTGTTGCCTCATGTACTCCTCCATTATCTCTCTTATCCCATCCACAATAATGTTATTGGAGTTGCCGCCGCTCCCCGAGGCGCCGCCGCCACCTCCACTGCCGGGAGGATTCGAGAGGACCCCTTTAAGTTTCCTTTTCTTTCTCGCCACGCCTCTTTGATCTCCTTCGTTAGCTTCAACGACGGCCTCGTTTTCTTCATCCTCCTCCTCCGATGAGAGCTGCACCGCCATCGCCGCTGCCGCTGCCTTCCTCCTCGAACTGGTGGAGGGTCCACCACTTCCGCCGCCGACGCCGCCCCCCTCCGCCTCCAGCCAGAGCATTCTTTGCATCCTTGAGTTGAATATCGTTTGCATCTCGTTGTAAAATGGAAACTGCACTTGCCTCATCCCTTCTGCCTCCATCGTCTCACATGCCTACACAAACACACACACGCGCACACACACGTGTGTGTGTGTATACATACACAGGTATACATATATTAATTTCTTTTTTCCTTGAAATTTAACAATAAATCTTTGTGTGTGTGTGTGTGTGTGTGTCTATATATATATATATGTACCTTGTAGCGGGTGATGAGGTTTTTCCACTTGGACTTGCACTGGTCGGGGCTCCGGGTGTAACCCATTTCCTGCATCCGGTTAGAGATCAGTTCCCAAAGAACCTTGTTACGCTTCGTCTCCATGAAAGTCGGGTCGAGCTCGGCCCGAATAACCAAGAAATCTCGGGTCTCTTGAACACTCCATTGAGGAAACCTATCTCCACCGCCCGCATCTATGCTCACACCATACGGGTTATGGAGTTGCGGGTTATGCCCATGATCCATATATATATATATATATGTGTGTGTCTATATATATGTATGTATAAACACAAACACACACACACAAAGAGAAAGATTCGGAGAAATGGGAATTTCGAAAAAAGACGAAAAGAAGTTCAATTGCTTGGAAAAAGTTTATGTGCTGATGTTATATTGAATCGAAAAGGGTGGTGTGAAAACATGAATTCTTTTTTTTTTCTTTGTTCCCAAAAGAACAAAAAAAGAATGAGATAAATCTTAGAATAGAGCGTTGTGTTTCTCCTTCAGGTATCATGAAAATGAAAGTGAGAATGAAAGTGAAAGCTCTACCTCTCTCTCTCTCTCTCTCTAAATCTGTTTCTCTCTCATTCTTTTTTCTTCACAGGCACAGTTTCTCCTCTCTCTACGCGGAAAGGGATTGCTATATTACTGCTTACAGTTGATAATTATATTCTTTTTGCTTTCTTTGTTTTGGGGCATATATCCACATTTGTTCATACTGCGTTTTGCTGACGTCATGCTGGCCACATACAAAAAAAAAGGTCCGAGGATGCATATTCTTAATTTCTTACATACATGTATATATATATATATAATAGTTTATTTTTTATCTAATACTAGTTGATCTACAGGATGAGACCCTAAATCCTTCAAGAACTATCCAGGGTTCGAACTCACGAATTGTAAATGGAGCAATTGGATTGGAATGATTATTTTTATAACGAGTCTCTGCAATACCCAATTCAAATAGTCGACTAATAAATCAAAATCAAATGACTAAGACCAAATATAAATATATATATATATATATATGGACTTTGCCGGCCTATAATTCTCATTCTTTACCAAAAAAAGTTATAATATTAATGACTAAAAATTAAATTATAATATAAAAAATATTACTAATTATATATGTAACAATCTATCTTCTTATTATCATCAACGATATTTGTTAGAGAATAATTTTTTATTTTTTTTCACATGCAATTGGATTTAATTGCGTTTTATTTTTGATTGTTAATTGTATTTGATTCTATGTTTTATTTACGTCAAATTTAAGTGATTTGTACTAATGTATGGTTTGAAATATATAAAAGATTTAATGCACATTGTTAGGGGCAAAGTTGTTAAATAAAATATATTATCAATTTTTTATTAATATGTGTGAAAAGATCCTAGGGGGGGTCTTATCCATACAAAGGACTTTATTTGGTTTCTTTTATAAATTAATAATTAATTCAATTTGAGTGCCAAATCTGGTATACGTAAGTATACACATACATACATACATACACACACACACATATATATATATATATATATATATATATATGCGCACATATGAGTTTGTGCAACCGTATGTATCTAAACCGTGTATTGGAGGTCACAAAAAGGAGGGACATACCTATATATACCTCCATACTCTAATTTGAAATTTGAAATTATCAATATTCCATGAGTAAAATATTTATATTGCACCTCCTGTACGTTTACTTTTCCGTACAATTTTACTTTTATAGTAATTTGTTTGTCGTATTGCCTCATTAAATTGATATTTGTCTAAAATTTATATCGTATTTATAATGACTTTTTGTACAATTTCATTAAATTCGTATATAGCCATGTATCCTCACGTGTAAACACATCGATTCCGTATACATTCACAAAATATAGAAAAAAAAATGTGATTAGTTATAATCAATTAGATGAAGCCTAATTTAAGTGACGGAACTGAAACCGCAAAACATGAGGTTCTGAGTTTGATTTTCTATCAAAACGTGTGAGTTTTGGTTTTAATTTAATAGTAATTTATTTGTTGTACTTTAATAATGACTTGGTGAAATAGTTTGATTTATAATTTGGATTATAATATAATATTTTGATGTGTGATAAATGAATTATTAATGTATTTGAATTAAACGTACGCGAGGAAAAAAACTGTAGTTAGTTAGATAAATTTATAGTAATTAAGTAGACAAATTAGTACTTAATATTTAATTAATAAATTATGATATATATATATACGTGTGTGTGTGTAAATACGGCCTCTAATATTTCTTTTGCCTCATAAATAAAATACACATAAAAATAAACATAAAAATAAGTGTATGCATGCATATATATATACACTATATTTCACCCGTACACATTGAGATTGAAGCTTCAAATTTCTAAAATGCAACTAATTAAATGTCAGCCATCTTATTAAAACAAAAAAGCTAAATTTCAGCCACCCATTCACAAGTCGTGTAAATCGTATATACACGTGTTGATGTTTCATTGGATAGGAAAAATAAAAAGGTGGGATTGCATGCATACTAAGCTTTGCTCAGTTAATTAATTCGTATTCTTAATTATTATGTAAGGACAAGGAAAAAATCTCTTTTCACATTTTCCGATAAAGAGATAATAATTACTTTTTTGTTCTTAATGTATTAAATGACTCTAACATAGTCAATGAATATAATATATAATATTAATTACATAAATTTAATAAAAATATAGAAATTATCATTAATATTATATAATTAGTGACATTCTTTTAATTTCTCATTTTGACATTTTATCACCTTTGTATTAACAATTCGTTGTTGCAAAAATTAGCACAATAGTTAAATTGTGATAAAAGTTTTTAATATATATATATATGGATAAAAAAATTAAAGTAGAGTGATCAATAAAACACACTAAAAAAAGAGTAAATTTATGATAATGTAATAAGTGATAATAAAAAAATTATCATTAATTATATATATTTAGTGACAACAAATTTATGTTGTCACAAAACATAATTTGGCGATATTAATAGCGACAATATAGTGTCATGTAACAATAAAGTGCAAAATTAACAATTAATAACACACCTATTGTAATAATTTAACAACAATCGAATCTTGTCACAATTTTTTTATGATAATTTTTGTTGTCACCCCAATTATTATTAATTTAATATAGATATGTCACTAATTGTTAATAGTGACTAAAGCATTAATTCTTGTTATCATTGAGTGATATTATGACAATGTAAAAATTATTATTATCAGAAAAACTTAGATAAAAGATATTGTCATCTAATATAATTATTGGTGATAATTTTTATACTATTTTTTTGAATCTCGTTCATGATATTATTATTATCGTGATATATGTTTGTATGTAACTCAAAAATAAATAAGTAGATAAATATAACCAAATAATTTTAAATTTTCTTAGGGGAAAGAAAAAAAAAAATTACTGGAAAATCTTGTTAAGAAAGCAACTCATGCTCCAATCATAACAATCCCGTGGCTTAATAGCAAATTCCAGAAGAAAATAGAATTGTGGGCTGTCCCATACCATTATGTTTGAATTTTTTATTAGGTCGAGATAAATTTAATCTGGTACGCGGCAATATGTCATGCACCACGTGCGCTCGCGTGTTATGTCAACCCACGTTTGCAAGGCGCATCCAGATTTTGAAATATGGGCCCACTTAATGCTTTGTTCTTATTGCAGCCGCGTAGCACCCAACTCCCGTCGGCAAGGCATATTCGTGTCTCCACAAAATAAAATAAAAATAAAGAAGATTTATCGAGGAATTTCATTGGTTAAAAAGGCCAAGAAATTAATAAAGAATATGAGGATGACATTAATCGAATGACAAATGTATGTGTGTGTGTGTGTGTGACTGCGAGAGAGAGAGAGAGAGAGAGAGAAGAAGTTAAAATAAACTAAAATGAAATCGAAAAGGGCAAAAAATATCGAGGGCAAATATATAGAAAAGAATGAGATATAGAGCTCGTTTGGATGTGTTTTTTAGAAAAATAGAAGTCAGAAAAAAGCTAAAATGAAAGCGCATTTAAAATATTTTTAATTGTTGTATCCAAATACAAAATTATTTGGCTTAAATAAAAAATTCTACCACAAAAAGCATCATCCGAAAAATATTTTTTTTAAGCTCATCCAAACGGACCTATAGACTTGTTTGAATGGATTTAAGAAAAAATATTTTTCGAATAGTTTAAACCAAATAGTTTTGCATTTGGATACTGTAATTAAAAGTATTTTAAAAATTAATTTTATTTGAACCTATTTTGGGATAGTTTCTTAAAAAAACTCTTTCAATTTTTTTTTATGAATTCTATTTTTTTAAATAAATTTATCCAAACACAATCTTTTTTTTTTTGTTTGAAGTATTTTTTTTTTAAAAAATAAAATATTTTTCTTTAAAAAAAAAATTATCCAAACAAGCTCTAAGTTTTGTCGTGCTTATATAGGTCAATATTAGTATTGATTAAATTGTCTCAAATTCTATTTATCAAAAAACAAAAAGGAAATTAAAGAATTTGTCTTAAAATTCAAATTTCTAGATTTTTTTTTCTGATTCAAACGTAACTACGTAAGGTTGACTAAGAAAAAAAATATATTGTCAATAAAAAATAATTATTACATAAGGCAATGAACTATTTAAGACTAAAAATTATAACAATGTTGTATTATGATGAAATGGGCATTCCTTAAGGCAAATCGTAGGCCCAAATCTCTGGCCCATGCTTTATCGTGTGAATGGGCCAATATGGGCTTAGGACATGGGCTTAGCACATGGGCTATCAAGATAGGTGTCCATCTAGATTAAACCAAACAGTGCACAATTTATGTACATTGCATACTTGAGCTGCCATATTTTGTTTATAGGGACTTATCCTTGTTGGTAATAAGGATGGAAGCCCAAACAAACCTCCAAAAGGGTCAAGGGTAGGATTAAATATTTATAAAATAAAGATATAAAACTTTAATTTAAATAAACACACACACACACAAATATATATATATATATATATACATATATCGAGAGATAGATATATGACCGTATATAAATTTAAATGGGACGCAATGAACACCAAATACGAAAGCAAGTACTCTTCTGGCAAATTCAAATTATCAACATTAATGAGTCTTAAATCCTCAAGTACAAGAAGTAATTAAAGATATCAAAAGTAGCTGTCTACTTTTTTTAAAAAAAATATATTTAATTATTTTTTATATTTTTTGACCAACTCATTGATGAATGTATACTTCATATGTCTGAACACACATTATGAGTTCACATCATTTTTTTTACCAATAAAAGAAAAAAAATTAAGTAATCCTTAAAATTGTACATCTTTTAGGTTAACATTAATTTTATTGATCAATAAATATATCTAGTTATTCAATATTCATAGAATAAATCGTTAAACATTCATTTGATCATAACGTATAAATTATAAATCATAACAAACAGATTTTAATACTTTCTTTCTTAAAAATTTAACAAGATCCGAAATTTAGTCAAAGCTCTGCTATGTTCGTTCAAGATATCCCATATTTTTACTAATATATTGTTTGATTGTGTATATTTACTATATTGGATTAAATGAAAAAATACTTTATTGTCCTCCCATTTTTTAAGTGTTTTCCATATTTACCTTCAAAATTTATGGCATCATTTCAATCATGAACATATTTTATCCATTGTCTCACTTTTAAAACTATCATCCACCTTTTGATATGATTCATTTAATTAATTTCATTTAAAATTGTAAAATTATTTTTGTAAGTCATAATATTGTGAACATTCAAATTTTGATAATTAAAATTTTTTTCAACTTTGTGCTATCTAAAGTTTGTATTTATTAAGAAAAATATTTAAATATTGAATATCAATTAATATAGTGAATATATATTCTTTGTTTGATGAACTTGTACTAAAAATATTATTATTTAGACCATTTCTTACAAAATATACAATCATTCAAAATTTGAGTATTTATGTAAGAGTCAACAAAGTATATGAATTCAAAAGATGTTATTACTTATAAAAAACAATAAGATTGTCTTTCCAATTTTATTAAAGGAAGAAATAAAAGAGAGAAAAATGTATCACACCCTTCTATGTGTGATCTATAATCAAATAATCTGTCAAACATATCTCGGACTATTGTATAATTGTAGGCTTAAAATTTTGCAAGCAAATAATAAATTAAGTGGGCAAACATGTCTATCAGATTCATTCTAAGGTAGCAAACGTGTTCTTAAGGTATTCGTGATAAATTAGTGTTAGAATTAATGTCAACATAATTATAAAAATAACTAGTGACAAAACATTTACCTGACTGATTTGTTATAAATGAAAGTCGTCACAAAAGCTAAAGTTATAATGGATTAATTTGTCATCGAAGTGGATGCATTTTTATAGTGATAATATCCCGTGTCAATGTCGATTTCTTTATTAAATAAACCAACCCACATACAATTTTAAATTTAATAAAAAAATATAATTAGCCATTGGATTACATAAATGAGGAATAAAAAACTTTAGCCATGGTGTTTATTGGAGTGTGAGTAGAAGGGATTAAACAAAACTAAAACTGATAAAAAAAAAAAAAGCTGTTTAATTACTGCTAATAACTAGTCAAAAGAAACAATTGAGACAACATGATTCCTAGGATCAATTGCTTGCAAATGAAAGAGACAACACATGCTTCTCACTACCTTAAAAAAACAAAATAAAAATAAGAAAAAAAAAACTCTATGTCAAGTGTTTTAGCATAAATGTCTTAAGATTTCCCCTTTTTAACTGATTCTTGGTGTCTGAATACATCATTAATTACGTGAAGAGTGACTTATTTGCCATACAATTGGTTTATATTTGAAAAAAAAAAACGATCAATTACATTATAAGTGAAATTGTGAAATAACACTTACTATATGATAATATAGAATTGACAAAACTATATAAAAATTAATTAAAAACCTCCCAACACCATGGGTAATGGTTTGAAGTTAAAACTAATCTTATTACATTGTAAATATCATGTTGCAAGGTACAACAATATGTGTAGTAGATCAATACAAGCAGTACTATGCAAATATTTCAAAAGATTACAATAAATATTTTTAAAATTTTCAACTGTTTTCATCAATTGAAAAGTGTTTGAGATGTCTATATATATATATATATATATATATATTGTCTATTTAGTGAAAGAAAGAAGGATATTTTTCCTAACTTTTAATATTTTTTATATTATTTTATAAGTATTTAACATCCTCTAATACTTCCAACTTATACTCATATTCTTACACATCAAAAAGTTTAAAACTGCCAAGGATTTCTTGATCTGATGGTAAGGAGAAAGCTCCATAACTTATTTGATCACAGGTTCACTTGCCTTCTACCTTATAGTAGTTTATTCTTCTACTGCATTATAATTATTTTTTTCGTATTATTTGATTGTTCTATGGATCGATAACTATTTATGAGATGTGATGATTGTATATAATTTGAATTATTAATAGTAATTATGTAATGGTTGTATGTGATTTGGACTAATGGTGATAATTATTTGAATGTATATTGTAGTCCATAAAAAAAAAGGAAAAAAAAATTAAAACTAAATATAAGAAAATTGTAAGTGTTTATAAACACCCTTAATTAGCAAAGATGTCAATTGGGCTAAATACGCGATATTAGTTGGAAATTTGGCTGCACTGCACATGCCCGACTGGACATAACTGAACGCGGCAGCACTTGTTAAAAGCAGCGCCTCACTCCAACTCACTCTTTCCAACTCCCCGTCCCGCCGTTCACACACACACACAATTGTTCAGAACTGGTTTGATCGCGTCCAGTTAATTATATAATAAATATTAATATATTTATAATGTAGTTGATTATTTTTTTTAAATTATTTACTATTCACATAATGAGTATTTTACATTCATTACATAATTAGTTTCAATACTCTTTTTAAACTGTAAATTAATTACACAATAAATATACACTCGTTATGTAATTTTAATACGATCGAATTCGATCCGAATAAAAATTTTCCCACGCATACGCCCACATATATTTATAAAGAGTGTATTTTTAGCAGAATAAAAAATTCAAAAAGATTTCGCACTCTACAAAAGCATCTGAACCGTTACCGTACCACCACTAATTGCAGAGTGAAAGAAAAAACCCTTTCCCCATTCGCACACACACACACACACACACTTACTGTGTGAAAAGTCACTCACATTGTCGTCCCTGAGCTCTACTCTGCTCTCAATAGGGGTGGATAGGGTTTCACTCTCCAATCATGTGAAAGCCTTAGCCGCTCAGGGTTGGGATTTTTGCTAATTTTGTAGTGTTGCTGCTAAATCCCGATTTGGATGGGGAACTGCTGCAGATCTCCGGCGGCTGTCGCGAGAGAAGACGTTAAATCCTCCAATTTTTCCGGCCAAGATCACGGCCGGAAGGAGAAGTCCTCCGGCGGTGTCAAGAAGGCCATCACCGTTTTACCGGACGTTAAGAAGGAGAACATCGAGGAGAGGTATTTGCTCGATAGGGAGCTGGGGCGTGGTGAGTTTGGGGTCACGTATTTGTGCATTGATCGGGAGAACAGGGAGCTGCTGGCTTGCAAGTCGATATCGAAGCGGAAGCTGCGGACGGCGGTGGATGTGGAGGATGTGAGGCGGGAGGTGGCGATAATGAAGCACCTGCCGAAGAATTCGAGCATCGTGAGCTTGAAGGAGGCGTGCGAGGACGAGAATGCAGTGCATTTGGTGATGGAATTGTGCGAGGGTGGGGAGCTGTTTGATAGGATTGTGGCGCGCGGGCATTATACGGAGCGGGCGGCGGCTGCGGTGATGAGGACGATTGTGGAGGTCGTGCAGCTCTGCCACAAGCATGGGGTGATCCATAGGGATTTGAAGCCGGAGAATTTCTTGTTTGCGAATAAGAAGGAGAATTCTCCTCTTAAAGCTATTGATTTCGGATTGTCAATCTTTTTCAAGCCCGGTAAGTGAATAATTTTAGTTGGTTTGGGTATGATTTTGATCAGTTGTGGTAGGAATGTTCTTGAGATACATGCTGAATTAATTTCTATAGATATTTGTCGAAAATGTGGTACCGGGGTAAGTGCATTCTTGTTTGTTGATTCCGATAGGGAAGTATCTATTTTTAGTGTTCGCTTTATGATTTAGTTACTCTAATTTGGTGGGTATATTAAATATAAGATTTTGTTAGTGGCTAGATTATATTCACTGCAACAAATAGGAAATATGATTAATAGATATGGAGTCTAACAAATTTACCATGACACTAAAATTGGAAATTGGTCGATGTGACTTGGAACATCAGGACGCATGATCGTGTAGTTTTATTACGTTGCTGATCAAATAAGAATAGCTTTATTTCCTTTGAGGCAGAAGAGCTGCACTGGATCACCTTGTTTCCAATCTCTTCGGAAGTGTATTGTTACAACAAGACCATTTAGTACCCCTGTATTGCTCTACCCCTCTCTTCAAACACTTGAATCTTTAATTTCTGATGAACTTGCAAAAATTTCAAGTAAAATTTCTGCAGAATCACTACATTCTTTCTCAAAGCCATATATGTGAATGCTTCGTGGTTGGCTGTCACTCTTTCTTTGCACTCTAACTTCTATGTACTCCAAGGGACAACAGAGGAAACCACAAGGGTTGGTAATCGGGAGGACTAGGAAGTGCTTGTGTAGGGTTTTTTCTAGGTTGTCACTCTTTCTTATGGATGCAAACGAATTGAGCCTGCTCGCGAGCCTGACGAGCCGGCTTGACAAAGGTCCAAGCTCGAATTCGAATAATTCGAGCCAAGCCCATATAAGTTTTAAGCTGAGTACTTCTTGTTTGTAGGGTCACGAGCTTTTATTTTTTAAATATTTATTTTTATTTGTATATAATTATATATATAACTATAAATAATTTATTAATTTTCAAACTCGAGCCTGCTGCTTGAACATAATAAAATAATTGAAAATATTTAAAATCGAGTTCGAGCCTATAATTTATTCATAAATTTGAGCTAAACGAGCCAAGTCAAGCCGAGCTCGAACATGACTCAAGCCAAGCTCAAGCCTGTTTTTTCCTGGCTTGTTGGGCTCGAGCTTGATCTATTTGATTCGAGCTCGAGCTTGAACCTGAAAAAAAGGCCAACGCTCGGCTTGGCTTGGCTTGGATTGGCTCGTTTACATCCCTACTCTTTCTAATTTATGATGCCTGAATCTAGATTCTTTGTCTCACCTATAGATTTCCAGTAGGTTGTGACCCATATTCATCTTCTGCTTTACAACTGGAATAATAAAACTGGACTCAGTGACACATATGAGAAGCAGCTTCTTTATGTTCATCCTTTTTTCCAGAACAATGCGAAACATTTGAATTTGGAACACTTATGTTCTGTAAGATCCTGTTTGTCAATTTTTACTCCGAAGAACCTATGTATCCATATAATTTTCAGATGAAGCTTATGATCTATGGGAACATACACAATATTTACATATGAAGTAGGTTATATAAAGAATCCTTTAGATTTTTAAGGTTCATTTTTTTTAAATATCTCTGTGCTTGTTCGATTGCTTGGGAATACCTTGTAAGTCATTTTGTCATTGGGTATTCAATGCCATGGTGCAGAATGACACTCTCCAGAAGTTTCATATTCTAGCCATGTTTAGATATGTTTGATGGTTATGAAATTCTATTCTGTATCTCATTGATGATATATATGTGTGTGTATATATATTGTTGTGTATGCAATTGTATTAATTCTTGCATTCTAGGTGAGAAGTTTTCTGAAATTGTGGGAAGCCCTTACTATATGGCACCAGAGGTGCTCAAGCGAAATTACGGGCCAGAAATAGATATATGGAGTGCTGGGGTGATTCTCTATATCTTGTTGTGTGGAGTTCCTCCATTCTGGGCAGGTAATCTAGTCTTCCTTGTTTACTTTCTCCTTCTCTTTCTTACAGTTTCTTCTTCTTCTTCTTCTTCTTCTTCATGGTTTTTGAGTATCCTTTAATGATTTGATGGATATAAGCAATTATTTTATGCAGAGTCTGAGCAAGGTGTTGCCCAGGCCATCATACGTGGGAAAATAGACTTTGAGCGTGAACCGTGGCCGAGTATTTCAGATAGTGCCAAGAGCCTTGTAAGACAGATGCTGGAGCCAGATCCTAAGCTTCGATTGACTGCGAAGCAAGTTCTTGGTATATTGGCTTTATGTGCACTTGTATTTTCCTTGTGTATGTACATTTGATGATTAATGGGTGATCAAGTCATTTGCTGAGATAATCCTTTTCTCCAGATTCTACTTGATGCTTTATTTGAAGATAGGGGAAAACATTTATTTTCTTCCCTTATTCTTTTTTTCGTGTGTGTGTGTGTGTGTGTGTGTGTCTGTGTGGTAGCTCATGTGGAACAATATTTGGCGTTTGAACTATGGAAAAGCTAACCGGGAACAAATATATTGGCGTTCGCAGAACACCCTTGGCTTCAAAATGCAAAGAAGGCCCCAAATGTTCCTCTTGGAGACGTTGTCAAGTCAAGACTGAAGCAGTTCTCATTGATGAATAGGTTCAAGAGGAAGGCTCTTAGGGTAGGTTGATGCTTATATGTCTTTGTCAATCTTTTCGACATCTATAATTTTTGCTGAAAAGTACATACTCTTGCTTCTTTGCATAGGTTATTGCTGATTTTTTGTCTAATGAAGAAGTCGAAGGTATTAGAGAGATGTTTGCTAAGATAGACACTGATAATGATGGTATTGTTTCAACTGACGAACTCAAGGGTGGATTGCAAAAGTTCAATTCACAACTGGCTGAGTCTGAAGTACAGATGCTTATTGAAGCTGTAAGTCTGCAAATGCTTTCACTTAGTCACTTTGATAAATTTGTAAATTTTATTCTGAACTATTTGTGCAGCGCTTATCAGCATCAACCCTTATAGTAATATAGATAAATTACCATCTTGTTACTTATGGCTATTGTTAAGTAATTATTAATGTTTGGTGAAGGTTGCAACCTTGTTGCTGAGAACACATTGTGTCATTCAAATGTTCCTTATTTATCTTCCAGCTGTTGTGGGGATGTTGATATGGTTCTTGTGAACAGGTGGATACAAACGGTAAAGGAACCTTGGACTATGGCGAATTCCTTGCCATTTCACTCCATCTGCAGAAAATGGCCAATGATGAACATCTGCACAAGGCTTTCTCATATTTTGACAAAGACGGGAATGGTTACATTGAACCTGATGAGCTTCGGGACGCCTTAATGGAAGATGGAGTTGATAATTGTACAGATGTCGCAAATGATATTCTCCAGGAGGTTGACACAGACAAGGTGAAAATAGATTCTCTGGCATTGATCTGATCTATTATGTATGTGTATCTATCCTCATCGAATTTCGTCTTCAATGCAGGATGGACGTATCAGCTACGATGAATTCGTGGCCATGATGAAAACCGGGACGGATTGGAGAAAGGCTTCTCGACATTACTCCAGAGGGAGATTCAATAGTTTGAGCATTAAGTTGATGAAGGACGGGTCGATTAACTTGGGAGAGTAAACATGCAAGCAGAGGCTCTGTTCCTTTCAACTGTGAGTTCTCAAATCTTTGTCCATTAATATGTTAACTTGAGGCCTGGCCTGTTTTGGGGTTGCAATTAATTGGTGGGCTTATCAGGTTTATGGATGAGGCAGGTGGGATTGAAGGGCGATTTAGTAAAAGCCAAAACCCCATATCCCCCCTCTTCAAGTTTGTGTGCTTGATTCTATGTCTCTCATCTCTATGAATTGTTTCTTGTTGTCAATGGCATGAGATATTTGGCACTGTAGTAAATATTTGTTTGAAGAACCTTCTCTCCCTCTCTCTCTCCCTCTCCACCCCCCCCCCCCTTCTCTGTGTGTGTGTGTAAAAATGAAATTGCTCTCCTCAATGTTAAAGTTTCTAACTGCATTGCATTAGAAGATTGTGATTGGGAGTAGGATGCAAACTAGTCGAGCTCGCTCACAAGCTTGACGAGTTGGTTTGACAAAGGTTTGAACTCGGACTCGAATAATTCGAGTCGAGCCTAGCTCATGTAATTTTTGAGCCAAACTCAAGTAAAGTAATTTTTGTTTGTAGGCTCACGAGCTTTCTTTTTCTAATATTTATTTTTACTCTTATATAATTATATGTATAATTATAAGTAATATATGTGATTTTGAACTCGAGCTTGCAGCTCGAACACAATAAAACAATTTAAAATTTTGAACTTGAGCTCGAGCTCGAGTCTATAATTTATTCATAAATTTAAACCAAACAAGCCGAGCAAGACTCGAGCCTCTTTTTTCCTAGTTCATTGGGCTCGAGCTGGAGCTCGAGCTCGAATTAAATAAATCTAGCTCGAGCTTGAAAAAAAGGGCAAAATGCATCCCTAATTGAGAGACCCGATGGTTAAGTACTCATTTTATGAAATTTAATGAACCAATGTGATTCATCGATGAGCCAACACAACCCCATTCTGTGTCGTATTAGGTTTTCACTATATTATATTTCAAATAATCCTTGTCCGAAATGAATATAGTCACATTCCAATTATTACATGCTAGTATTGTTATATTAACCATGTGATAACTTAATGTAATGTATTATTGGTTTTTAATTTGAACAAATCAATTGGGATACGAGTCTCTCGCATGCTTTCTTATCATAGTACCTCTGCCAGTTGTGAGAATTGAGTGATTGTATGGACATAAATAAAACAAGCGAAACTGTAGTCTGGCCGAATCAGCAACACATTTCGAACGTGGTGCTGCTAAAATTAAATCTTGATCGCGACTGCTCAACGGACAAAATTCACCACTTGGTGTGTGTGTGTGTGTATATATATATGTACACAGTCACACATTGTGGTTAAACAAAATATTTGATCACGTTCACGTGTCATGCATTCCAATAAAAGAACTACAGAGTGGAACATATATAAAAATATCAATTGAGCTATTCACTTGTGGAGCTAGGAGGCCGGAGTTAGGGGTGTGCCTAACCAATTACTGATAATACAAAGAAAGATTGGAGGTGCATTAGAGGATGGTCAGAAAGTGTTGTAATTTTTAAATTAGCGAGTGCACATGCATCCCTGAGCTTGTACGTGGCTTTGCCAATGGAGTTGTCAGTTTTGTTAATCCAAAAGTATATCAATTAATGCATGATTTATCTAGCTAAGTGGGTTGGAGGATCCAGTGATCGACTCTTAAGTTAAAATCGAGTGAAATTTTATATGTATTTTTTTTGAAAAAAATTAAAATTTGCCTCCCTTTAAGTAATAAATGTACCTTTTTTATTATGTTGAAATTTGATCCCTCGAAAAAAAAAAATATTCTGACTCCTCCCTTTGATCAACTAAAAATATGCTACTCAAGGAAAACCAGTGAAATATTAGGTTAAATATTAGGAGAAACATCATCCTTAATTTAATCATTCATTAATTTAAATGGTGATATATATATATATATATAGATAGATCTATTGAAAAATGAATAGAGTAGCATCATTATAAATGTGGCTAAATATAGTAGAAAAAACAATGGTAATATATATCCGAAAATAAAAACCATACACTATATGTCAGCGCTGAGCACTCATGACACGAGTGTATGTTGGTTGAAATATTTGATTTTGCCGACGTGAATGTATATCCTACGTGCCAAGCACGTGTCGTTGTTACCTGGCTGGAACTGGATAATTCAATATCACTAGTCGCAATCATTCTACGACTGATATACAACGTTCTTTATTTCAATAATACATATGGTGACGGAATTAGAATATTGATTTTGGGAAAAGGAGAGAGTAATGTCAATTTTTTATAAAGTATTAAAAAAAATTATATATAATTTAAGGGGACAAAATTCATATTTTTCAAAAAAAACATATATGCAAATGTTAGTTCAACACAAACTTTGGGGGAGCGGGGGGAGGGTGGCTTCTCCCCTCCAGCCCCGCCCGTCGCTTCATAATATCTTTTATTTCAACTTGTATTTCATCTTCTACTTCAATATATGAACATACGTCAAATATTAAAATCTCGGGCTATATATATAATACAGAAAGTAATTTTATATAGTTGGCATGAAAGTGAATTATGGAATAGGAAATGAAAATACGATTCGCAATAGAGGATCTCATGTGATACATCAAGTGTGAGTATCTTCTGTCAGGTGTATACTTAAGAAAGTAATTTTATACACATGTGTGATATGAATATAATTATGAAATAAGAGATGAATTATCATTTTGAAATAGAGGATCATATTCGGCTGATGGACGACCCGAGATTCTTTATTTTAAGCAGTATTTTATCTCTTATTTCAGTGTATAGATATATGTCTAGTGTAAAGATTTCAAATCAAGCGTATATATAAAACAAATAATTTCACATGACATGAATAGATATTATGGAATATGAGATAAAATATTATTTGAAATATAAGATCTTATTTGGACGGAGTTTTCTTTTCTTACTCAATTTTTTTGTTATTTATTTTATTATTATTATTATTATTATTGGAATTCAGGTTGGTAGCACTGTGATGGGTCACCGTTTTCTAAATATATACCAAGTACCTCACAAGTATAGGTGATATATATATATGTATATATATATATATTTTGTTGTTTACAAAAACAAAATATATATCTTCTCCAAAACAACAAATAAACCTTAAGTGTGGAAATAAATAAATAAATAAATAAAAGGACAAATTATGTCTACATCTTTTAAAGTGTGATATAATTACAAATTAGTCTCTTTTGTTTCAAAAATTAGAAATACCCTTTTGAGGTACGTGTTAGCTTAATAAAATTCATTCTTCATCAAGACGAAATATAATTGCGAGTCATATTTCTATTGTTTTAAGCATGATTTTGATATGGGATTCGTATGGTTTAGATAAATTCAAGATGTAGAAGTTATATATGAACTAATTTCAATAAGAAAGTAGTGGAGGTATCGAATTATAGATGTTAATGTCTGGTAGTGATTATGGTAATTGACATGGCGTATTTCCGCTCCCCTTTTCTCAACTGGCCTATGCTTGCCACATGTCACCTCCCCAAAATGTTCAAGTTAACAAGCCCTGGCTATCGACGGGCTTAGAGGCTATCGACTGGGTCCGCGATCCTCCGAACCGATCTCGTCGGGATCTTCGGTAGAATCTCTTTTCGATCGGAACCATACCGTGTCCAATCAACCCCTACTGGCATTAAATGCTCTGCCAACTTAAGGTGTGGGGTAGCCACCTAACCCTACACCTCATTAATTAAGAGCCAACTAATGTCACTAGACTCAATCTTTAAGTTTATGGGTCACTTTACCTCATTACATGATGGCCTATAGAGCGTAAGGGTCCCATAAGGGAAGATCTACATAGACACACAATAAATATCCTTGCATTTATAGTAAGACTCAACTCATTAATTACTTTACCCACTCACTATGCTCAAATTACCACTCTACCCGATCAACTGATTTAAACATTGGAGGATCTTAGTCGAGACGACCCACCTCAGCTTGCTCACGTTGCCTTTTCCTTGTTGCAGGATATCGTTTCCCTGATCAACTCTCAACCTTCATATGTCGACCGGAGCAGCCGATCAGTTCGACCGCTTCCCCAAAATCAACTCACATTAGTAATATAAAGTGAAATTATTTTATGAAGGTTGGTGGAATAATAAAATGATTGAGGGTTTTTGTCAGACTAGACGAGACGCATCTTTTGACGGCTAGATTGACCATTTTGGTCGCAGAAAAGCTATTTTTTAGTTATCTCTACTAATGTTTACAAGAAATCTTAAATCTCGAGGAGATATTTATAATTTTGAAAATCAAAAAAAAAAATTTATAATTATCTTATACTTAAAGGAATGTCGATGTAATTTGTCCTACATAATACCATGGACAATTTGTTCACGTCTTGGAAATTAGCTCTAATGGGCTTCATCAGTTTATATCCCATCCCTCCACACCTTTTCGCACACAACACGCAGTAAGAGAATATATATATATATATATATATATATATATATTATACACATATATGCATGTGTGATATTGATGACGATGAAAATCCATCACTCTACATGAGGGCTCAGATTCTTTTAGTATGCCACGAGTAGCATCACTTTCCTGACTTTTGTCCTTTATCTATACCAACTTTTGTTTGATACGGATATTAGAAACAATTTATATAATAAACCACTGATTATTAATGATATATATATATATATATGTATATTCTATATAACATCTTCTACTATATTTATCAATAAATTAACGAACTGGACGGAGTTAGAATTTTTAACTAGTTTGGGAGGGCGCATTAAATTTTTATGAAATATTAGAGATATTTATATGATTTAAAGGGGTAAAGTTCAAATTATTAAAAAAAATACATATAAATTTCAACTTGATTTAAACTTGATAGAGGGCGATTGCCCCATCAAGCCCTCCCACCCAACCCTCTCACTCAATCTCTGAATACACGTGACACGCATATTGATGAAAGTAATGTAAAATAAAGTTACCCAACAAATGTCGGAAAATTCTAATTCAAACTTGAATTGACAGAAATATATATCACTCAATCATATAACAAGTGTTCATATATGCTTATAATGTAATTTGTTATCTTCTTTTGAATTTCACACTAATTATACAATAAGTATAAGTTACTCGTATGTGATTAATACTGAATTGATCGCGTTGAGGTTAAACTAAAATTTTTCGAAAAATATGATTGAAAATCCAGATTGTCTCACGCGCCCATGCTTAGACCATACCGAGTCACGACCCCCATGAAATCCACGTTCTTCTCCCTGCGCAATGCTCACAATCACTTAACCGAAAAAATAGAAAAAGTAACCAAAAAACAAAAAATGCTCACAATCACATTAAACACGCACACAGTTTTCTGTTCTAAAAGAAACTCTCTCTCTCTCTCTCTCTCACTTTCTCTCTCTATATATACAGCATTATTTTCTCTCTATACGTACCACCTTGTTCCAGCTCCACTTCACATCTCGTATATCCTTTAAAAAAAAAACAAAAACCAACAATGAATTGCCTGCAATGCTCCTGGCCCGAACCCGTTATCCGGGTCCATCACCTGTCCGAAACCGGGCTGACCCGCATCCCCGAACGCTACGTGAAGAAGCCCTCAGACAGGCCGGGTCACGATAGTACTGATCTCTCGTCGTCATCAGCCGCGGGTGAACTTAACATTCCGGTCATCGATATGCAGGACCTGTACTCCGGCGACGCGGCGGTCCGGCAAGACGCAACCGCAGCGATCGGCCGCGCGTGCCGCGAGTGGGGGTTCTTCCAGGTGGTGAACCACGGCGTGAGCCACGAGCTGATGGCTCGGAGCCGCGAGTCCTGGCGCGAGTTCTTCGAGCTGCCTCTGGGCGAGAAGCAGAGGTACGCGAACGCGCCGAGCTCGTACGAGGGCTACGGCAGCCGGCTCGGCGTGGACGAGGGGATATCGTTGGATTGGTGTGATTATTTTTTCCTAAATTATCTCCCCATGGAGATGAGGGACACGAATAAGTGGCCCAGCTTGCCAGCGGCATGCAGGTAAAAAATTCATAATTATTTTGTAAATTACAATAAATCCATTGGGGTTTTATTATAATATACACGATAATATGGATTAAATTATAATTTCGTCAAATCTTATGGGAGGTAAATGTATTTCACCTTATTTAATATCAGCAAAAAATAAAAGACAAAACGGACTTTATACATTTTTCGTCCATCATTTATAAGTATTACATACCTCAAGGGGTTTATTGTAATTTACAAAATAACATGGTTTAAATTATAATTTCTCCAAACCTCAGGGGAGGTAGCTGTAATTCATTCTATATTTTATTATATTTTTATACTTTTTTCTTAATTATATCTTATTTTAAATTATTTTATTTTTCTCTTTTCAGTAATTTGATTAATAAATATATTTAAAATAGTTGAAAATTATATTCATATAAAAACTAATAAATATCTATAATTTATTAATCAAATTTAAGAACGTAATTAAATTATATATTTTTTTATTTTACACATATATCGGATGTGCCAACAATGTATCATAATATAATAATCTGAGTTTATTAATTTGAAAAATTAAAATAAAATAAATGCATATTATGTATCAAGCTTCAAAAACCGACATTTTGTACTCCATAATGTGTTGTCGGGGTCATATCACAAATGCAGTGGGGGACATGTTTGATAAAATACGAGGAATCTTAGAATGGGGCCGAATTTGTATGTAGAGTTATTTTGAGAGGGACAATTGCAATTTTAGTCTTATACGCAAGCTTGATAATTTCAGTAAAAATTATTAGATTTACATTTTGTAAGTAGGTCCTTCAAATTTTCGATATTTTCAAATTAAGGATTGAACAAAAGAAATAATAATAATAATCATCATATATGATATATAAAATATTTTACGCTTGTTGTGTGATTTTCATATAATTTAAGGATAGTGATCAACACTTAACAAGTATAATATGCTTACTATATTTATATTTTACGAAATTTCAAACTTATTCTCTAAATTAAAATTTCTGATTTCTCCTACTCGGAGAATATAATAATATTTTAAATTCTCACTATTTCACCAATCAATTAATAGGAAAATACATTTTTGTTTGTCCGACTTTAAATTTAGTACCTTGGGTTTAGCAAAATTAAGACCGTAATCTCAAAAATATTTGCATATTTAGGACAAATCACCTGAATTCAGAAAATTTTGACGAGTCGGAAATCGCTAATGGGGCAAAAGAAATGGGAATTTTCCCATTTTCCCTCGGAATCTGACCAAATCGACTAGCATTCATTTGATTACATACACTATAAATTGGCATCCATTTTAACCCAAAAAAAAAAAAAGAAGAAGAAGAAACAATAACATAAATTGTTGCTAATTAATATATCTAAAATCTTTTTCTATAATTTTTTTTTCCCTTGATCAGAGAACTTATATCAGAGTACAGCAAAGAAGTGGTTAAACTTGGTGATAAATTGATGAAAATTTTGTCAACAAATCTTGGGCTTGGAGAGGACTATCTTCATGAGGCTTTTGGAGGAGGGGATAATATAAATGCATGCATGAGGGCTAACTATTACCCAAAATGCCCTCAGCCGGAGCTGACCCTGGGCCTCTCCCCCCACTCCGACCCCGGCGGCTTCACCCTCCTCGCTGCAGACGAGAACGTTCCGGGCCTCCAAGTCCGCCACGCCGGTCGTTGGGTCACCGTCGAGCAGCTTCCGAATGCTTTCGTCGTCAACTTGGGGGATCAACTTCAGGTTTCTCCGTACACACATAGTTTTGTTTTTCTTTCTTTTTTTTTTTTTTTTTTTTGAAATTTTCAAGTGAAATTGTTTGATGCATTTAGTCACAAGCCTCAGGGACAGAGCCAAGGGGGAGGCTGGAGGGGCCGGTCCTCCAGCCCCCTCAAGTTTATATATATTTTTATGAAAATTTTATATTTAGCCCCCTTTAAATTATGAAAATTTCTCTAATATTTTATAAAAATTTGACCTCATTCCCAAATAAGAATTTCTGGCTTCGTTTCTGCATGCATGGCCTGACGGCCCTGAATTTACATTCTCCTTTAATATTTTTTCCTATTTTATATGTATATATATACACACGTATACATATATGTTAGTAATTCTATGTGTGTGTGAGCATGCATTTGTGTTGTTATTTAGTCTTATTTTTCTTTTACTTTTTTCTATTATATATAATGTAATAGGAAAAATTATAATTTTAGGAGTGTATGTTGTACCCTCTAATAATTTTAGGACATTAACTTTTTCATTTGCAATTTGAGGACATGAATTTAAGATTTTGTGGCACATTTAGCACTTGTCACGTCAATATTTGCAAATTTGTTGAAAAATTAACAAAATTGGTTGGAATTTTATCCTAAATGTGACAAAATCTTAAATTCATGTCCTGAAATTGCAAATGAAAAAGTTATTGTTCTAAAATTGTTAAAGGGTACAACATATAGTCTTAAAATTATAATTTTTTCAATGTAATATGATAATTACAACACCCTTTTTATTACTGTGAATCATTAGAAAATATTCTTTCTTAATTTTAGAATTATTCTACGTAAAAATTACACATATTGACCTTGTTACTTATCTTCATTTTATGGTTTTGTCCATCTATTGGTCAAACCTACTAAAATTAAATTGACATTTTCGAGTTGCCTTAACGTATTTTGGTGATTTATCCAAATAAATTTACTATAATTTCCTAGCAAAAATATGCAAGAAACATAGGTTGAACAACCTAGAAAAAATAGTAGTTTGAATTATGTTATTTTTTGGCTTGGTTTTATTGGAAAGTGAACTAATATTTTTAGGCAACACAAGCTTTAATCAAATTCTAATTGTCAGAAGAAAATATTTGTAATTTTGAAACTAAAAAGTAAAATTTATGTTGTTATTAATATGGGGAAGACTGTGTAATTAATTAATCCTATATATATAGCTATATGTGTCTGTGTATTCATAATAATAATAATAATAATAATAATAATAATTATTATTATTATTATTATAAGCATTGGTCAAAAATTTATTATGTAGAAGAAGGATCTTTGTTAATTTAGAAACCAATAAAGGGAAAATTTGTATAACCACCTAAATCGGGAGGATAATATAATCAATTAATCTTATATGGCTACATTTGTACATGCACATATATTATATGTATGTGTGTGTGTGTGTGTGTGTACGGAGTAGTACTTGTATGTGATTGTCTGTAGGTGGTGATTGTATAACCACTTATATAGGGAGAACAATATATACATATGTGTGTGTGTACACTGAGTAGTATTTGTATGTGATTATGTGTAGGTTCTAAGCAATGGAAATTACAAAAGTGTGGAGCACAGAGTGATAGTGAACTCTGTGAAAGAGAGAGTGTCTCTGGCTTTCTTCTACAATCCAAGGGGCGATATACTCATCAAGCCGGCTGAGCAGCTTGTCTCGGCGGCGGAGGAGGAGGCACCGCCGCTGTATCCGGCCATGACATTTGATGAGTACAGGCTTTACATCAGGACAAGGGGCCCTTGTGGCAAGTCCCAAGTTGAATCACTCATCAGATCCCAACCATATTAATCTATATATATATATATATATATATATATATGCCCTATGTTTATTTTGCACTTAGTGCATTATCAGTTGTGTCTTTACGTATGTATCAATAAATATGTGTGGACCTTGTCTGTGTCATGTGAAGGACCTTTGTGTGTTTTCGTTTGGTGTTGAATGTCGTTTTTTGTGTGGTGATATAAATTTATAGCAGTATATTACTCCCTTTGCTCCAAAATATTATTCTTCTAAGGCTTTCTTATAAATATCAATTAAGTTAATTAATAACTTTCGTTTGAGCTAAATTTATAATAAATTGATAAAAATACCCTTCTTTTTAGAAAAATGTAATATGATAATTATATTAATGAGTTTGGTTCATTGGTTGAAAAGTATAAGGGTAAATTTGGAAAAAAGAAATAAATGTTCTCTTGAATGTTACAAAATAACAAGTGAGACAAAAAAAACCTCTCTAAAAACACTAATATTATGGGGTACGGGGAGTATTTTCGTTTCAAAATAATAGTTTTAAAGCTTTGTCACACATATTAAGGAAAATTTGATAGTTATGATTCTTATATTCTGCTTTATTGTTTTTGCCCGCATTAAATATTAGTGTTAATAATTAGGAGGTCGTGTAAATGGTATTTATCTTGATAGTAGATTTAGAAAAAAAAATATATGTATTACATATTCTGTTGTTTTTGTAAAACGAACACATATTGTGAAATAAATATTTGAAATTCACACCATAAATAATATAACACGGAAGTAATATTATGTGTTGCGAGTCAAAGCAATTTTTGTGAATTGGGAATGAATTTGAAATATATTTATAAGGTGTGGCTTTGAAATGAGGAACAATTACTTTGTTTATTTTGTTTTTAGTGCATTTTGTATTGTTTTCGCTTGTTTATATATGTATCAATAAATGTATGTGTGTGTGAATACTGTCTGCGTTTAATGTGAAGGACCTCTATATAATTTCTTGGGTGTTGAATGTTTTTTCAATTTTGTGTTTTTTTGATGTATATAAATATATATGTTGCAACTGTTACCAATTTAGAGTCTGTTTGAATGGATTTTTTTAATCAGAGAACCACTTATGTTTAAAAAAAAAATTCAGTGAAAAAATTATATTTAGATGGACTTTTTTAAAAATCAAAAGCCATAATAAACACCTATTAAATCTTTTGTTATAAGTTAATTAGAGTAGTTTCAAATCAAAACGCTTTCTATAACACTTTTCGTTACTGCATTCAAATATAAAGTTGTTTGGCTTAATAAAGATGAATTTGAAATGTATTTATAGCGTGGGCTTTGAAATCAGGAATAATTACTTCTATCATATGTCCATCACTATTAATGTGAAAAAGAAAATTTTTCATAGAGCAAGGATATGAAACAAGAAATAGAAAATGAAAATAAGATCATATGAACGTTTTATTGCATATAAAATAAGAAGAATATCCATCATCAATCAATACGAAAACCCAATACAATAATGTGCTTATTTATCAAGATTGGAAAGATATAAATATATATATATCTTCCACATTTATATATAATAAACAATAGTATGGTCATTATTCAGACTATTACAAAGTCGCCATTAATTTCAAGCCAAGGCAATATTTGCCACAACAATATATATATATATATATATATATATATAGAACTTCACTTATTTTACATCAAGAAACATTAATTTGTCTTATTTTTACTTTATTTTACTAATTCACAGGATTATAAATGGTTGGCAGAAGGGGAGATTGAAAGGCACTAACGTTCCACGGGAAGTTGATTTCTTGATCTGCATAAATATTGTTATTATTAGTAATATTCATGCCATCAACAGAGAATATTTGTGAATCAGGATTGAATGGTGGGCATTTGTGTATCTCTGGGATAAAGTTATCCTGGATTTTAATCCTCTTTGGAGCCCGGTATTCGCCCATCGACATTATCTCACTTGTGTCAATGTCTTCGGAATCTGATTCGAACTCCTTCCCGTTTGATTGATCCGATTCTTCGCTTAGCGAAGGGAGTGAAAGTATTGGAGAATAGGGCTTCGTGGGCTTCGCGCTCGGAGCCCGGTTCTTGTACTCCTCCATGATTTTGTCTAGAAATCTTCCTTGTGCTTCTATTTTCATCTTCAAGCTCTTTTGGACCTGCAGACAGCGAAAAATCTTCGTGAAAACATACGTGTGTGTGTGTGTGTGTGTGTGTGTGTGGGACACCTGCAGAAAGGGAGTGAAAAATCTTCACGAAAAAAAAAAATATATATATATATATACGCACATATGTGTGTGCGCGACTTACAAGAAGAGAGTAAAAATCATCATGAAAACATACATATTTGTGCGTGTGTGTGTGTGGCCTGCAGAAAGAGTAAAAAAATCTTCGTGAAAATATATATAAGCACATATGTGTGTGCATCTTAAGAGACGAGTGAACTGGAAAGCTTCTCTGCATGTGGTCTTCCAAATTTTTATGTTTCTTTTGCTTCTAATGAAAAATTTGACGTACCTCAAGCTGATCGCTTAACCGTCTTTGTGCTTCCATTTGAATAAGCAATGCCTCGTTTAGCTGAGCACCCCTAAATATATATATATATACACATTAATGCTAAAATATGTACGGTACACTAAAGCTTTAGCAGAATAAAAAATGAAATCCAGATTATATATACAAGAAGCCTAAATTGTGATCAACTCACGACGTAGCGCTGAAGTTTGGAAGCATCTCTGATACACTTTTTCTTTCCGACTTGCCTCCTGCATGTTAGCAAAGGAGGAATCCCCTGTAAGGACAAGAAGTGGATACATACATATATATATATATGTGTGTGTGTGTGTGTGTGTGTGTAAATGGTAGGAAGATGGATGATTAGAGTTTACTGATGTGGTCATCTTCTCGTGTAAATACCGACATCCTGTATTTCTGTGGAAAAAGAGAAATCCAGGAATCAGAGGCGACAAATGCAGATACGGCACCATAATATTATGATGCCTCGGCCTGGTCCTCTTAAGGAATGAGTTGACATATTAAGCAGAAGGGGGGGTGGGGGTGAGAGAGAGAGAGAGAGAGAGAGTGAGAGAGAGAGAGACCTGCAAGTGACTCTTGACATGAAAAATGGTCAATCCAGGGATTGCCATAGCCCTGAGAATACCCTTCGGTGTAGCCCCTGGAAGCCAAGAAACCGGAAAACCATGATGGAAAAACAATAACCAAAGTCGCATAGAGATGCAATTCTACATAAAATTTGAATCTTTGCAGCAAAACTTATGAGTCATATTTGTAGCCTCCCGATCCAGAGCAGGCCACTTTGGGCAGGTCTCTGGACGGGCAATCGAACATATTTATTCATGATATATAAAAATATTCAATTATGAAATACGGGGTATTACAATATTCCACTTACTATCTGGACCTCCAATCTGATTGACAGCCTTCTCGAACAAATCGTGCAATTCCTTCGTCCACTTCAGCCTCTCCTTTGATGAACCATTAGAACGATTCGGGCCCATCTTGCCACCAGGCGACCTCGCAAACCTGCAGAGGCAATGGCAGAACTAAAAGAAGGGCTGTTAAAATAGAAAGAAATATACAGAAGCAATTGACAGGAAAGTGCAGGCGATGGGAACTAAGTATAGGGATGATGTAGATATGTAGATACCAAAAACTGTCCTGCAATAATAGGAGCTGACCAAGTAAAGATAAAACATGGTTTCAAACTTTATCAAACTCAACATCAGATCTTCTCTTGTTTGTATCACCTGGTGAAGAAACCTAAAAGATCACAAACAGGAGCAACTTTGGCTGCTCGAAATAATCAAGTCTTTAAAAACGAACAGCCACAAGACAATAGAAAGACAGCTAGATCCGTGTACAATCTGCTTTCAACAATGCAAATCTCACAAATATAACCACAAGAAGCCAAAGAAAAGGAGCCTGTTTCAACTACAGATCACTGATCTGCTTAAATCTTTAGGAAATCCGTAACGGAATTTCTTAAAAAGGATTTATTACTAATCTAGCAAGAGACGAATACGAAGAATATTCCTTCATTCGGAACAGCAAGCGAATACTTGACAGCACATATAAATAAAACTCAGCCCCTTTAGATTTAATGATACATGGCACAGAAGCCATATAATATCATAATATCATCTGAATGAATCAAAGACTTCTATATAAAAAGCTATAACATTGAAACGGAGCATTTAGTACGGAAGAAAACAGGTTTTATCCCATCAGAATAAACTGTTATTGACATCACAAAGTTATCCACTACAAATAGTTTTAAAAGGCGATATTGCTGTCCTACTTTGTCAGGCACCGAATGAACACTAACGATCCTCGGTTTGATCCAGTCACAACTACTGTCTGCCCCGTTTCATGCAGGAAGGGCATTTGTATTGCTTGATGTTCTCAGCTTTAGCAGGAGTTATCTTCACACACTTCCCATGGAACCAACGCTCACAGATGTCGCAGCCAATCCAGAACTCATCTGCATTGTAGTTCCCACCACAGCTTCCACAGAGTGTTTCACTATGTTCGTCTTCATCTTCTTCATAACTTTCCTCTGCCAGCTTTGGGTTGCTTTTGGCCTGGCCATCACTTGATCTCTACAAATAAAGATAATATTCAAGCTCCATTAATTTCAGTGCCTAAAGCTTTAGTGTAACAAGTATTATATTAACATGTCTTCACCCAGCATTACTGTAAAGATGGGAAGTACACAAAATAATCAAGGGTTATTTATGAAAAAATCCCTAAGGTTTGACCCGTTCTCAGAAACCACATGTAGCATTAAAACATACAAATACCCCTTAGTGTTTGGTTTTGTATTACAAATACCACCCGCAGTTGGGGGTATCTGTAACAGAAACTAAACATTAGGGGGGCGGGGGGTGGGGGTGGTCATTTGCAGTTTTTCATAACACTGGGTTTTGTGAAAACTAGCCTAACCTTGGGGGTTTCCCATAATTAACTCTAAAATCAAGGAAGAAAATATATATTAAAAGGCAGTAGTTTAACTTGAGGCAACCTTTGTGCTGCCACGAGACTTGCTTCCACTATCCGCATTGGGCTTGTCTTTTACAGGCTTCCTATCCGTTACCACTTCAAAGACTGTTGGCAGCTCATTGATCAAGCTGAACAGGCGCTTCCTGCAAAGTACAGTTAATACATTACATACGGCAAGAAATTTTCCTTATAAGAAATGATACCACCGCCCACCCAACAAAGGCATGCACATCCTCGTGGAACACGACAAATAACGAAACAAATGGTAATAAATGGGATTAATTCATCTCTGTTAAGTTATGGACTCTAAATCAAGTCAGACAGCTAGCAGGTAGATGAATATATCAGCAAGTCAAAAACACCTGATATATAAGATTCTGCTTTCTATGGCTAGTGTAGATTATCTATCTCATCATTTTGACAGACAATCACACTCTCAATGTCATAAGGATATACTGCTACACTTCTTCCACACTTCAAAGACCATATTTTCAAAAAGCGCAAACTTTAGAATGATAGTTTCTGGCCATCAAAATGAATCACTGAATTGTCCAAATAATTTACCCCATGATGTTAAATATCAGAAAACTTCTAAAAATGTGTTTCTCATTAAAACTGCAAGTTTTTATAGTCATGAATCATACAAGTGACCAGAGGCAAGTCAAAGAAGCAATACAACAGAGCTCATACTTTTCTGTGAGCAGCCATCAAAGGTGTAATAATTTGAGTTCTAAAGTACCATTACAAAATCCATGATTAATTGTTCCAAAATTACACAATGATTCAGTTTGGCCAGTGACTTCAGCACAGTAATAAGAAAATAGAAGGGAAATAGTGGACAGCAGAAAAGTTTATCCACTCTGTAATTTACCAAACTGAAAATTTGTTTGCACAAAAAACTTTTGCACTTAATGTAAAATGTGAATTTGACTCGAGTTGACTTCAGTATTATGTAAATCAGCTCTATTGAATCAAACCTTATCACAGCTTGGAACTTATGCACTTTCTATCAGATGAAAGTTATGGGAAGTATAAATCCATGATCTGTGTCTATTTAATTAATAATGAAAAGCACATCATTCCCTAGTTCACTCGACACCTAATGAAATGAGAAGAAGAGCTATTCAGTGCACCCATAAAGAAACCATAACAAGTGGTTAAGAACCTAGAAATATAAGTTACACCTTTCATTGCGGTTCAGCCTGGCTCCAAGGTAAAAAGCTACGGAAAGCAACCAACAATCACTGTGAACAGCAATTAATGAAAGCCAATCTCTTCTATTCATCCCATCCCTGGCAAAATTGATCCCAAGTGCTGGCTCTGGGAGCTCGGGTGGAACTTCCTCAGCAGGAAGATTTACTTCCCAAGTTTCATTGGGGTGCCCATACAGACACAAATTCTCTTTCTCTGGGAAAAGTAAAATGGGAAAGTAAACATGATCAAAGCATTAGGACGAAGTTAAACAAACCATGAATCATAAGTAAAAGCAATATGCTGTCTAATAGTTATCCCGCACGGGTTAAATTTCACATTTTCAATCACCACATAACTAATTTCAGATCGGTTGCAGCTAAACAACAAAATGCTACATAATTAAGAGTTGTTACAATTGCAAATTAACTCACTAAAACACACACACACACACACACACACACACCCCAACAACAAAATCTAGTTTCAAAACAGAAACCTTTCTGATAACAATTTTGGTACACAGCTTCATATCAACCAAAATCTGAAACTAAAAGCACGCTCAAATTTTAAAAACGAGCATAAAAAAGAATAAAACAATAGCCATCCCCAATTCACCAAACCAAGTTTCTATATTCTACATTCACATTCAGGCAATAAAGAACCTAATCAACCACCAAACTAAATAGAAACCTAATCTGTGAGAAAATAAACAAAATACATCAAAATTCACATTCATTTACCAATTTACACAATCAAAACCAAGTCAAAAAGGCCCAACTTTTTTAGGTCCCATAACATCGAAAAATCAAATTCAACTCAACAGAAGTCAATTAAACTAAATCTGAACTAAAACACAAAATTACCTGGATCACAAAGTCCGTAAAATTCATCCACATCTGGGGGAAAAAAAACCAAACAAAAATAAAAATTATCATTCTAGGTTACATGTTCATCCAAGAATCTCGCGTAAACACGAATTGTACAGCAACGTACCGTAAGTTAAAGCACGAACGATTCCAGTACGGCGAGCACTGTAGTCCTTGAAGATCTCCTCTACGGTTCGAGGACTCGATGAAACTGACGCCATATCTGTGTATAAATCACGAGATCTACAAATTAATTGAGCAAATACTAACGATTTACATATATAAATTGAAAGAATTGCAGGGAATTGCAGAGGGGGCAAAAATAAAAAACGAGAGGGTCAGGGTAGAGAACTGAGTGTGCATGTAACGTGAGAATCAAAAAACAGAGGCAGGTGAAAGGGCCAATGCCTTAAGCGACGTCGTTTTAGCTCCTTAGAATGGCTTATTACGTTTGCTCCTTGTTCTGTGTTCTCCTTTTCTTTTTGTTTTTTTGGCCCTTTTATTATTATTGTTATTATTATTATTATTTAGTTAATATACTTGAGAATTAATTTTTGTTGACTTATTTATCATAAATTTTTCTCATTCCTTATCTCAACCGCTGATCAATATACGTGGCATATATTGATGAATGAAGGAGTAGATGTAGCACCGTTGTAGAGCAACGGATCCGAACTGGTGATAGATACAATTTCAAAAAAAAAAAAAGGGAATTGAATTATTTGTTTCCATGTCCTTATCAGTATTAGAATTAGTAATTTTTATATAAATTAGGTAATTTAACAATGCAATTAGGTGAGATTTATCTTAATTATATGTCGAATCTTAATCAAATCGAAATCTAATAATAATGCAAAATTTCGAGACTGGACATTTTTATTAACATAAATAACTATTTTAGGAAAATCTTGAATAATTAACCTTAACGTGCTCTTGAAAATTTTATCGCAATTCCGCTTAATTCATTCTTTTTTTTTTTTTTAAGTTTATATTCGTTGCTCTATTTGTCGCTTGATTCATTTTTTTTTTTGTTTTTTAGTTTAAATTCATTATTCGGCACGATTATTTGTACCAATCTTCTTTCACATTATTGTTATTCGGCATACTAATACCCACATTAACGATTTTTGAATTTAAATTCATATTTTAAGTTTAAATTTATTACTCAATATGATTGTATGTACCAATCTTCCTTCTCATAATTGTTATCGACCCAGTAATATACACATTAATGCTTTTTGAATTTAAATTCACTGCTCCATTTGTCGCTCAATACATTTTTGAATTTAAGTTCATTACTCAGTACGATTGTACCTACCAATCTTTCATTCTCACTGCATTACACATTGTTATTTGATAGACTAGTACACCAGTATGACTATCTCTGTCAATCTTCCTTTTCATTGCATTATATATTATTATTTGATAAACTAATATCCATATTAATGGGGTTCGGACTTAATTTATTTTTGAATTTTAATTCACTACTCAATATGATTGGCTCTACCAATCTCTTTTTCATTGCTTTACACACTTGTTTCGATACACTAATATCTACATTAATGAGACTCAAATTTATAATTTTATGGCTTTTATACACTTGTTTCGGCACAATAACATCTACGTTAATGAGACTTAAATTTATAAATTTTTGACCATGAGCTCTTCTGTTTACCATTAAGCCAACAACTCCTCAGTCCTTGAGCCATAAATCAACCACCCAAATTTCATGCCTATTGTCCAGTCCTATAAGACCCAAACATTGTAAGTTACCCACGATAAGATTCCATATTTATCATTCTTTCCACCCACAAGCAAGAGAAATAAAAGTTGAATCAACTCATGCCCATAAAGCCACACCAAACTCTTGTTACTGTCAACTACCAGAATTCAAGGCCCGCTACTTCTGAATAAATACCTAGAATTTATTACAACATGCAAAATGCTCTTTAGTTCCTAAATTCTTTTATCGAAGGGGTCTTGAACTCCGCAAATGCAACTGACGGTCGTAATCCATTCAGTATTTAATTTATTTGATACAACATAGATCACAACCGTTGAGTACGGATACAGAACCCAAGGCCCCGGTCCAGATGTCAAGCTATTTGAATAGATGCATGTCAACTTCGCTTGTAAGCAGTCAAATGACTCAAATCATACACAGTAATATCAGCAGTTAACTTTATTACATCACTGTACTTTCATCCGACGGCTTACAAGATAGTTAGGCGTACACCCACTTCAGGTAGCACAAAATTTCCAATGTCAAAGCTGCTGAGCAGTTAACTCCATGTCCACATAAACTACCTGTGGTAGTGGTTTTTTTTTTTTTAATACAATAAATTCAAAACATTCAATAAATATCAAACCAAACCCTACGGACGCGCGCGCGCACACACACACACACACTCACTCACTTAGAGAGAAAAGAGCAAAGAATAAAAGGATTTGAACTTAAAACCTCAATAGTATCCAATTCAAACCCCTACCACTAAGTTACAATCCTTAGTAAGCAACTACCTGTGGTAATTGTATCAAAAGAAAGTTAATGCACAACAGCATAACCTTAAAACTCTGGGACTCCTATGTTTGACTTCGTTAACCTGTAATTCTCAAACAATCTCGAATGTTATTCAGCTGTAATGACAAACCCCACTTGCCAGAATAACAAAAGCATGCCAAAATGGTTCTCAAACAAGATCCATCAAAGGCTTTGACTGTAAAAGGGATCGAATATATTTGGAAGCAGAATACATTTTGATCAAATAAAGATCTAAAAAATGAGGAAAAATCTAAATAACTGCCTCTGAAAGAGATCCCATTTAAATTTAATTTAAAAAAAAAAGGGCTGCCGCAAGCCTACAAGAGTACGGTGCTCCTTCATGAAGATGTTAATAACCGCTTGATGCCGCTTTTCTGCTCTGAAGTTAGCCTACTAGGGAACTTGATATTGAATTTGATTCGTAAGTTACCCTTTTTGCCAGGTTCTTTGGGGATGGGCATGCCTTCGCCTTTAACAACTTCTTCATATGTCGGGCTAACTACGTTGTTAACGGGTATTGTAAGATTTCGCCCGTCAAGGGTTGTCACTTGTGTAGTGTAGCCCGTCAAAGCTTCAACCAAAGAAATCTTTTGGGTGGCAATTAGATCGTTCCCGTCCCTTTTGAACACACTATGAGGCTTTTCGTCAACAATGAAAACTAGATCAGAGGGTATGACACCCCGTTGTTCGTTTCCCTTCTCTGGGAAAGTTATTTTCGTCCCCTTTTTCCACCCGGGCTTGATTTCTATTGTAAGTATTTCTTCCACAGTGGTCGGTCTCCTGCCAAACATGGAAGAATAATAGAAAAAAGGAAAAGGCATAAGTAGTGTTTCTTAATAGAAGTATGGATAGAATAAGGCAAGCAAGACTACGTAAAACATAAAAGATCTATTGATTATTCGGGTGAAGTATCCCAAATTTGAAAGGTTAAGTCATGCAAATGAAGTATATTGATCACCAGAGACGGGGCTTCGGAGACCAAATGGGTCAATCGCTCCCTCACAAGTTCATATAGAGCTATATTCTATATGCATATTTCTTAAAATACCCACCCTCTTTAAATAATAGAAAACCCTTTCATATTTTATAAAAATTCAATCTTGCATCCACCCCCACCCCCACCCCCACCCCCACCCCCAACACACAAAAAAAAAATTGCTCTGTCCATGTTGTTCACAAAAACCAAGTGAGAAGGGAATCCATGTTAAGAAATCTTTCCACAAAAAATCCAAGATATCTGAAGTTGACACAAATGTGCTTATAGAGAAAAATTCAGATACAACAAATTGGGGAAAATAGACTTCAAACCCTCTATATATTTCCTAGTTTAGTCAGAAAACACAAATTTCGCATGTGGCTTGTATCAGATTGAATTTTCCAACTGAAAATCAGTGAACACATAATACAAGCAGATAATGATACTGTCTAATTGACTCACGCTTAACAAAAGAATATGATAAGCAACCAAAAAGAACAATCCTCATGGACCACACAATCTCTCTATAAGAAAGACAATAAATAACCCAAGAGAGCCTGTTAGTAGTGGAATAAATGTGAGGCAAAAGTTTTACAGCAGAATTACTACCAAAATTTCCTGGGATCGAACATTTGTTTTATAACTTGACTTGTCAATTACTTCTCCCTGTGAAGTTTCAACAAGCCACATCACAAGAGAGTCCAGCACTTCTAAACTGGTCTACAATGTATCTTTTTTTCATTTACAATAATAACAGGGATAGAAACATGAAAGTTTGGGAGACTTAGAAAGCAAGACTTATGCATCTCTTATTCAGAAGCCTTATTTTCACAATGTCCTTCCTCGTCAGCTATCTAAAGAGCTTTAGGCTAATGCCTTTTCTGCTTATGATCCAAGGTTTTACCCCAAACGCTTGCGAGATCTTACTGAAGATGAGATTTTGGAATGTTGCAGAGGCAACTTCGGAAAGGAGCTTTCAGCTATGTGCTAGATATGCAAGAGTAGAGGGTTTAGACCTAGGAATGTGATATATAATCAAGACCATATATTACAGTGTTTAATGAAAATATAGTTCCCACTCTCTCTCTCTGTCGCTCTCTGCCTGCTTAGAAAATACATCATATATTGCAGTGTTTAACGAATATATAGTTCCTCTCTCTCTCTCTCTCTCTCTCTCTCTCTCTGGGCCTGCTTAGCCAATACTTCCACTAACTGATATATTGCAGGGCGTAGTTCCTCCGTCCGTCTGTCCCTCCCTCCCTAGCAAAAATATACTTCTTCCCTCTCTCTCGCATGCACGCTCTCTCTCTGCCTGCCTAGCAAATACCTCCACTAACAGATATATTGCAGTTTCCCTCCCTCCTGCTTAGGAAATACCTCCACAAACTAACATACTGCGGTGTTTAACGAAAATATAGTCCCTCCCTCCCTCACTCTCTGCCTGCTTAGCAAATACCTCCACTAACTGATTTCCAAACAAATCAAGTGTTTTTTTCAATTTTTCATCAAAGCTTCTTCATTTTACCTATATAAGGGAGTCTTTTCATCTCCTCCACGATACCTTCTTCGTCAAAGTAATAAATTTGGCACTATCTTAGATGGCAGTATCATGTATACGATTACTCTATTCAGTAACAAATAGACAATTCTCAACACGAGAAACTTTTAACCGACCAAGCTGACATTCACATAATTAAGAGTATATCTAGTTAATACTCGTAAATAATCCATCTTAATTACCACTAAGCATCGAAAAGCTACCAAACAAGAGGAGACAAACTCAGCAATCAAGTCAAATCTCTCACACACCAAAGTTTCTCAATTTTTGCACTTATAAACTGATCAATTTAGAGTTAGCGAATCCCATTTTGACATACTATATCCAACAAAATTCATTCCAAACACAAATAACCAAATCAAAAACTGCGAAAAGATCCAGTCTTTACCAACTAGCATCTGTAACATCCCTTGAAATCTTCATCTTCTTAGTAGTCCCCTTATACAAATCCTCCAAACTACAAGGCAACATCCGTTCGATAGCAGCCGCCTTGCGCGGCGCACTACCCGAGCCACCTTCACCGGCAGCAGCCGCATTTCTAAAACTAGCTAATATATCATCCCCAAACATACTCCTGTGCAAACCCGGCCCGCCCGCCCTCGACCCGGGGCCCATATCCCCCATCCCACCAAACGGGCTTGAAAACCCGAAAATTTCCGAAAATATGTCGTCGGCGCTGCGGGGATTGAAACGGAATGAAGTGGGTCCACCGCCATCCCT